>JAOXNO010000013.1:40707848-40727429 GCA_028565335.1 Limnodromus scolopaceus
GTAATGTGCTCTAGGCAATCCTGTTTTGGCAGGGGAGTTGGACTAGATGATCTCTAGAGGTCCCTTCCAACTCTGACAATTCTGTGATTCCATGTTTATAAACCACTGCCCTCTTCTGGACTGTAGTAATCGGCCTGAGGGGTTCTTCACCTCAAGACATCTCACAGAACTTTATTCTGCTACTATTAGGAATGCTTTTGAACATCACCGTGTTAAGTCTTCTTTCGGTCAGTGATATGTTGCCTTATTATAGGGTCACATAATAAAGCACCCTGTTCTGTACACACTAGACAAACTTCTTCTAAAATATTTGTTGTTTTGAAAAAAACATCCCGTGGTGTAATTTAGCATCTGTTTCCTAGGTCTCAATGGTGTGTTTAGGAAGCCTAAAATTCACATTATTTTAGGCATGAGCATGAAAAATATTTACAGTTTAAGATACTTCCCACTAAAAATAATATACATATGTCCATAAATATTATGATCATAGATTACTTTTTCAAGCCTAAAAAAAAAATGTTTCACAACATGCAGGTTCTCAATTAGTAATTTTCATTTTGCTATGTGAAATGCAAAAGACATACCTAGTCCAGCCTGCTCCACTCCTTGAATTATTCCGAATGTAAAGTCACAAAAGGAGGGTTTAGTAGGAGCACTGCATCTGAGTTGGTAGACAAATTGGTGTCTGAAGAGAATAATTTCAACTGACTAGTAATAATTTAAAGGTTTTTCCTTTTGCAAAATGCTTTTCCTAGGAAGTAAAGGGATTGGAAACGGAGCAGCCGCCTTTGAGGAGTCAGTTGTAATGTTCAATTATGCCTCCAGGGAAGGATCAGAAGAATTTCTAGTAAATATTGCTTATTTAGCATAATTTTACTCTGCCAGTTTCTAAGGAACCTATTAAGCTAATACCTAAGTGCTGCACAGGGGTTACAGAAAATAATGGCATCTGCCTAGAAGGGACAGTAAGTTATCCGTTCCAGCCCAGTTTTATTGCAGCCACATGTACCACATGTACCTCTGTAGGCTGTGTTTTTTTCTACTTTGGGCAAGATAAGAAAGAGTGTTTCTTGCAGAACAAGAAGGCGGCAACACTTGCAGGGCTCTGCCTAAGTGCTTCAGAGTTTTGGGCTTGCTGATTAGAACGTTTTGTTGGTTTTTTTCCAACTCAAATTTATATGTAGGACCTGTTAAAATGAATGTGTGTAGCGAATATCAGGAGGACCAGAGAAAACAACAGAAGAGCATCTGTGCAAAGCTTTTTGCTTTGGTAGAGAACCATTAATGCATACAGCAGAAAGAGAACAAGTCACAAACAAACGTTAGTGTACTACGTTCTCATTAGCTCCAGCTGTTTAGTAAATAGGCTGTTGTTAGCGTGGGAAGCCTGCCTTTTGCACTCATTTATCCTGAGCCAAGTAGTAGATAGCGATCTAGCTCGAAGACAGCCAATTCTATGCACATTGCAGAAAGGCAGAGGGAGGTTCTGTCTTCTTGGCAGTTGTTGCTCTTTGCATGTGCATGGTCGGACATGTTCTGTCTGTGCCATGCTGGAGCGAATATAGGAGGAAAGGATGGTGTTCCTCCAAGCATTTTCTTTAGTTGTCTTTGAAATTACTTTGTCCAAGTTGCTTCTCATTTAATTCTCACCATATACTACGCTACCTGCATGGCATGTCACTGGCTTAGTGTTTATAGGGGTTTTATCCTTAACACTTATATGTGTATGTTGAGTGGCTGCATTGCTAGCCATGTAGGATTGTGTAACGAAGTTCTTGTGAGACTACAAGCAGCTGCCTCTGTGGAGTTCTGAGGTGAAGAAGTGAAACTAGGCTGTTTGTCAAGTTTCAAGTGATTCCTGCTAAAACAAACACAGAATTAGATTTAAGCATGAATCAAATTTAAGCACCATAACATTTTGATAGGAGTGGGATTTCTTTGCTGGATGCCACCTGCCCCAATCACATACTATCAGTTTATGTCAAATACTTTACACTTATTGTGTGACACTTTAAATTAATAATCCTCTTGAGATTATATACACAAAAATTCTATTTTACTTCATTGCAGACTTGCTTGTCCTCATAGTTGGAGACTGTAATATAAATAGAAGTACCCTACAGATATTCAAAACAATTGTCTACTTAAAACAGTTTCACTACTGGGTTCAGTATTTAATTGGTTTTAGTAGGCAAAATATTTATTGTAACATTACTTAGTGTTTGTTTTAGCAGTGAGACAGCTGTATGCATGATCTATATTTCTATATTTAGGATGTACAAACTTCCCATCTATTGTAAGTTATTTGCTCCTTCTGTTCTGGTTTACTTGCTGTTTTATAAAACTTTCTCTGTCACTTCTCTGGAATCAGACTTAAAAGGGCATAAAACTTGCCTATCTGTGAAACTATATACATTTATCTACTCTAAGAACATACTCAGGTACAATCACTTACCTAAATGGGTGATCATAGTGGTTTTCTGCCAACTACACAGAAAAAGTGTAATTTGCAATTTTTATCTAAAATATTAATGAAACTAAGCTTATGCCCATTATGCTATACATTCCACATTGCATATAGTTGTAATAAGGTGTAAACAAACATTGCATATTTTAATATCAAATATTTACATTTGCAAGAAAGCAATTTCCATATTCTACCATAATTCATTAACATAATTGTGGAATAACTGATCAAATTATTGAGTAGGATTATGGTAGTGCAATATGACAGTTATCAAGACACCTGTAGTACCTTGGTTGTGAATGAATTTCAGGCCATGGTTCCAAGGGAATTAAGAAAACTGTACCCATTACTGCATCATCTAACGATAGAAATTTAGCTGGGTCATGCATATTACACAACTGTATTTCAAACAACACCACTGAACAAGCAAGAGCACACGCTAGTGGTTTTCTGTGGGTGTATGCTGTCAGTGCGCCGCCTCAAACTCTCATCTGAACTGTGTCCAGGACTTACACACCTGCCTGATGTATCCTTGGCATGTTTGTCACCAGTTGTTCCTGGGGTCAGACTGTTCCACAACCAGCCTCTTGAAAAACACCAGGTCATTTCTGCCTTAATCCTCCAAGAACAACGTGCCGCTTTGTGACAGTTGACACAGGGTTTGGACTGGCTGAACTCTGTTTACCCTCCAGTTACTCCCCCTGTAACCAGCAAATCTATTAATTGCTGAGGCGTGAAGAACTTTCCAGCGGGGCAGGCTGTGAGCGCTGCCGATGGGGTGTTGCTGGGGAAGAGGTCCAGCAGAAGCCTCAGGGTTAACACTGGGGACACCAGGATCCCTTGCCAGCTGGGACCGCTGCACTGACCCATCTGACTTTCTGCTGGACCACACCATCTCCTCCACGGCAGGAGAGGCAGGCTGTGTTAGAGACCAGCACACTGACTCACTTGGCCTCTCTCCTGCGCTGCACTGTCTCTCCCGTAGAACAGGGAAGTCCTCTCCCTTTTTAACATAAATATTTATCCGTGACTAGAATTGCTTCAGTATCCAGGTCCATCTAGTGTCCTCACTGTCAATTCAGTCTTAAACTGTGCCACACTTCCGCTGAGTGGCATAAGCAGAGTTGTTGCTAAGGCAGGAGCTGGTCATGGAAATGGAGTACATCTGTACTGAAACTCCTGGCCTGGGAGAAAGCTTCCTTGTGCAGCAGCCACACACGGCAAGAGAAGGTGCTCGCAGAGATGAAGCAGAGGAAGCTGAGTTGGCCCTGCTGGGAAGAATTTTCAATATGAATAAAATGAACGTCCATTCTATTAACATCTGAATTTTTCAAAAGAGTTGGGGGCAGCAGGAAGAGCTGCAAATGCTCGAGGCGCAAAGACAACAGAAAGAAATGTAGAATAGAGAAGGCAATGTTTTTGGAGATCTGTGCTGAAAATATATGGCATAGAAATGGCCATCAGCAGAGCTATACTGAGTGGAGAAGAGGATTGCTGCAATTATTTGGAGGCTGGGAATCACCAACTGCATTATGGCATTGTTAATGTGTTTGGAGAATGCAAACAGCCAGCAAGGTTTTGGACATGATATGTCATTCAGAAGGTCCCTGCCTCCCTTGAGCTCAGGGTGATGAACACAGTGAAGCATGCTGTGTTTCCCTCACTTGGGTAGCTTGTCTGTGTGTTAACCACATTTCCTCTTTCTTCCTGTCCCTCTACCCCAGCTCCTCTGAAAAGGAGCCCTCTCTTCCCAAAGGGGAATATCTTTCTGGCTAGCCATGTAGCTTTGTTCCTAGCAGTTCACTCAAGACTCTTTGGGCAAGAAAATGTGAGTGATGATTCATTTTTACCCAGCAAGACTCTTCTTTCTCATTGAAGGTCCCTGTTACCAGTGTGTTTCTCCCAGCTTTCCAGACAGAAATCCATGATGGATCCAGGGTATCAAGATTGATTCGTAATAGCAGAAAGTCATATCTACTCAACTCCTGGGATGACAGGAAGGCGAAGGAGTTGTTACTGTACAAGGCATGTGTGGACATGTTGAATCTGAGGAGAAAAGCGATGACTGAGATAGCCAACAGAGAAGTCCACTTATTCTGGGAAGTGTTTAAAGAGATGGTACTTTGCTCTCTTGAGCTAAAACTCAGTCATCTCTCATACATTATCTCTGCTTTGACATACGATTAGAAATTTCTGGGGGGAAATAGAAAGGGCAAGCTTTCCTGCATAGCTTCATTTTACCACCAGTTTTTACTGGAATCGATGAAGACTATGTCAGGAAGTGTGTTTGCATTTCCTTTCTCAAAATCGAATTGTGTGGTTCTTGTGGTAATCCAGGAAGAGGAAAGTCTCAGGGAAGGCCTGACAGACGCAGATGGTACAGCTTCTACTTAGAGCCACTGAGGTAGAGCATGTCATTAAGGTGTGGTCTGTGCACCCACCTGGCTTATGCTGAGCTGAAAGGGCAAAAGAGAAGGAGGCCACAAGTGTTGGAATATTTGGATAACTGAAGATCTGAGGCAAAGATCAACAAAAAGAGTTGAGTGAATGTCCTGTGAGCATTCAAATGGAAGGGGGCTGTGGGTAGGCACATGTGAGGACACCAATGGACAGAAACTGGGGAGGACAAAAAGAAGGAACTGCCAAAAAGAAAAGTCTGGGCTAACTATGAAGGGTGGATCCTGTCAGACGCAGAATAGCAGAACCTCAGAAAGCCAGACAGTTTGGAGTTACCTATCCAACAAATTACTGAACAAACCCTTTGAGCAAATTTGTACTGGCAGCTTGAGTTTATACTGGCTCAGTGCTTTGAGTCACTAGACCATGATGTTTTTGAATTGCTACTAGAAGCCCTAAAATTTGAATTATTGTTTTATAGCCCACAGCACAGGGAATGTGCTTACTGCGTGCTTCTGACAATTACAAAGCAGTTTAGAAGAGGAAGTTTATACAATAATATTGTGTTTGTGAATATTCTTTTCTAGCTGACTTAAGTTGTTTCTCTTTTCAGTAACCTGTTTTCTAACAATTCCATTTGCTCAAATGCATTGTTTCAGATTACCTGTGTCAGTAGACAATTCTTAGGCTTTTGATAATAAATTTTTCAGAAGTCTTTGAGAAAGTGATTACAAAAATGAGATGTACACTTGAAACAAAACCAAAAAAATTAATTAAAACAAAAGGAAAGAGGGTTGTACAGCTGAACAGGTAAAATGTACACAAGACTGAACCGCCTACTTAGTCTTAAATGTAAGCATTATCTGAACTTACAACTCCCTATTACTTGTTTCAGATCAGCTATCCAACAGTTTTTCAGGTGGCCTAATTTGTAACAGAGCTCAGCAGCAACAGTTCCTATTTATTTCAATAGGTGTTGTGTAATTCAACAGCTTGGAAGACTGGATTAGCAGTGTTTAAGAATGGTCACTGCTAGCTGCTTCATGTACTTTCCTGCTTTCAGCAGATAGTAACGTTAAGCAAAGAAGACTGGAAATGCATTAAAAATCTTTTGTTATCCCTTTAGACACCCTTTAATATTTTGATATTTCTGGGTCTTGACTATTTCTCTCTAAGACATGACGCTGCTGTCCTCCATTATTTGTTTCAATAGTGGTGTTTCTGCTTAGCATTTTATTCTTGCTGTATTTATTAGGAAAATGGGTAAATAAAGTACCCAATGCAACAAATTAAATCTGTTTTTTATATTTAGGTTATGGTCTCCTGTTTTATTTTCATCCAACTAACAATGCTTATCTTTTCTTTCCACTACCTAGTTTATATTGCTCCTATTTACTTTTGTAGATTCTTCATGCCTCTTAATGCCCTCTTATTTTCTTAAAGAAAAGTAAGGACACATTACCTCAGCTTTTGGTTGAAGTAAAACCATCCAGATCAGTGGCTCTTACGTGCATGTTGCTGACTATGACTGTAGCCACCATGGGTAGAGGTAGCAGAAGCTGCAGTAGCACCAGCTTTCCGTGTTGGCCAGGACAGTGTGTTTGACTATTCAGGAATTATTTAGGCAGCAGTTTGCTACAGCACATGTGTAGTAGAATTTGAGAATCTCAGTCTAGGTCATCTTCAGTCCAGCACGGCTTCCGAGAGCACGTCTCCTTTTCTGAGCACCTCAGAAAGCTGAATCCTGATCACAGCATTTCTTTCTTAGATTTAGGATTCCTGGCTGTCACCTGTGAGGGAGGAAAACAATCTTTTGAATTACTTCAAATATATGTGCTTTAACACTTAGTCAATTCATTTTAATGTTCTAGAAAAAAAAAAAAAAAAGGTTTTCATCTACACGTTAAAAGTAACTTGGTTTGAGACATTTATACTTGTGTTTATTTAACCCAAAGAATATGGAAGCGGTAGCCCTCGTTATTTTACACATTTCTTTTCAAAATCTGTGCATTTAAGTTATAGTACAGTAAAGAAAAGTGTTCTTCATGGATGATTTAAGTTATAGTACAGTAAAGTGTTTTTTATCAATGCAGTTATTTTAGAATATTCCAACATTCCTTGCAAGCTATGAAGCAAAGAACCCTAAGAAAAGGCACCGTATGTTTCATAGTACTGCCTACTGACAGACTTAAGCATGAAAAAACCCAGCATATCTATTTTTGGAACAAATCCATTAACTGTTATACAATAGCCACACCCTACGTTCTTTTAAAACTAATTTTTCAAAGAACAGCTTAGCAATATGCTGTGTTCTCACGTAACAGCTACAGAGAATACATTCTCTTGTACTGTGTCCCAGGGTAAGCTCATGCCAAAGTTGTTACTGTTCAGCTATAGAATTGTTGTAATAACAACTCACCTTATTTTTTTTAGTCAGTTGTTTTTTACTGAGTTTTGTTATTCCACATATGCTCCTCTGCTGGAAGCTTTTATACCAGAAAGCCTTTGAGGAGTGGGAGTAGCTCTTTAAATTTGCCTGGAAGTAGCGTGGTTTCTTCTACCTCCGCTGTTACTGCTGCTCACCTTCTTTCATTTCCAGGTAGTAAGTGCTATTAATTTGTCACGTTTTCATGAAAAGGCAATACACATTATCGCGCAATTTGCAACATAGTATCAGTCTCTGTCACAATCAACACTTACTTCCTCTTAGAACATGCAATTTATGTATCAGCATCTTTCCCAGTATTTTGGAAAACTTTACTTGACACTAAGTATCAGAATCCCATTTATCTTGTAGCAAGTTCTAAAAAGAAGTGAAATGAGCTCTTTACCTAAAGACAGAGAGATTCTTACAGGTTTTTCTATGTTCCCGTACCTTGTGAGACATACTGGACACTCATCGGAACATTATATTTTTCTGCCAAGTTCATTTCTCTCTTGTGACTAGTGATAGGGAAGCATGGAACCTCCTTTTTTAATTTACACCTTAGTCTAAATTTATCAACAAGGCACCTGTTAGTTCCAGAGTCATGCACGTGAATTCCCCAGGTTTGTGAACCTGTTTTTTTTTTCAGTCACTCATCATTTTCTAGAATTTCTCTCAAAACATTCTGGACTCAGTTGTCTGGGACATGAGCAATGATGATGAAAGAACACACTAGTGTAAAGACTGAAAACACAATAAAAATACTTGAAGTCACAGAACAGCTAAGTTTTAAGAGACCGATTACATATACATAGTCTGTTGTAACATATAATTCTCAGAATAAATCTTAAAGTTTTCCTCACCTTTGCTAATCAGAACATCTGTTCTCCTAAATAAGGAAAGCTACTAAATTTTGAGTTGCTTGCAGAACTGAACTCAAAGCAAGCAACAATCCTTTCTTTTCTGATTGTTGTTGTCCAAGAACAGCAGAGCGGGAACCGGGCCAACTCTGGGATTACCATGAAGACGGAGCGCGGTTTCAGGCCATGCGGGCAGCCACAACCCGTGGGAACGCGGCGCGAGCTACAGCACCCCGACATAACCCAAGGCACATGCTCCAGCTCCAGGTTGCTTCACCAAACAAACCAGCAGGACTGCTTTTAGCCGCAAAGCCGGATGGCTCCGTAGTGCGGCGCAGCACACGGCGCTCCCCGGCCACCCCGTTCCAACAGATGTGCTCCCGCGGAGCGCACACGCAGAGCATCCCGTTGCCAAGCCTCTCCCCAGCTTCCGTTTCATGTTTAAATCTTCCCTGCTAGTTTAAGATCAGTTATCCGATACTGCATTTCACGAGCAGAACGAGGACTGCGGCGTCTGCCGTCCCGCCCTTCATCTACGCTGCTCCCATGCTGTTCATGAGGGGATATCCCATGATCCATAAAGCTGGAGCTGCCTCCAGGGTTCTTAACTATGCCAGGGACATGGCTTGCTTAACAGGTTCTGTAACAGAACTTTGCATGAAGATGCAAACACTGTTAATAGGTGAAACTACTTTTTATATTCCCTCTAAGTAAATTAGCACGTTAATGGGCTGGACGCTGTGCCTCCCATTTTTACTCCTACACACCTTGCAGATTATAAAAACTATCATTAATCCTTCAAAATAACATGAAACAAAAATATTCTTCTCAAGTCAGTATTCATTCGCAAGTTTAACAGCATTCATGTCCTTACAAGAGATACCTGTAGCACAGCGTGCAAACATCATGCACAACCCTTCATTCAGTTCTTTTGAGTTTCCAGTGCAATTTTTTCAGTTGTTCTTCTGTAGTGTTTCTACGAGGTGAGCAGAACAATTTTCCCAAGAAGTAAAACCTGCTGATTTAATTTCATCAGGACCCTCACTGCCCTTTTTAATTATACACATAAACATACAAAAACATTGGGTTCTAAATGTCAATCGTAAGTTCCTTCCCTTAGAACAACCACTGCTTCTTTCTCCGCAGCTTTGTGGACCCCTTGCACCCCTCCTTCACCTCTCAGGCTCCTGGATGACAGTGGGTCTTACAAAGATGTGAGGAAAGGCCTGTTACTGGTCCCGCAGCGGGCTGAGGTCGATGGCCAGCACACCTGATGGGAACAGGAAGGATGCTGGGAACATGGGAGGGTACCAGTGAGGGCGGATTACTGAGGGACGCGATACCGGAATGATACAGGCTGAGGATTCAGTTTTCCTGTGAATATCACACGGATGTGAGGGTGACAAAAAGCAGGAATGCCCGGAGGCTGTACGGGGTTGGGGCATCAGCCTGCGATACACAGGGGAAGCGAGAACAAGAATCCATGGATGGTGCCAAAGTCTGCAGATCTTACCTCTGACTCCACTGAAAGTTGCCTCGATCTCCTCTGCAGAGATTGCTTCAAAGGGTGAAAACTGCTAGTTTAGAAGAAGGGAAGTTTGTAAGGGTTTTTAACAGGGAAGACAATAGGTAGGGTTACACATTAGTCAAGGGAATCTTCCTGAAGATGGCCAAAGCATCCGATTATGCTGCACAGTAGAATACGTCCATCTTACTACTTACTACTAATATAATTAATCCCATGTTACAGTGCTGATTTTCTCATTCTTGTATGTATTAAATAAAAAATCCACTCATCAGCACTGCTAGTGGTGACTCCTGCTTGACTCGCAAGCTACACTGCATTACTGGAGTGCCTCTTCCATACAACGTATTTTTCAATTAAATACTCCCCAGTTACCGATTCAATGTTCAATTATTGCAGTGTAATAGATTCTAGTTGATTTCCATTGAATTAGTTATCACACACCAGTAAGTCTCCTGTTCTTTAAAAATGTATTGTATTATTTTCTTTTCTTCCACATACCCCATTTTCCAGCCACTCCTTCACCAGCACACACGTTGCCTCCACGCTCTGTTCACAGACGGACTTTCTATTTTTCACTGAATATTTGCAAAGGGCTGAATTTCCACACATGACTGGTAATCAGTCCTGTATGTGAAGTAAATGCAATAAAAAGTTTAAAAAAGGTAAATGTACTCTGGCAAGTGCTTGTTCCTCTTTAGCGTCTGTTTTCTATCATGGATTTTGTTTCTGTGGGCCAGAAACGCATTTAAATCTTCCTGTATCTTCAGAAGGTTATTTATATATTGGGACTGGATCAATGCCCATTTCTTCATCTTTCTGTCATTCATTAATTCTTTTCCAGCAATAAACTAGTGTAAAAATATGAATTACTGGCAAGCTTTAAAAATCTGAAATAAAACTATATAAAAAAAAAAAGCTGCAAAATATAACTAGTCACAGTGCATAGTCAAGAAAAATTGCAATGTCCGTTGCACTAGATGTGAACCCTGGGTTTTCACCCTTGTAAAAAAAAAAATCAAATGGCCTTACATTAAAAAAAAATCATTATCAAATACTGACTTTGAAGTAGAGAAATAACCGATACCACTAACAATGTATCAGGGGCTGAGATGATTTCTTACAAAGGCAGTTCCTACCTAGTTCTGAGACCTGGGCAAGAACTGGTTTCAGGCGCTGTTTGCCTTTGTAAGGCTCCATGATGAAAACACTTCCTTTCAAAAAATATTTCATTTATAAAAAAATGAAACCATTAGCTTAGCTTACTAAGCAAACCCTTAAACAATGCAGTTTTGAAATTCATTTATCAGTACTAACCTGACCTTACTTTTTTCTATCCTCGAGTGTTAAAATGAAACTGCAGCCTCTAACACTCCCTGTTTGTGCTGCCACCTCCACTGCGGAGGGTTTGGGGTTTTTTTAATTCCAATCTGTTTTGGGTTTTGGTTTTGTTGGGGTTTTTTTTTGGCCTATTTTCTTTGAAACCATCATTGTTAACATCATGAAATTCAGTAAGTATGCTCAGGCAGAAACTCCTACCCAGACAACCGAACAAAAGAAAACACTCAAATCAAAACCAGTTTGGGGCATGCTTCTTACTAAACCAAACCAGAAGAGCTCCAGAATTCTTAATGCAATCCACAAACAGGCACTTCCCTTTTGGCCAATAAAGTTTTACATCTTTTTGCCAGTGGTGAACTTTGCTTTTAATATACCGTATATTTCCCTGATGCTTTGGGAAGCTAACAGCAAACAGCAAAAACTGCTGCAGTTTAACCACGTTATTTTGACTTTTGACATAACACGAGCACAGACACACATGTATTAATTACCTTCTATCCTTCTCATCACAACGGTAGTGCAGAGGGAAGAAGTGAGCCTCTCTCTTCCCATCCTGTACTTTGCTGCTGTTTCCATCTGCTCTAAGAGGCTGTGAGCAACTGTTCCTCTTACTTTACTAAGAGTTTGCTTAAACATTGCTCTTGGATGTCTTCATTTTCTTACGTCAGCTAATTTCCTTATGACTGTTTCACAAGGGAGCCTGTGTGTTGTTATCCGAAGTGCTTATCTAAAATAAGCATTTCCTCCTGCTTGTGACAGAGGTAAGCTGCTGCTAATTTATGATTTTCTAGGGGGAAAATATGTTCCGCTGGGACTTCAACAACATGGGAGATGTACATTATATTCCTGAAGTTCCAGGAGTATAAAATAACACATACTATTACGTAATAAAAGGATCAAATTAACAGAACATACCCTGAAACATTACAATCAAAATGTGTAGTGAAATCATCTTTTCCCCCCATTTAAAAGTCAGATTCAATCATTCAAGTGCCTGTAGGTGCCCAATGCCACACTGAAATCTCACAACCATTACAGATAGTGTGCTCATAAAACTCTTGGCCACTAAACACACTTTTTTCCAAAACCAAAGACCCAGATTATTCACTGGAACAAAGAAAGGAATGAACCTCTGTCAAGCAGTAGGAGCCTGCTCTTAATTTTAAAATTATTTCTATAGCTTAGACTAGTAAAAATAAAAGACATTTAATAGTGGATATTCCTTAAATCTTAGGCTGCTTTTCAAAAAATCTGTTCACTATTCTAAGCATTTTTCTGCTACTAAAATTTTTGAGTGACATAAATATAAATGAGCACATAGAAAAACATCTCAAAATCAGGGTCAATCATGGAAGTTACTTTGGCCAGCACTAGCTTATGTAGTCCATTACATTCTCTTTCCCCACTAACTTTTGTTAAGTCCTGCTATTTTTGTTGGTTTCTGGGCGTCATCAGTTTTAATTTTTGTCTCCTCTTATCAAATTAAAGTAAAGAAACTAACTTAATTTTTGACACAGTATTTACCATACAGTTGCAATCCTCTATATGAATTAAAAGCAAATAAAACTGTATTTTAAATTAGACGGACGTGTGTAGAAAAAGATAAAGCTGAAGAAACTGAAGCAGGCTAATAATAAGCAAAGCTAACAGCCTAATTACAAAGCTTATCATAAAAAAGAAAAGTGCAAGAATAAACATAAAAAACTAAATAAAGGGGAAAAAATCAACTTGTTTTCTTATCTAGCCAGGCAGACAGTCACATTTAGACCCTTAAACATTTCACAATATCTATACATCTGAAATACGGCTTCTTGAGGCTGTTTGAACTTGGCTTGTTACTTGGCCATTACTAAAGATTTTTTTTGGGGTTTTTTTGGACTCTCTACTGTCCTTCTGCTTGGGTTAAATATTCAAGATCAGCACACATCACACATAATCTTATCCCAGATATTAGAGTCATTAGTCTTTTGTTCTACCCACATTGACAACACGATGTGACCAACAATCAACAAACATAATATCACTGATTATTGTTTAGGGAGGCCATAAGCTGCAGGGCATAAAGCATTGCTGGCAATGATAGTACCCCATAAAAGAACCTTAAAAGCTAGCACAAAGTAAGCTGAACTACAGTCAATGATGTCGAATAACTTTTAAAAAATATTCAAAGTATAGATAGGACCTAGGTCTATTCCACCAGCTGCGTTTAAGGAAGTCATCTGTTTGTAATTTGCTTCTAGACCCTCCATATGATATGAAGCAATGATACAGAAGTTCTTTCAACATTGACCCTTTTTTCAAGTTCTTGAGCTGCTTACAGAACACTGGCAAAATCTTAAATTTTGTCCAAAAGCAGAGGTTTGAACCTCCAGTGGAAATTAGAAATTTATTTTAAATGATGTATTTACTCAACAATTGCTAAGTTTTGACAAATACTAACAAGGTACATCAAATTCTTAACTGGTAGTATACTGCCATTTCTAGCTTCAGCAATGAAAAGGAAAGAGATAGGGAATGTGGGCGTGGAGAAAAGGACAGATATCCTGATATCTGCCTGGAACAATCTATGCCCCCCTTGGAGTTCTTTTGTTTTGGCTTGTTTTGTTTTGAGCTGCAAGAATTCTGCAAATGGGTGTTCCCAGCTTCTGGCAGCCATATGTGCTGCCCACCATCTGTTTTCATTCCACTGTGCTATGGAGACAAACATACTTTATTTTTAGTGCTCTACATTTCCTGATGTTGCACGTAACAGGGATTATATCCCATGTCTAAGCCGCTACATATGAAACATCTTCCATGGGTAACTGATGAGCAAAGGCGGCAGATTATCACACAGGATCAGATGAGGTAACTTTCATTACCCACTTCTCGGTGCAAGTATATAATTTATACTGAAGTTTGGTTGATTCCTGTATACCTGTGCTTTCTCTCTGCACTGCCTACAAGGGGCTTCCTTCATATGTTTTAAAGATACATTTTCCCAGCAACTTCCTGGGGTGTAGGAAATTACTACTACGATTTCATGGGTCGCCATTAGTGGTTGCTATTCTGCAAGCAGCATTCGGAGTCAAAACAGGATATGAAGAACTAAACAGCTGCGTGGTCCACTGCAGAGGGACAACAATGCAGTACAACAAATATTTGTTTGAAAGGAGGAGTTCTGCACACAGGCTCACACACAGCTGTGTTGGAAATCACGCTCTCCAAAATTAGTTTGCTAGTATTAATTGATAGTATAGCATTTATATAAAAATTGATGGAAAAGATTTCACTGTTACGTCTCAGCGCAGCTTTGGAAGGCGCCCATGGCACACCGGACAGCTAGTAATTCTTTGAAGTGCACCAGACTAAACTGAATTCTAGAAAACATTTCTGGTTTTACCTATATTGACATTAAGCCATACATTTCTAGTCTCTTTTAGTCTCTAGTATATTTTTCTTTCCCCATTTAACCTCCCCCTCCTCAAACTTCTTCTAAGCTCTTTTTAGCTGCAGATGCCCCGATCAACACCTCCTACAACTCCAGCAGTATCATATCATTGCCAGCATACCTTTATACCCAGACTTTTAGGACACGTTGCAGCAGACCTTTCCACCATATAACATCGCAAATTCCGGACACTGTAAGTTATTACTAAGCAACTATCGATGAGGAATTACTTCTGGTTTCAAAAAATAATTAAAAATTGATTAAGAATTGCACTGAAATAGAGATCAGAGAAAGTTAATGCCTTTAAAACAGCTTATGCATGAAGAGATTCAAAATGTTCACTGTTGACAGGGTACTCCAAAAGATGCTTGAAGGTGTTGCATTTAACTTTTTCAGATTAGTTCTATTCAGTCTGACGTTTTTACTCATTAATTCTACCCTAAAATAAGCACTTTTATTCATTGCATGTGATCTTACAAATACAGAAGTACTTCTTAATTAATTAGACTGGCAAGTCATTTCTCAATCTTTTTAATTCATTCAAACAATAATTTTAATAATGGACTTCAACTACTCTACTGTTTAAGTGGAGGATTTTAAGTTATCTACAGCTATTACTCTTCTCCCAGAGGTTCTGAGTAAAACCGTGAGGAAATTACTTTTACCTTACTACCTTTAAATTTATTCTGCCTTCTGCTTTCATATTATCAAATGCAGTTAAGCTGTTCTGCAACTCCTCAGTCATCTATTTTAAGTAATACAATGCAAGAAATAATTTCTGTCTTGAAGCAGTATCTTTCTCATCTATCAAAATTATGAAGTGAAAAATTTTTGTTGAATGGTGTCACCGGCTGCTTCTTTTTGCCTTTTTTCTTCCAACATAGTATGCAGATTACTCTAGAATAATTTTCTGTTGGGTTCCCACTCAAAATCTTAGAACTAGCATTTAGCTGAAACTAAATACAGGAGGAGTTTTGAATGGAGACTGACAAATTCACTTTGCATTAGTCAAGTACCGATGAACGCCCTTCTGTACAGTTCCCCATCACTGTGTTGTTCTGTACCAAGGGAGTGACACTACCTCTTTCTAATTCCCCTCATAAACTGTCTATTTACATTCTGAAGCAAAGTACATCATACATCATTCTGTCACCCCCGAGCTGCCATAATCACTACTTTTTAAGATGCCTATGGCATAATTTTGATGCCTACGCTCAATGTGCATATGCAGTTTCCTAATAAAATCTGAATAGTCTTATATTTGTTTAGATTTGTTGAAAGGTCAGCAAACATTTATTTCAACGTAAATTATTTTGACAATCATTTCAAATCAGTACAATGGTTGGAAGGTTCAGGAAAAAGAACAAAAAGCTTTAAAAAACACTGATCTTGAGGCCACCATCCCTAATTTTCACTTATTTTAAAATAAAACTATAGTTTGTACTTTGCATTATAGTCCTATAATAGAAAATTTCTTGTACAGTCCAGCCATAGCCTTCCTTCAGTTCTCTGATAAAGACTATCTAATCTGAACATTCACTCCATACTTTATTCACAGCACTGCTATATTTGACATTTCCCGGGTGGCAGTTTTTATTATATTCAATGAAAAAAATTTAAACACTGCATTAATGAACAGAAAAATTGTATATGCTTTTAAAAAAAATTGGGAATAGTATTGAAAGCAACTCAAGACAATAGCTTAAAAAGTGATTGCAACCTAGACACTTAATAAATCTTTTAAAAAGTGGGCAAATCTGAATTTATACTATTAAAAAGCATTTATAATGAATAATATATTTTTTCATAGAAAAAAATGTGATGCTCTTACTCAGTTTTAAGTCTCAGTTTCATATCACAGGCCATGACAACTTTAGGTACATAATGAACACTTCTTTCAAAATTAATTTAATTTCCTAGCACACCATCATATTTCCAAATGTTTCTAGGTATTAAATGCAAGTTTAATACTTAGATAAATTACAAGACCATTTCAAGATTACTTCAAAATTTATCTTAATTTCAGCTCTTCTGGTTACTACACAAGTTTGTATTTTTCTTTTAAAATGCCTAAGTCTTCTATCATTCTTTAAAATATTTTAATAACATCACAAGCATCTGTTGTAATCAGAAAATGGATTTCAAGCTAGTTTTCCAAGGATGAGATTATAAAAAGAAAAACAAACAAACAAACGCAAAAAACCAGCAAGCCAACCCTAAAACTCCAAATTAAAATCAATTACAATTGCTTTGTGCTGTTATGATCAAGTTTTGCTTCCTAAAAATGGTTTCCTTTTCATCGTAAGTTTTAAGGAAATGGTATTTAATGGTTCATTCTTTTACTTTTGGTGTTTGTTTTTAAAGTGAAGACGTTTTCATTGCGATGTTTTACCTATTCAGTACACCTGCAGTTTCAAGTTGGTTAAATGGAAGCAGTGAAACAGGAAATAAGCTGCCAGCAGGATGGACAGGAACTGCCAACCAAATCTTCCTGTTGCATCCATGGTATAACCTCTTCAAGGAATCCAAAGAACATCTCTTCAGTTCAGGCTCTCAGAGGTCACTGAGTTTTATAATTATCTCCAAGCAATTTTCTCCACATCCTGTTAAGTTCTCTCTAAACAGTTGTGTGTGCTGCCACGCAGCTTTGCCATCCCCTCCATTTAGAACTGCTTCCAACGTAACTTCTGTTGCACCAGAAAAATCTGAATAGGAGCAAAGACTTTTATCTGTTGGAGAAAAAGATGAACAATTCAGTAAGCCACTGCTTCAAACGGTGTATAATGCTAGAATGCACATTAAAAAGAGTTAAGCTGTACTGAATATTTAAGGATCTCAATTGCATCTACTCAAATTCATGTCAACCAGTGGCATAAGAAAAAAGAAAAAGGCCAGCTGCAAATTTTTAATTATTATTTGTTTAGGGCTCATGCTCAGAGGACCTAGTCAAGACTGAAGCCGCTGCACACAGAAACATGTTTTCCTAGTAAAACACACAGGTATCTTCTATCCGTTCTGTGTTCTTGCTAACCCTGCTCTGTTGCAGGAAGGGCTGTGTATATGAATAACACTGGGGTTTGTACCAGTTTTGATTAAATGGGCAGTATTTTCTTGACCTTGCTAAGAAAGACTGAGCTGGAAAAGTCAAAATGCATTTGCATTTCACTTTTAGTATTTGCACAGTGCTCTCCCCATATAAACTATTTATTTCCAGTTACACTTTTGCTGCATGATATAATCCATTATTTAAATTCCACACTTACCTCCTATCAGAGCAATTTCTGCTGTTGGAGAGCAAAGTCTCCACTTTATTCTTCCACTCTGAAATGTCTGACTGCTTGTCCTAACTGAAATGTTATCTATTTTTAGACCAACTGACTTGCACTCAAACTTCCAGCTGATGGAAGCAGAGGATGACCCCTCTTTTCGGGCTAAATAAACCTAGATGGAAAGAAGACATAGTCAGCATGTCAAAAACTGAGATGATCAACACACATGAATAATCATTGTAGCAATGACAAAATCTGAAGATAACACACTTTCATTCTTTATCAAGCCTCTGGACGTTTAAAACTGTATTTTGTCTATAATCTCTCTCATTCTGAATCCTTAAGTCTGTTCCACAGATAAATAACTGTACATGTTCATAGTTTTTCACTAGGGAACACCAATCTATTTCAACATGCTTGGTACAGTCTAAGCCACAAAAATACCTGTTTATTATTTAAAAAGAAAGAAGTAAACTTCTGTTTTTTATACTAATGCACAGGCCCACACATGTTATCATTTTGGTTGTTCAGTATTGCTGATGAAGAAGACTGTATAATCAGTATTTTGGTTCTTCAGATGTGTCTGCTGGCTGCACACCACTTCTCTTACATCTTGACGTGTCTTGGTTAAAGCAAATCATACCCACTAGCCATATATAAATCCTGTATTAACATTATTTGAGCTGTTAGCTATTTGCATAATTCAATGTAGTCTCAATGCTCTTCTAAATTCCACCTGGATGAACAGTCAAGCTCATATGTTAATAATCATTAAAGTTACTACGAACCCTCATAAGAATTTTGTAGTAAGCGTTCAATGACCCTTTCAAGTCTAGCATCCATTATCAGCAAGTCAAGGTAATGGGTGTTACAGACTAAAGAGTCAAGACTGCCATAATCCTTTCAGAATTCTTAGTTAAGAAAACTTATCAAAATTTTGTCATGTCCAGGCTTCTGATTAACATCATACTGAATGCCCTTAGACAGCTCTTTAGTTTTTAATCTGGAAAGAATAACCCTGAATAAAATGACAATAAAACACAGCAGAATGTTTTACTAAAGATCACACTCTGATACAGAAATGTCATTTACAGACTATAAAACAGAATTTTAGTGCTACTATGGACCAAGCATAAAAATATTAATTGTCATGTTTAAGAAAGCTAAATCCACCAAAGGTGTGAGGTGTTACACTGAAGATTACCTGTGAAAATATAACAATTTAATCTGTTTTCATGTGAATATAATCTTAATGTTCATGAAAGTGCTGATCTCCACACAATTTTTTTTAAGTACCTCAGCTAGTTCTAGCACAAGATTTGCCTTGATCAGATGCTACTGACAGGACACGGACTAGTAAAATGAGAGGGGAACAAAGCAATAACCTGCTGTAGTCCCCGACAGGAATGCTCAGTCCCACAGTTGGTAGCTGTTGCAGGAAAAGCCCTTTGCTAGCAAATGGCCCCTTCTCCTCTCCCAGGCATCAGTTCTCCTCCTCCTAGATTTAGAGCATATGGCTCTTCTGCTGCTCACTGTCCTGACAGGTGGGAAGGAGTCTGGGCAGGGTATACAATAATCCACATAACTGGCAGATTTTCGCCTTCTTGCAGATGGAACTGTAATATTTAGGATGACAATTTCTTCCTTTGGCTGTGTATCAAAGAGATATGATATACTATGTAGCTATTCTCCAAAACAAAACAAAACATTTTGGAGAGAAATTCTGCTTTTCAATAAAACAGTATTGTGTGTTTGACCAAAAGCATAAGTAGTAAGCCATTTTTTAAAAATTGGTTCTTTAGCACGGATTGTACCTACCTGCAAAGAATTTGGTCATGCTTTCTGAAAGACAAGCTAAATTTATTTC
>JAOXNO010000013.1:40727529-40746726 GCA_028565335.1 Limnodromus scolopaceus
TTGGTTCTTTAGCACGGATTGTACCTACCTGCAAAGAATTTGGTCATGCTTTCTGAAAGACAAGCTAAATTTATTTCCAATTTCTTAATTCCGGCGCTTACCTGAAACTTAACAGTAACATTTACTAACATCAGCTAAGTTTTATAAGCAGCAATAGAAGGTTTGATGACAAACATTGGCAAGGGTTTTCTATTTTGCTGGAGTTATCATACTTTTACAGTAGATTTTATGCTTTTAATAATTGTTAACCTTACCATTTTCCAATCTGTTTCAACCTTTCTCCAAATAGACTCTGCCTTCCAAACACCTGTTTCCCAGCCAGTTATTTTTTCATTATTATTGGAAATCCGTGTATAACTATCTTCTACTATATTGTAGACAAGGTGGAAGAGTTTAGATGTCTTCTCTTTTTCAGAGGGAATAAAAATCACTTCTTTTCTTTTCTGAAAAAAGCAAAAAATAAAAGCGCCTTTATCCCCCAATACATTTAAGTAAGACAATGTTACTTTTAAACAGCACGCCATGGTTTCCCAATTCAGTTTTGCTTCCAACTGAAAAAAAGAGTAATTTTTAAGAGAGGTCATGGAAAAAAGCATTTCTGCAAAACAAAAGTTTTAAACCAGTTTCCTATAATAGACCTGCACCTTTTGCAGAGGGAAGCAGTAATTTTTTAAAATTTTCATATAATTATTTTTCTAATTAAATTACTAACAAAATAACATAAAATTAGCAAATTTAAGTGAGAGTAACATTAGGAATAGAAAATTTATATGTTGAGTATATTTCTTGTACAATCAATAAGCAAATGGCTATTTTGAATAGCAAATGTAATTTTGTGAGTATCATTAGGTACCTGTATATGAGAGTTTACAAATCAACTTAAAAAAACTGAAGGTACACACTTCATAACTTCACAGGATTACTTCCTTTTTTTTAAATATTTGTCATTGTTCTTATGAGCTTCATCAAAGCAGAAACTAAATCTGAAATAAAC
Source organism: Limnodromus scolopaceus (assembly GCA_028565335.1). NCBI lineage: Eukaryota > Metazoa > Chordata > Aves > Charadriiformes > Scolopacidae > Limnodromus > Limnodromus scolopaceus. The sequence continues at coordinate 40,728,524 of JAOXNO010000013.1, forward strand.
TCTTAGTTTCTCAAACTCAAACAGTGCTATGAAACTCATTAATTTCACCTAACTGGTTCTATTTAGGATTGTCAGTCATTCCACATGACAGGATCACTACAAAATTGATGTAACGAGTGATGGGGTAAGTCACACCTTTGCATGCTGGCTATAGTTCTGGGAATTAATGTAGCATAAAATAATTGAAAATAAAATATTGTTTTTGAAAATAGTCAGAAACATTGATGTGAAAACCCAATCAAGCTTATAATTTAAGAGATTGTTCCGTTTACACAATCCTAATTGCTGCCACATTCTTGTATTAACAAACATAAATGGTCAAAATCTACTTAGTAACCAATAGTAACTAATAATACAAATAAACATTATTTGAAGTTCTCCCAACTGCCTTAAACTTTCCAGTTCTGTAACTAATATTGTGTTCAGTTCTGGGCACCTCAATACAAGAGAGATATCGAGGTGCTGGAGCGAGTGCAGAGGAGGGCAACGAAGCTGGTGAAAGGCCTGGAGAACAAATCGTACGAAGAGCAATTGAAGGAGCTGGGACTGTTTAGTTTGAGGAAGAGGAGGCTGAGGGGAGACCTCATCACTCTCTACAACTACTTGAAAGGACATTGTAGAGAGGTTGGTACTGGTCTCTTCTCACAGGTAATTAGCAATAGAACAAGAGGGAATGGATTCAAGCTGCAACAGGGTAGGTTTACACTGGACATTAGGAAAAAATTCTTCACAGAAAGAGTGGTCAGACATTGGAATAGGCTGCCCAGGGAGGTGGCTGAGTCACCATCCTTGGATGAGTTTAGGAGTTATTTAGATGTGGTGGTGAGGGATATGGCATGGGGGAGAACTTTGTAGAGTACGGTAGATGGTTGGACTCGATGATCCCAAGGGTCTTTTCCAACCTAAATGGTTCTATGATTCTATGATTCTAATTAAAAGGGGAAAAAGAAAATATTTTTTATTAACTTGTAAGAGCAAACCACACTTTAGATAAATGATTCCCAAACATTTTTATAATCAAGGGACCACCACCAATCCTGAAAAATTACTTGTGGACCTCTACTGAATCCACATCAAACTTGCACTTAATGTTTTTGCAAGGTTCACTGTTTGAACTAAATCTGTAGGCTACCTACCATGAAGTGCTATTCCTCTGAAGACCATAATCACAGAACCTCTAGTTAGCTACCTCCCTCTAAGACAGTCACCAGTGCAAAAGTTAAATACCTCTGGACCAATTTCGCCTCTGGCTACTCGCCAAGCCATTGAACCTGATGTCCTTCCACCATATTCTCCAGGTTTAGGTGTTTTAGGAGAAATAAATTCAACAAGCTCCACAATCGTTCTTTCCAAGAGCTCTCTTCTTCTATTTTCTGACAAAGATCGTTGTCTCTGAAAATACATTTAAGAAACAATGAAAAAAATTCAGAAAAATGGTATGTGCAATTCTGCTCTAGAGTGACACCAACTGGAAAAAAAAACAAACTAAAAAAGCAGAATAACATTTAAAGTCTAGACTTACTGTTAGAAACATTAATTTTATACCACACATGCAAATAATAAATCAAACATAATTGCATAGTTATTTGACAGCAGTGCTTTTTCTGTGAACTTTCATGCACCATGTGGATTTCCTTTAAAATAAGGTTTGTGCTATGTTTATAATACATTTGCTTAGATGATAAAACACTTCCATAGCATATTTTATAGCTATTCATATGTATTCTGTACCATAGCTGTTCTTGATATTATTTGGGGGAAAGAGAAAGCAAGCATAATTGTTGGGTCAAACTTTTCTTCTCTAAGACGGAATGATTTGTTTGGCAACAGTGCTGGTTTTGTGATTAAGTCCAAACAAAAGATTCAGTTGGTCTCTGAAAGAGTTATTTCACAGTGACTGATTCTACCATAAACAAACTATGATAGTCATATTTTTGCAGATATAAGAAAACTGAGAAAAAACACATCATCTACGCTTCCAGGTAAATTAGTGGAAAAGAGAAAGAATTATACAACATGCTTTCTTTGCCCACATGAATAAAACCATGAGCATTTTTTTTGGTATACAACTTCAAAAAATTCATTGAGAGGCAGGGGTTTTGGCTCCATGATTTTCATGTCAAATACATGGAGCTGGTAGGTGAAGACTTTTTCCTTAACTGTGGATACATCCACACAGGGTTGGAAAATTAAGTTCAGCATTGAGTACGTGAATGATTACACATCATAATTTTTTCCTACTTTAGTGATTGCCCAAGGCATGCACACTCAGCCCACCAGCACCTGAAACTTCAGGCCAATAAGTATTTCAATTACCTCAAAAGCAGTCCTGATCCCAGAAAGTTTTGCTATTCAGGATCAGAAAAGAGGCGTTTGAAGGCGTTTTGTTCCAGACAACAATGTGGAACTGGATAATGGGAAGTAGATACAGAGAAATGATGAGAAACAGCTCCAGCTCAACAAATTCCAGCTGCCAAATACCAGTTTTAACACAGCAAGGGGGAAATACACCTCTGCTTGTGTTGATGGACGACAAGCAGACTGACTCCAGCAGTTCCTCATGAAACACCAGGCCTTCCTGAATCTAACACTTGCCTGGGCACTTTGGATATCCACATGCAGTACTACAGATGTCACTCCAGCTCAGAGGAAGCTTGATATGGCTTACCCTAAGCTAACAATACTAGTCTACAGTTTTCTTCAAGACACTTTGATGTGGGGAAACCCAGCGCCAGGGGTGATCACCACTGAAAACAGTGATGCCATACTGGGAATTAGTTGCCCTTGCTCTGCAGCTGTTGTACAGTAACTGGAAAAAAAACCTGTGAAAGAATGGTCCTTCAACACAAAAGGGGTGTTTCATAAGACAGGCCTCATCTATGTTTGATACAAGAAATTAGCAAGTTCCTCAACTGTAAAGAGTGCAAGTATCCTAATTCTTGTCATGTCCCAATACTCCTAGAAGACTCTTGCATATAAATGCTAGCAGCACATAAGACATACATAACGCTCAGGTGCTGCAGAGATCAACACTGCCTGCACTGAGAAAAACCTCTAACTACATTTCCTACAAATGGCATTGGCATCAATAGCATTCATGTACTGGAACACATTCCAAGAACTCCATTATCAACTGCCATGACTCAAACTTCCTGTTTTTATTTTTTCTTAAGGTATTACCCTCTAATACACGCTCAAGCCTCACCTTTCTGTGGCAGACAGAGGGAACAGGAAAAGGGGTTGTGAATTGCAGCTTTGAAATAATTTCTGCATCATGTGTGAGTTACGCTGTAGATGCCTCCTGAAGGACTTTGTTTTGGGAGATGGATAACCTGTGATTTACCACTGCTGGGTAAGCAACAGATAATTTGAGGGTAGAAATTTAATTTCAAACCTTTAAACAAGGCATATTAGTTCATCTCACATCAATCACCATGAGATGGTTGCAATTCAAGTTAAATTACTAGTTTTCCATTTAAGAGCTGACCTGGCTGTAGCTTTAATCATTCACAATCACTACCAAAAAAACACAGCCTGGAGCAAATAAAAGACAATTTGTTCCCTGCCCCACCACCCAATTTCCAATGAAGGCAGTGAAAGTTCAGGGTCTTCTCCCTCCTTTGTATAGGGTTAACATACAATGGACTGGAATAGGGCACTGCCTATTGTAGGCAACATACAATGGACTAGAGTAGGGCAGTGCCCACATAAAGCAAGCAAAGAAAAGTTTTGTAGTCAGGGTGTGACATGGTACTATAGAATAACATCAGTCGGTTGGTAATCTGCAGGCTACACACCCATTTAGGAATGCCTGATCCAAATAAAACACACACAGTATTTCCGAGAAGTAAAATAGAGTACTGAACAGATTAAAATTATCCTTGCCTCTTCCATTTAACAGTGACAGTCACTCAACATCCTTTGAACTGCTGTGTTGTCTCCGCTTGACCACCAAAACTGACATGCAGAGAAATAATCACCAGAGCCATTGCTCTTCATACAGAAAAGCACAATAATGATCTCTCAGATTCCATTTTCACTAACATTGCAGTATAGGTGATAATGTATACTGCACACTGCGCTTCTCTTTAGCTGTAACTTAAAAGAATTGAGCTTGAGAGATGCAGTGTTGGAGCTCTGCATCAAAAGATACCAGACTATAACATAATCCCTCCTTTTGGGGAATCATTCTCCAGGAGATGATGGGAAAAGGGAGAGGTAGTGGTAACCCCTGCCTACATGAGTTATCTGCTGAATAGGTTTTAGTGAAGGAAACAGCATACCAGCTGAAATAGAGCTGTGACACACAGCTCAGCTGTGACTGAGCAGCACGATGGAAACCTGCTATAGCATGTCTTGATGGTTCTAGGGATGAGCTGCCTTACCCCTCTACTGACTGCAGAAGCTGCTGAATACAACATGGAGATCCTCAGACAGCAATTTTTTATGCCCTCTTGATTCCCACTGCATTGTCACATTAGTGTGAACTTAGAAAAGGCCCTTTAACAAAGACAAAGGTAGGGAAGAAAAACTGTTTGTTTAGCAATCCAATGGCACACTGCCTCTAATTCCCTGAAATCCAATTCCAACAGACAACACAAAACAAAAAAAAAAAAAGAGTAAGAGCAGTTACTTACAGGGATTAAATTTATTATCAATTTAGTAAATTAAATTAATCTAACATATTCTGAACATCTACTGGGCAAAAGGAAGCATGTGTGGGAAGAGGGGAGCGTGAGTATCATTCAGTTTGTAGAAAAGAAGAGTAAGTTGCTCCTCAGAATAAAATACCATCAAAAAGACTGACAACGGTGTTCTAACAGAGTCACAAGACAGCTTTAGTAATACTGGAAGGCAGTAGAGAAAGCGTGTAACAGAGAAGAAAGGGCTGGGATTTTCCTTGTGTAGAGAAAGGAAGATTGGAGAAATACAAGAGTGTCTTGGAAGCATGTATACGGTTTTCTTCCCTGTACTAGTTATTTAATGAAATTTTTATTTTAAACATGACCAGAATGCCTGTTTTTTCATTATAAAATCGCTCATATGCTGCACAGTACCTATAAAGTAGATGTAAAAAAAATAAGAAACAGGCCAATGTGCAGCACCATCTGTTGGATACGGCAATGCACCTTTTTTACTGGAGTTCTCTAGACTTATGGAAGTGAAACACAGCATGATCCTATGGTGACATCATTGTGGCGAGAAGGAGGTCAGGCAAGCCTGCCTATGATCAGTTGCCCATACTTTCCTGATTTCAACAATCTAATTTTTCAACTTACTAGCACCTCATTTCCAAGGTTATCTCTCCCTATGGACAACTAGTGGAAGAGAAGAGTTTGGTGACCAGTTTCTATTGCCAGTAGATTAGAAGAAAGGCTCCTCAGACCAGCTTTGTAGCTAGCAAGGGTTCCTGCAACCCTGCACAAAGCACATATATTCCTCAGCTTCAGTTCCTGATACTTCAGCTCCTTTTATTTTGCTACTCTGTGGTCAGCTTTTTCAGTGCTCCACTCTGCTATGTGACTCCAATTTTTCATTACTGATAACACATTTGAGGCCAAGGCTTGAAATCATGAGTCCAGCTCAATTCTTCACACTCTTAGTGTGTGCCTAATAACCCTCAGCCCTCAAGCCAGCAGGTCTCTAAAAAGGCAAAATCTATTTATTAAGCCATCATGTACACACTATCCCAGGAACAAAAGTTTCTATGCACAGGAATTATCTCTCGAAGGAAGTGGGGATGAAACAGAACCTCACAGGTGGTTCAAGGTTTTGTGGTATTGTAGTATTATCAAGTCAAGGAAAGTTCGCCTCATCCCAGGAAGGGAGTAGAAAAAGCTTAGCAGAGAACTGCTGAGTGTACTTGCATTCTGTGCCTATGACATGCAGGTGACAAAGGGCTCCATGTGTTTTGGGGACATTAGGCATGAACAGCATATCAGGCTCTGAGCCCAAGCTCTACTGATAGCATCAGTGATTCTTGGAAGTCTTGGAAACAGCCTGTGAATTGTTCCTCCTGCTTCCTAGAGCTTGTAAAAAGTCATGTCAAAAAAAAGCATCAGGCCTACATTTCTTATCACTGTAAATACTATTGTTTTCAAGTTATAGCATTATTGGTGTGGAATATTCTCAGCTGCCCTCAAGGAGTCCACATGGTTACAAAGCAGTTGTAGTTTGCTCCCCAGATCTGTTGATGCACAAGTCTACTCCAAAGACATCAAGAAAACATATATACACACGGTATACAGTATATATATATATACACACACTGTATATACACATTTGACTACGTAAAAGATAACGTGATAATCTTTTCACATACCATTCTTCATATTATTTCACGTAAGTATAACACAGTGACTGATTCTTCTGTATTCAGTGTAAAATGAGGTCTGTATAGTTAGCAGCATTTTATATTCCATCATGCATGGACATTCCTAGCACGTTACTAAATGCATTCCTTTTTTCAAGGACTTTGCATTCTGAAAAGACACTTATGTTTCACTTACAGAAATCCATTTAAGAAAAGCTACATACCGTTCTATTTAGTGCGTTAATTGTTTCACGTAATGTAGCTTCACTGAGTGCTGTCCTTCTAGAGAGTACTTCTTCATGCTTACAGCTGTATCTCCAGGTGACATCCACAACCTCAAGCACAAGTTGAAGAAGAAAATAAAGCAACCAGAAATTGCCATGTATCTTTCTTCATTTAAAGGGGTTACTAATCAAAGTTTGTTTTTCTGTAATAAATAACATCCCACACTTGCCTCAGGGCAAATTTGTTTTTTATTAACACCATTACTCCTACCTCATCTTTGGAGAATGCAATTATGTAGGAGAGCTTCTTTCCCCACCCAGTTTCATAGAGAAGAGGTTTATCACAGACATTTTCACAGGGATCACAGTGAAGCCATCTTTTCTGAGATGCAGAATATACTTCAGTCCACACATGATCTATATAACAAAGACCAAGGATAAGCAATGAGTTATTAGGATAGATAATTTCTTCTAATACTGTAAAATATTGTACCTTTTGCTAATTCATTAAATGAAGGAACAGGTGAAAGAACATGTTTTCTGTTCATCTACATTCAGAAAAGCCACCAGAGCTTTCTCTTTCTACCATATTCCCTTCAATTCAAGTGAAGATTGTAACTTTTTGAAGTCAAACTTTACTTGTAAAACTGTATTTCATCACACCAGGCAAGACAGGAAATTGAACTTATATTGTCTTTGTTAGCTGAACTGTGTAACTTTGTATGCTGCCTGATGGCTAATATAACGTGAGAACCATAAAATATATAACCTCATTTTGCATAGGTTTGTATGAACATTATGATATACTAGAATACGGATACCTGTACAGTCCCAGATGTATCTAGCTTCAAATCCTACAGCTCTGCAACACAGTGTAAAACAGTTAGCCCACTCGCCACAGCGTCCACATCTGGTTTCCAGAAGTTTTTCAGGGTTGTTATACCTATAGGAGAAAAACAAAATAAAACCAGAATAGCTGAAAATACATTTCACCTTTCAAAATCTTTACATTATGATTGTCCTTGTGATAATCTAGACTTCAGTGCCATTCAGTCCACAGGAGATAATGGAAATGATTGCTGTACTGCACAAAACAAGTGTGAGCAGAACACTACTTTTACTTTGACTCACATGACTCTACCACATGTTTATAGCAGCACTGAAATTAATTTTTCTTTTCAGTTTTCAAAACTGACTTAGACTTCATCTTAAAATAAGATTTTTGTATTCTGGTCATTCTGAGAGTTAGCAAAAACAGAAAAAAATTGGATATTTGCTCCTTCCCCACAGACTCAGCAGAAGATGTGTGATTTCTCAGCGAAGTGAAAATTTTCATTGAAATAATAAAAAGCTACCTACAAACTATGACAATATTAACATATTTTATTTAATTATCAAATTAACAGTAAAAGTAATAATAAGAAGAAAATCAGACAAGTATTCAGAACAAGGCCACATAAAATAAAGCTATATTTGGTTTTTAAAAATTTTTTATCTTATAGAGCAGTTGCTCGTTCATCAACCATCCTATCATGCTGCTTAAAACAGCTTCTATAATCTTTCAACCAACAACTTATCATTTGTTCACAGAAAATACAAATGCAAAGCTGTTTCTTGAAAGACAAGGAAAAAAAAAGACAAAGCAAATCTTTGTACGCTCACCTTGGGAATCTATTACAGAACTGACACTGTTTGCAGTAATGATTTTCCACTCGACTGGCATTCCACCTTAGCTCATCATCAGTAGGCAACAGGTAGTCACTTTTAGACTCTGTCTGCCCACCACACCTGCTGCAAGGAAGATTATTTACCCAATGAAAAAAGTCACTCTTAAACCAGTCCAAGAGCTCCAACAACAAGAAGTCCTCTTCATTCACGTGTGCACCTGTGAAATTTTCACAACACACAGTTAGGCCAAATGGAAAAATAATTTAGTTGAACTTTCCAGTGCCTACATAAATCACCATCTCTGGGCCTTTATTACATTTTTAGAAGTCTTATTATACAAAAAGTTTCATATGCTACTTAAGCACACACAAGAAAATCTAAATTCTCAAGATTGAATAACATCAAACTCTATATCTAAAGAACAAAAACCTACACTCCTAAACACTACAGCTAGAGTGAGAATAAGGAATTGCTCAGAAAAACAAGTTAGATATACAGTGAAGCCCAGTGAAGTTCCTCATGCACTTCATTCTTCCAGGGCTTCAGAAAAGAATGTGTTAATTCTTTTTCTACTCCTAAATATTCTTTTCCTATTCTTAGCTATTAAACTATGTGTAATAGGTGTAATATGAACAGACTTTCTACAAAACCAGCTTAATTATTGTAGAATGTGTACATATACTATGTGAATAAAGTTGAATTTGTTTATAAATTCAGCAAATAAACACCTTTGTCAGCTTACACAAGTTAAACACAGGATGCCTTTATTTTTCTACTCGAGCAGATGTCACCACACTAGACCACCACTCTTCTGGCCAATTTTCCTATGTTCATAACAGGTGTTAGAATCTACTCACACACTGTCACTATTCCACCACCTGCAAATATCCCCACTTTACCTAATTAACAAATTTAAAAATCCATTCTTCCAAAAGGGATCCATCCCTTCTAACTCCTTAGATTCTTTAAATGTACATTCTGTCCCAATGCCTAGAAAGATACTTCTTCTCAGATTCATAAATGTTCAAATAAGTCCTCCTATTAACTCCATCATCTCAGCCACAGCGCAGCCATAGATACTAATAACTGGTTATTTTATGCACTACAACTTGCTTGTAGACACAGTGCAGACAGGTCTGACTAATGAATACGAAGACACAAAAATAATTTATAAAAATGCTCTTTAAAGGAAGTTGAAGGAAGTTGCACCAAATTTGTGCACTAGCACCTTTTTCAGGACAGCAAAGAAAGACTAGGCAAGATGTGCGTTTTACTTATTTAAGCTCAATTCACATCTTCCTCTGAAGCTGAAGTAGTTTTTGGTATAAAAGACTCTGTGGGAGCCCTAAGTCTATTAAACACACATTGCCAAGACCACGAAGCACATGAGAAAAGATCACCTGTTAACCAAAGCATGAACACCTGACTTTTAATTCTACTAAAATTTCAATTTTTATTTATTATATGTGAAAAAGATTTGTGCTGAAACATTCAGACACAGTGTTATTGCTTATAGAACGGATATACTTCTATACTCAAACTTTCTGCCAAAAACTGAATGAGAAGATTTTAAGCACAGGCCATATTCTCTTTTCTTGGATAAGAACATACAATCCAGAACCCATCTATGAAAATATGACTGCTATCATAGGAATATTCTTCTCTTGGTTTGCAAAATAAATTCTTCATGAAAACGTTGCATGGAAAGAATGACAACTGTGATTTATTTATTTGTGACATAGAGCTATTTTTGACTGCGCAATCCATCCTTCTAATGGGAAGTGATAAAAGGGAAACAGTAAAAAAAAAACAAACTCTGTACTTCTGATCAAATGATCATATTCTTCCTTGTCCTGGTTTGAGGTCAGTTTCAGTGGCCAGTCCGGCCCAAACCACAGCATTCCTCACACAGTCTTTATGAACCAAAAATGCGTATTTTGCCTTGTAAGGGAAGTCCTAAAAAACAAGCATCCCCCAGTACTAAGCAGTTATTCCCACAGGTAAAAGTACTAAGTACTAAAAGTACTAAGCATTTACTCCCACAGATAAACCAAGGAAGTTGCAAGGGCTCATTACCCATATGTCTCATACACAGCCCATTCCCCAAGGAATGTTTATTTTTAAAAATGCTTTCAAACTGTCACAATCCAGAACAGTGGAGTTCCATCCCTTCCCTTTTACTTGTATCTAAATTAAGGTCTGGAAGCCATTTTGGATATATCAGCTCAATGGCTTGGGAAGAAGCACCTGGAAACATCATGCTCCTCCTTCCTTCCCTGTTTTAATAACGTCCTCAGCAGAATTAGAGCAGAGTCTAAGAAGTAGGCTTGTCTTTATTTTCTTTTTTTAAAGGAATTTAAATAGTTTTAATTTATTACTGCTAAGCCTCTTCTCCTGATGGCAGTGTCTTACACTGCTGAATGAGAATGCTCTGCACTTGTTTATGTGGTTTTCTACTTCCCAGTATAGCTTTATAAAAAGAGAAAAAATACTAAGGAAATCCATTGTCAAAAGGTTCCCTAATGCCAAAGGCACAATTACACATTAGCACGTGGCTGTATGACACATCACAACGTCATTTATAAAAAAGATGAGAAAAGCCTATTTTTGGTTTGCAAAAATCAAGTTAGCAGAATTGCTTCAAACAGTCTTCTATCAAAGATTAACAGTTAAAAGGAGTTTTTGGTTTAAGTATGGTCTTGAAATCATATTTTTTTAATACTTATCTCGTACAAGTAAAATTTCACTATATTGCTGAAACAAACGTAAAACTGTCACTTGAGCATACAAATATGTAGTTTTTAACTGGCAAAGACTTTGTGCATTCAAAACAAATTTACATTCATGAAAAAACCATAAATTTTAGCCACTGATGCCACAAATATTTATGCCTATATTTCACTTCTAGCTCCAAAAGGATGGCATGTGAACAACACTGTTAATTTAAGCATCAGCAAGAAAGGTGTTTTTTTGTATCAGACTGTGTCTTGTAAAGGTCTCATGCAAAATCTTACCAATAAAAATCACTTTAAAAAGAGAAGCAGTATTTTGAAATTTTATTCTGAATTTGGAATTGTGGTACGTATGGGAAAATTTCACTCTGACAATTTCAAAAGAATAACTACTCAAACAAGAGGCTCCCCTCCTCTTGTTGTAGCTATTTCACTCTATATGCAAGGAACATGAGTACACACTTGCCTAATTTGTGTCCCCAGCATTGTTTCCTACTAATTCAGAAATCAACAGTTCAAAATTTATATGTGAAAGCAGTAAAGGATGGACTACAAAAATGAAATAAAAAATAACAGAAGGAGAGAGAAGAGTAGAAAATCTGAAAATTAAGAAAATAATTCTAATTTAGAAACAGCATTTGGAACGTGCAGATATATGACCGAATCTACATACTTAAAGCATAGTACATCTATGAATCATCCAGGTGTTTAAAAGAGTATTTCTAGTTTCTTGTACAGTATAATTTGGTAGTATTACCTTTGTCCAGTCTTGTAGCTTGTGCTAGCTTTTTCTGAGCTTTTCCTTTCAATTGCTGGAGGGGAATCAAAGCTAGTGCTTTCTGCTGAATAGAAGGATTCTCATACATCAATACAAGATGCTCAAAATTTGTTTGAAGTGTTTTCAAGATATTGGCAGCCTGCAAAAGGATTTTCAGTCACAAGATGATTTATGAACCTTAAGCCAGAAGAACCAATTATGACTAAGTCAGTCCTAATTCTTTACTCATAGTTACATTATATATTTCTTTACAGGTAAAAATGTTTATTTGTAAAGATATGAATAAAAATTACAGACACCACCACCCAAACTGTAAAGCCAGCCTTGTCATCTTTGAACATTCTGAAGGGTGTCCTGAGTGAAAAGCGTACTGATTAAGATAGAAGATACAACTGTTTTTAAAGACACCTCTTATGGCAAAGTTTTTGACTTACAGACACATACATCCCCCTCCCCCCGCCCCCATTTCTTTTGGGCATGTTTTACCTGAAATCCACAAACCTGTGAACCTGTAATTCATTCCATTTCCTGGACACCCATAGCTGCACCAGTTCACAGAACTCTATTATCGATGCATGCTGGTTTTCTATTTCTTATTCATGAACACTGCTTGTTTATTTCTACTTCCTTTTCTGACAGATCAACACTGATAGGGATTTGAATAGACAGCCCTCTGACCATATACTGAACAGCGTATTCCACTAGAAATCAAATACAAGAACTCGACTTCTTCAGTCAGTTATTCTAAGTGTCACTTAGCGGCAACTACATGTTGCACCCAACAAGGTACACCCGTAGCTACTAAAATAAATAGCTAAAGTTAATAATAGTGAAGTCAGTAGCTGAGCAAGCGATTTACTCCCATTTAAAGGGGGACAACACAGAAAGTGAAATGGTATTTTAAAATTAAGAGTCTGGCATATTTTGGGGTGAAGTCTGTGGCACTGCTAAATTACCTTTTCTCTACAGTTGGATCATGCTTCAGTCTTTAGTCTTGTTAACTACAGTCTTTGTTTTATCAAAAATCCCACACTTTCCCGAGATGCTAGCAGCAAATGCAACATAATACACAGGTGTGGGCACTCTTTGAAAGATAATTTCTTTCAAAGGAACATTTAAATTAGGAATGATTATTTTGATGCTGGACAGTACTACAGGACCAGTCCTTACTTTTCATAACTGCTGAAACAGAACAGAACTGGTTTCGCTCTTCCTGGAGCTCATCAGCTGTAGGTAACTGGCTTAACATCATAAACCCAATTGTGTTCAGATTCACTTTAATGCAAGTTGAAAGAACAGAAATAAGGGAAGTTAGGGACTGCCAATCACTTAATGATCTCCGCGTTCTGTCAGCTTCCTGAAAGAGTGTTCAGAGATATTGCTCAGCACAGCAGAAAAGTCTCCCAGATTCTTTGACAATTCAGATTTTCCCACGGGCAAACATATCAGCATTACAGTAGTGCTTAACTGGTTTCATGGAAGCCACTGTATACCAATTAAGTCTTATGCAAACACCTAGAAGTGCGGTGAACCTTACTACAAATCTAAGTTTGGATACCTCTTTCCTCCTATAACCACTATATCATCAGGAAGGGATCAGAATCCATCCACCAGAGTACTGCCTAGCCAGAGCTTTTCTTTCTCCGAGTTTCAAGAACGTTTAACGATAAGAAACACAGAAGAGACACAGATGAGGCAAAATAATGATGGATTAGGTCCCTAGAACTGCGCCATTTAGGAATACTCCTGTGCTGTCTTAAATAAGCCACTTCTTCCTGCGCTTACCAGGACCCCCATGAATCACAGGTGTAACGCACAGGCAAGAAGTAAAAACGCTTGCACTACAAAAATCACTCTAAATCTCTCTGACATCTGGCAGCAGCGCATACAACAATAATACAACTACACCTCTGCAGTATACTCACTGAAAAACAAAACACCTAATGCTGTGCAAGCAAAATGGCCAAGTCATAGCCAGAAGGTATTTTACGGACTTCCTTCCAATCAAGTCAGACTACACAGACCAAATCCAATGGCTCGGAGACCTGTTGGTGTAATTCCCTGAAGAGATCAGCTGAAATACAGCATTCTAATAGACTGCTACACATTGCATTAGCAATGACTCTAAATTGGAGTAAGTGTGGTCCCACCACCCATATTGAATTTCAAGAAGGATGGAAAAATAATAGTTGCAGAAAAATGTATCCACAACTCCCATGACTAGCATAAATGGGGGCAGAGTAACTACAAATGAGAGCTATTAACCTCAGAATACATTGTGTCAACTTGAAATCTGCAACATTTTTCTCATTAAAAGTTGTATTGATCTTGCAAAGCTTTAAAGCTTCCATTACTACAGCATGTCACTCTAGAGCTTTCACAATCACTTCCAACCACCATTGCAGAAGTGGCTAAAACTGTAAAAACCAAGAACCAAAAAACCAAACCACTCCAAAACCTCAAACAAATACAAATAAAACCAGCCATTTTATTGTAGAAGCAACTACTAGCATGTTGACATAATTAGATGAAATGGCTCAATATTCAAATGCCTCCAACAGTTCCTTTCCCAAAGGACATTATGGGTGATGATGGGTCACTACACACTCTCTCTCCTGATAAGCCATCACTTCAATCTATGCTTTGCCATTTCTCTTCCACTGATCTTGGGCAGTTGTTGGGAAGAAATCGTATGTCGTATTTCAGTATCCAACAATATACTGATAATATAATTTAAAAGATACAAACTCTGTTTAAGGATGCATAAGCAGCAAGATTTTGGAAGGATTCATCTTAGACCAGCTCTAAGACTGCAGTGACACTGGTTCTAGGGGGAAAAATCCTCTAGAAAGTTAAACCAAACCATCCTTCAAACCTTCTATCAAAAGGCATAATTTGATTTTTTCAAAGTTGTATGAGTTGTTAAGAGTCTTTTTCCCATCAGGTCACTTAACATGAGATGAAATTATGCTTCCCTGTCTTGATAAGTAACTTCATCTCAACCTCTTGGAAAAGGGAAACACAGCCTACATTAACTACAGTTTTGTCCTTGCCTGGCTAAACTCCTGTCTCTCACAATAGTCGCATGTTAAAAAAAGAAAGTCCATCTCACAGGCTACACATAGAGGTCATAATGCGTGGACTGAGATGCCAACAACTATACACATTACAGTTATAATTACATCCTGTTCTTTTGCTGGCTCTCAAATACAAAATACAGTATAAAGCCCTCGTCTTAGCTTCCCACCTCTCCCTCTGTTCCCCCACCTTGCTGTTTCTTTCCAATACAAACCAGCTTTTTTTTCCGCAACATCCTGATCAATAAAGCATTCATGGACATCTTCAATAAAATCTCTTCCTAAAATTCTATTTATGGCATATTTCATGTTGAAGTATTTCATGGAGACTGAAGAAAACACTCAAAAACTTCAGAAATCATTGGAAAAACAAAAAAGCTCCTCTAGTCCAATCTCCTGCTTAAGGCAGGGTTAGCTATAAGGTCAGACCAAGTCGCTCTGGGTCTTATCCAGTCAGGTCTTGAAAACATCCACATTTGGAGACTACAAAGCGTCTCTGAGCAACCTGTCCCAACAGTTAACTCTTTTTCAATCTTTATGTTCAAGGTTAGCGTGCCTACAAATTTTTCAAGCTATAATTACCCTTTCAAGAGATTGCACAAGTGATGTTTCTGGTCGCTGACGGGCAGGGGCAAGAACAGAGTCAGCAGGTCTTGAAGGCTGATGTGCAACTGTCTGAGTGCTGGCCACGGTTTCAGAGGATCCTGATCTGTGGATTTGATTTGACTCATTCAGTCTGCTACTCCTCTCTCCAGCAATTAAGTCTCTGATTTTACGTAGCTGCTCAATCGAAGCTTCCTTAGGGAAAACCAGGTGAGTTTCTCCCTGAAATTTAGACAAATTAATCCAGCAGTTAATGCAGGTCTAAGCTAGTCAGTGGTCTGCATCTACAGCTAACAGTGGTATCATTTACTGGAAGTCAGCACACTAAGGTTTGGCAGGAATCAGCCTTCAGATTAGGTCCCTTACAGCAGAAGCTTGTAGGTCCCTCACAGCAGAAGCTATTAGATCAAAAACCCATAGTCAGTTTAGAGAAAAAGGGCTCATAACAACTTGCTTTTGTTAGTAACTTATTTTGCAGAGCCACATACGGACAACGCAATTATAGTTTGGCAGAGAAAGTAGCAACAGCAGAAATGAACAACAAACACTCAGGTCTCACAGTACAGCAGCAAAACGCTTTGCAACCCAGGAGAGTAGCCAATGTCGGGGGAAGAAGCCTCTAGAATGGCATCTGCTGGAAATTCTCTTCTATATCAATATCTTTTAGGTTTTATAAATTTTCAGATAAGAAATATTATTCTCACTGAGACCTGTACGCAGCTTGATTTCTGTGTTCCCATTTTTAATCATAACATGATTACTGGTAGCATAACAAAAGATTAGTAATTACAACAGAAGCGAGTATCAGTGTACTTAACATGAAGAAACAGATTACTAAAACCATGAATATCCTGAAGCATTTCTACTTTTAAGAGTTTCAGTTTCTATCACTACAGCACTTCTATTTATTAAACTGAGTCATTTGTTTATCCAGTTACCTCAGGTCACTTATCATTGCAGATCCAGTGCTTCACTTTAACACTTACAGTCACCACAAAACTAAATGAAATGTATCAACATAGCAAAAGAGTCCTCATTTTTTAATTGAAAAAGTTGGCTTACCAAGCAGAGACAAAAGAAAGAACAATTTTAGTTATCGCAGTTGAGGAGAAGTTTGTGAGCTCCAGCCTCAATTGACACAATAACTGTAACACTGAAACAAGATGCTCTTAAAGATCTGACAGAAGTGGGAATAGCACTTTATAACATGTTTAAAACGACTATGTTATTACTGCTTGAGTGCTTCACTATCTCTTGGCTAACACACATCACTAAAAGTCATCTCCTGAACATCGGCATGAGAATAAATCCGCAGACCATTTTTCCCTCTCCAGTCACAATTTCTTTCAGCATACTATTTTCTTTTAAATTAGTACAATTACACTAATTAACTTTACCCAAGGAGAAGGCAGAGGTCTCATGACAGCTGGACCTAAATAACCTAATGTAAGTACCCATACAGAAGGGTTGCATCAAACTGACAAATTAAAACAAAGCTAGAGCAAGAGCTTTGCACCATTAAACAAGAGTTGGGTTTTCACTCCAGCTCTTCTGTAATTACAAAGGCTGCTTCTAGCTTAACAAGCTTCGGCAGTTTAAGTTCTACCAAGACAGGGACCACTTCAAGACACAAAGCAATCTTCGAAATACATCTTTTTGACTGTAACAGAATCAAGATTCACTCAAGACTATTTTAGGATACAATCTCATAGCTGGTTTAAATGGGTAAAAGTCCCACCCTCCCACTAGAGCAACAGTCTGTTGCCATCCACTGCTGTCATGACAACACCAGTACTTCCGAAGCTGCACTGTGAATTGGCTGAAAAACGCTCTTGGTTTTGTTTCGGGGGATTAATTTTTCATCAGATCAACTTCATTTAACTAACTATCTAACTCACTATGGGGCCACATAAGCCCTACTCATGGTAGGAACAAGCAGCAGAAGAACAGGACTTGGCCTCCCCCAGCCCCCGCCTTCCAAACGATGGTTCCAACACACAGATTTACAATATGGAAACTACTATCTGGTGACACAGTCTGCTGTCCACCTAACAGTGAGCTGCTACTAACAGAAGGGGTTTTCACGCCATTTCCCACCATTTCCTTTGTGCCAGTATAGATACGTATCTGGGCCCTAAGCAAACTAATAGGGTACTAGTCACAGCACCCTACTCCAGATTTCTGAAGTAGCCTCATCTATGTTTTCTGTTGGTTTACTGCAGATATTTGCAAACAAGGATTGAAAGAAAATTAAGAAAGTAGCAACTGGTTTATAATCTAGTTCCTTGCAACATGGAAAGGAGGAAAAAAAAAGTCTGATTTTAAATTTTAGTGTGTAAACCGATGAAGACATCGGAAACAACTAAATTATACTCACCTCTTGAAATCCCATCTCAAATAAACATTCAACTGCTCCTCTGACAGGCAACAGCCTTGTGGAAAATGCTGGATTTCCAATCCGAATTAATCTATATTTTTCTTCATAAGGATTCCTGAAGAAATTGAAAGCTTTAATTATGTTTCCAAATTAAGTAAACACTTAAAAGCTGGGTAAGTGTATTAAGCAACATTAGTAATTCATAAGAGATTTTTTTTTAAGTTTAGCTTCCTTCACACTATGTAGGCAAAACGTGAAACCCATCTAAAACTTTGACTTAATTCATGTCCTTCTGTATTTAACTTTGAGAGTTACAAAATTGGCTCTAAATTCTAGTTTGCAACTTAGGTTCATAAATATGTGTTTTGTAGTCGTAGCCAGGAGGGCTTAGTCTGCAGTGACACTTACAGACAACTTCATGCCCGCTCCCC
>JAOXNO010000013.1:40751501-40772606 GCA_028565335.1 Limnodromus scolopaceus
GCTGCAAGTGCACACTGCCTGCTCATGTTCAGCTTCTCATTCATCAGCACCCTCAAGTCCCTTTCCTCAGGGCTGCTTTCTAATACCTCATCCCCTAGTCTGTGTTGATACCGAGGATTGTCCCAGCCCAGGTGCAGAACCCTGCACTTGCTTTTTTTGAACCTCATGAGGTTCACCTGGGCCCGCCTGTCCAGGTCCCTCTGAATGACGTCCCGTCCCTCTGGTGTATCGACACCACCACACAGCTTGGTGTCATCTGCGAACTTGATGATGTTTATAAGGTTTATAGGTTTGGTGGTTTTTTGGCGTTTTGTTTTGTTTTTTTTCCACTCTTCCTTTGTGTGTTTTAAACGCGTGGTTGGGGGGCAGGAAGGGATTTCCGTGCCTTTGCCAGTTCTCAGTACTACTTCTGTCTGCACCGATGACCCCGGACCCGGGCCGCCATCGCCACCTCCCACAGCGCCGGCACCGCCCTCTTCCGCCCGGCTGCGCAAGTCCACCGCCGAGCTGCCGATTCGCTCGCCCGGCTCCTCACCAATTGTGACATCGGGGATCGGCTACAAAGCCGTCCCGTGCCCGTCCATCCGCCCCCCCCTCCGCCCCCGGGTCTGTCCCGGGTGGTGCGCCTCCACCCGCGCCGTCGGAACGGGAGGCGGAGCCAAACCGTCGCGGAGCGGGGGGGGAGTGCGGCCGGCGGAGGTACCGCTGAGGGCTAGGGCGGGGGGAGGCGGAAGGGCCGGTAATGGCGGCGCCGGGACACTTCCCTAGCTGTGGCTGGAACTGCGGGAGGCGCGGGGGAGTCCCCTAGCGCCTTCGGTGCGGTTTTAACTCCTGGTTTAAACATTAAAAGTAGCTTAATGGCTTTAAAGTCCCGGTGGCTCTTGTTCCCGGGGGGAAATGACCCGTTGCCAGAGCCTGAGGCCTGCTCCGGCCCTCAGAGCAGCGGCCCAGGCAAGGCGAGAGAGGGGCGGCGGTGTGACGGCTCAGCGCAGCCCTCTCCTCCCGCCTGCAGTGCCTGTGCGCAGCCCCGGCCCCACCGCCCTCCTCCGGCCTCGCCGCCCGTGGGGCCTGGCGGTGTTACCATCAGGGAGGTGGTGTGGTGGTGCGGTACTGTCCCCCTGGCAGTCTAAATACCCCAGGGCTGATAAAGGGTAGGTGGACGTAGAAGATGAGGAGCCTTGTCAAAGATACGTAATTTCCTCGGTGACAGGACCAGGAAGGGTTTCTTGACTCCTGAGTTTTCTAAACCGTTCTGCCTGACATAAAGGTTGAGGTGATGACATGCTTAACAGGATAATGGTAGGACATACACTTTCAGGTCAATACAGGCTTTTTTCCCTTAGAAGAGGGAAGTTGTTGATGCTCGTTGTTGATCCATCCAGCCAGCTGGTGGTTAGGGCCCCAAGGGTAGTTTTGCAACAAAACCAGAGAGTGCCTTGCAGTCCACAGTGGTGCACAGTCATCTTCATTAGCAGTTTAAGCTAAAGGAGCCCACTAGAGGCATTCACTAAGTCTGCAGTCATGCCCTGTCTGCAGTAATGTGTGCTGCTCTAGATTACAGACATGGAAACCACATCCCTTTCTGCAGGGTTGAAAATAGGCTTTCATGTAAAAAGCAGGTTATTAACTTTGTGTACTTGGAATATCTTTCACATTGGCTGCTATATTGTTCTGTGTCTTTTTTTTTTTTTCCCCCAGTTACAGGAATGTGCTTGAAGTGATTAATTTCCACCATGTTCTCGCAGTGCTCGGGGGATTTATTAAAGATTGCAAATCTTCATCTCTGGAGTCTGAATTTAAATCTGCATTTACAAAACCACAGAAGAGCTTTCAGCAAGTCACTGCCTGCATATCGAAGGAAAGTAGTTGTTACAGGTATTGGCTTAGTGTCCCCTCTTGGTGTGGGGACTCAGTTTGTGTGGAAGCGTCTTCTCCAAGGAGACAGTGGGATTGCATCGCTAGACGGGGAAGAATATGCAGGCGTCCCTTGTAAAGTGGCTGCTTGTGTGCCAAGGGGAAATGAGGAGGGTCACTTCAGTGAAGAAAGCTTTGTGTCAAAGTCAGAGATCAAATCCATGAGTTCTGCTACTGTTATGGCCATCGGTGCAGCAGAGCTGGCGATGAAGGACGCCAGCTGGTCTCCCCAGTCTGAACAGGATCGCTTAAGTGCCGGTGTGGCAATTGGGATGGGAATGGTTCCACTGGAAGAGATTTCTGATACAGCTGCTCTATTTAAAGCGAAGGGTTATAACAAGGTCAGCCCATTCTTTGTCCCAAAGATTTTGGTCAATATGGCAGCAGGCCAGATCAGCATTAAATACCAGCTGAAAGGGCCAAATCATGCTGTGTCAACTGCTTGTACCACAGGCGCACATGCTGTTGGAGACTCCTTTAGATTTATTGCCGCTGGTGATGCTGATGTCATGTTGGCTGGAGGGACTGAGGCTTGCATTAGTCCTTTGTCCCTGGCTGGGTTTGCCAGAGCTCGAGCCCTCAGCACGAGTTTTAACTCAAGCCCTAAAATGGCCTGTCGACCATTTGATTCACAGCGAGAGGGGTTTGTAATGGGAGAGGGTGCTGCAGTGCTCGTCTTGGAAGAGTATGGACACGCTGTACAAAGAGGTGCTAGGATCTATGCAGAAGTTTTGGGTTATGGACTGTCTGGTGATGCTTGCCACATAACAGCACCTAATCCAGAGGGAGACGGTGCATTCAGGTAAGAACTCTATGTTGATTATGATGGTTACTTCATATGTTAATTACAGTGGGTACATGTATTTCTGTTATTGCATGCTTTTCCTAGAGAAATTCTGTTCAATCTTGAATTAATATTCCAAAAGCCTGTAAACATAATGTGAAAAATTGAAGAGCTTCTTGTAAGGTTTTGGCCCCCTTTTCTTTTTTTAGTAACAAAGGTGAAGGCCAGTTCTTGCTAGAATCAGCCTTTTTTGCGTAGTTACAAAAACTTTCTCTATGTGAAAAGATTGAAGACCTCTTTTTAAAAATATTTTTGTGGTATGACAGAACCTATTCAGGTTCTCCTTCACCCTTTGTCCATAGAGAAGAGAGACCCCACTGCAAAAGTAGGTCATGTTGTTTGTTGTGGTCTGAAAGGGGAGTAACATTCCTGAAGAAATCCCAAGTGCTGAAAGCTGTAGAGCACTTGGAGGATCTAGTTTGTTAGAATAAGTACTGTACATGTAGTTAGCATTAATTGTGGCTATTCTTATTTAGAAAAGACTTTGGCTTTTCATAGGGGAAGTATCTAGATCATATGCCTGTGCTACAATCATGTTTAAATACTTCGTTCTGATGCAGCTAAGAGTGTTGGTGGAGAGGCAAAGCAGAAAAACACTTCAGTGCTGTTTAGTGAGATGGTAAAGCTTCGTCATTGTTAATCTCATCACAGCCAATTCACGAGTTGATGGTATCTAATCTTTATCTTTGACCTAATTAAATTGTAAGTTAAATTACATATGTATGTACTGTTTGTGAGCTTTGTGTAGGCTGAATATGATTGCTGACACTGGAATTGTCAGTAAAGATTTAGTTTGCATTATTCTGAGAGTATGTGAATATTTAATAGCAAAATTCAATATATCACTGCACAAACAGATGAAACTTCTGCATGGTATTGTCAAGCTGTGTTTGCATCTTTATTGAGTTAACAGATTTTTCAAGAAGTGTAATATACTAGGTTTCCCTCTATGCTATTTGATTCATACTTAATTGTTCTGCAGACTTAGGTGTGAGTTGAGTAATCAGGAGTGTCTTATCTCAGATTTTCAGACTTGTTTACCCTTGAGATGATATGGCAATATATTGTAACAGAATTTTTGTATATTTTATGATTGCAGTAGCATATAAATTAAATTCACAGTGGGAAGTAGTTGAAAGTTAATCTTGGTATCTCCAAAATGTTGAGCCTCTCCACCCTTGAGATGAGATAATACATTTTAATGCAATCTTCACACCAATATTTTGTTACTGCAGTGGTATATGGATTAAATCTGAAATGTATATGCTGCTCTTACTTTTCTGTAGGGATTTTATTTGCCATGTCAAAAATTTCAGGGGAGTATATTTTTTTGTAATCTTCTAATAACTACTTGAGTTGGAGACTAATACATATGTTGGAATAAACCTGCAGGAAAGGAGAGGCAAAGCTAGGCTCAGAAGCGTGGATATAAAGTGTGTTCTGCACAATTAATGTTATCTGCTTAAGTAAATATGTTTCTTGCAGATGACATATTTAACTAAATTAATGTATCTGTTTCCCTCATGGTTGATCAGTAATCTTTTTAGCCTGAACGTTGGCTCACTGTGGCCAACACCCTAAGCTAAGCATCAGTGGCCTGAGCTGGATGCTCCTGAGGGTAGAACACTGTACTGGAAATATTTGAATTTGTCCAGCAGCCTGTGCTGTCTTTTTGCTTTGAGCTTCTTTTATTTACTTATTTTTCATAAATTTCAAAAGAATCAGTGGCCCTTTGCTCAGAGATACTTTAAGCAGTGTGTGCAAGGAGAGATGTGTGATTCGCACCCTTTTTTCTGTGAGAAAATCACAGTATGGAGCTGTATCGATCCTTCTGTGGTTTTCACAAAAGAGTGTGCTTTATAGAGGAGTCACAGTCCACAAGTCATCAGGAGTCAGAATGGAACATACCACGTCAGGGTAAAGTGTGACTTCCAGTAAATTTCGTTTTATGTATAAGAATTTTTGCTATCTTCTCGACGTCATATAGCTTCTGGAAAGCATGTGAAAGAGGCTAACAAGGAAGGTGACTGCAGAATTTTTCTTTAATTTCCCAATGTTTTTGTTTGATAGAAAAATTCTTTTTTTTTTTTTTATTAATTCCCTAATACTGCAAATGTGAGGGGAAATAAAATGTAAAAACTAGGGAGTCATCTTCTCACTTACAATGGGAAGGGGATTTCTTGGACCATTTTACTGAATGTTACATTATGTGTCGCTACACTAGAGAAACTTCAGGGGAGGGAATTTAAATTTTTGTAATAATTTCAGGTAGTTATTTCTCAGATGTTCTCAAATTTTGCATTGAAAAGGGTCTTTGATATATTAATGTAGTCTGTAGAGGTTGTTTGTTATGTCTTCTTTCTTTCTCTTTGTATTTTTCCCAACTGTGGAATTTTTATCGGCAAGTCTGATTTTTATAGTGGGCCTCACCACTACTGTCTTTCTTGGGTGGCTAAATGTAGATGTTTGTGTGTTTAGTTAGATGAATCCACCTCTTGTCATTTAGACCTCTGGTAAAGTATGTCATCCAGATTTTCACGTTTGATAAACATTTCAAAACACCCTATACTTTTGATTTTGGTCTGTACATGTGTGTTAGTGACAAAAACATAATGGGAAATTCAGCATTCTGTCTTCTCTTTTTGCCTTAGGTGTATGTCTGCAGCAATAAAAGATTCTGGGATCAAACCTGAAGACATAACATATGTCAATGCACATGCAACTTCTACACCTCTAGGAGATGCTGCTGAGAATCAAGCAATCAAGAGACTTTTTAAAGATCACTCGCATAATATTGCAGTTTCCTCAACAAAAGGAGCAACGGGACATCTCTTGGGGGCTGCAGGAGCTATTGAGGCAGCTTTTACTGCACTGTCCTGTTACCATGGAATTTTGCCACCTACTCTCAACTTAGAGAAAACAGAGGCAGAGTTTGATCTCAATTATGTTCCTTTAACAGCTCAGGAATGGAAAACTGAAAAACGGCGCATAGCACTCACGAATTCATTCGGCTTTGGTGGTACTAATGCAACTTTGTGCTTTGCAAGTGTTTAACTTATGCTCTGTGTGTTGGGAAAAATGGCACTGACAATGATTTTCTGTACTGCCACCCTTGGTGTGTACCATCATCTTTTCTCAGCTTTGAGAATTGCTCATTTGATATGCAAGAACTTTATTCACCCTAACATTTACATTGGTAATTCTTTTAGAAAGAGGGAACTTCTTTTACTCATTTTAATAAAAATAAGTAAAAGACCTATTCTTTGTGTGGTAAAAAATTTATTTGTTCTTGACTACAAGAGGGGATATTGATCATTGTCTGGTTTTGCTTCATTAGAATAGGTTTTTCACCTGCACATGGCACAGAAATTGCTCAGAAACATTTATGCAAAAGGAAGGCTGGTTAACGTGTTGGACTCCACAGTCATGACTTGGTGACTTAGTGCACGATGATACAAGGTTCATGACTGAGCTCCCCTTTGTTACCCGTTCCATTTATAATTCTGCCTTTTTCCTCATCATAAATGATTTCAAATATCATACTTATGCACTTCTTCCACACAGATGACAATAATACAGGAGTTTGTAAGATTTCTGACAGTGGTTCAAGTGTGGTATTGAGGATTTTAGAACGAGTTACGCAGAAAGAAAAATGGAAAAATGGAACTAGCCAAGCTTAGAAAAACAAGGAATCTTACAGAAGAAAAAAAAAAAAACAAACATGCAAGAAACAAATCCAGGTATTATGTTGAGGATGAGAAGGGGAAGAAGGAGAACAGGTCAATGAAATTGTACCTGAAGCTGACATATTGATGGCGGTTTAGGGTGTCTCTTGCAAAGAACAAGTAAAGGACTTGGGCTGTTCCTTCTGGCACCAGTCACCATCTCAGCCAAGTGGTACCTCAGTCAATAGCACGGATGTGAGTGAAGTCGAACACCCCTGTTGCTGGGTTAGTTTATTAAAAGACTTTTCACCAGTTTTCATTTTTAAAATGTCAGTCTTAGCCTTTGACCTGTGTAAGTGGAGGCAAAGTATCTCATTGGATTGAAAGGACATATAAAGTAGCTTTGCTGTAAGTAAATTTCATTTTGGAAGGAGATTACTAATGGGTTATCATGAGGCTTAGCAGTATCCTAAAACCTCATTATTTATACAAATGGTCTGAATGATGATATGAGGCAGCATAATTTTTACATTTGCTGTCTTTATTGAATAGAAAGTTAAAGAGAATGACGAGAAAAATGCAGTTGGAGAATGATTAAGACTCTTCCAGAAGCTGAGCTCACACAGAACAATGCAGTCCAAAATAGATTAATGAATAATAAGCCTGAAAGTAAAATAATATATTGCCAAAGGGAAAATGTAAGAGCATACAAACTAGAGAGAGTATGGGAATTTGCTGTTGGGAAAAATACCTACAAACCTCTTTGCTTGTGGTTGTTAATAGTAGCAGTACATTGAATGAGGACCTGGATTGCATGCAATATAAAAAGCAGAATATAAAATTCAACATTACTCTGCAAGTTGTATGCAGAAAGGAGTTAATTTAAAGAATTCAGCCTCCAGGAGAGAGTAGGGTTGTGAATTTGGAGGAAATCATCCAGAGATAGTTCTTTTTTCAATAGTTGTAATCCAGGGTGGAATACGGGAAGAGTAGATAGTGCTGCATTATTGTGGTCTGGCTAAACTCACCCAATCTTGTTATATAGCTGCAGACCTGTAATTAATATTGTGACACAGAGATATGCTTTCCTTTCCCTCTGATAGCAGAGATCGTGGTCCCAGGAGCGTTGGATGCAGACTCTTGTGTAACAACCATGAAAAGACAGATGAAACTGTCACACAGGAAAATAAAACAGAAACTCAAGTGATTAAAATATCTTTCTTCTCACTTCAGCTCATTGCAATTTAATCATCTGCTGCAGGTAACCTTTCATGAAAGCTTTGTGACAATAGTTATTTTAGGTGTTTTGGTTATGGATAATTTAATAAGTAAATAGTGTGCCCTGTAGGGAATTAAGATTTTTTTTTTTAAAGGAATAGAGCCAAAGTTTAACCTCTGTCTGTTTGAATTCTTTTTTGGTATAGTTTTCATTTGTATGTACTTGTTTGGAGTCATCTCTTTTTATCGCATACCCCACTGAGCTGATCAGGGACTACTTACTGCCAATTACTGCTTTATTATGATAGCTGCAACCACAAAAGGAAAATAGATCTCTCTCTGTTGCTAAACTATTTAGTGGACAAATTGACCAACATATTAAAACAGAATGGTTTCGCTTAAAATGCTCTTTTCACCTTAATAAGTGAGAGATGTAATGGTCCGGAGTTTGGACTAAAAAAGCTTAGTATTTAGACTAATAAGCTTGGAGTTAATTACAGTCTGATAAGCAAAGCCTGGAAATGCCAGTAGAGTGTTTATTTTGAAGCCTACTTCTGAAGTGGTGCAACACACTTGTGAGAGCCGGATGCTCCAGGCAGGATCAGAGAGCCAAGGCACCTCTGGAGATTGCCTAGTCCAGCCCCGCTGCGCAAAGCAGGGCCAGCTACAGTTTTTGAGGAAAGGTTTCCAAAGACCTTTTTCTTCCATACTGTAGGTTTTGGTCCTTCATCAGTATATGCTTGTCTTATTCTGAAGTGAA
Organism: Limnodromus scolopaceus; assembly: GCA_028565335.1. NCBI lineage: Eukaryota > Metazoa > Chordata > Aves > Charadriiformes > Scolopacidae > Limnodromus > Limnodromus scolopaceus. Next base: position 40,759,903 of record JAOXNO010000013.1, read on the forward strand.
AAATAGATGTTGCTCTATCAGAGAATGAAAAGAATGAATATGGAGTTGCTAAGTTTTTCTCCTTCACCTTTTTTTCCCCCTCTCTTTCATTCTCTTTTCCTAATTTGTGTAAGTAATACATTACCACTGGATTTTGCTGCCTGAAAAACTAAAAAGAAACCTAGCTTTGGCTATATTTTCTCAGTTTGAATTATGAAAGTGTGCAGCATTTTAAAGCAATAAACAGCCGAAACTATGGAATGTATATAACCTTGCTTTATAAAAGTGCAGATATCAAGGAGAAGCCAAACCCTATGTGTTTCAAATGCAGCGGGAATAGTGGAGATTACTGCAGAATGAAAATAATTGTCAGCTTTAAGGGCACATAAAGGTCCCAATCACACTGATTTTCCTTGAGTGTCTTTGTTCAATGACTTGTGAAAATACACCACTTCAACTTCTTTTGTAGGGCTAAAAAACGGACTAAGCACGTTATTTGAAAGACCCAGACTACATGCTTTTCCTGTCAGAGGCTCTCTGTGTGACTTCAATCAATTTACTGAGGTTCAGGTTCAAGTTCTTGAATATGCTCTTAGAAGTATTCTTATCTTCCTTTGTTTTGATATATAAATCACATTTCACCAGAAACAAAAAGACATTTGATCTGTAAGTACCTTTGTGAGTTTGGACAAGTCTTCCAGGGCTTCTGTTCATTATCCAGACACAATCAAATCTCCCTGCCTCTTACGATGCAGGGAGAGTAACTACCATCAAGATTTAGATTGTATAGTAATGTTGGCCCAAACTCACTAGTTTTCACAAGATAGGAATTTGAAGCTGAAATTAGCATTTTCCACAGCTAATACCATAGTGAAAATATTCCTTCCTTCTGAATATCTCTGTCAATCAAGACCATATAGGCTCTTCAGTTTAATCAACACAGATTGGTTCATCCAAGATTAGAAATAATTCTGTATATATCACATTTTAGGAACATACCTTTAGTTCCCATTTTTTTTGAGAAGAAAGCAGGGTCCCATTCAATTTCTAAAGCTAGTATTAGTGACAGAAAAAACTAGGATGAAGGGAGTTTTATAACCCAAGCAAAACGTATAATAGTTTCTGCTTGGGCAGTAGACACAACTCCAACTTTTGTAACAGTGATGATTAATTTTAACTTGGTAGAAAACCAATTTTCTACCCAGAGTTATTGAACTGTAAAGAAATATGCCAGTATCAATTGCTTATAGTCAGTACCTCTGTGTAGGAGGCACAATAATTTTAGTGTGACAGCTAATATACAGGAATATCAAACTGGTAGTATATAAGGCTATTGCAGCCCAAGGTCCCTGGCAAAATATGTTAATAGGAGTGAAGTGAAATAAAATAGTAATGAGAAGAATTGAAAAAAGACCTGTGTTCATAAAGAGCACAAGAAATGCAAGATAGGAACTAGGAAATATAATTGAAAAAGAGAAGGATATCTTTTAATGTGAGTCTTGTAGTTTTCCTAGAGTGCTGTAGAGCAGATCAGATGTTAAATAGCTGGACATCCATATGTTAATTAATATAATTTTGTAGTTTCCCTTTTTTGTCATTGTCAGGCTCTTGGTGTTAAATATTATTGCTATGAGCAGTGATCAGTTGTTTCATGCCTAACGGACTGTTTCCTGGAGTTCAGAATGTGCTCTGGGCTGAAATAAGATATAAAAGTTATCCTAGGAATTGATTTAGGAGTTACTTCTCACAAAGTTTTGAGTTTGCTGGAAGAAAGAAAGAAAATAAAAGCAGACGGGTTGCTGACATTGGGCTTGATATGGAATACTTGAAGACAGTAAGTTCTGAAAGAGTTTCAGCAAAGAGTAGTTCTATCTGCTTTTTTTTTTTTTTTTTTTTAAAGGACCCATTATAATTTCTGGCTTTTCCTGAGGGCTGCTTTTTCCAGGAATGGTGTCTGTCATCTACAGAGACTTACATGCAACTTTGTATCATCTATCTGTATTTAATGTGAAATTTTTTGAATTCTGTCCTGAATTACCTGGGAATGCCCAGGGAACATCTTAAATCAATGGTGAGAATCCTCTTGGCTCTGGATGTCATTTGGATAACAGAACAGCAGCTTCAGCCACCTCCACGATTGTATCCACCAGAGGCCAGCCAACTTCTGTAAGCTTCGTGACCACCCTAAGGTCCTTGCAAGTGTGCAGGAGACCAGATCAATACAGTTGAGGTTGCACTTTGCTGGTCCTGATCTAATGAACCTTGATCTGCACAGAGCCCAGCGTGCATAAAGAGTGCCTACCTGGTTCATCCGACAGCAGGCAGCACTACACAGAAAACAGCCTCTGGAGCCAGGCTTGTCCCAGTGTTGCCCTTTAGCCCTTGTTTACATGTTAAAAAATGCCTGGACACTTACATTGATTAACTCATCTCAATGATAGATCTCATCTCAGCTCTGTCTATTGAACAGACCAGATGACTCTTCTCTTGGAGGAACCAGTAAGAGATTGAAGAATCTGTCAGAGCTGGAAATATAATTTCAGAAGTATTGCTCTCTGGCTTGTGTGCAGTCCATTAGATCTCACTGTCTGTCTGATTGGCTTTTCTGAACAGAAGCACATTACCTGTAAGTTGAAACTCATTTATAAAGATATGCAATAACTTTCTCTTAATTTGGATAAAACTGAGACTGATCTACGTTTGATAAGCAAACCTTGAATATTTTTTTTGGTAATTTTTATTTTAAGCACGCCCTTAATTTAACTGCTAAGTGGGTGATGTTAGCAATTTTCACTCTTTGGATCAGAACATGAGGGAATTGCCTGCATCCCTTTGTTTGGAAAAGGAGGAGAATGAGAACCTTTGTCATGGTTGCAAGTCAGCTTTTGTCAGTGCTTTTTCCATACTAGTGTAGGGAAATTACTCAAATGCATACCCTTCTAAGCAGTGTACATGGGCGTGGAGTTTATAGAAATAGCTCTCACATTTGATTTCTTTCAGTAAGAGAGAGAGAGGAAATGACCTTTACTCAAAGGATTCATATGAATTTAAAAAAAAAAAAAAGATTTCAAAGTCAGAAATGCCAAGAGAAGTGCATTCCTGAGACTGTTAGCAAATTGTACAGGGAACCTACCACTGTAACAAAGTCAAGGAGAAGTAGTTTTTCTATTCACATCTGGTTTAGAGGCATTCTCTTTGTAATTCAGCAATATACAGTGGAATGAGAACAGAGGACATCTTTGTTCTGCATTAGGCAGCTTGAATGTGTGTGGAAGAGAGTGTTCAGAATGACAATTGCTCAAACCCTTGAAAATAAACAAAACATGGTCCCTCAGAGGCAACTGTAATATCCAACAAGCTAGGTGAAGTTACGCTGGATGCATTTGAGATTCTCTCCAATGTCATGCTTATAATGGGAGCAAATAATTTGGCCTTTATTCAATTAATTAGTCTTTGTTCCTCCCCAGACTGTCAATGAGGATGCTGGTTGTGATGGTTGTGTTTTCAATGTGTCTGTCTGTTGGGAAATAGACTGATAAAAATGATCTCACTCCCATGGGTCACCTTGCCTGAAATAATCATGCTTACTGAAGACCTTAGTTGTATTTACTGTTTAGATCTACAAATTTTAGAAGATCCCTAGGAAGAATTTATAGCTGCTCACCGTGTCACTGGGACATTCTCATTTCTGTACTGAGTGATTTGTTCCAGGTCTGCTGGTGCTGGCACCGTAGAATAACACTGTCCTCTTCCGAAGCAGCTAAAAAAGAAAGAATTGTGGTTCACACTATATTTGTGAGCCCAGGGTTTACTGGGTGACAGCCAGATTCATTTGCGAGCACACTGATCCGTATTGGGATGTTATGGATTCCAGTCCTGCACTGGCCCAAATCAGTCTGCGCCTCATGGGGGATGCTGTAGGACAGCTTCAGGAAGAGATGTGCTTTGGAATTAAAGGCTGTTTAGTGTCTCTTCCACTTAACTCCAGTAGGTCTCCAGAAGAAACCTTAAAAATCCCCTGCTTAAAAGGTGTGTGCTTAGTTTTCTGGCCATGCTCAGTATAACAAGTGCCGCTGCTAGTATATGCTTTTGAAGAGGTAGGCTTACCAGGGTGTCTGTGTCTGAGTCTGTGACACCTGGTGACCAAAGTACTGTGTCAGAACAGTTTCAGACCATCTATAGCCTGTTCCCAGAGCCAGGGGGTGCCTGGAGAGCTGATCCAGCTGACACTGTTTTAAGACATTTCCAGCGATTTCAGTTATGAAGGGTATAGAACATTCAAAACCATCATCAACTGTCAGCCCTATGGGAGGAAATGGAAGAGACCTGCTCGAAGCTGCTTCATAGCGAAGTAGCTATTCCTGCCCTGAGCGCTGCTGTTTGTCCTTCTATAATGAATGACACCGGGGGACCAGTGCAGAGCCACCAGAAATCACAGAAGAGCATCTTCTGAAACTGGGCAAAAATGGTGAGCCTGTACCTGCTAAGAGTAACCACTCCCGCCCTCCAAATATGCATCAAACTCAGTTGAGTGTGACCGGTTAGCCTTAGGGTTAAGGTTAGGGCTTCACCGAGGGACGTCCGTGGCGAGTAGTTTTGCATGAAGACCTCTTTTCTCCGTCTGAGATGATGGACAATTTTCCCCTGGTGTTCCACGATGGTTCCTCCCCACCACAGAAAATCGTGGGCGAAATCAGGGTGACCACACGGTGGCAGCAAAATCTCAGTTATCTGAGGAGCTTCGGGCACCCATGGTCTGAGATCAACGATCATTATTACCCTTAGTCGATGTGCCATTGCTTACAGAGGAATAGAGCAGGGAAAGAAAGAAAGACTCTAAACACATTTCATACAGCCTTTGCTTTTCTCTTCATAAAGCTCATCTGAGTTTCTCTTTGTGAATAAAAATCAAGTTTGGACCAACTTGCCCAGACTTTGGAGGGGTCAGCAGCTCTGTAATGCTAGGATGTTACAGCACAGGCAGATAGCGAAGAGGGGAAATTATTCTATGTTTCCTAGGCAGTATATCTGTACACAACTGCTGAAAGGAAGCAATCAGGAGATTAAAGAAAAAGAAATTGTTTTATGATGCTTTGGTGCCTGGATGTCTTTGCTGAGACAGAGAGGGCAGGAGAAGTCCCTGTTGGGTTTCGCCTTGAAGGGACCATGAAGTTTGAAAATGGTAATATGTTGGAATAGCTCAATATTTGTTGTGACTCAGCTTTCTTGTTTTGGATCTTCTTCGTAACTGTCTTAGGACTACTTATTTCCTACAGTAAATTGCAAATGAATGGAGGCAGCTTAAGAATTCCTCTACTTAACCAGATATTTAGCATGACTCAGCTGTCATTTCTGCTCTTGTTCGTTTCCTCCTTTGGCTCTATCCCCTGCACCTCCATTCTGAGTGGAGTGGCCTCCAAGGCTGAGAGAAAGGAAGAGTCTCCTGGGAACTGTTTCAAAAGAAATTCCTAAATTGCATTCATAGGCAAATGATAACATTTATTGCATAATATTTGCTTAGAGGAAATAGGAAAGGAAGGGAAAGATTTAAAAAAAAAAAAAAAGGCAGTCATTGCTCCTGTCTCATGCTTGTTTTTAATGGATCAGGTGAAATATACCTCAAAGAACTCTGGAATTTGGCTCCAAAGATATCTTAGGTGTTTGTGCTGATGTAGCAGGGGCTGCCTCATCCCGCTGTGGGGAGAGGCTCCAGGACTGACCCCCACAGTGCTCGGCTCCACCAGAGCTGCAGCTCCACCATGTCACAGCCAGGCCTGGGCCCAGCTATGGCCTCCGTGGTCTCAACTCCGTTCTCGAACAAGAGCCTGGATTGCCTGACCCACAGATGCCGCCTCCAGAAGCGCTGCAGCACCCCGAGGGAGGTCCATCTCCCAGAGAGGCCATAGACAATGGCAGTCCCTGTCCATGAAGTGCGCATCACATGGGAGCATGCTCAAAGCCGGCGAATGTCCCTGGGCTGACTCCCTGTTGTCTAAGATGGTGCCATTTGAGCAGCCAGTGCCTCTCAACACCTGCACGCTGGGCACGTTAGGGAGATCAACCTAGGAAGGCTTTCAGGTCCTTTTCTGACTTCCTTGGTGAAACCCTGCCTTCACTAAACTGCAAAACTACCGTTGCCTTCAGTGGGAATGAGCCGCTGGTCTGCTCGACAGCTCCATTGCCCTCAGAAACCTGCCTGTTGCTGCAGGTGTAAGTGTTCGTGCAGTGACTTGCATTTCTCAGAGGAAAAAAAAAAACAAACAACTGAGAAAGCAAAGAAGTTTTTTGCCTCCCAGATTTCTGGAACACATAACCCAAACCACTCCCCCTCTGTGCTAATACAAGGAACAATACAGCCAGGACACAAGGATGACTTTTTACTAACTCTAATCTCTAACCAACCCTTTGCAGATGTGTGCACATGCTTATGTATGTGTCAGGGCCCTGTGGGCACCTGAAGGCTGTGATTGCCCTGAGAGGCCCCAGCTGGGACCCCCACCCACATACCCACTGCCCAGGAGCCCATTTAAGCTCAGACACAGGTCTCAGGTCTGGCTTGAGCTGTGTGGTGAGAGTATGCGTGTGTCTCCCCTCATGTCCCTGAGATGCTGTCTGTGCATCCTGTGTTGGTGGTGGACCCCAGCTTGCTTCCTGGCCTTTGGCTGATGGTCACCAGGTGGTTGATGAATCCTGTTGCTGTTTATAAAAAAAATGGTCAAGAAGAGGCTGGTTTCACTGTACAGGTAGGTAAAGTCAGTTCCAATAATACAATAGTTTAATGTTGTTTGCAATTTCAAAAAATCCTGGTAAGCATAAGAGCTGGTCTTACCACTAATGTGCATTCAGTTATTCTCTTCAGGTCTTTGATGGGTGGACCACATCTAAGGAAAGTGTTAGCAGTCATATCAGTTTCTGTATTTTGTTAACAGCATAATTTACTTGGGGGTAGTACCGGAAGACCTAGGTCAGGGCTGCTATGCTAGATGCTCAACATGAATTCCTTTTTCCAAGATCTAAGTAACTGGTACTGATCAAGGAGCTATTCAGAAGCTGAAATAGAGGTGACCTGAACTGTGCTATTAATTCTTTTCAAAGTAATTAACTTTCCAACCCTTGCAAGAAAATTGCAGTAGGGTCTTCAAATTCTCTGTATTCTATCCTGAAGGGTTAGAATGCAATTTAAAATACTGGATGCTCCTTGCTAAGAGCACTTCAGGATATTTGATCCTTTGATTTCCACTGGTGCTTAGACTGTAAAGTTATAGACAACTTGGAACTATATGTTGTATTGAATGTCTGGGATTATAGTTAGTCATCTGTAGGTTTTTCTATCATTATGAAGTGCACAGGGTTTGGGTTAGCAAGTAAACAGAAAAATAAATTGTTCATTCCCAGTATATGTTTAAACAGAACCACATTATCTATAACAGATGGAGGGTTCTAATATTATTTTAGTGATAGATTCTCTTCTCTTTGCTTATTAGTGAGCAGTTAAATAAATTATTTGCTAGATAAGCAAGTCAGGAATACTTGCTGAAGGAAACAATGTTAACTTGTCTGCTCTGATTCAGGAGGCCAGGCAAGTAAAGAGGATGAAGACGATTGAGATGCATGTACCAGTACAAAGTACTGATTAAATAGGGACCCTAATAGTTGTATCTGAGAAATCTTTGATTCCTTTAGACTACTTTTTGTTTGTGATGAAATTTTGTCTTCAATTAATTTTCTTAAATTAAAAAAATTAAAATAATTTGCCATTCAATTTGGCTGAATTTGGTACCAATAAGTTGATTTCCAAGCAGCATGCTCTCCTGGGGTAGCGGTTTAGAGGTCTCATTTGGTTGAGCGCTTCCAAGACCTCTGATGGGATATATCAGGGAGGGAAAGAACAATATCAGTTACAACAGGGCATTAATACTATTTATTATCTTGTGTACCCAAATTTACAAATTTAAGAGGAGCATATACAAACTAGTTGTTAATCTCCAGCAATATGCTTGCCCTGATCCATTTACTGCCCAGACTCACTGTTTCAGAGCATGGTTTGTTGTCACAAAGGCATTATGCACCCTGTCTCTGGTGCATAATGGTGTCTCTTATTCTGCAGTGTCAATGCTTGCTGCTCTTCCCTTGTTATCTGGAGATTGTTTTTCTGGGATCCCTGAGTGGTTCCTCCTATAGCAGGGGTAGACACAAATATTTCATATGAAGCAGATCCTAAGCTATTAGAACTACCTAATGATAATGCTATAAAAAGCATTAAGTGAATTAGAGGCATATAAAATATCTGTCAGATACTAGCAGACTGTAGTTACTTAGTAGAGCAATCCAATCTCGATGCCTGTGATCAGTGCATTAGATCAACTATCTCAGTCTCTGGTCATAGCCCTTGTACTTCATAATAATTGTTACCTGATTACAATCTAATATTAATATAGCTTACTAGTAGGTGTGAAGTAATAGTTACTTCACTGTGCGGAGTAGTGTAGATAGGACTTGGCGGCAAGAACAGGACAATAAAGTCAGATAATTCCTTAAATTGCAGCTGTCACGTAATTTCTACTATTTTGCTGTGTGTTATTTTTATAAGCTCTTGTTTCATGAGATTGAAAGACTTTTTGTTGTCTTCTGCAGGGTGTGTTTTAACAAAAGACTTTTTGAAAGAGAATTTTTCTTGACTGACCCTTTTAAAAGGTGGGTCAGACAGATGGAAGAAAACAAAAAGTCAAGTATCTTGTCCAAAGCAAGGGGAGTTAGTGAAGAACAATATTATCACAGAATAACTTGAATGCTGAGTTATGTCAGGCCATGAAAACAAGAACAGAAATACACTGTAAAACGCGAAGAGTGGATTTTTGCTTCTGTCCAGGGTGAATCCCCCCCAGTGCTTAGTTCTTGTTTGGAACTGTTCTCAATATTTCAAATTATCTCTCATTCTTCCTCCTCTCTGGTTACTTTTATCTTGATCCAATCTCCACATATGCTATCGTGGACTTAAGTCTTTGAGGTTTTCCTGTCAACCTTATCTCTGGTTTGAAGTCATTAACAATAACAGCAACAAATAAGAACTACCACCAGGATTTTCCAAGTGCTTGTTCATGTTTTTTGAAATACTCGTATTTCATCTGTGTTTTTCTGCTGTTGTAATACTGAACTAATTTTGATCCAATTTGTTTGAAAGTTTTCAGGTTCTGTTTTTCCTAAAAAAAATAAAAAACCCCAAACTTGAGCATTTTACTTGGTGATTCTGTGTTATGTTTAATCCAGGCACACTCAGGTAGTACCAAAAAGCCCAGTAATAGAGCACTAATCCCAAACAGATATGATCTAAAGTTCAGAGGGCTTAATACCCTTGTATCAACATCACACTTCACTGAAACATGTTGAACATTCAGAGCATGGGAAGAATTTTCTCATATCTCATGTCTTCTTAGACCATGTTATGTTGGTGATGCTAATAAATGCTTTGAAATACTTACTGGGGGCACTTTTGTATTAGCACAGAGTAGGATGTTTTCTGGTGAGTTGTTTCCATGGGGCTGGGATACCTGATAAACAGTGAGAGTAAATATCCTGTGTGGAGGACTTGTGGATTTGCCAGATTGACAGAACAAAAGGAAATATGTATTTGTTTGAAAGTGAAAATAGGAAGCCTAACTTTTAAAGTATGCATTCTGTGGAAGATGGTATGTGTGAAGCATAATATTAGCATGGGGGGCCTGGGATATTTTTGTGTGCATTAAAAGGATGACTTGGCTCCTAATATGAAATACATCTTGATGGCTCAAGTTCAAGATGAAAAAGGAACAAGAAAAATGACCTGGGAATCTGGGTATAGGTTAGAAACTATCTTATCTCCATGGAATTACTCCAGAAAAAGTTTGTTGATAATGGTTATGTGGCAAAAAAACCCCCAACAACCAAACCTCAAACCAGCAATCCCCCCAGACATTCCAAATGGTTCTTTGGCCATTCTCCTTTCTTATCTATCAAGGTTTCCAGGAGTTTTCACTTTAGAATATGCACTACAGATGAATACCCAAGAGATAGAACTTTACCAAATTTTATTTTGTTTGTGTTCTTTATAATGATTGGTAATAAAAATTGGGTAGAATGTTCATCTAGGATTAAGCTGATATCTTTCTGAAAAGATGTAGATAATATACACTGTGTTTACCTCTGCTGTATTTTCTTGCATTCAGGTTCAGACCAGAAGTAAAAATGCTGAGTTTACAATAAGGGTTTTCCACGATCTTCAAGATCAAGCAGGAAAGGAGGCCTTTTCTTACAGGTATTGTGAGGGGGGAAAAAAAAAGATGGAATATGGAAGGGGATTGTGGAGGTAAGTTTTCCAGCTCTTTATTTTAGAGGAAACTGCTTTAGAGCACTGTGCCCCCTGAGCTAGGACTGAAATAATGGCTTAATTAAAGAAGCAAGTCTTTCTTTTCTTGTTTTCCTATTTTTAATGTCAGTGGTGCTTTGTACCACTGTGGTATGCGAGTGAAACTATGTTCATGGAAGTGATTGCAAGAATGGATTGTTTTACTAAAGGGAGTTATCAATGTTTTTTATTCCATGTGGTAAAACCCAGAATGCATTTAAACCCTCCTTTTTCGTCTGCATGCATATTAAGTTCCCTTGAACTTTAGATATTCTTAGCTGCGCTACATGCATGACAATGAATCTGCATATTATGCAACAGCCTTAAATTTAGCATGGCATGTTGGGAGGCATAAATTTCCCACAGACCCATGCAGCTTTGTATCTGCCAAACTGACACTAATAGCTGCCAATTATTGCACAAAGAGATGTTACTTGTTCAAAATGAAAAAAAAAAATTAATTGTAAAATTTTGAGTGAGATCCTAGACCCACTGATATCAGTGGGAGTTTTGCTGCTGAGATTTTCAAAAGCTGATGCTACCCTTCTATCAATTTTGAACAGATAATTAAATAGAGACGATATTTATCTACCAAGATTTAATGTCAAATGCTTAATGTTATGCTTTTACTGTGTGCAGTAGATGAAGTATTTTCTACTTTTAACAGGCTTACCTGAAAAAATAAAGCAAAATCTGTTTTATATTAAATGTGTTCTTTTTCCATAACTTAAAAAGAAATAGGAGAGAAAGAACAGAGAAAATCAATATAAGGCCACAGAAGCTCAAAAGCTGGGATTATAAAAATGACACAGAATCAGATGAATTGTTACCCCTATCTCAAATAATGCCTTTTACCTTCTTATTTTTTAATGGGTTTTATTTGATTTTTTTTCAAATTGTGGATAAAAACCTGGTAAAATTTGCACTGCATTCAAATGTGCTGGCGTTAACATACTGCTACTTATAATATTGTACTTGCTGTATTATGCGCTAACTGGAACCATTGGGTTAGTTAAAAACAATAAGCATATATTAATATTGATGAAAGATAGTTGGCTTGGGTGCCTGGCATTTGTTTTCTACAAAACTGAAATATTCAATCAGAAAATGCTGGTAGGCTGAAATATCTTGATTTTTGCACTGAGAAAATATTTTGAATCCATTTGTCAGTCTGTCTGCCTGAAGTGCTGTAGCACACTATGCAAAGGCATATTTCTCCTCTTTGCCATAGTCCGTCCTCTCCCTGTACAAAAAAAAAAGGCAGCGCTTTGCTCTGTGTTGAGGTACTGTGCACATCAGGGGAGTGTTGTGACTGCAGCAGTCACAGGGAAATACTGTCCAGTTGGAAGGTCCAGGCTGTGAGGGATGCTAGATCCATCTACCCAGAGGCTTTACGTGCGATAGAAGCATTTTAGGCTTGAGCTCTGACAACATGTTTTGACACCTTGAGGTTTGGAGGGAGGGAGGGGACAACTGCAGGTTCAGTATAAATTTGAAAGTACTTCAACATCTTAGTCTGCCTTGAGATGGAAACAAAGGTTGATGGATCAGAATTTCCGAATGGAAGAGAAATTCCAATTTCTGGTCAAATCGGTATTTTGTAATGTTCTCAACCAAAAGAACTTTATTTTGGAAATAAAACTAAGGCATAATGTCTGACCCTACAAAGTACCCATAATAATGAATCAATATTTTTTTTTCTGGCTAGGCTTTTTGTCAGTCAGATGAATGTAACATTGGGTTACTACCTTGGTATTTTTTAAGGCTAAGCACTGGTCAAAGAATTGCAGAAAATCTGTCCACTTGTCCTTTCTGATTGCTGTTCCTTATAAACAGATTATATCTGCAACTGACTTCTGTCCCAGTTTGAAGTAAAACTGAACCAATTTTGTGTTCTGGAATTTTACATTTTAGCTAGGCCTCTAACTCTCTGAAACTAACGCCATATTGTGGAGAAAACCGCTCATTCTCAAGATGATAAGGCCAATGTTTGTGATAAATGCCAAGGAATGGTGTGCAGAGAGGCCCTTGCTTATACTTATTGCTATAACAACCAAGGGCAGCCAATTTTCATTATTTGCCCCTTAGAGGGTCGGAAACGGAAAAGCGTAGAGGGGTCCCACCTGTGGGGAGGAACGGACAGGAGAGGTGACCCAAACCTGACCAACTGGGGTATCCCATCCCATCTGCCCCATGCTCAGTATAAAGCTGAGGGATCAAAGGGTCAACTCTCTCTTTCTGTGATGGCCAACATCCGAAGAGGACCATGTCTGTTCATTTGCCTTTGATCCCGATTGCTGTGTTCCTGACTCCAGAGCTGGAATCCAGTTCCCATCTGTCGCTG
>JAOXNO010000013.1:40774795-40794066 GCA_028565335.1 Limnodromus scolopaceus
TTGCTTGTTCTCTGGGTAACTGGTGACTAAATGTCACAACCCATTGCTTTTCAGTATCACAGAAGCGATGTGTTCAGGGCAAAGAATTTATTGAGATTGGATAACCAAAATTTAATTCTCCATTATTTTTGTATGCTTTGAGATAATTAACATTATTTCTTTTGACCTGTCTTCTGGCTAGTAATACTCTGTGCCCAGGCCTGGTTATGCTTTGCTTAGGCTCCTAGATCTTCTTTGATGGGCTGGACAAGTAGGATGATGCTAAATCAGAGCAGTGCAAAGGGAAATGCGTATTTGTCTAGGAGCCCTACCCCAGATACATGTTCAGTGTGCACAGCTCCTCAGAAATGAATAGGAGTAGGGTTTTCCTAAAAGCAACCTCACTCCCAGGAATTGGAATCAGTGTTTCTTCTGCTTTCCATCCCTTGGGAAAGGGAAAAAGCAAATGATTGGGGAACTCTTGTCTTCTTTTTCCCCAGAGGAACGCATAGGGGTCTGCTGAGAGGCAGGATCTGAGAAACTTCCTCCTGTCCTGTTCACAAAAGGCAAGCTTTAGTGTCTGCTTAGTGTTGGAAGCTGATAACTTCACTGTTTGGCTGTTTAAGGGGGCTTGTTCTGAAGAGACTGAGGACAGTAGGATGACTTTGCAGTCATGCTCTAAGATCCAGGTCAGGGATGATGGCAACATGGTCAACCACCCCCTCCTCTCCTCCAGCTGTCCCCTGGCACTGATGGGTAAACCTTAGAGCATCACCTCAGACTGGTGTTTCAGACAAGTTCCTTTTCTCCTGGAGTATCCCCTTTTGCTTCTGATGAGTAGGTAGGCTCAGTAAGCAGCAGTTGTGTGTGAAATGCTGGCAGCTGTATATGTCTGCTCCCTGGAGCTGTACCACTTACGCAGTCAGTGTGCTTCAGGTGCTGCTGAAACAAATTTATTTCACTGTATTACAAAGCAATCACACTTTCTCAGAAGGGTGATAGGAATATCTCCTTTTCCAGAGATTTGCCTCAATTATTTCTTTGTAGTTAAGAGCAGACACGCTATAGCATAGCCTGAATTGGAGGATCATTTTGCTGGCCAAACTGCTAATTCAAAATCTACTTTTGTTTGGATACAATATGGAATGACTTATTTTAGTTTTCTTTGGCAAACTGAAATATCTGAGGGTGGATGAATCATCTTATTTGCCTGAGAAGAAACATGTTTTATTGTAGGACACTAACATCTCCTTTTTTAAGGAAAACATGGACATTGAGAAAGCAGAATCACTCCCTTTTTAGCTATCTCCCAGTGGTTAGAAATGGCTATTCAGAGCAGAACCTTTCATGAACTTGAATCTTCCCCCTCCTGTTTTATAACTTGACTCTAAAGAATTGTGAGGAAATATTCTCATCCCATCTTAGAGGCTCCTACAGTTTGCATTAATCAAGTGAATGTTCCTTTGGGCAAAAGCAAGAATGTTTCCTTATATCAGAGCCTATGGTGAGGATCTATTAGGTACTGGGTTTTGCTTCTGTGGATATACAATATTTACCATAACAGAATTTGACCACTAGAATATTAAAATCTCTTAGTGTAGCATGGAAGAAGGTGGAAGGAAAACAAAATATGCATGAAGTAAGGTTGTCTTCTGTCATATAGAAAGTGGGAGGGATATAGAGTTAGTGGAATGCAGAAGAAGTATGGAAGTGGTATTAGAAAGTACTTCTTTGAGCCTTCCTTCTGATTTTATATTTATTAGAGAGCTGCTTTGAAAATAAGCTAAAGATGATGGGCATGATTTTTGGTAATGTTTTGTTTTTCGTGCCTTCCATTGTAATTCAGGCTGAGCTGAAATTCTGATGAACTTTTAGAAGGTAATTCATAGGGTCTTGCCTTGACTGGAGGATTTATATAGTTTTAAACATGAGGTTGTTTTTATATTTGCAATTAATTAGTATGCAAATGCTCTTGCATGCTATATTAGAAGATCCATGGTAGAGTCTGTAAAATCAGTCCTGAAATTTCAGAAAATCTCCAGAATTAAGCTATGCTTTAGAAGTGCCCTTTGGACTTACATTATAAAATAATCTTAAATTACAAGGACATGCTGCTTTGGTGTTGTGTGGCTTTTTTTTTTAAATCCTGCTGGACACAGGATAGACAGTGCTCACTTCGGACAGATTCATTTCATCTCAATTTAGCTCCCTACCAGTTAGACATCTGGCTTAAGCTACATGCCTAATTATCCTCAAAAGTTAAAGGGGAAATAGAAGGACCAATGGATGATTATTTTTCCTGTTCAACTCAGAAGGGTATCTTGGGAAGGGATGAACTGGCCCTAGACATGTCTGCATCTCTTCAGGGAGAACAGAGCCTACACAACCACATTAGAGTGGGCCTCTTACACAGCTAAATTTAGGTGAGATATACCCTGCCTTTAATGGGCAGCTGTTCAATGTTGTTTTGCTGCCTCAGTCTTTAGTATGCAGTGCTTGTCTTTATGGCCATGTTGGGTAGCATCCTGTTCAGACCCAGCTCTGAAGACAGAATTATTCGTTTTCCCTGACCTTTTCTACAACAATTGTCAGTATATTATCTGGGTGCTTCACAAACATGAGTTATTCTTATAGCCACCTTGGGAGATAAGGAGATACCATTACCACCATTTTATAGGCAACCTTTTTTTTTTTAGGCATTTCCTTGGATTTTGAGTATCTGACCTTATGTACCTTATATAACATTCTGGGTGGGTTTTTTTTGGGGGGAGGGGGGTGTGTGTGGTTTGGGTTTTTTTTTTAAAATCAAACTGAGACAATCATGTCAGACAGTGCTTGCAGTAGCACTGTTTGTTCACTAAGAATTCTTTGTAATGCAAAAAGTTAGTTTTCCAGTGCATGCATTGCAAGCTACAATGGTGTTCGCAGTACCATTTCTTCACATTTCTTACTCAATATATAAAAAAAAACCTCATAACCATATTAAGTAGGAATTTTAACATTGACTGCATGAAATTGAAATTATCATTGCCCTGGGTTACAGTGAAAAGCTCCTGTAGGAACGCTTGCTGAGGTCAGGATTTTACTTTCAGGACTGATCATAGTGCATATAGTTGCAAATGGCATTCAATATGCTATTCTACTTCTCATTCTATGCAAAAGAGAAAGTTAGGTGAGAGACCTTCCTCTTATGGCAAGACATGTTCTCTGTTTTGTATTTGATGCGTACAGCTCTTAGCTTGATTTTTAGTTGCATATTTTGCAGTTTGGAAGGGAAGAAAGTATTTTCTTCCTTCCTAGATATGAGTTTGGAATGTCTCAGACTAAGGAAATGAGAGGCTACTGAAATAACCCAGAAAACCTTTTTTGGGTTAATTTGTTTCTGGTTTCAATTTTCCATGTGTGATTTTAAATTTTCCTGCAAATATCTGTAATTACAGTTTACAGACTTCACTGGTCTTGATCAAAATACATTGTGTGATGTTTCCACACCTGATGCTTAGAATTTCCTCTTAAAATTGTTTTTTAACATTATGAACTATCATTATTTGAGATTCTGTGAATTGCAAAGAGGTCTGAAGAACTGCATGATAAAAAGATGCCTGCATTTCTTTTCAAATATTAAGATCTTTAACCTTACTTGATGAGATTTCTTAATTTTTGGAAATAATATTTGCAGACTTATTTATTAACCTGTACAACCTTTGATTATCAGGAAATGTTATTAATGATACATAAGAACTCATTTTAGGTCTAAGTCAGATATTTTCTTCAGAAATGCACACTGTAAATTAATCTGCTGTGAGCATGATAGTTCTTTAAAAATGTTATTGTATGTGCCTGCATGTGTGAAAACATTTATCTTTACAGCATTCCTAGAAAGCCTGTATTGCTGATGGCCCAGCAGTCTTGAGATTCAAAGACTGGTTTTTTTTCCCTGTATCTCTTTTATAAGGACAGGAATCCTTAGAAAGGGATACAAAGCTTTGTATTGTAAGGCTGTATAAACGTGGCTGCGGATTTCATCACAGAGGACATCAAAAGGAATTGGTTTTGCAGCTATGTTTACTCTGAACACAAAATTTTGATATGGATTTGTGAAGCTTCTTGCTTTTACTTTCTTCTGCACTCCTCTCTTCCTGCAATAATCTACATAACCTCTCCTTTGTGGCCAGAAGATGCCCTGAGTGGAGTCGGAGTGATGTGATGCTGCTACTTCTGTCAAGATGCATTGTAACATATACCTGCCCCTGGAAGATGTAGTGAGGCTTACAGTTTGTAAAATGAGCTGGTAAACTTAGTCAGACAGACCATCGTTACAATGGACCAGAAAGCAAAGGGCATGACCAGTCATCTTTCAAAAAGTGCTGTAGATTTAAAGACGGGAGGCCAAGACCTTCATTTTGCACACTCTCAACAGATCTGGACAGAGTCTCTATGTAAGTGCATACCATTTTTGGTATGCCAAATTTGATATACCAATTTCTGATTATGTCCACTACCCAAATTCAGTCCAGGTGGTCATACTCAACTGGTTTAATCACAGCTGATTTGTGTTGTCACTTGTTTACATGCCTGGAAGACTTAGGTAATTATCACAGGAAATTGACTGAAACAATATGGATTGTTATTTTCTTATGTAAAGAGACAGCTCTTGTTTCATATGTAATTATTTTTTTTTCCATGATCTACTACAGACTCATTTTATGTGAGCTGATAATCATGCTTTAAGTATATAATAATTCTGCTGGTTTAGTTTCATATAGTTTTTATATACATTTGAATGCATAGTATTTCAAAATCTGCTAAATTACAATACAGTTGATTTTTTTTTTTGAGTAGGAAGCATAGGCATCATGTTGGACTGTGGTTGTTAAATAAAATACAGAGAAATAATGTGAAGAACTGCTGTTCAAGATAAGACTGATAGTCTCTCAAGTGGCCAGTATTAGTTGCTTTAGAGTAGTTAATACACCAAAGGTGGAGAATTAGGCAGTAATTTACTTCAGGATCTGCTGTCTTGAACGACATTGTTGTCTTCTGCTTTAAAAGCAGAGGGAAAATTTCTCCTGTTTTCTTTGGAAAAACACTTTCCCTCCTTCATTACCAGTTTCATTCTTTTACAAATGGATCCCAAATAAGTACCTAGTAAATTTGGTGATGCAGATGACAGAAAATGAATTTATGACATTCAGTTTTTGAGAATAATTGTATTTTGTCTTATTTCAGACTTTTCAAGGAGATATTTAAATGAACATATTTAAATAGAGAAAGTGATGGGAGAAAGTGATGCCTTTTCCCTTACTCTTGTAAATTCTGTTCCTCTGTCATGAAACTGTTTAAATCTATAGGATGGGTGAGACAAAGCACTAGTTTACTTCAGTGTTTTATATGTAACAGTTTAGTGTTGGCATTATCAAAATGTCATCCTAACTGCCAGATTTTGGAGAAACAGAATTCTACCAATGGCCTTTTTTTTTTTTTAAAGAGCTTTTACAATATGAACAAAGCTAGAGCCTGAACATCATTATGGCACATTTCCTGTGCCTATAATATTATTGAATACAGTGAAAAATCCAGTGGAAAACCTATTGTTGAATTGACTTCCTGGGAATCCAGATATGTAGAAGAATCTGGTGGGACAGTCTGCTCTGATAAAGGAAAAAAAAAAGGATCCATTATGGTCCCAATATTTTTGTTAGTTGGAAGTACTTACCCATACAATACAGAAATATATATTTGGGATACAGAACTGAGGGATATATTAGGATTGAGTTCAATGGGAACGTATGCCTTTTGTCACCAGTCACTTGACAAAACAGTGATATTTTGATATATATTCAGGCTGTACTTCTAGGAAGATTTCTTTTTAAGGCAATTTGTGGCTGTAAATGATGGGAATTAATACCACTGACGATAGGAACGGAGACTTTTAAGGGGTGCATTTGGTGAAGATTCTTGTAGATCTCCTGGTCCGAAAAGAGACTAATGATTATTTTTTTTTTTTAAGAAATTTTAATTGAGGAAATCTGACCCTGTTGCCAGAAATAAGGAAATGCAAAATTATACACATTGGTGATCACCAGGTGCAAAGATAGAAATTTCTAAAGAGACTTGTCATTGAAGAAATGGTGGTGGGTAATTGTAATAGAAGACAAATGGTCATGCTAGATGTATCATTGAAGGACAAAACATTGTTGTTAGAAATGCATAACCCCAATGAATTTTGTAAACACCAGGGCTATTTGGGGTTATTTTGGAAGTAATCCTGAGAAAAAAAAAATATATAGAAGAAAGGGCAGTAGGTAACTTTAATAGAAGACAACCAATAGTTTGCTACAGCAGATCAATGGGAGGTCTGGTGTTTGAAGCTGACAGTAAGGAACGAAGACTTTGAAGAATTTTGGTATGTTGTCAGGAATATTTAGACATGACACTCACAGTTGCTCCTGGTTTTAAAATAGTTATGTTGTTCTGTAGAAAGAAACTAACACGATCATTATTCCAAGTCTCAGACAGATAAAGGTTTAACTTTGACTCAAGGTTGCTATACTACGTATCTCAAAAAGACAAGCCTTAGGAAATAAAAATAAGTGATGTTGTCCATTAGCTGCTTCTTTATACTATATTCATATGTTAGCATTTGTCTTCTACAATCCAGTATCTCCAACACTCGGGCATTATTATTCACCTATGCCTATCACCAAGATACTTGCCTTTTTAACAAATATGTAGCGTTTAATTACTACTCTGAAATGTGTACAGATGTAACATGATGTGTGTTGATATTTATGGACCATATGAAAATGTTGGCTGTTCTCAGGGTGGGTGGAGATGTATATCCTGAAGAAGGGAGGTTATTGTTGAGATGCACATACTGGTGGGTGGAATGCTGATGAATATATTTCTACCCTACTCTGCTCTGATGAGCTGTCTGGAAAATGCAAGCAAATAATTTTGTATATGGATTTTCTGTCTTCTAAGAACTTTGTGTAAAAAACAGCACTTATTCATGTAGCCCAGCTATTATTGGGCAGTACTAGTAGCATGTTTCCTTGAAGAGCCCTCTTATTCCCAGAGCTCTTCAATGGGGTGGGAACCCTTCCTTCTTGAAGCTCCCTATAGGCATGCTGTGCCCCAACACCACTGTAGGGTGCTCAGCTGCTTCTCTGTTTTTTTTTTTTTTCCCACTCAGTTCTTTTCTGTAACATGTCGTTCCCTTTCTCTACCTTGCTCCTTTATAAGTTACTTTTGTCAGTGTTATATCATTCTCTCCTTTTTTATAATCATCTTGAAACAGTGGCTACCAACCAACATAGTACCTTAGGTGCTTAAATGTTTTAGACTCCAGGGCATAATCCAGCATGCTCTTGTGACTGAGCTTGCGTGACTGAAGAAATTACTACCTCTCAATTTCCATCTGATGCTCCCTCCCACCAAGCTCTGGCTCTGTAACAGACAGTTTGGGCTTTTCAGAGGCTGTGCTGAACTGAGCAGTCTGTATGTTCTCAGTACAATTACGATAATACACAGCCTAATGATGATGCATCTCTTTGTCACATTTTAGATGTCTTTAATATCATGACTCTTGACATATTACTGAATGTCATAATTGGGGTTTTAACCCAACAACTTAAATATTGTCTTTCAATCTTGTCTGGATTTTCAAATGAATTTCTGAATGAAGAAAAATCCTGAAAATGTTCTGAAAAACTGCACTGGATCAGTCATTTTTGCTTTTCAACTTTCCCTGTAATGCTATTCAGAACTTTTAGCTGGATTTCTGTCTTTATGCAAATGACCACCATAACTACAGTTCAGTAAAGGGTGTCTTTTTGAGTTCTGTTTTTCAAAATTCCTTCAAAGCCATGGTGTATTGAATACTACATTATTTTGCATTTTAATGATTTTAAGACTTCATTTGCTATATAGCTGTTTTAAAAAAACAAACACACACACCCACCCAAAACCCCCCAAATCAGCAAACACCCCAAAAAACAACCTGTCAGCATTAGCCTACTCAAATGCAGTCACCTTTCCTTCATAGGGATCAATTCAGACAATATGTTGTATTTCAGTACACAGATTGCTTTAGCATAACTACCTGTCCATTTAGGGGATTAGCATTTATGCAATGTTGCAGAACTATGACATTCTGCCTACTAAAGTTATAGAGAACTATTATTTACAATAGCTTGCCCTCTTTGAGTAACAAACAGCTCAATTGAGGCTATTGCTGTCCTCCCACTCATTGTTTGTACACATCAGCAACTGCACCACTATCTTATTGCAGATTTTGTTTATGTATGTTCTTTTTAGATCTCAAATCGTGGTGCTTGTTCAAAAATTAACCAGTCAAGCAAGTGCTCTTTAGTGTGAGACACCATTTTAACAAGTAATATGATCCATATCCTGGTTCAGGACTAGGACCAAAATCTTCAATGTCTAATAATTTTGGCTGCTTCTGCTTTTTGATTTTTAACTTCAGTGATTATTCAGCTTGATTTGTTTGTGCTCAGATTGTGTCAAGAGGCTTCCTGACTGGACCTGACTGTGGTGACTTTGAGTATTGGTGAGTGCCTGCTGCCTACAGACATAACCTTTATATGCATGTGGGGCAGGAACCCCTGCATCCATCAGAAATGGTCAATGGATTTTGAGGGCTACTCTGAAGCCACTCTGTCAGGTAGAGCTTGTATTCCTCCCTTCCCCTCTTCTTCCTTCCTCCCTCCTTCCTTGCTTTTACTCAGGGACACATAATTCAAGAGCTGGTGCATGGCACCAAAGGAGACAGTACTGGATTTCCAAAGCTAAATGGATTGCTGCCATTATATAAAAGCATTGCATTGCAACTTTCTTAAATCAGGTGAGCTATCGATTACTTTTCTGAAGGGGCTAATTGAATCGGATAACAGAGCAAGCAATTTTTTGAAAGACTGCCTTAACAGCTATATTATCTAAAAGATGCATTAGATGGATGCAACAATCAACACTTTAGTCAATAGCACAAAGAATTGAGAATGTCCTTAAATGCTGTTTGTTAAAATATCATCATTTTGCATTTCTGTCCAAAAAAGGCTATGTTAGGTAAACAAAAATAACACTTTCTTCTTCATTTTCTTTAACTGTAACTTCCTTAATCTAGCCAGTGCTTACTAACATTTGCAGAAGGCTCATGTGGAAATTCATATAAAGTCAGGACTCCTGATTTAGCAATTGCACTTTATGCCTGTGCTTAAGGCTAAGAATATTTCTGAATGCTCTACTGGATATGTCCAGGAAAAAAAATGAGGTCGCATAGATGTAATATCTGATTTGAAAACAGTCCAAACTCCTGAAGGAAGTTTGGGGTCCAGGTGTATTAATAAAGTTAAAAGCCCTGTTTCATAAATGCAAAACTGAGCACTGAATCCTCTCTGAGGAGGTTCCTGGACTCTTTAGTAGCCTGCAGGGAGGGTTTGGAGCTGGCTTGAAAAAATGACAATGGTATCTCCTTCACTCCCTCATGCTTTTTATTCTAGCCATGCTTACAAAGCCACTTTTGGCAATAAGTCTGTGGGGCTATCATTGTTCAACCTGTCCTTGCTGCAGTAGCAGCATGGTCCCCTCAGCTTGAGGCATGCTCCCAGGGCACACTTCAGGTTCAACCTTACAGCCCAGGTTACTTGCTAATTAGGGACAGAGCTTTCCCTGGTACTGGAAGGACAATTTGGCATGCCTGCTATTGCTGGCTTTGACAGCCTGTTACATTAAGCAGTAGAGTTTCTGCTCTGAGTCCAGTTAGTTTGAAGAACTGGTGACTAATTCTTGTTCTTGTAGGCTACCACCAAAAAAAAAAGGGGGCATATTTGCAAAGGGATCAACAGGGCTTTAGCTATACTGTTGCCATTAATTTCAGAACTCTCAAGACCTTGTCCTCTTACTGTATTATATCTTGTTTAAGGTACATTTAGAAACATTGACTTTTTTTAGACTTCTGCATTATGTATTTACTTTCTATAACACCTCATTACCTTGTCTATGAATGCATCACAGGGATAAAATTGGAACATGAGTTTGCTTAATAAGGTACTTCGTTATCATCTTGAGTAAACATTCATAAACAGTCTTGAAGCACTTAAAAATTACATCAGAAATGGAAGTAATCTTGTTTCAAAGGGAATCTCCTTATGTCTGAGTTTTGTCCTTTCTTGTATTTATAGAGTCCAAAGCAAAGCTTATTTGAGCTCCTTCATCAATAGTGCACAGGGAAGATTTTCAAGTACCTGACTGTCTCATTTGCATCTTTAAGCTACTTCTTCAGAGTAAGAAATAAATAAAGAAATTACCCAGTGGTACAGAATATAGCCTGGGTCTGATTTAGTGGTTCTATTACCATTGTGATTCATGCTTAACTCATAAGAAAGAGATTAGGTTATATATTACTATTAGGAGATTAACATTTCATGAATTTAATAAATGCTTTCATGGCTACTTCAAAATCTAATTCCCTGGCCTAAAATGTCACCAATGTCTGCTTGTTTTAGGTAAACCAATTTATTTCTGTTTAGTAGTGCGGGGGGAATATGTTAGCTGAGATTCATTTTGAGTGGAGTCACTGCCCTTTTCTTTCGTCCTCTGTCCCCTCCCTTCTGTAAATCTAAAATTCTATAATGTTAGAATGATGCAGGAAAAAACCTCTGTTAGCTGACCTCATGTGGGACAAAATGACATATTAGTTTACATGATCAGGAATGAAATGTCAAGTTCTTAAGGATAAGCCTATTGGATATACATAGAAAAGTTGATTTACAGTATTATGTATAGGCAGTAGTCATATTCTAATAACTTGAGTATATGATCATGGTACTGTTCTCCATGGCATAATATTATTTTCTTAAAGGGCCTCAGCAGTGTTCACTGCAGACTTAGAGCAGGTAATATTAGAAGCTTTATTTAACTGTGGTAATTCTCTCTAATTCAGATACACTCATTTTGACTAAAACAAAGATGTCTTGCTGGTTCTTCTTTCTTCCTGTACCAGCATCAGAAGTATTCTGCAATCTGCTCAATCTGAATTTCAATCTGAATCTCAATCTGCTCAATCCATTCCACACCCCTACTCTGCAACCTCCCCTTAAAAAATTTGCACAGTGAAACTTTATGGACTTCTTCATACTAAAGTTCTGCCCCCTGCCAAGTGTCATTTTGGCCTTGGCACCTGGGGACAGCTGAAGCCATAGCCAGACTGGGATCAGAAATGGAGGATTTCTTCTCTTGGGAACCTTAGATGCTTGTTCTCAGGATGCCTCATGCATCATTCCCACAGACACAGCAGCTGCTTCTTCCTCTGAATGATAGTGGAGCTAAAAGCAACTCCATGAATGATTTTCTTCTTCTTGCATCTCTGAGAAAGTTAACTGCCCCCCCCATCCCTCCCCTGCAGAATGAAGCAGTGGGAACAAGGAGTAGAGGGCTTTTCTCGAGGCCCATACTTTGGTACCCAGAGAGAGCTTTTGGAGAGTCTGGGAGAGTGGGATGAATCCTGTCAGGTCAAGAACAGGGATGGGTCTGGGGTGGAGCTGAAGCTAGATCAGAAATTCTAATTGCTGAACTATTACTTAAAAGGAGACTAGAGTCAATTAAAAAAAGAGGGAAACCCTTATTTGTCTCTTGAAATAAATGGCTTGAATATCAAATGTCAGGAAATAGCCAACTGAGTTTTGAAGGGAATCCAAAGCCCTGAAGAAAATTGGCCATATTTAAACCGCTCTTTGTGGTCAAACTTAAAGGCCTGGCCAAGCCTCAATGTGTTGACCTTTCAAAACTGCTTTAAAACTGTTAGCTTTAGGTGATGGTGCCAAGTCACAGTCCAGCTCTTTCACTTTGCCATATCTGAGGAGAGCCAGGTCAGTGTCTCCCAACTTGCCCCATACTGCTGAGTCTTGGAGCTTCTTACTGTGCCTCACCCCCCTTGTCCTGTTTCCCTGACAGCACTGCAAGACTGGGAGGAGAGGCAGGATCAGTCCCCAAAGCAGCCTGACCCTGAGGTCATGAATCTGCATCCACTGCTTTTTGGTTCTGCATTTACAAAGATGATGGTAATCTTGCATTATTAAAAAAGTGGTTTCTTCTTTTGAAAGGAAGAGCTTTCTGTCACAATTCCTTCCACAAAGACTTTTCATACTTTAGGGTGGTGTACATTTCCTGTACCTGCAGCTTTCCATGGTAATTGTATTTTATTTCAGGAATCCCTTCTCAAGTGAATTTACACCTCTAAATGACCTTTGAGCTGCTACCTCATCCACTCTCAAAATCCATTCTCTGAACCATCGTGATCAGAGTACCTAAAAGACATAAACAATGCATTGTTAATTGACAGTTGGGGATCACTTATCATTATTGATTTACTTTTGAATTACTTTGACAAGATGAGGAACAATAAACCTGAGCGTATAACTCACTTTCATAATGGTATATTATTGCTGTTATCCTCATATCTATACACTTCATATCTGTAGTTTGCCTAGAGTCACTGGCTGTTTTTTGTTTTGAAACAGACAATTGTCTGAAGCAAAGGCCGTGCTTTCCTGTGTCATTCAACAGCAAATACAATTGTCCTCTGATGCTTCTTAGGGCAATGGAAAGATTCTGCAGAAAAGATTTCATATTCTTACTGAGGTTTAGTTTGCAATATTTTGGACTGATCTGCCAAGTTGAAACTTCAGGTGATAAGGTTTTTTTGACTTACAGTCCCGTTTGAAATGAAAAGTACTGTTTTTTTCCATAGTTGAGCTGATGGCATAACCTGAACAGGACTTCAGCCACAGTGCATGCCTGTGATCTGACCTTTTTGTCTGAAGACCTTAAGCGGAAGATTTGCAAGGCTCAACAAACAAAATTCAAAGAGTACAAAAGCAAAGGCTAGAAATAAGGGAAGTTTGTTAAAAAAAAAAAAAATCAAATCACTCTTCTGGGCCACCGAAAGGAGAAGCAAAAATATCACAGGGAACCGCAGCTTGTGACCAATCTTTCAGTCTCCCAGCTCTGGGAGTGTGCCACCACCACGAGTGCTTGGCTCCCTGACGCTGCCCCAGCGCTTACTGCGTGGGAGGCCAGAAGACTCCAAGAGCCTATACATTTGTGAATCCCCCGATAATTATAAATGTAATTTTTCAGCCTAATTTCATGTTTATAGCTTGTATTTTATTAAACCTGAGAGAGATCCCAGGTTTAGTTTTAGGACATCAGTACATTTGCATGCATACGGGTCTTTGTGGGCTCCTGTAAAACATGTATTAGTAAAAATAAAAAAAGTTTCCCAAATGAAAATAGTTCTGAAAGCATAGCATTAGAAACCTTAACATTTGGGCTCCATATGGAACTTCTAGAAACCTTAGAACTGTACGGTGTAAACTTGCATTTACCAAAAAGCAGCCTTCCCAGGAGGAAGCTTAAGTGGCTTGATATTGCAGTTCAGATAATAGATAACTCTGCTTCACTGCTGAGTGAATGCACTTTAAATCACTCTGGCTTCAGCTGGGGATTCAGTAAAACTGATTGTTACTTTCTAGAATTTAGACAGATTATTTATTGCAGTAATTTTGTTGATTTAACTCTTTCTCTATTTGACTCTTAATTCTTAGCTGAGATTAGACCCTTGATTTGATTTTAAATTTGGCAGCAGCATTGGCTTATTCTTAATTTAAGTTAAAGTTAGTCATAATTAAATTAAACACTTTCCTATTTTTTTTGATTTTTTTTTTTTCCTGGATGTAATTTGGTTTCAATGATTTTAATAACATTCATGCAAAGAAATAAAACCAGATTTCTTCTATTAAGTAACATGGATTTTAAATCCTATAGGAGTAGCTCTACCTTGTTAGACCTTGATTCATAGGCTAAGCCACAGGATAATATTATTGCTAGGTTTACATTGGTTTTAAGTTTGATATTTTAACAATACATGTAAAGACTCGGGCATACTGTTTCTGTTGAACTAGAGTGTATGGAATGTAATACAAACACTACACTGGTGATGTGGTTGCACAAGAGATTAATATGGGCCACACTTGGCAGCAGGCAAAATCATTCTTTCTGCCTCTATTTTAAGATAGTTTTAATCTTATTAACTGATTCCCATCCATCAACGCACTATTAAATATGAGCATCAGAGTGGCAGTTGCATCCCAGTGGTAGGAACATTTTCATATTCCTGTATATTCATATTCACATTTTAAGAAACATAATTTTTTGTTGTTATTTTACCTTTGGTGGGACAGATGGGATTTAATAACTGGCTTCTGTTCCAAAAACAGTATGGAGGCCTAGAAAGGGTGCAGCTGAGTGGGCTGATGGAAAGGAGTTTTATTGCAATTTGCAGTAGATGAACTAAATAAATATTATTTCTCACTTAATTTTGTTCCAACTCTTGATAAGGAGAACAACAGCTGAGAAAAACCTGTTGGGGAAGGGGCAGATATTTGCTGTGTCTGGAGCAGAGCCTTTGTTCTCAGTAGGGGAAGGGCTGAACAGCAGATCTCAGCTCTCTGCCAGTAGTAGTACTGGTTTTGGACATAGCTTAAGATTGGGATCCATGCAGGATTTGTACCTCATTGTTAACTTTCTTAGTTCTCATCTCTTCCCAGGCCTCAGACAGGCTTGCTTTGCACAAACCAAATTGCAGCTATGGACAGACTAGTGGTTTAGGAAGGGGTTTGCTTCATTTCGTGCTTGCATTTTGGAGAGGCTTTTCCTCATGAGGTGGTTGATATGACACAATGAACCTAGCTTTCCTTCCATATCTCTTGGTTTTTACTTAGAATTTTAGATGGATAAAAATGACATGGAAAAGGTCCCAGGCTCTTTCTTTGATGTTTTGTCTGCTTCAGGGAATATCAATGTCAGAAAAACCAACACCATGAAGTGGTTCAAGCTGCTTAGTGGTGTAGGTTAATAGAGAAGATGTAGACTGTGACTGTGATCTTGCAGTGTTTATTCTTTTTTATGTAAGTACATTTTCGGTTTCAGCTACAGCACGAATAAACCATTTTCCAGTATTAAATATCTCTTTTGCATTTCAATATTTTGATATTGTTTTAATTCTACCTTGCTACTAGTAGTGATTTGTTTTCATGACTCCTTAGATCTGTCACTCTAGCCTACTGGCAGAATGTTAAGACTGTTACTCAAAAGTGAGAAACAACTTGCACATCCCGCTGATTTTAATCAAAACATATTTAGTCTATTCCAGGAGACATGATGCCTGGCTTCTTCTAGAAAATACATGCTTTCTCTTTGTGCATTTGGAGTTCTTGTTTGAATGAAGTTAGAGATTGTTTTGTGCTTTTTGGACAGAATATCTGCTTTTCCAAAGTAGGCATACTGTTATTGAATATTTTAAAGATATATTTAATCTTCCAGCTGGCAAGGGATTTTTATCCTTTTGACCAGAAATCTTGAAATCTGCAGAAAGTCTGGTGGAAAAGCTGGGAAGGAGGAAATAAAATAATCTTTTAAAAAAAATTGTTAATTATTTTTTCTGGAGTGTATTTAAGCCTGCAGCTTATGTCTGAGACTTAATAGTTTGGGAAGCCTTTTCATTAAGCAACCCCAGGAGACTGAATTATATCTAAAACTGCAGAACCATGGAAGAAAGATTTGTCTGTATCCTTGATTGATCTGCAGTGCTGTTCAGGTATTGTATGCCTCTGCTAAATGTGCGCAGTTCAAGGCAGGGTTACTCTCTGATAAGAAAGAAATTCAGGCACTGTGGATATATGAATATTTATGTCTGAGTTTTCTTTACACATGCTGCTTAAGATTGACTGTGGTTCAAAAAAAATCATGACATCTACAATATCTGGTTTTTGCAATAGTTTATCAATGTGCTAATTTCTAACTCTTCAAAATATTCTAGCCTTTGCCACTGTCCTTTGGCAGCTTCTTACTCTCTTAAAAGATTAGCTGCATTAATGTTTTATTGTCTGCTTCTTCATTATTTTTTGTATTCAAAGTAATACTTGCAGCAGTACCTATTCTGTTTTCTTTCAGTTGGCATTCAAGCTGTTATTTCCAAGTGACTGCAAGTCAGTCACCTCTTTTAATTTCTTTCCTTACAGCTGAGTCAGCATCTCTGTTTTTGTCTGGTTTGAACTGGATCATATGATGGCTGTTAGGGCTGAGAAACCATGGACTCCTGGAAGAGAGTTTTTTCACTGTTGTTCTGCCATCTCATATCTAGTTTTTATAATTTTTTTTCCTGTACAATATTTTGGCTGCTGATTGCATCTTTCTCCAACAGATAAAAAGTTCACAAGACGTACTGGAGATAGTGTTGGAGGATTTTCTGTATGGTTGTTACATACACAGGCTGTTTATTATGCCTGGCAGTGTCTGTGCACTTCCTGGGCACCCTCTTTCATGGGATGCTTCTGACTGCCCCAGATCTGCAGGCTCCCATGGATGTCACCTCACTCTGAGGTATCCCCTTCATGCAAGGGCCACCACTGGCAGCTCCTGCCTGTTTCCACTCCCCCTGGTTCTGGGAACAGCCCCACTGTGCCTTGCTCAGGCTTGCCGGCTCAGCAGATCATTTTTGACCTGCTGTGTTGGGTCGGAGATGCAAGGCTGTGTGCCTGGGGCCAAGCAGCCACCCTGGGCCTCTCCAGGCAGGAGCCCAGACATACCAGATCCAGCACTGTGTCTCTTCTTTATAACATTGGCTCAGACCCTTGGACACTGTTTCCTCAGCCTCTTCTCAGCGCTTATCTTCCCTAATACGTCTATCATGAGGTTTTAAATCAGTTAGTTAACTTATCCACTGAGCATGAACTCAGACTCCTGCAGCTGGCAGCATTAAGCATTCTTTACAAGCGATGCAACTTTAAATGCTGTCTCTGATTATTTTCCTATTACGGTAGCAGAGTTACACTGTGTAGCTCTCGTTAGACCTTTGATGAACTATGGGTGTCTATTAGCCTACTGTCTAGCTGCTTATCAGTCATATTCTCAAGTTCCCTGTTGCTTCTGTGGCACAGCTAGTATAATTCAATGTAATATTTTCTCAGGTCTGCAGCTCATTAACTCTACGTGGCTAAGCAAAAATTGCTTAAAAATCTTCCAGTAAGAGATATTTATTTCAGAATTTCTCTTATAAGGGACCTTACATAGTCATTGATTCATTCAGTTAATTAAATTCAATAGTTAATTCATTTTCAACAAAGATGAAACATTACTAGCTTTTTTAGAGAACTGAGAACATTCTACAGTTGTGGAACAACTCCAAAGAAATCTGCACACTCACCTTATATATATCCATACATACATGCATTATAGATATATATATATATACACACATATACCACATTGATCTTGAAAAAAGTTTATCAGCATGGAGTATTTTATTTTATGGAATGAATACAGCCAAAAAATATGTATCCAAGGTCTTTTTCTGGAGAGGCATGTGTGGTCCTGTGGCACAAACTGCTCTGACCTCAGTGCAGGTTAGTCCCTTGTGCTGGGTGGGATTCCCTTTTGCTGCACACTGTCTGTGGAGAGCAATCGCTAAGAAGGGCAGGCAGCTTCCAGGCTGGGCGCTTGAAGTCTTCACATCTTTCTTTGCTTCTGAGAAGTATGTGTGTGTTAATATTTCTCTCATAGTATACAGATGAGGCATTACTCCTTTCTTCACCTTAAATTATGCTTTATTCATTCCCATTGCTTTGATAAGCTCTGCTGGATTTTTGGTACATTATTCTTTTTGTATTCTGAACCTTTTCTTTGTAGTCCTAAACTTTTCAAAGATGATTAGCGTGCACTGGTGCATCAAAATCCTTATTTGTGTGATTCCTTGGTTTTATGGTTGACTTCTTTTTGTCTGGCTTTCAAAATATAGTTAGGAATGGACTTTTTTTCCGAAGAAATGGCTGAGCTATAAGTTGAAAAAAACATGTACAGTCTATGACACTCGGAAACAGCAACAACACAGCAGACTCTAGGAGCTTTAGAAGTGTATGGCTTTCTGAGTACTTGGACATTTCATAGTTTCTCTATAGTTAAAAGGAAACATGCAAGCTATAGAAAAAAAGTTGCAGAAAGATTAATGCTAACATAATTTAGAAAAGCAGTGAACTGTAGCTAATTAAGAATAGTCTGCATACTGCAACTCTGAAAGCAGTCTGAATATATAACTCCAACTTGCTAGTGAGTACAGCTGAACTGTGTAGCTATTTTGAAAACGCTTTATACCTTGCAGTAATGAAACTGTTGGACCTAGGACTTCTTGTGCAAATGAATGCATTTACTGCATTGCATTTGCTGTGCAAAATTCTGCTGCCAGGACACAATGCTACCAGAACTTCAATCTGTTTCCTTCAGAACTGATTAACATCCACGACCATGATCCTGTCACAAGATGTGTTCACACAGAATAGTAGGGGTTGGAAGGGACCTTCGGAGACTGTCCAGTCCAAACCCCCTGCCAGAGCAGGTTCACCTGCAGTAGACTGGACAGGAACACATCCAGGCAGGTTTTGAATATCTCCAGAGAAGGAGACTCCACAACCTCTCTAGGCAGCCTCTTCCAGTGCTCTTCACCATTAAGAAGATTTTCCTCATGTTCAGACAGAACTTCCTGTGTTCCAGTTTGTGCCCGTTGCTGTGCATCACTGAAAAGAGTCTGGTCCTATCCCCTTGACACCTGACCATTAGATATTTATAAGCACTGATGAGATTACCCTCTCAGTCTTCTCTTCTCCAGGATAAACTGACCCAGGTCTTTCAGCCTTTCCTCATAAGAGAGGTGCTCCATTCCCTTGATCACCTTTATAGCCCTCTGAGCCCTGAACTGGACTCTACTCCAGATGGGGTCTCAGGAGGGCAGAGGAGGGAGGGAGGATAACCTCCTTTGACCTGCTGGCCATGCTCTTTTTGATGAACTATAGGATACCATGGTCCTTCTTGGCCACCAGGGTATGTTGCTGGCTCATGGTCAACTTGTTGTCCATCATGACTCCAAGGTCTCTCTCTGCAGAGCTGCTTTCCAGCAGGTCAATCCCTAACCTGTAGTGGTGCATGGGGCTATTCCTCCCTAGGTGCAGGACCCTACACTTGCCCTTTTTAAATTTCATCAGGTTTCTCACCGCCCAACCTTTCTAGCCTGTCCAGGTCTCGCTGAATGGTGGCACAGCCTTCTGGTGTGTCAGCTGCTCCTCCCAGTTTTGTGTCATCAGCAAACAGGCTGAGGGTGCACACTGTCCCTTCATCCAGGTCGTTGATGAATATGTTGAATAAGACCAGACCCAGTACTGACC
>JAOXNO010000013.1:40794467-40809490 GCA_028565335.1 Limnodromus scolopaceus
CTTGCCCTTTTTGAAGACTGGCGTGACATTAGCTTTCCTCCAGTCCTCAGGCACCTCTCCTGTTCTCCATGGCCATTCAAAGATGATGGAGAGTGGCTTCATAATAACATCTGCCAGCTCCCTCAGCATCCTATCAGGGCCCATGAAGTTGTGGGTGTCGAATTTGCCTGAATGATCTTTAACCTGCTTGTCCTCAACCAAGGGAAAGTTTTCCTTTCTCTAGACTCTCTCTCTTACCTACAGGGTCTAGGATTCCTGAGGGTGCCTTAGCAGTAAAGACTGAAGGAAAGAAGTCATTCAGTAACTCCACCTTCTTTGCATCCTCTGTCACCAGGGTACTCACCTCATTCAGCAGCAGGGCCACATTTTCCATCGTCTTCCTTTTTTCCACTGTTGTACTTGAAGGAGACTTTCTTATTGTCCTTGACATCCCTTGCCAGGTTTAATTCCAAGCAGGCCTTGGCCTTCCTCATTGTGTCTCTGCATGCTCTGACAACATTCCTATATTCCTCCCAAGTGGCTGGCTCCTGTGCAGAGTGCTATGGTCACTACTGGATCTCTAAGTTAATGCTTGCTTGCAAATACCAGAGAGCAGAAGGGACATCTATTTGTTTCTCCCTGTGTCGCTTCGGTTGTTTCAGTTGCAGTTTTCCTTGTAGCTGTGTGTAAGGATATAAATGAAGGATACAGTTTGTTGGAAAACTTATTTTTAATGTAAGACTGTGAACAAAGTATTAGTAAACACTTGTCCAAAATGTGTTTGGCTTTTCCTAAGTGATGATAATGGCGGGTGTGCTTAGGAGGTGAAATCACAAGGAAGGAAAAAGAGTTGGGACACAGGTGTTTGGATTTTATTTTTTTTTCTATGGATGATAATTTAGTCCTTGAATATGTTGAAAATAATTTATTTAGGGGAAAACAAAATAGTTATTAAAAAAAAATTGAGAGATAAAAATTTCTCTCTGATGAAAACTTGGATGAAAAGGCGTTTTTTGACGGCTTCATCCTAATGCTCTGCTGGAAGCCAGGCAGAGGCTTTTACTTGGCCTGATATGGCTGCTTAGCATATTTATAACTAAAGCCTTTCTATGCGTTTAGCTCCCGGGATGATAGGTTCCCACGTGCAATCTTTTCTATCAGGATGTGAAAAGTAATGCTAATTTTTTTCCTTTTGCATGTCTGAATAGTGAGTCTTTTTGAGAGTTGTGGTGGGAGGCATGAACATAAATCTACAAACTTGCAAACTCTTATGAGCAAGCTGTCCTTAGGAGCAGCTAACTGACCCCCTGAGACTCCCCAGTGTTCAAAAAATGGAAAGGCAGAGGAGTGTTGAGAGTAAAATAGGTGTATTTCAGGCTGCTGGAGAGAGGTGTCAGTATTTGATGTTATTTTAGTGTAATCAAAGGTGTTTGCATAGTGCATGAGTAGCTACAGGACAAACCTGAAAGGAAACTTTACTCCTATTGGGTTGGAGAATGATTTCAGCTGCCTCGTGGAGATGATCCCGCTGCCTGAGCTGCCTTCTAGGGGCAATCCTGGATGCCAGCTCTGCACATCACAGACACTGCAGTGAAGTGCAGTCAGCTGAGTAGACTCGTGTTCACGCACAACATGCATTTATTTGGAAGTGGTTTAGGTGGGGTCAATCGCCAGGGCTGGCTTTCCCAGCCAGGGTGTCCTTCTTCAGAAGAATGACACCACCCTTGCGTGAGACAAATATTATCCATTAAAGTTAAGTGCTGCTGCTGGGCTGGACTTGTGACCTTCAGCTGCTTGGCAAAAAGGGTGCAGTGTTCATCTGTAGCTAATATTGCTTAGTTGTGTTTATCTTTTTTAATGCAGTAGGAATTTCTTTTTGAGCTGAGGGAGGCTCCATTTATTCAGGATATGGGTTCATGCAGCAGCGTTTGGCTTTTGTCTGTAATTCTTTTTTTTTTTTTTTCAATACATAAGAATTACTTTTCCTTCACAAAGATGTTTCATAAGACAACTTTGTAAAACTGTATTATAATACTTACAAGGGAGGAACAAAACATGATTTGAATGCCATTCTAATAAATCATGTAAGATGTATTAGACTCTTCATTATGTGCACAAGGTGTTTTCTGAGAACCCATGGAAAGAATTTGGTTCTGTGTTTGTAACCAGCTAGTGTATATTTTAGGAATATTTTTATTGAATTCAAATTGAGGGATATAAGATACCTTTCTGAGTTTTCTATACATGAAAGTCATACATAAAGTGAAACTGTCTGCCTCCTGGGCAGAGACACCAAGTGGTAATCATGCATCTGCGAGTCATAGAAATAAAATGAGCTTGAAGGGCCCTTCGTACACATTTCCTCTCTTCTATTAATTCTGTTTCAGTTCCCAGACTTCTGGTTTTGCAATAGCAGAGGCTGGAAGTACTGTTGGTTGGGCACAAGAAGAATGTTATCAATTATCTTCATCCTGGGGTACTTTTTCAAAAAAACTTGAATTGCAATAAATACTGTCACTAGTTTAAAATAATTTTATTGACCATGGATTATTGCACAAATCAAATCTGGTGAGACCATGCCATACTCGCCATGTCTCTTGACATTTAGGTGAGGCTCACCTCTGCTCACCTCTGTTGTTTTTGAAAGCTTATTTATCATGTATTGTCTACAAATTCATTTCTGTTTTTGCTATCTCAAGTCAAATATTTTGCAGTAGCTGCTAATTTGAACCTGTATGTTAAACTCTGGAAATTCCTTCTGGGAATGTTTTTTGGAGCAGGTTCAGTAGCACCTTAAGATGGGCTAATTAAACTGTGAAATCACAGGCTAATCTGAAAGCCAGAAGACTTTGAATTTATTTTGTTCCCTTCCAGTGGGCTTGTTTATTTGGTTTTATTTTTAAATACGTGCATCTGAAGCTCTGGGCTTATGTACAAAAACTTAAAAAGGATTAGGACTGCAGCTTGGATACCATAGTGATAAGGGTGGTATGACTGTGTGCAGGGACAGATCCACCCGCCCACACTAAGATGTGCTCATTTTCCATAAGACCTCAGTCAGTTTTGCAGAGAAGGCTTGGGGAAAAAACTTTGCGAGACTGGAAAGCCAGTGCACAAGGTTTCTCCCTGGCACCATGGAATGTAAAGTTTGCAGAGAGGAGGAGGATTTGCTGAAAGCACCCCCTGTCCTGCCCCAGCTCAAATATTCTGCTGCACTCTGCTCGGGTGCTCAGCTATGTGCTATTGCCCAAGGTAAGAAGCAGCCTACCCAGTGCTGGGAGCTGGACTGGAGTAACCCAGTCTTCTGAGTGCCACTGGTCACTCCTGAGGCCACAATGCTCTCAACAGAAGATGTTGGCGTAGCATCATATAGCTGAGCTTAACCGCAGAAGCCTATGCAGGTGGTGGGCTTTGAGGACAGTAATGTCTCCTGCCCCTATCTTCCTTTTGCTTTCCTAGTTGAAAATTGCTTACAGGAGCAACTCATTTAAGCTTTAGGTCTCATCTCTTAGTCTTATGGCATTGAGAATGTTTTGGCAGGGGGAGATTGAGAGGAATTGTCCTGTGGGCCGCCAGCTGGACTCTGGAATTCTTTTGGACTTCCAAAGTAAAGCTCTTCCTTTTATTCTCTATTAATTATGTCATTGCAGACTATCTTATTGGAAAAGATACGAGGCCAGCATCAAAACCTGCTAAGCCAAAGTGAATATTCCTATTGAATTACAGTCTAGGCTGTTACATAAATCCAGGATTTTTCCAGACCAGGTAACATAATTTTCCTTGCATTTGTTCTATATTAACTCCTCATGGTTGAAAGCCTTGCCATTTGCCCATATATTGTGCGGCATTTGGGTTCTGTGGGGAAGAGAGAATGAAGGGAAGGATGGAGAGTGTGTGGACTGTATAGTTACCCACTAATCCTGTCATTGGCATTTTGGTATGAAATGGTGATTTGGGATAGCAATTTTTTTCATCTCCCCTCCCTTCTTTTTTCTGGTAGGGTTTTTTTTTTTTTTTTTAAGAAATGTGGAGAGTCTTTTTCCTATCTGTCAATGCTCAGCTGTTTCATTTGGACCCTCATTTACAAAACAGAGCAAAGCTGAAAAGGTTTCCTGTTAGTGGTTAAAGGTTAGTTGAATGGTTATCCATGTGAACTGGCTGTGAGGTTCAAACAGAGAAAGGTGCCTTAGATTTTGGAGACCTGGGCAAAAAAAAATCTGGAAGCCTCCTTTCAAAATCTCCATGTTTATGCTGACCTTTGCAGAACTATCCAAGTAGTGGATCAGCTTGTGCAACTATAAAAAAACAGATGGAAGTATTTGTATTTATATGGCAATAAGACAACATTAGACCTCCTTTTTTTCCAGTCTGTACTGTTCTTAAAAAGAAATAAGTTGTTTAAAGACATGTGCTTTGAAGCTGCAAGTCAGCTGCCTGTTTACAGAGTACCAGCCTCCTGAGGGAGCCCGTTTGGGCTAAGAATCACAGAAAGGAAGACTGTCAAGAATTTTCCCACTGCTTTCCGCAGGGTGCCTCACTGCATTTTGAGAGCTCCTGCAGAAGACTCCCCAAAGGGGCAGAAGCTTTTCATCAAATGCTTTTGAATCTCTAAGGTCTGGTTTGGGTTGCCAAGGAACGTCCTCCCTGAAACCACAATGGTGCATTCCCACCTTGAATAGTGCACCCTGCTTTCAACAGGGGCACAGCAGTAGTCATCCTTCAGGTGAAGGTTATAGCAACATTACTAGGCTTTTACCCCCAGCAGCAAGGCTATCACAGCTGGGCTGAAATACAATTCAGATTACCTGCAGTGCCTTCCCAGGTTTGATAGTTTCCTGGGAAGACATGCTGTCTTCCATTTGAGCAGAACATAAACAGGTTTAATTAGTATAGAATTGGCAAAAGCCCATATTTCTTTTCAGCATGAGCTCTGTTTATGAGCAGCCACCTGAGGACTTTTCAAAAGCCATTTATTCATAAGAACTCTTGGAGAGAATACAAGTGAATTTTCTGGAAGCTGGCCTTTTGCTATTAGGTTATTAATAACTTGTGCTTCCTGGGTTGCCATTTCTCTTCCATGGTGAGTAGGTGGCTTGAGCCACCCTGCTCACTGCAACTGCAAGAAATACTGGGTCAAAACTGCTCTGACTCTTGAGCTTTCTCTTTTCTGCCTCTTGCTGGAGTTCGGCTCTTACCTTGCCTGCCCGCTCAGCCTTCGTTGCTCCTCCTGTGAGGTGAAGGAATAAGCGCTGGGTGGCTAAACTCCACTTTATCAGACAGTTTAATGGGCTGTAAATCAACCCCATCACCCCAGAAAGGACCTAGACATCTCTACAGAGAGGTCAGGGTGTCAGTACAATGAATAAAATGTTAGGAAGCACATCATATAAGGCAGTGAGCAATAAAGATGCATTCCCACGCTCTTAAAGGAACTGGTTGAGGGATTAGATCCAGATCCAATCTAGGTTGTTCTGGATGGCATTGGCCACAGGATGTTTAAGAAGTGGATTGTGTTTGGGAAAATATTCGGAGCATGAAACAAATGGGTTGAATTCTAAAGGTTCTTTTGATTTCAGTTCAACTCAATGGTCCTTTATAGACCAAGCACCTCTGTGTCTGGTTGTGGGCTTAAAGCTGTTTGCTTTCTAAAGAAAAGAAAGGGTGGCCATGATAATGCACAGTACAGAGGAAGACTGGGCACATCTTTTCTCTCTCTCTAGTATCAGGAGACTGAAGGGACAACCACTGAAATTTAGAGAAAGGAGGTTAAAAAGTAATTTTAAAATTTTTTTTTTTTGTATTTTCTGCCATTCAAATTACAATGAAATCTCAAGGGGAGGAGGTGGGTACCAGACCAAACACAAGCAGTAAAATGCTGTATCAAACAAAAGCAATAGGGTTCTCTACTAGAGGTTGGGAAATGACCTAATGTTAGAATGAGCAGATCACCCCATGCCCTTTGAAGTAGATACAAGCAGCCCCTGAGAGGGGCTCGGTACTACTTTCTGGATGTAACCTGTGTTCTGGCTCCTTTGGGGCAGCTGCTGCTGTGCTCTGATGGTGCTTGGCTGGGGCCTCCTGCCAGGGTCTCCCATTGCTTTAAGGTATGAGAAGGAATGGGAGACAGCCTGGGGAGGACACCTGAGTTTAGCCAAAAAAGGGAGAGCTACAAGGAGGCTTCACCTGTCTGTAAGCAGCTACAGGGAAGCTGTAAGGGAAACAGAGGCTTGGCAATACTCTCCGGTCTAGCAGAATGAGGTATAAAAAAAATCCATCAGCTGGGAGATGGTGCTAGACACAGTCAGATCAAGAAAGGCAAAACACTCTATAAGCAGCAGCAGCCAGTCATTGGAGCAGTTTGTGAAATGGCGGATTCTCCATCCTTGCATAGAGATTGGAAGATTTTTCCTTGAAAAGAAATTTTGATTCCCTCAGCCATTAACTGAGGATCTTGACTGATTTAGTTTAGACCAGGCAACCCAAGTGGTCCTTTCCAGGTCTGGGACCTCTACCTGCTGCTTTGACTCTCTGACTTCTCAGTAAAACTTGGGTGGGCAGAAAATAGGACTTTACCATGTTTCCTTTCATCTCTCCTCTGACCTGTGGTGCTGGCCAGATACACAGAAAACTTTAAACTTGGGAAGAGAAAGGTTTTTGACTGAGTTTTCCTTCCTGCCCTTGCAGGGAGAGGCTCTCTGCCCTTGCTATTTCACTTGCTCATCTGTAAAGACAGAACAGATATGTAAAGCTTTAAGCCTAACGGATATGTAAAGCTTTAAGCCTATGGCTAATTCTGCTCTCCTCCATTACAGGGAAACAAAGGCGTAGCTCTGTGTGTTTGTTGTAGAAACTGCTCCATACAGAAAAGTCCAGTGGAAATCCTGCTCCCGTGGCAGGGAAAAAGGCTTGGCTTGGCTGAGGGATTTGCCCTGCTTCTGCTGTTCATCATCACCAAAGGGAATTTGCACGGGTTGTGTGATGTTGCAGTGGAAATTTTATTAGCGATCTGTATTTGCTGCTTGATATGTCTGTCTTTGTGCTGTGCCGTGGCAGGGAGGAGGCAGCCTGTGGCACCTGAAAAGAAAAAAAACCAAAATAACAAAATAGTACAAAGAGGGAATGGGGTCATCAGGGAACCATTTCTATTGCTGGCAGGGGTCTGTGAAAGAAAGCTGGATGTAGAATAGAAACGGCATGTGGGGGCTGGAATATATAGTCCCCAGCCTGGAAGTATTTTGTCTCCCTGTTTACAAGGCTGGCAGATAGTGCTGTCAGACCACGGGGTGGCAATATTTAGACTCAGTGTGCAGAAGTTAGCCATTTGAGGGAGGCATGGTGTGCTCAGTATGCAGAGGAGATAGAAACAAAATGACTTCAGTAACTGTCCCAGTTTCTACTTCATGTTCTTTATCGCATTTCACACAAGGCTATCACCCCCCTGTGAAGAAAACCACAGTATGTCCAAGGATGCAAGCTGTATGCTTTCTGTCCTTTTTTCTCTTAAGTAAAGTCTTTCCCATGAAGAAAACCAGCCACCCTTGGGTGAAAATATCTTTATGTGCTGGTTCCTATGAAAAGGTGATGTTCAATAGCAGTGCCGTAACTTCTTGACAGAGTTAAAATCTTTGTGGCTTAAAATGTACTGTTTTTTTGCCTATATGATGCCAGAGCTGTAAGGATAAACTAGGAGACCAGTGGTAAAAAAACATGTATGTTTTTGCTAATAATGCCAAATAAATAATCTTTTGATAGTAAATAGAAGCAGGACAGAAATAGAGTGTTGTTTTTCCTCAAATTACCTTTAGGAGTACAGATCAAAATCTAAACTTTTTTGTTGATTTTGGCAAACTAATGTCCATTGCTTAATTTTGTTGATGTAGAAAAAATACAGATTTAACCCCTGTTTAGTTCTGCTATCTGTCCTACATACACATTGCTATAACCTGGATGGAGGGAGGGTGCTGATAGCTACAAGTACCCTGACAGCTTTATTTTCATCCTGAAACATGTGAATGTTTGTCTGTGCTCACATACTTGAGGGAAGAACTTGATGCTGCTTAATAAAGGACAAAAGTTTTATTAGCTATTCATGCTTCAAACAGTCTTTCATGCAGTGCAGAATAAGATAAATATTCTATTGAGCTAAACAGTAGAGAAGTTATTGAGGATGGTGACAGGGTTGAACCGTGCTGTAAAAAAAGCAGTATATAAACAGAGGCTCATATATTTTTCTTTATGTGTTTGGTCTTTGCTCCCTTAGTGAGAATCCCGCCACAGATCAAGGGTTTCACCTGAAGATGAAAGGTCAGCTCTCAGCTGGCTGGCTACCTCGGGCATCCCTGAATATTCAGCATCCCGTGAGAACTTAGCACAGTTACTGAATCGGAAAGATGACCTCTTTCTTAAAGCTGTAGGCTTGTATCTGAAAGCTGGCAAGCTAGCTGAGTTTCACTGGAAATCTGCTGCCTAATTGTGGCTGGCATTGTGGGGTAGTTAATTGGTTTTTTGTCTCCTGTGAGTTTCTATAAAATGCCTGCTGCTTTAAAAAAACACTGTGTGTAATGAAGTAATACAAGGTTTTAATGTTTACATAGAATAGGCTACTTCATTGAAGAATGCCATTTTTAAAATAGAAGAGTTGGAACAGTGGGACATAAATGCAGCTCAACATAATAGGGGAGAACTATGGGCTGGTGAGGAATTACTTGGGATGTCTCGTCTTCTATTTGAAACTACCAGCACAGCATTTCTTCAGCAGCCATTATCCTGACAAGGACTAATACACTGGGTTTCCACTAGAATTTATTATGTGGATTTACAGAAGAACAGTTCTTGCCCTCTCTATGCAATTTGAGTTAAAACTTTACTGTGATTTCTCTGGCTTGCTATCAAACTAGCAGAGCAAGAATTTAATAAAAGAGGCTTTCAGGCTGAACTCTAAAGGTACAGTGAAAACTGAATTAAGCCTTGCAAGGAGGACACTCATTAGCTAGGGTGTAAGGGCATTCAGCAGGTGATATTAGCTTAATTTGATATAATATGAAACTCTCTCAAGGTCCCTGTTATCTAGACATCCATGGAAGACCTTGGACCAGTACCTTTGGTGTGAAGTGCGCACTGTGCTCTGGGGATGTGCTCTAGCTGTCCAGCCAGAGGCACTGGTGCTGGAAGGGTGACACCTGCTCAAGGTGGACACCTTCAGTGGCAGAGGGGAAATATAAGTGCTACAGTGTCACAGCTCTTGCTCTTGGCACAAGGAACATCTCATTTATCACCATTACAGGGTGAGCTGTGGTTCAAACTCAAAATGGATGCCATTGACCAATGTCAGCTGTGGTTAGGGAGCTGCTGCTCAAATCATCCAGCAGTGGGGAGATCATGCAGTTCCATCCAGGGAGAGATACAAAACCTATCACAATAACATGACAGGCCCAGCTGTGCTTGCCTCCTGCAAGCTCTTTGGCCTGGGAGCCTCTGACTGCAGCTGATTAAAGAGACTCAGAAATTACTTCTTCAGAAGTAGGCGATCATTAAAGATTAAAAAAATTATTCAGAGATACCTAGTGTGCAGAGGTGGGAAGATGTAGATACTAAAGAGGAGCCAAAGTATCTGTACGCCTTTTGTAGGTGGGGCCTGAAGGAGCATCTCCACTGATCTTTTCGCTTTAATGCCAGTCTTCTGTTGTATGCCTTGGTAATGTCCGTTTAGTGGAGTTATTGCCATCTGTGGCTGGGAGAGATAGCTGTCTGCTGCCCGTTCACCCCTGCTGCATCTTGGCCAGCCTCTTCTAGCTGAAGACTACTCCCTTTCCTACCTTGTGCATTATTTTTACCCTTTTGTGTACCCTGATTGCAGTGGCTTTGACAATCTGATCTCTTGCAGTGCACCCTCGTGTGGCTCCTAGCACATAGAAGTTCCCCATCAGACAGCCCAGCCTTTTAAACATGTGTCTTCAGAAGTCGTTTACCTCAGGTATCTTTTTTTCTATTATTGTTTTGTTTCCTGTTTACAAGCAAATAGAACTTCAGTGCCCAGTCTTCATAAAAACAAACGGTACAGCCAGTCTCATTTGCTCCCTGTGCTGCCACAATCTTCCTCCACATTGATTTCCAGCTGCTGTTCTGGTCCTGTGAGGCAGTGCTTGAACAGGGCAGCCTGCTCTAATTTATGTAGACAGGCTTGTCCATGCTGTCTCCAGTATGGAAAGAACACAAAAGTGAGCTTCTAGACAATACTGTACTCTCTTTGTAACTGGCCCCAAGTCCTGCTGGGTCTGGCTGTCAGTGGATTGAAAAGTGCCCTTTGCAGCATTGGAATAAAAAGTAAGTCTGTGTTTCTTTGTTGCTGGGTTCCCTCTTGGATCCTACTAAGCAAGGTATTCAGTTTCTATTTCCAACTTTCATGTTGGTTTGGCATATCAGCTTTAAGGAATCCAAAGTCATTTGTGTTTAAAGAGCACCATGGTTTTATTTACATATAAAACTGCTAAAGTGAAAAATGCATTAGACAGATCTGAACAAAATCAGACCCCTTGGGAATTTCTCTTCATCTACAATTTTAGTCTCCTTTTCCATCATCTGCAAGGAAAGTGTGTAGTTACGGCAGAAAACCCGGCAGTGGCACTCAGATTCAGACAAGTAGTCCACAAGGACACATGGCAGAACTGCCAGTTCCTTGGTTTCCCCAGATGCACTGAGCTTCCCCAAAGGCATTCTTTGCTGCTGAAAGAGCTGGGCTCTGAAGTCAGTACACCTGTATTTTCAGTTTAGGAAGAGAGAAAGGAATGAATTACAACTTCAAGATGTGGTTCCTAGAGAATTTATCTCTTTTTCACCTTGCAGCTTGCCTATAATCTCAGCCATGGTGATACTGACATATTGTTGCAGGATAGTTCCATGAATTTTCCATCTATCAAAGTAAAGATGACAAAATCTGCAGGGAATGCAAGCTCTTTGAGAAACGGACTATATCATGTTCAGCTCCCAGCACAGCTGGGTTCTCTCCATGACCAGGATCCTAGGTAAGAGATCTGCCAACTACGGATAACAAAAATCTCTGAGCAAGGAACGACCTCGTTGCTTATGTAGCAGCCAACATCAAAGTAGTGACTGGCAGTTAAAGCAATCCTGTATTTAGCTGAATTTGTACTGCCAAGGAAAAGGACTTTTAAGCAAATTTCCATGCTCTCCTGAGCACTACTGAGTAATCACAGTGCTGAGCAGAGCCTCCAGGCCCCTGTGCTTTTCAAATGTGTATGCACTTTATGTAGCTTGAGTATTCCTTGGTGCAGAGATTGGCCTTCTGAAAAGGAAATGCTTCATTTCACCTGATACCCCGTTAGCTAGGCAGCTCAGATCTCTCAGTACCAAATCCTTCCTCCATCAGTGATGATTTAAATTCCCATTTATCCCTTTCAGTAGAAGGCAGCAACCAAGACTGGTTTTCCCACTGACATGGATATTGCACTTTGCCTGCCACAATTAAGTGCATTTACTTCACGGGTTTTCAATTTTCTTCTGCAATTATGAAGACTAAAACTGTGTTAAATTTGAGGTGTAAACTGATGTGCTGATGTGTGATTGTTTCAATAATACATTAACAGGGTAAGATGGAAACCAGTTTGAACTCTTGCCTCAGATTATGTCTACTTTGATTATGTCTAGAAAAGAAAATAGTGCCAGGCAGATGTGAAATGAAGGAACTTCAGCTTTTTGCGAAGAGAGAGAGGGAGTTATTGAGCTGAACAGAATGTGTGAACAATGGTCAAAGATGTGGGGGACACATTTAATTTCTGAATGTCCTGTGGGCTGAAGCCGCATTTGTGTGTTTTGGTCACAGGCAAGTAAGAAGTACAATTTGAAATGCATAATGTATCTTTTTCTCAATATTCTCTATATCTGTCTTTGCCACAGCTTTTGAACAATCCTTAATGCTCATCGCTAGGAAGCCTTGTCCCTGCTCAGAAGGAATATTGGTCTTACGGTGGAGTTCTGCCATCTCTTTTTGTAACTTCCTCTTTCTCCCAGCTGGAGAAGATGTAATAGTGATAAAACATCTGATGCAACTTTTGATGAGATCATTAAGGCTTTTGTCTTTACCATAAGTATTTAAAACCTGTTTATGTTCTCTATGAAAGCAAGAGAGGTCATTTCTGGAATTTGACTTGAGTTTTTTAGACATTAGAAAGTGGGAAGGGAGAGTGTCATTGACAGTTAAAGGTGTGTTGAATTTAATTTGTATTCTAGAATAGTGCAGTGTTTGCACAGTTTATAGCAAATACAGAAGTATCTGTTTGATTCTGAACTGTGATATGTAATAATTTTCCCTCCTGTTACACAGAAATTTACACTTGGATTCAGTGATGACTCATCAAGGTGTCTTAAAATAACAATTTTTGGAGACTAGGCCAACCTAACTTTGTATATAAAACAGAAGCTCTTCCAGTTCTGAAGCGGTTGGACTTGTATCAGCTAGGGACTTCAAAGAGCTTGTATCTTCTTTCATGCAGTCCCTCGGGGAATTCTTAGAGATTATTGAAGCGAAATAAGCTTGCAGGAATGTATGCTGAAAAAAAAACATCATATAAGGTGAGATCAAGAAACCATCTTTGAAATGCTGTATAAATTGGATATGAAATACACTCCTCAGGTACTCAGTCCTTATGTTCTACAGATGTAAAATGAGAGGTGTAACTTTTATTCATGGTTGCTTATTTATTTTTATCTTCTGTAGCTTTGAGCATTGTTAGATATGAAATATAATATACTGTATTCTGATATTATGTTAAAAGTTGCAAATCTGTTGAGACAGATCACATAAACCTAGTAACAATATTTCTACCTTCTGAAGTAAATAGTAGAAGAGAATAAGGCATGTTCACAAATCAATTTAGAATATAGTTTCTGTACCACCAAA
Organism: Limnodromus scolopaceus; assembly: GCA_028565335.1. Classification (NCBI taxonomy): domain Eukaryota; kingdom Metazoa; phylum Chordata; class Aves; order Charadriiformes; family Scolopacidae; genus Limnodromus; species Limnodromus scolopaceus. Next base: position 40,807,363 of record JAOXNO010000013.1, read on the forward strand.
AAGATGCTACTCTTTTCCCTAATGGAAAGGTATGATAATCTGGCTCACGTGTCACTTGCATTCCTTAAAACATTGCTTTCATAACTTGAAATTTCATTTTAGCTTAAAGGAAGAGCCAATCTCCATTGTCTTATTTTATTTTTTTCTTCTGAATTACCAGAAGACTGTTTTTTACAGGGAAGAAGTGCAAGTCAACTGTTGTAGTAAAACTTCAGTAATACACGTCAATTGCTTTGTCTGTTGGCTGAAGGCAGGAATGTTGCTGTCTATAAAAGAGCGTAAATTACTTTTCTGTATAATGGCCAAACCAGACAGGAATTCTCAGTCTTCATTTCAATGCAATACTAATGTCAGAAATAAATACCCTGTTACAAAACAACTCTTAAACGATATTGTGATTATGCCATGCCTCTGGTATATACTCTTTAATAATTTACCATACATTTCTTAAAATTACCACAGGAATGAATTCACTCTAGAAATGCTAACAAACCAGATGCCCCTATTAGCTACTTCCTAAATTAATTTTTCCCATAGTTTTAAGAAACTGTCTTGCTAGCAAGAAGTATCATGCTGATAATTGTGGGATCTTTCTGTAGTTCTACATCTTTTTACACAAAAGGTGAGTTTTGGGATCCTGGTGCTTTGGGCCATGTTTGCTTCACACCGTACTCCAAAAAGTACCATCCTTCTAAAACCAAGCCTCCATGATCATTAATACCAGTTCTGGTGTCTGGGATGCAGCAGGATACATTTGACCCAATTGTAGGCACGTGACGGCATTTCTTTTGAATTAGCCAGGCTACGTGACAGTTGCTGCTGACTTTAAGGATTTTATGTCTGCTTCAGAGTGGCTGTTGGAGCCACTCTCGTCCACAAAGCATCCTATAAAAAAAACTTAGTCTATGAAAGTCTTTGAATGCGTTTGAACCTGGAGGAAGCGTCCTCGGTGGATTTGTGCTTTGCCTCATGTGGCTGGTGTGCTTCTCATCTTGCACAGGCAGCTTTAAAACCCAGTGTACTGTTTGCTGAATCATGACACGTCCTTGCAGGCAGACCTGTTAGTCAGTTGGGCAATGTCCATTCTCAGTTAGACTTTAGCTTCTCTCAGCCACGGTCAATGAAATACAATTGTCTTTGAAGTTTATCTGGCCCACAAACCTCTCATATCAAAGTTACTCTGTGATAATGTTTATATCAGCATTTTTAATTTTATTAGGAAAGTACTATAGACTACTGAGACGTAAAGTGCTATCTTTTCTTCCTTGCATTGAGACACCCTTCCTTCTACCTACTACAATATTTCTGTATTTTTAAAATGAAGGATGGGTTGCAAGGGACTGAGGTAAATCCCACCAGCCGTATGATCCACTGCCTTTGAGTGAGCTGGCTGTTGTTTGCCTACAGGGCAATGTCTCTGTAGTTTAAAGCAACTGTATTTGTTATGTTATATTATGATACATAGAGGTGACTGGATATTTTCTACCTGCATAAAAACCAAAAGTTATTCTTAAGTTTTCACTTGTTTTAAAGCTGCCTGTTTATGTGTAAACAATTCTACAAGTCAGATTCCCATGTGATTTATCTGTCAAAAACCAATAGTAATATTTTAAGGTTTCTGCCTAAACTCTTATTTTGCACAGACATAATTCAGAAGAGACAGTCATGGAATCTCATTGTGCTCTACAGAAAAGAGGAAAAGATGTTTCCCTCCCTGCACCAGAAGCTCACAGGAGAATTGTTGAAAACCATCAGTCCTAGATGGGGAGGATGGATGAAGGAGTGAGAGATTCTAGAACAACTTGGAATCTCTCTGTCTTGTGAAATCTTGGAAAATATCCAGCACTAGTGACCTCTTACACATACCTGGGATGGATAGAGTCTAAAGGTTAAAAGGCAGATCAAAATACATTGCTGAATATAATCACACTTATAAATGCAGAATTAATGTAATCTGGGAGGGAGTGTTAGCCATGACTTAGTCTGTCTCAAAGCATATGAAATCCAAATACAGGATAAGAGACAAGAGGTATCCAAAAAGAAATACGGGTAGAGCTCAAAGAGATAACTTCTGACTGTGTAATACATGGCGATCATAGCCATAGGAAATCATGCTCCAAAATCCAGG
>JAOXNO010000013.1:40811870-40863264 GCA_028565335.1 Limnodromus scolopaceus
GAAACTGCCTTTCTCAACCCATGAGGTTTTTTCCTTTCCCTTTCCCCTGCTTTTCTCTCTCTTCTCCCTGCCATGCTCCCTGCCAAGGGGGAGAACTGCACGAGTGGCTGTGTGGTCCTAGCTGCTGGCTGGTGTTAAACCACAACATATATATATACATATATATATATACATATATATATACACATATATATAAACACATCAAATAAATGGAAAAGAAGTAGTCCTTAGCATCAACCTGTCCCACTGAAATAAACGTATCATGTAATGCAGATGCATTTTGGTTTGATTTCCACTAGAACTGAGCTGTGTCAGGCAATTGCTGAATGACTGACTATATTATGAAGTGTACGAGTGGCTGAGCTGTTCTGAGACTCATATTCAAAAAGGGCTCTGACTGTATAACAAAACCAGAAAAGGCTGGATGATTAAATTCTTGCTCTGAGATCACTGCCTGCTTCACTTGCTGGTTGTCCTCAGCAGTCAGAGAAATACAGGGGAGAAAGAGGAAAGGCACTGGCTCTCTCACTCTCTCCATTTACTCCCAGTGTGGATCCATGGGCATCTGCCTGCCATACTCTTGGGCTGGCATCCAGGCTTTTCCAGCCCTGGGAACCAACTCCCTCTCAGGGGAAATGAGATAGGCTTTTCTGGCTTTCATTGGGTTCTTCTGCCTTCCTTTTCAATAATCTTTCTAAATTTTATTTCCGATGCTGAGTTTGTTTCAAGTGATGGCTACCTTCCCTCGTGTCTACCAAACTAAATGGGGAAGTGGGGACACTTTGGAAGTGAGAGCCACCCTGCAGGAAGACCTACATAGGCTGGAAGAGCAGGCTAAGAACCTTATGAAGTTCAACAAAGACAAGTGTAAGGTCTTGCACCTGGGAAAACATAATCCATGAGTACAGCACAGGCTAGGATGTACTTGGCTGGGGGGCAGCTCTGTGGAAAGGGACCTGGTTGACAGCAAGCTCAGTATGAGTGAACGGTGTGCTGCTGCAGCAAAGAAAGCCAACAGGATGCTGGGTTGCATCAACACAGGCTTCATCACCAGAGATAAAGGCGTCATCCCATTCTACTCAGCACTTGTCAGGCCAAATCTGGAATACTGTGTTCAGTTTTGGTCCCCACTATAAAAAGAGCTGGACAGGCTGGAGAGGGTCCAGAGAAGGGCCACAAAGATGATCGAAGGACTGGGAAGCCTGCTATATGAAGAAAGGCTGAGAGAACTGGGTTTTTTTGGCCTTGAGAAAAGAAGGTTTAGGGGACACCTTATCACCATGTTCCAGTATTTAAAGGGTGGCTACAAAGAAGATGGAGACTCCCTTTTTACAAAGAGACACAAGGAAGAGACAAGGGGTAATAGGTACAATTTAATCCTGAGGAGATTCCGACTGCACACAAGAAGAAAATTTTTCAGACTAAGAACAACTGGCCATTAGAATAATATTCCCAGGGAAGTGGGAGATTCCCCAACATTGGACACTTTTAAGATTCAGCTGGACAGATTGCTGGGCCATCTTGTCTAGACTGTGCTTTTGCCAAGAAAGGCTGGATCAGATGATCCCTTCTAACCTGGTATTCTATGATTCTATGATTCACAGGAAGATGACTCCATCCCTGAACACAGCCTCCTGCCAGGTATTTTTTCCTGCTGCTTGAGCTAACTCTTCCTGCAGCTCCGCTGGATCCCCGCTCTGCAGACCCACAGCAAGCCACCTTCTGCACAGCTCCTCCACAGCTGCTAAGTGTGTGTGTGTTTTTCACATCAGGGTCATCCAAAGTGAATTTAGACAAGTGACATCTGTACATAATTTGTGCATAATTTGGCTTTATATGTGTAAATACTCATATAAATATTTACATAGCTTGCATATATACATAATTCTGAGGCAGCCTAAAGAAAGCATTTTAAAACCAGAAATGTGGCATTAAGGGACCCAAAACTAAACCTGCAGGACATGGCCTAATGTACTTCAGTTACTACTGAATTGCATTCCTGTCCCACGCTGGGTTGTTGGGCTGGAGAAAAGACAGCGTGTCTAGTTGGTCCTAGGTATTTGGAGTGCCTTTATTAGCAGTACCTCATAGCAGAGACCTGACAAAAGCAGAAACCTCATTTTCTGTGTCTCGGCATCCCCACAGCATGGGCATGTCTTACAGCTGTGCAGGCGCTGTGATAATGCAATTAGGAGACTGCATTGCCTGATGTTGCTCCTGATGGGTTGCTGAGGTGACAATGATTGCTGGGAGCCCCCAGAAGGCAGGGAAGTGCTTTTAAATGGATGTGCCAGGTGTGGTCAGTGCCTGAGGTGAGCGTGTGAAACACGGCAGGGTCGGGCAGAGGGGGATGCAAGTCCACTGAAACCCATGATGCTGCCTCTGCCTGCTTTCCTTCAGTTCAGCTGCTGCCCCACGTCAGGATGGAAAACGACTATTTTTACCCCAAGAAGAGTTGCACACCATCAAAGCAAACTGGGGCCAGCTCTGCTAGTGACCCGTATGGCTTCAGGCAAGTGGAGTTGCTTCTCAGTGCTTCCTGCTCCCTGTGTCTCTGCTCTCCATCTCATCTATTTATTGTAAAGCCTTTGGTGGTGGGATATTACCTCTGGTGTTTGGAAGCAGTCAGCACAGTGGGTCTCAGATTTTGATCAGGGTTCCTGAGATAGCGTTTTTTAACCTGTGGTCTGCTGACCACAGGTTGATGGTTCAAAAATTGCTTCTAAGGGAATGATGGAAAATATAGAAATAAAACAAACCTATTTCAGAAAGGCTTAACCCAATTTTCTGGGGGCAGCAGCTCCACTGCAAGTTTTGCGGAGGTCCACATAACCAAGGTTGAAGCCTCATTTTATAGGGTGTAGTGAATACAAATCAGTGGCAGAAATAAAAAATTTGGCTCACTTTACAGCATGTGGTTATCTAGTATTTACAGCATCTACATATTTGTTTTCTATTGGTTTATTATCTATCTTTCTAACGTGAAAGAGTGCCTGCCAAGGTCGTAAGCCCATTTTGTGCCACGTGATTTCTCGTGGCAGATTGCCTTTTTTAAAAAAAAAAAAAAAAAAAATTCTTCTTTTTCCCAACATTTTTGTCAAACCTTGCAGGGCAGCACCACAGACTGTGCCTTTGCAGGGCAGGTGCCCCAGGGCTGCCATTCCCAGGCATCCACCACGGCGGCAGCACCAGGGACCAGTTTTGCTGCTGCGTTGTGCTCACTGCTGCTTCTGCTCAGGGAATCCTTTCGAGAGCTGCCTTTGATTACTTGCTGTAGAGACAGTTTTAAAAGCTGCTTTTTTTTTTTTTTTTTCCCCCTCTTTCTCTGAACTCCCTCTCCTGGCTGACAATGGGAGATATGTGTATGCTGAGTCAGCCTTTCTGTGCCCTTAGGGATTAGGTGGCTGATGTGGAGGATGCTTTACAGCTGGCTCACAATAGCTCTTGCACAGCAGAGTGGCGATGCTTGCAGGGGAAACGCAGCTGGCTTCAAACAATGTTCCCAGCCTTTTTTCCCAGCCAATGCACCGGTGAAAATAGAAATTATTCCTTACTTCATTGGACTGAACTACCCTCCCTCCCACCCTCACCTGCCTGACAGCTGCCTCCCACACTCCAGAGGTGAGGTGAAACATAGAGCAGTAATTTCTGGACTGACCTTGCCAAAACGGATCTGACAGAAGTTTTCTACTGGGCTTCCAGGCCTTACTTGTAAAGCGTTTGAGCCTGCCTCCTCGATGCTGCTATAAATTATTAATTCTTCTTTGCTAATTTGAAAATAATGTGAAAGATGACAGTCAAAATGAAAGTCAGTAGTAATGTAACCCAACTGACAGGTATGGACAGACAGTTGCAAGCTGACCCTCACTGACCACAATGTTAAGTGATACCTCTTCTGGCCCTGAGGATGGCTAGGTCTCAAGATTTTGTGGCTCTGCACAAAGGTAGGAGTGAGCAGTTGGATGGTTAGTATAGCTCAGCTGACAAATGGCAACCCATGGAGCAGTACAGGTCAGCTGCAGTTGTCTGTAACTGAAATCTGTGGGAGAGGGAGCTGTGAGATATGAGGAGAGATGAGCTGAGGTGTGGGAAAGAAAGCTTTGACCTCAGAGTTTAGTCGTCTCCAGGGCAGGAGCAGGATGCAAATGCTTTAAGGCTAGGGGGACTTAACAGACATCATTGGCTCCACTTTGACCTGAGCATTTTTGACCCCCACCCCTTAACTAGGGATAAATGATACCATCAAATGCATTCAGTGGAACTAATTCAGCCTGCAAAATAGTTGCAAGCCACCAAATGGCATGAAAAGCTTAGGTCCTCTGTATATCTATATCTCTGTGCTCTGAAGGATCCTGTGGGCTTTTGCATGCCCAGGTGTGTCCCCTAGCTCCTGAAAGGCAGCCAAGCATTCAAGTCAGCCCAGAGCCCGGCCTGGCACACCCTCTGCAAGATCCAAGTACTGCTGCCACCTTTTTCTGTGCCCTGCTGTGCCCCCCTGTCCTATGGAGCTCCTGAGTTCACCTCTGTCCTCCAGCAGGATGTTGAGTAAAGGTTCCTCACTTGGCAAGCCTGAAGAAACAGGCTGTTTTCCCATGTTGGAATAAAAATTTCCATCATAAACACCTCAAGGAAATGAAGGAGGAAACTGTTTCAAGAGGGATTCAAAGGGCTGTATTTGGTTGGCTATGAAAGAAGAAGGTATAAGCCATCTGTAAGGCTCCCCTTACCAATCTTGGCCAGACAGAAAGGTCATGTGCATCTCCTAATGCTGCATAGAATTTCTGGTAGGGCAGAGTCAACCAGTGGGTTACAACTAAATCTTGGAAAGCACATCCAGCAGAAAAAGCACTGCATGCAGGTCAACCTAATGTTTGTATGTCTCTTTCAGTGTACACAATAACACTCAAACCCCTCTTAAAAGCAGATAATAGGTACTCAATGGCAAGATGGAGCAATTTAGTTTTTGGAGTTCTCTCCTTTGCAATCACTGGCACACCCTGTAACAAAAGGCAGCTGATGGCTACCTTGCCTTTCTAATCAGGTAACGGATTACTGCACCGCACGGCAGCAATCGGCTGCACTGCAGACTGCTTTCTCTAGCTATCATCACAATTAGATACTCCATTTCATTCAGAAGCCTTTTTCTTCTGCATAAACTAACTTTTCCATGTAACTTAAGTGATGCCAGTCTAAAATATGCTTGAGTATTAACATATCCATCCCCAGAAATACCTTCAAGGAATACTTTATCTACATCTCCAGCACGGCGCTCACTGCCATTTGTAGCTCTATAAATTGTATTAAGTGGATTTATTCTCCTGTTCCATGGAGTTGGCTACTCAATGTTAGTCCCTCTCAGGAGATGGATTAAGATGGATTAAGAGGTCTGAACTGGTATTTGGTCACATGTAGACATCTAAATCCAGGTGTCCAAAAAATCCAGCTCGCTTGTCACTGTGAAAGGGGATTGTCACTGACTCCGGGGGTTTTTCTCCCTGTTGTATTTATCAGATTTTCTGTACCTAAAGGTGTTCCTACAGCCATATCCAGGATCCTTGCCCTGTTTTAAAGGCCACAGAGCTTGATGTCCAGCCCAGTGCAACACCCAGCCAGTCTGCAGGAAGGTGTGTCTCTTGGGGCACCTAACCTGCCGGGACACTGCTTGAAGAGAACGTTTCCTCCCGTGAGGCCCGTGGCTGCTCATGTGTTTCACGTCATGGGACAGGAATTACGAAAAAAAAAAAAAATCACTGCTATGCTCAAACTCAGTTCATTTATACAGTCCTTTAGAAGGCTTTCTATACTCAATTAAAATCTGGCCTGTGTTCTTCATTGATAACACTTACTATTTCTCCCCACCCACTCTATTTCAGAAAATACCTGTTTTAATGCATGTTGCTGCTGGGCAAGTTTCACTAATTGCTACAAGTCACAATGTTTATAAAAAATTGATACTGAAAAAACCCAGCAACTGAAATGGAAATGTAGGAGTCTTCTTAGCTAAATTCAACTGAAAAAATAATTGCTTCTTGCAAAGTAATGCCTTTTGTTTAGTCTTTATTTTTATTTATTCTTACTCACAATAGTCAGAAAGGTGTAAGATTACTGAGGCAGGATGAGGAGTTTGCACTTCTGCTCAGCCTGACTCGACTCCTGTAAATGTGGGTGGGAGGAGACAATGCAGGTGCACGATGAGACATGAAAAAAAGAGAGGGGAAAAAAAGATGTTATCTTTTACTAATATATAACTTCTCTCACAGTGGGATGGTTAAGGAATGATTATGTTTCTCTCCCAATCTGCATTTATTTCTGCAGGACTGTTCCTTACACACAGTAAGGACATATACTGAAGCCAAGTTTTTCTTCAAGCAATCTGCATAACTTACATTAGCTATTATAGATTTGCAAGTTTACAAGACCATAGCTTGAACATCGTCTGGAAGTATGTCCAGCGCAAGCTCTGAGAATAAAAACATTTTAGCAAATTAGCCTTTTTCTTTTCTTTTTTTTGGACAAGAACTGCTATTTACACCAGATGTGATTTGGAAAACACCACTGAACCAGAATTTACCAGTGTTACATACAGTCAATTATCTGCGGGTCAAAAAGAGAATTAGAGAAAAATAGACTTGTGTGCCACAAAACAGGGTAAAAAACCCACCCCTGTAAACTGTCTCAATCTTTATGTTTTGATCAGCAGCAATAACAAAAGGTCAGGAAAAAATGTTTCCATGTAACGTGACTTGTGGTCCATTGCGTAAACATTTGCATCTGAAATATTTGGCTGAGGCTGCTCTTGGCAGCAAGAGAACAGATGTAACCAAACATCAGACACGGGCCAGGTCTCAGCACAACCCTGCAGCGCCGCAGAAGAAGAGAGCAGCCCGTACCTCATGCCTTCCCAGTAAGGGAGGTGGACACAATAAAGCACTTTGTCCTTTTGTTTTTCCTCCCCGAGTGCAATCCCACTCAGTAACGAGAGGCAAGCAAAGCTGGGCGAGCTTTGGCTGCTCTGGCAATTCCCAGTAGCTGCTTTTGGCAGCAACAACCCCAGGAGAAGAAGCCTAACGGAAAGACCAAGGTAAGGCACACCAGCAGACATGAAGTGCTTGAGGCTGATGCATGCCCACCCGAGGCATAGTGAGGCTCCTCTGCACTGGCAGCACTAACATTTGTCCACAAGAAACCTTTGCCTAACTTTCCCGCTGGGTTCTTCATTTCAACAGAGATGGAAACCTCTCAAAATAGCAAGGACCAGAAACTTCACTGCTGTATTTGTGCCATTATCATGTTGTTAAGGAAACTGCTGAAGGTCCTTCATTCTCCTGTGATTTATTTTGTTGTTAGATCAAGCTCATGAAATCTGTTTATACCCACTAAGAACCATATAGAGAAGAAAATCCAATAATTTATTAAAGACAAAACTGAGCTGAGCAAATAAATATCTGGTGAACCCAACCTCTTTCTGTTTACAAGTTGTCTGCAAACAAATTACAAACCTGACACCTTCTGTACCCCAAATTCATTTCCAAGTAATTTATCCTGTGTGTATGTGTATGTATCTATATATGCCCAGCTTGTTATGAATATACCATCCTCAAGAGCTCAGATGTTCTGTCTGGGTCTGTACATCAGCCAGCATTCTCCAGTTTCCCGGTTGCATGAGAATCAGGCTTTTGGGGAGGATTTATGGGAACGATAAATTATAGACCTTTCAGAAGAAGCCAGCAAACATTCCTGTCAGTATCTTAGCTTACTAGAGTATTTATGGAACATTTGATTACATAAGTATTATGGGCTTATTTTAAGTGAACATTAAACAAAACAAGTCACCACTCGGTATGAATATTTTCCCAGTTTCCACTGTAGAGACCTTGTATATTTTCTACTGGCATAAGGAACAAATGTAAATCGCTTTGAAGTTTTGCATTATTGTAAGTCTTAAGCATCATGAGTTGTGTTCTCCTTAGTCAAAGAATTAGCTTAAATTAATACTTCAGAAACCAAAGAATTCTGGAATACATTTTTGACCTGCCTTAACACCTGGATGGTGTTTTTGTGGTTCTCTCTGGAACCATGAGGACCAGAGTGCGGTGATGAATGCTGAGATTTCCAGGTAATGGGATGATTCCAGAAGCACTGATTAAAACCACCACATAGCCTCAGATTGGAAAGAAAATCGCAAGAACTGACAACACCAGCCTGCTGCAGGTGTTCAGCTCCTTGGGCAATGAGCATGGCATAAATATGCAGATAGGGCCTGATGTTCAGAGATGCTGAACACCTGCTGCTCCTGGTGATTTGTATATGGGCTGTGGGTGTTTGCCAAAAAATTGGTCCCTTATGTTTCTTCTAAGCTAAGGTGGGCAGGGGTAATGGAGATACAGGGAAAGTGAAAAAATTAACAGGTGCATGTATTTGAACATAAAAAGTTGTTTGGTTGGGCAGGAGAAAGAAGAGCAAGAAGCAGCATGGCCTGAAATGGTGATGATTAAGGGGAAACAGACATTAGAATACAAATCATGCTGCTAAAGCCTTGGGAAAATTGTGGTTTTGCAAACACAGAACAAAAGAAAGGCTGGAATATGACACAACATTCTGGACATATTCAGGGAATCACAGCACTTCTGTGACTGTCTTTTGATGCTGTGTGGAGCTGAGGAGAATCCAGATTTCATCTTGTAACTGCTGCAGTGACCAAAGCAGGAAAACGGCCAAACAAAAGAAAACGAACCAAAGCAAGTCCTGCCCCCTCCCTCAAACTACCCAATGGAAAAGAAAATCAAGCACAGAGGAAGAATGAAGGAACATGAATTTTAAAGTTTCCAAAATAGCAAGACAAGACAAAATCCCTTTCTAGGGTTGTACAAAGACTGTACAAGGTGGATAGCTAAAAATATGGTCAAATATTCCTTTGACAAATCAGCCATGGGTGATTTGTGCATCCCAGCTGTAAAGCTTTGTAAATAATGAAGTTTTCAATGTGCTTTTAAAAGCCTCCAAAGATGCTATCAGCTGTCAAAAAAGCATTCCCCAGCCTGTGCACAGCATAAACAAATGTTACTGCACCTGCCAAATTCAATTGCACAAGAGGAACCACCAGTTGACCAGTGTGAAAAGAAAGGAGGAAACAGATCTGCAAAAAGGGGCAAGCATGTCTGCCAGATACAGATCCATACAGTCGAGAGATGGGAAACGTAGCTTAAAGAGGCCAAAACCAAAAACCCACCAACCCTAACCTTCTGTCATAGGCACAATCCTCTTGACTTCAGTGTGTTTGTATTATCTGGTGCTATCTCCTGGCATATGAGGTTTAAATACTGAATTTTTCTTTAGCTTGCATTAGAGGGATGAAATAAATGAAAATTATCAAGAGTGTTGATGGACTAGTACAGTTGAGTTCAATCCCAGCTTCAAAACCAACCAAATATCAAGAGCTGCTCAAAGTTGTGATTTTCTTTGGGGCTCTAGAAGGTGCCATTAAGTTAGACAGCATGGTAGGATTTTTCAAAGTCAGGAGAAAATGCACTTTCACTTACACAGAGAGAAGGGGGAAGAACAGGTAGATGTGAATGCACAGAATTGACAAATTCAGCCACCATCTGCTTTTTGAATATCAGAAACGCAAAATGTAGTCCAAGTTGCAACAGGGAAAGAACTTCATATGAGTGATTTTTGCTGTTAGCTTTACAAACACGTTTTGGGAACACTGCAAGACATGCATGGCACCTTGAGCAATCACAGTGGTGAGCTTCTCCTTTGGCAAGGCCTGGACTATTGAAATTTTACATGGGCTCCTTTTGTCTGCACGTAGATTTTACATTGGTGATATTAGAACAGACAAAGTGTCTGCTTTTCAAGAGAATTCTTGGATGTGTTCTTCAAGGCTTGAGCTAGGTAAATCTGATTTTTGGCAATGATGTTGAGAACTATTAAGCACCTGGGGTCTTTCACAACCAGAGTGCTCTGTGTGTCTGGTATCTCAAAACAGGCCATACACTAATAGACAAACACTGAAGCAGTGTTGTTATCCATCTGCCTTCATCCGCAGTTGGGGTATTTCCCTTCACCTGCAATCTGCATATTTCCAGGTGGACAAGGAAAAAGGAAAACACGGGTTACCTGGTCCTAAGGAGGGTCCTTGCTAAGGATCAGCCTGAGAATGCTGAGGAGAAACTTCCTGGAGGTATCACAGGCTTCAGTGTAAATACACAATGGTTTTGCGTTTGAGTTGGGCAACTGAAGTTCAAAGCTACTGAATTTTCACATAATGAATTTTTCTGTCAAGTAAGTCTTCTCTTTTGCAAGAACCAGCTCGGGTGATTGATTTGAAAATGCGGGTGCTATGATCCATCTTAGAGAAACCAGGTACAAATGCTCTGTTTGGGCAGGTGTGAGGCAAGAACTCTTAGCTTGCAAGCAACTGTGTAAACTGTTACACTGTGGAAAGTAAAACTTGGTGTAGTTGGTAAGGGCATGTTAAAAGTGAATGAGTGAAAAAGAGATTAAATAAGAACAAAATGCTATGTACTTATACTTACACAGTGCCATGCACTTACACCTTTGTAGAGTACAATGGTTCATACTTGACATAGCAGTGACCTAAAAAGCCCTATTTTATTCTTAAAAGCTTAGTCTTGAACTGTCTGCTCTCTGGAAACACAGTCTTTCACTCAGGTGCTAGTAATTCAGGGAAAAGGACAAGTTTTTACTACATAGATTGGTATTACTGCAGAACCTAGACATTAGACTTCTCTGTTGTGCAAGGTGAGAGGAGGGCACACAAAATGAGTCAGCTTCTGTCCAAATGATCTGACCCTCTGAGCAGATGTATGGGAACAAGGAAAATGGGGGGACAAAGAGATACATGAAAATAATCACGGTCAGTGGCAAAGTCAGTGGTAAAACGCATGGTCTGCTGAGATCCAGTCTGGTGTACTTTCACTTGGATCACACTGTGTGTCTAAAAGAGAACTTTGAGCATTACTCAAATATTATTCATTCAAATAAGTCCACTGTAGAGAGACTGATGAGTGATATGTGGTGTGAACAGTAGAATATTGCTAAATAAGGAAAAAAGACCTCATTGAGAAAATGCACCACTGAATCTGTAATTGCCTTTTTTTTTCCTTAACATTCTGTTGCTAAAGCTGATTGGTGGCATAACAGAATATTTAAATTATTGTGATAAAGATTCATTTAATTTTATTGAAGGAGATGCTTTTCAGGTTAATCCTGTTGGCTACTGAGCTATAGGTTTAGAAATTTCTCTTAAGCTACGTATTCATTGAGCACAGATATTTGCCAGGTGATTTATCAAGTTCGTTTCAGCAGTACTTCATTCACATGGCAGGTGATCCTTCCAAAGTCTAGAACTGCTGAAATGTAGCTTAATTTATGTATCTGCCAGCCTACAGAGAGGCTGAATGAACTTCTTTGCCTCCTGGCTTTACTGATACTAAGCAGTAACAGCCTTGAATTAAAACCTTTAGATACTCAAGCTACGAGTATAAATGATGGAAAAGCACAGACCTAATAAAGGGAGGGTAAAGTTTTGTGTTACCTTGAGATGAACATTATTTGAATATAGGGGAGTTATTCTGGAATGTGTTTTCTGGGTTTGAACAATTTGTATTTCATCCCACCTCTAAATATGAATTAATATAAATATGAATGAGGAGCTGCAGGCATCTAGTAGGATATTAGATTTGGGGATATTTAAATAATTGAGCTTCTTAAGTAACATGGAAACCATGTATAGCTTATAATGTTTGATCAATCTGAGTGAGCTGCCTTACACAACAGAAGAACATTTTGATCCATTATTTTCAGGGTGCCAATGTTGATAATAGTGTGTTAATACAGTGGAGAATGAGATACGTGGCCTTGAAGAATAACCTTCATCTTTCATATGTAAAACAATGCTGTAATTCTATCATTCTTAAAAGCCAATTACAAGGTCTTTTGTTCTATACTGCTGCCAGAAGTTTTTGGAGCATAAAATTATGGAGGATGTTATTGTCTGATAACAGGACTTACGAAGGGCAAACACAATTCTGAATCTTCTCAAAGAACGGAGGAGATCTTTGAGCAAATACTTGCAAACTCTAATTACTTTTTAAAGTCCGTCTCATCTACTGAATTTCTTTGGCAGCTTGCCATGTGGATAGTACACTGATAAACAATAGAAGGTGGCTGAATACACATGGAAAATTGTATATAATAAAATATTTTTGAGATGGGGGAGGTGGTAAGAACTGCTTGAAAGCACAGGCTTAAACATCTCCTGAAGGATGAGCATCTAATAGAAACTCTGTCCTGCCTTTCTCATCTGCTGAGCTTGATTTCAGGGCATCTGTAAGCGACTTTGTCAGTACCTTAGCACTGGCATCACTACCATGATATGTGTAGGCTTAAAATAGCTGTTCCTAAGGTGCTTCTGAAATGAAATTTCTGAAAGGAAAATGAAAAGCTAAATATACTCTGTGAGACTCCAGAGAACAAGGTTTAAATAAGCTGCATGAATGTGAAGATTTCCTTCTGTCCATTTATCATGTCAGGTATTTATTTTTAGAGGCCAGCCCTGGAAAATGTATAGCCTTTGTCTGAGTCAGAGAATTGAATAGTGCTTGTTTTGTTTTTTTTTTTTCCTTTTTTAATCATGCAAGTTGCTGATCAAATGGTGAACACACTGGCATAATTATTCATGCCCTAAACTCCATTAACAAAAAAGTGAGCTACTAATCATTTGGATAAAGTGGATTCATAAACCTGAGTTATACATTGTATATCTTCATTCATAAACTGTCTGCTACTAATCTTAATTATTTCTCCTGCAGTTTTATATCACAGGTGGCTCTTATTAAATTTATTTTCCTTTAGAGCTTATGTGGTAAAGATGCTGATACAAAACAGGATTGAACATGAATATAGTACTTCTGTGATACATCCTCAGATACTTCTCTGATACCATCTTGATGCTGAGTGATGAAATGGTAAAAAGCCATGGTCAGGTGGTGTTAGCATATAAAGGCTTTCTAGTGGCTTCCAGCTCATTCTAGAGTATGCCTAATGAGTGATTAAATAAGGCAAAATGTAATGTAATCCATATATGTGAATTCTTCAGGTGGGATTGTGCCTCATTTGCATTTCTAAACGTCTGCAAGCTGAAAATCATTATCTCCTGTAGCTGCAGTAACCTGCAATGCTGAGGGCTGCCAATAAAACAGCTGGTTTTGTGACTAGTGACATCTTGACATCATAGCACAGCCACAGTATGCTGAGTCAAGAGGGGGAAAATCCCGATTCCATTGAAGTTGATGCTGATTTCTCCATTTACTCTACTAAGGTGAGATTTGACCTCAGGAAATGAAAACATGGCTGCTGCTACACCGATAGGTTTTGTTTGTCAGCCTTTGAGGTTTTCTGTTCTCATCTTTCTCCGTACCTCACCAGAGGTTTCGTGATTATTTTTTAACATCCATTTGATTAGGCTCCTACATTCTAAAAATATGTCTACATATTGCTGATTTCAGCTCAAAATATTAGAGAAAAAAAATATTAAAAGACCCTGCTTCTGTTGAAGCATGAAAATTACTTTTAATTTCACAGGCTGTCTTGTATGTTTAAACTCTGGATTAGCTCAAGTAGTATAGAGAGTAGAAATGTCAAAGAAGAAGGGGATCATATCTAAGTAGAAATAGGAGAGACTTTTAGAGGAAAGACCTTAGAGGAAAAACCTCTGCTCCTCAAATAGCTTTTTTCTAAAGTGTACACTCTCACTGGACACGTGCTTTACTGAGCTAGAACAACAGCCTACACTTAAAGGATGAAGACCAGAAACTACACACCAAACTGGATAGGACAAAAGCAACAGTAGGAAAGAGAAGTAAGTGCATGCAGCTGGCAGTAGCCGGCAGCAAAACAGGTAACTCAACATCATCTGTCTGACAAATGGTTGCTCTAAGGAGGCCTGCCAGAGGTAGAGACCCCACAAGAGGGGCTGTGTAACCTCAAACTAGTGTGGGAAGAAGGACAAATATTCATATGGGTATCAATTAGGCTATTCGAGGTATGTTTTCTCAGTTCTGCTTCTGTTGTGGTGCAGGTACAGACCTTCTGGAAGGCCTACACAGGTTGCTGTTGGTCTTTGAAAGGCAATGTTACCATTGCCTGCTTGTGATCAGTCCATGATAGCAAATCAAAGATCAAGCACACAATAAAAAATTAACATAGAAAATGGGATGCAGAGATGTAGAAAGTCCAGATGAAGGATGACCATGCTTATCGGAGTGGGACGTGAATCTGTTTTGCAGCAGGCTAATGTGCTGCTCAGATGTCCTTGTGGGGACATTGTCCTCTGGGGGGAGAAGGCAGGCAAATGTTTGGGCTGCTGAAAGCCACAGCCATCACAGTTTGCCACATCACCCAGCGTGTGCCAGGACTCCCAAGAGTCCCTTTGAAAAACACCACTCCAGATTCTGTATTCCTTTCTTCTTCACCTGCTTTGTGTGTGCAATCGCTTGCTGCTGTATGTGGAGATAAAGTCCAGTAGTTTCATGTGGTTCTTAGACTTCCTTGTTTGAAACACTCATACTGGCTGTTGGTTTGTGTGGTTGGGATCTAAAACTGGCATTGTGCTGAATCTGGGATTAGCGATTCTTTTTATATCAGCTTTTAATATGAATTTAAAAGATGTTTATAATATCTAGATTTTATTGTAAAAATAATTTATTTGTCATCTAGATGATGTTTTCTTATGTTAATAGTAAGAGATTGATAAATTTTTATACAGTAATATTTATGGCAATAGATTATTATGATTGATATTAAAGAAATTTATAATTATGAATTAAGGTGTTTCTGAGATGCATTATGTTTATATGTATCATATGAGGCACAGTAGTGTATTTATAAAACACATAAAACATTTTGCAGTCAAATGGTAGTTTTTGCTTACACTCATGAGCAGGGGAAGTGAGACAATTGCTATGCTATAAAACCTACTTTGTGAGGGATTATAAAAGGCTTTTGTTTAACTATTAGAAATGGATAATTTCTGTTCAAAACTGCATTTATTGGATAACTGCTCTGTCCTACTTACAGACTATTCTAAAACATTATCAGGGATGACAGAGAAAAGCCTGCCTAATTGACAGGATGACTTAGCTGCTGTGCTACCTCTAGGCAGTCATTCATAGTTCTTAACTAATGTTTAAGTCTTTTGGAGAGTAACTGACTTACAATATTACTGACTAACAGCAAAAATTCATCAGAAAATGTCCAATATAAAAATCAATTGTTTGCAATTTAGGTAATTGTCTTATTCATTATTGCACCTATAATGAAGCTATACCAGTTTTTAAACCTCTGTTTATTATGACAAAGTTCCCTTTTGAGTCCATGGCTAAATATAAATGGAACATGAGTGGAGCTCTCATAACTTGGCGCTGTTTCGTTTTGAGGAAATGTATGTTAAGCTGCCTTGGGTTAAATAAAACCACAGCATTTTACCAACAGTAAATACAAAATACAATATGGAGGGTAGTGGAAGTAGTTGTATTCCCACTTGGGGTTTTCATAAAATGTTTCTGTGTTTTAGATTCTGTCTCTCAGCTTGCCCTTATAAACAGATTTCAGAGCGCATTTGATATGAATTTCTCTCTCCTGTACTTCTGAGAGAAGTGTCAGAATCAGTTCAGGTTTGGGCGAATGTTTATAAATTATTACTTGGTTCCCGATAGCAGGCTGCTTTTATTTAATTACTTATTTTCTTTCAAAAATATTTGAGTCAGTAAAAGCAATCATGGTAAAAGGTGCAGACGTCTTACAGTATTAGAGAGATAAATCAGATTCTCCCCATACAAACAAACTTTCTTAGGGTTGTAGTCTCTGAATCGACAGCAATCCCCAGGGACTTTCTCATTTGGCTCTACGCTGACATCTCTCTGTCCTACGGTAGGTGGAAACGATCCATGCAGAAAGGTACTGCCATTTCAGCCCTACGTGAGAAGAGGACAGTATTAACAGGACAGCAGTAGATGTGACAGCTGGTGACTTGATGATACGACATGGGGGAAGCTGTTAACAAGCGTGGCTGGATCTGGCCACAAAACTTCCTGGGAGATGTTGACTGAGATCTGTTGCTCTATTCAAACAAGTCTTTCAAAGGCATAATTTGATTTGGATAGAATTCCAAGGGAAACAAAGTTGGATGGTGGCAAAACCTGCTTAACCTTATGCCAACTTGACTTTGTCTGGTTTTGCTTTTGGCCAACTCAGGTTTCCCAGATCCAGGATTCTGGAAGAGGGCCTGTGGCAATGGCCTCAGAGATAGAGGGGTAAGAAACCCCCACGGCTTTGGACCCTGGTGCAGATGACCGGCTGGCCTGCTTTGGAGCTGGGGTCTCCTTGTAATTTGGAAATGCCTCTTTGCTGTGCAACTGCAAGTGCAATTTGAAACAAAACCAAACACCAAAATATGTGAAAATGTATTTTCTTCTTCTACGCAGCCCTGTTTCTGAAGCTGTCATTAGACACAGGCAACAGAAGCAGGCGGTTGCTTGCAGTTACCACTAACATGAGATGTCTAGAAGTTGTGGATGTCCCATCACCACTGGAAGCGTTCAAGGTTGGATGGGGCTTTGAGCAACCTGATCTAGGGAAAGATGTCCCCGCCCATGGCAGAGGGGTTGGACTACATGATTTGTAAAGGCCCCTTTCAACCCAAACCAGTCTATAACTCTGTGTCGAGAGATAGGAATAAAATTCAGTATCTGTGAGTGAAGCTGTGAGCTGAGACCCTCATTTGTGGCTGCGGAAGAAAACTCCTCGGCACTCTTCCATCATTTCCTACTGTGTGTCTAAACACTCGTGGAAAAGCGCAACAGGACAGAGGTACAGGGAAAGCAGGGTAGAGATATAGGCTTCGGTTCTGTTTTATATACATCAGCACTGTGAGACATGGCAGATGGAAGCATGTGGAGCAGGACCATGCCTGCGTTGTGACCTGGATAACCTGCTCTCTCCAGGACTCCGCAGCAGCACCTGCACGGATGAGCTCGTGCTTGTTTCCACCTCGCAGATTCTTGCTGAGAAGAGACCACTGGGGAAATCATAGGGGGAAAAATTGTGGTTTCATCACTTTATTTCCTTCTAACTGGAAGGAAACTTCTGGAGAAACTGCTTCATGTAGTTTCATGCAGTTTAAGGTGGGAGTGCACTATAAGCTCTGTAAAACTGTCTTTCTAGTGCAGGGATCAAATGCAGGCTGTGATGATGAAAGCTCGCAGACTGACTGACCACCAGTGAGGATGCAACGTAGATGGATGAAGATAAAGACAAAAGCCAATTATCTCAATGTCACACAGCAACAAGTTCTTTTAGTAACTGGAAAAACACCTATAAAAAGCAAAAACCCCTGGAGGTTTATATCTTCTTAGTTCAGATAGTGCCTCAGAAAAGAAAACATGTTCTACCTGCATGGGGTAAGTTGTTTGCTGCAGCGACACAGGGCACGGACTCTGCAGGGGGGTGAAGCGAAGATGTTTATTGTTTCACTTTTTCAGCATATATAGTTTCTGTCTTTTGATCATGTGTTGCGCTCCCTTCACAGATAGGTTACAAGTGGATGTCCATACACCCTTGTGAGCAATACAATTGGCTACGTTTAAATGTTTATCCCACCTGGCTAAGAAAACATTACTATTTCGGTGCACTCTTATCTGTTTGCTACATTTCACACCACACACACATCACAATATAAGGACACTGTTTTACTGATCCCAAGGCCTCCTTCCCATCAATACAAGAACACCTGCCAAGCTCTCGCTCAGCAGCGTGTCGCCAACTTTCTCATTCTCCACAGTTTGCCTTCTTCTAGTGAGGGCTGAAAACATCTAGAAACTATTTTATAAATGCTGTCTTGTGAAGGGAGAGTCATCTGAAAAATCTGTGTTTTTCTATTTATCTTGTATTATTTATATAAACAGAATATATTACTCCCTGGTGCGTTTCTGCCAGTTTCAGCTGGGTTACACTAGGCTTGAGGGTTACAGTACTCTTCCCCTAGAGGGTCTCCTTATCTTACATGCCTTTTTGTCTCTAAGCCTCATGTAATTTAGCAATGTTATTCCCAAAATTCTTATTGGTCTTTCTTTCTAAATCCACTCCATCAACGTGCTTTTTGTCTACAGCCCTCTTCCAGGAGGTGCCATCTTAAGCACAGTGAAAAAACCCTTGTAATCCCCAGTCAAAACAATGGGGATTCCTTCCCACAACCATGACAGGGCAAAGGTTTCCAGGGAAGATGCTGTGTCTCCTGCCTGCCTTTCTGTTGGCTGAAAAGTTAGCAGCCTGCCCTCTTCTTAAAGAAGTGCAGGCATTAGGTCCCTTGAGGCTCTCTGTATGCTCTATAGGATTTTAGGAGTTTTACTGGCAGTGACGAGGCTCTTTGTTTTCCTCACCCAGCACATGGCTGCAAGTAGATGGCTCTTGTTTGGAAGCTATGAACTAGATCTTCTGTCTTGGAAGTTGAAGTACTTTTAGCACACCTGTCAACTGTGCACACATCCTGTCATAATCAAAATTAACCAGAATGAATCAGTAATTTAGCTTTCCTGTAAGTCATGTCCACGTATGGTCTCGAGGCTTTTTTCCATTAGCTGGGTTACTGATAAATGAAAATATCATTGTGTATGCCTGCTGCCAACTCTAGCTACTGCTCTATCAGGATTAGTTCTGAATTTTTCATTGTAGCTTTTATTGTAACACACAACTGATGATTTGGGAATTTGCTCAGCAATGTTGGTTTCAGGTTATCCAGAAGTTACTTAATTACTGTGAAACTAAAACCAGAGCCACAGGCTCTTAACTCTGATGGGTTTTTTATGATGGACTATTGCATCTGAGTGCTTGATTTTTGGAGGCATGAATTTGAGATGATTTCCTGAGGTTTGATTATTTTTTCCCCTTCCTCTGAGTGTTGATTTGGTCCTATTTTATTTATTTCTAGTGCTGTGTCTAAAAATCAGTTGTTGGTGTTTTGAAACTCAATCTGAATGTCTCAGTAAAATAATAAATATCTTCTTTGTGACTTTCTTAAAATCACTGCTATTAGATTTAGCTCTTGGAGATAATGAGGACTGACATTCCAGTGGTGTGGAGCTCAGATTGGTTTTGTCCCCCACAGCAGATGGAAAGAGGTCAGGGCAAAAGCTCTGATCACATTGCACTCAGTGCCCAGGACGTAACTGCCTCTCTGATGCAGAAAGGATTTTGTTCTGAGCAATGTCACACCTGGTTTTCAGAGGTATTAAACTCACACTTTCCCAGCTCGCTGGATCAATGTGATTACGTGTATGCCACAGTGACCACTAAACTCTGTAGCCTACAGCTAGCCTTATTTCTGAGGGGAGGATTTAGTGATGGAATTATATGACAATCCCAACTATCCCAGTCGGGGCCTTGTGTGCTTTCCTCCATGTTGAAATAATGAGATAATAGCTTCTTTTGCAAACCTTTGTTGCAGACATGTGAGACCAGACTCTTTTGTCTTTTTATCCTGCCTGGAGACTGGGCAGGGCCCCCTCAGGAAGGGATTACAGAAACCTACTGTGGTTTCGGGACAGCATTTCTTTGGTTTGAGCTAATGACTTCGCCAGCATGAGCTGCTCGGATGAGTAGAAAGCAAATTCAGAATCCCTCCAAATTGATGTTGTTATGTGCTGGAGGGGAGCCATGGGGACAGCCACTGAAAGGCAAGCAGGGTGGATGAAATAACAACTCGGTTTCGGAGCTGAAATGAGAGGCTGTAAAGGACAGGTGGCTGCAGCAAATCTGTCCCTGCCTGAGGAGCGGATGCTGCAGAAGCATTGTGAAGAGGAGGAAGAGCCACAAGCCTGTGCCAGAGGAACGGGTGGGAAAAATCACGAAGGAAAAAAGTTACAAGCAAAAAGTCAACAAAACAAGCAGGCTCTTGGCCAGGGTCTCTAAGGCAGATGGCACTGTTGGTTACAACAGCTGCAACTGAAAATCCAGGAGACAACAGGGGTAGCTGACAAATATTTAAAGATTGCTACCAGCTGTTGAGCCCAAACCGTATCTCCTTCTCTGGTGAGGAGAGGAAGCTTTGCACTGGGACTTCTTTACCTTCTCTTCATCATTGGATGGCAAAGATGATATTTAGACATCTCTAGAAAGATCAAGCTCCTGAATGCTTGTTAAGCCTTTTCCCCAAAGCAGGTGGGATGTTGTGTCTTCCTCCTTCGTCTGGCTCTGCAGCCTGCTGGTCTCCTCACGGCTGCTTGGGCAGAGCAGTTGTGGCTCCTCAGTAGGGTAAGGAGGGAGAGGTGGCCCTGTGTGACAGGCAGCTCTTCCACACTGAGGACTGCTTCCTCACCCCTCGCTTGCCTACCACATGCAGATAACACTGCAGTTCTATCCGTTGAAAACAGCACTGCCCTCACTTTCCATCTTTGCTGCATCATCTCCTGCATGCTGGTTGCCCTAGCAAAGATGGTCAGAGCAGCCTGGCCTGTCCTCTGCCCCTTGCAGGTGTTCAGCTTGCTAAGGAAACTGGGCTCTTCTGAGATGGAAAGTATAGCTCTGTACCCGCTCTTACCAGGCACTTTTCTGTGCTGATAAATTTGGATTCAGCCTCCGGTACTTCTCTTCCCCTAGGAACACTTTATTTTTATTCACAACTGGAAATGCAAGCGTAGCTGGCAGTGTTTGAGGTACCCATTCTAAATGCGAGAGACTCTTCACCCAAAGGAGTGCTGGGAAATGTATTGTTTTCCACCCACAGACTGTTGGTAAGGGCAAGACTTTGTCAAATTTCTTCTGGGTCCCCACACAGTTCTTAAACATCAGAAAAATGGATTAAAACTGTGATTCTATCTTCCCTTCCTAATAATGTTGTGTTGCTGTTCCATTTGAAACTTAGAAAAAAATACTTGGGCTGAGTTAGAGAGAATTTTATGAACTGAATTTTTATGAATCTACAGGTGACTGGTAGGAAGGAGTGGAGAGCATTGAAACCCATTTGTTTTGTTGTGGTTTTTTTTTTTATTTTTTTAAACAAAGGAGGTTATCATCAAAACTGCTTACAGCTAAAGGTGATTACTAAATACATTGGGATCATTGAGTTCATCCATCTGAATCCTAATAAGAAGAACATAAAAGCACAAAGAGATGTCAGAGGACACAGCTGGTCACCCACAGGGGAAAAGAGGATACTGCAGTCTGCCGAGGTGAGCAATGTTGGGACAAGATTATCTTTCCTGTCAGGTACTTGCCAAGCTACAGCTCTTACTTCAGCTGCTGCTCTGGGGTTGGTGTTGTTTTCTTCACCCCTCACAAACTATGAACCGAAAATTTTGGATGGAGAAATCAGGTAAGGAAATTTTGTAAATAAACCAACCAATTGGTAGTGCTTCTGAAATATTCTGGAGTCTGGGCTTGTCAAATTTCTCCTTGAGCAGGGGAAAAACAATTCTGCCTGAACATCCTACTCTGCCGAGGTGGGAGCAGGGGGAAGTTGAGCTGGCAGCTCTGCTGGTGCTCCGAGGGGTGGGTGGGAAGGCAGCTGCTCTGGGGATGTTTCTTTGGGCTTTGGGGTGGCATTGCTGACATTGTGCCCTAGCAGGCCCACGCACAGAAAAGAAGAGCAATATCCACAGCTGAGAGGGTGGGGGGAGTCCAGCCCCAAATTAACACCAGTTAATTAACACCACAGCTTGCAGTTGCAATGTGTACATTAGTTCAACAGGAGACTCCATCGTGCGGGCAGATCACAACAGATATTTTCCTTGGCAATTGCATTGAGCTGTGAACTCTTTTCATTTCAGTACGGGTAATTATGCCCAAGTCTCTTTAGTCTCTGTCTCTATTAAAGAAGTATTCCTAACAGGATTTCCCTTAAGTGGGACCATACCTAGATTTGCTGCAATTATCTGATTAAGGCTGTCATGGCTTTTGTGCTTAATTATACTGCTGAGAAGCATGAATGCAGCAGAGTGCCTGAACGGATCTTTTCCAACCAGGGGCATTTAGCGATTTGTGGCAGATACAAACTCATGTATTCAGTGGTTTTCTTATGCCTGCAGACCCTATACCGATTCCACTCCGAGTCCTCTGATTTCTTGCTGAAATTTTCTCTAGTATGTTCTTTCACCTTTTCCTAGGACGCAGCTGGTGGGAAAATTTCAGCTGGAACATTTGATGTTGGGTTTTATAAGAGAAAAATTATTCATAAATTATGGATTCAGTGACATGTAGAAAGGCAACAGACATTTTTATTGAAGAGGTTGACATAGGTGGCATGAAACATTTCAGGGGTTTAGTGATAAATTATATTTCATTTTGAATTGACAATGTTCAGAAAAAAATTTCTCAAAACAAATATTTCAGTAAGCTTGAGACATTTTTTTTCTCTGAGTTTTGTGCGGCTAACGTTTCTCCCATATAAAATGTCTCATTGCAACTTGTTTCAGGGCATTTTCTCAGAGGTAGCATAGCCAGTTTTCAGGCAGACTTGTTATATCGTTACGGTGTTAACTTGTGAGGCATTTTTCAATCGTTTTCACAAGCAGCAGTGGGGCAGAGGCATGACTTCAAGTACATATGTATGTGACTACTGAAGACCCTCAACAGCCACTCTAAAAATTCCGCTCAGGTATAGAATGTCTCTTAAATGATGGCTTCCATCACAGCTAATGCATACCCAATGGAGCTCAAAAAATCCTGGGGTCCTTTGCACTCCCAGAATGTTAATGTACGGCTGGGAACTCCTGGAAACACTGCTTCAGCCAAGGACTTGGCTGCCCAGGAAGCAACCATGTTCAGGAGAGGAAAAAGGAGGAGAGATGCTGGGCTCGGAGCTGCTCTGAGAGTTGCTCTTCAAGAGCTTCTTTTGCTGTGAGTGAGTTCACAGCAGCAGGTGAAAATCAGATCTAGCACATATTTTTATAATAGCTACTTACGAGCAAATCCATCAAAAATCAGAGATTTTCCTTCAGATGACTTTGACGATTCAAAACACTGTACTAATATTTTTTTCCCCTTTGTTGTCTTACTGGAGACTGATTCTATCACTTTTTCCATACATTCTGTATTTTGGATTGGATTTTGGAAATAGACAGTCTTGTCAATCTGAGATTTGAAATCCACTCCTGTGGCTAGAAAAGCAGCTTTGGAAGAGTGTTAATGCTTTTGAAGACTAAGTGTGTCCTCCATAGAGTATTCCTCAAACTTCGGGATTCATTTCTTTGGTTTCCATGTGGCAAAATTGGCAAAATGAAGTTTGTTTTTTTTTAATCACAACTCATGCACTCCTGTGTCACACTATGCTGATCTGTCACAGGCTGGACTATGCAATGCCATTCCTTCTAGGCTTTTGCATTTCCTGCAACCTGCTCCTTTGTTTAGAGACACTACTATGCCATGATCGGCACACAGCTCTTGGATAGACAGCTGTAAGCCATCTTTGTAATTTTCTGCCAGATCTGCTGGTTTGGTTGATGGTAGCTGGTGGACTAATAGGAAAGTTAATCATGAAATGAGGAGAAAATGCTGCTGTTGCAACAGGTGTTTACCATAGCTCCTTGCAGGTTTCAGAAATACCAGAAGAAATTATACCGGCTTAAACACTGATCCAACAAACTATCACTGATCAGAAGGTAGGTTATATATTTTACAAACTAAATTTCGTTTTGCATGATGCAACATTTTACGCTGATTAGGATTTCTAAATGTACGGCTGGTTCTCAAGCTTTCTCTGACAGCAGGTACTCTGTTTAGAAAACACATATCCCTCTCTAGCCTCACTAGAGATTTGTTTAGTATTGAGGAAAGAAATACTTCATAGAGGATGAGTTTGCTGCTGGCCATGTGTCAAATACGGGTTTTTGGTTTTGGGAATCTGATGACTAGAATGAAGCCGATAGTTCAGAGGAGAATAGCAAAATGATGAGTGAGGCTTGGCAGGATTGATTTTTGAGGAAAACTTAGAACTGAGAGATTTTGTTGATTAAGTGATGACTGCTAGAGGTGAAAGGAGAGCATGCAGCCAACCTACAAATGCCAAGGGAGCACAAGGATGTAGAGATACCTCTTTAGATGGTAAAATAAGAATTAATTTAAGCAGTAGGAAATTTAAGCAATGGAAAGCATTAGGAAATCTAAAAGTAGAAAATCTCAGGTGAATGTATTGTTCCCCTGGAAAGAAACCTTCGACAACGAGCACTCAATTTGTGGTTTATCTCCCACTGTTCTGAAGAAAATGCTGCTCATTCTCTTATTTACTGTGGTTACAGTGAGAGCAGGTAAAGCGCTCAGTCATACGCCAGGGTGCAAGCCTGCATCCCCGGGTGGCCGAAAGGCACACAGGTGCCTGCCCACGGCACCACAAACCACTCAGGGCTTGACAAGGCTTTGCCAGGAATGCTCTTAGTTCCATCTTCTCTGTGAGTTCCAGGGCTGGTTGTGTCTTTAACCAGGTCCCTAGGTAGGGTGTGTTACCTGTGAGCTGCTGGCAGGGTAATCCTGGCAAGCGTTGCCTTTCAGTCTCGCTGGTGGCCAAGCTAACGTGATTTACTGCACGTTGGCAGGTCCCCATTGCTCTGTGGCCATACGGGCAGAGACCAGAAACGCACTCCTTACTCAACTGTGTTGGCTATTGACTTGGAGGAGAGAAGGCAGGGCTCCTTCTATTCCTTGTCCCTTGTATCTTGGCTCACTTTCAAGTAGATCTAGTAGTTTATACTGGGACCTGAGAAGACACTTAATTTTAAAAAAATAAGTTATTTGAGTACCCAAAAGTATTTAGCATTCTTTCCCTACACAAAGGAAACAAAAACAAAGCATTAGGCTGCCTTTTGACTTGCTCTGACATTGTCTTTTCTTCAACATCATCATCTTTCCGTTTCACTGGCTTGGATTTGTTGAGAGGCGATCATGTCAATGATATGTATATTTATTGCATATTTTTGCTTTTTATCTTCTCCTTTTCTGGTCTCTGCATGAACTTGCAGCAGCAGGGCCTGGACAGGACCAATTCTGTTTAAAATAAAAGGCAAAGTACTGCTCCACAATGGAGTTACACCAAGGAGGAACTTGGCCTGCTGTCCTGATATTGCTAAAACCCAGCTGCTGCTGTAATCATTCTGTAACTGAGCATCCTCACATCTGAGAGGAGAAAAAGGTGCTCTAAATGCAGAAACCTCCCTGAACCTTAGGAGAGAAATGTCCTAACAGTGTGTCCTTCTCCTGGGGTATGTATTTATCATTGGTGCAGGAGACCTGACCTACCTAGTGTGGCTTGGCTCCTGCTGTGACTTCCCACAGCATTTATAATGTCCTCCCACAGCTTTGTAAAAAAGGTCACATTATTTTTGTTGTGAAAATTCAGGAACTCAAACATGACAGCTATGCAAGAAATTTCACAACTTCACTGTGCTGCATCAGTTCCATGATTATAGGCTAACTGTCATCCTGAAATTTCAGCTAAGACACAAGGGTATCACTAAAAAAAAGACTTTTTCCTTTAGACTGAAAGTTTTAATTATGATCTTACATTAAATCTACTTGCTTCATCAATACAATGAAATGGGAATTGGTTTTGTTTTGCTGAATCATTTACCTGGCATAAAACTTAAAATAAGATGCACATAGACAAAGATTGAAAATATATCTGGAATTTATTAACTTTAAATCTCTAGTCTAAGGTACTGGTCCGTCTTATATCCTTGGTTCAGCACTCTTTTCATACACTTGGAATAATAAAGAAATATAATCCAACTGTTTAATGGAAATTTAACATAGGCAAGTTTAAGATGAATAATTTTGGTTACAGTTTTATTCAACTGTACTTACAGATTTCATAATTTCAAGACTGATTTAATTTTGTATAAATACATTTTTAGAATTAATTTTGAGAGAATTTGGTTTAAAATTTGTATTCAAAATTAATTTTTTGTTGAAAAATATCCATAAACATTTACCATTATAAAGGCAATTATAATTTAAAAATATTTGTTTTTTGATATTATTAAATTATAAATGTTCAGCTTTTGATAAAAGCCTAATGGTAGATATAACTATGAAATGTATACCAACTGTGAAATATGAATGCTATTAAAAAAAATTTTCCAAAAAGTTTACTTTAGAAAAGGATATATTTTTGTAAGCTTTCATTTAAAATAAACTCACCTGGATATTTACAAAAATTAAATTTACTAAAATTAAACATTTTATTTGAGTTTTAAATTTTTATTTTATTTCATATTAAATGAAGCATCTTCTGATAAAGCATTGTTCTTTGACATATGTCCTAAGGTTTGCTTTTTTTTTTTGCAAATTATCAAAATATATAATGTCATATTTTAAATAAAGTTACTTTTTCAAATTTTTGCAACTTGAAATTACTTTTTACTTATGTTTAAATGTCATGCAGAGTGAAAAAACTAAGCCAAAACATTTTAGCATTTTACAATGAAAATAAAATAGTTAGAAATGACTGTAATGGAAAGTTTTGTTCAACTGCACCCAAGGTTTTTTTGTCCAGTTCTTCAGTTTCTGCTTTCTGATCTAGCAAGGGTGCTGATTCTTAAAGGAAGAGCTGTTCTTGGTCAGATTGAGCTGTGCTTCTGTTCTTTCAAAATCTCCTAAACCTGTATTTTACAGGTCCATAAAACCACTTCCTCCATATTTTGTCTCATATGACTCCCCAAGTTAAGCAGTAATATTTCTAAATATCTCAGTGTAACCTTATGTAATTGTTCCTAGGAATCATGTTTTTTAACTTTGGGAATATTCTTTTTTGTCACGTGCTTCCAAACCTACAAG
Source organism: Limnodromus scolopaceus (assembly GCA_028565335.1). Lineage (NCBI taxonomy): Eukaryota > Metazoa > Chordata > Aves > Charadriiformes > Scolopacidae > Limnodromus > Limnodromus scolopaceus. The sequence goes on from JAOXNO010000013.1 coordinate 40,838,715, forward strand.
TGGTAGGTGTTTCCACTTGCAAGAGAATTAATTAGAAGGCAAATGCCATTTTCTCGTATGGAGTTCATTCTCCACAGACATGCCAATGCCTGTGCCAGTAAGGAACAGATTTGCCTCTTTTGAGCTCTGTTAACAGTACAGCTTCAGTACCATCGGTCCAACTGGAGCATCCAGCCTTGGATATGTAGTGTAATGTCACAGCTTCAATTAAAATCCTGTAAGCTTGACTCTGATAATGTTTGAACTCTTTACTAAACTTTTATGTGTACATCTACGAATGTAAACTATATTTAAATTTCTAGCATTTTGTAATCTCATCTCTTTCTGGACAAAGTGAATTCTCTCTACTGATTTGGTGGACGTTATTTGGCCCAGCTTGCATTTTGCTGTGCTGAAGTCATAGATTTTTCCCCTGCAGAATTTAATTGGATTGTGGCTACTGTTTGTGGTGGCAAAGGGGCTGATGTTAAGCAGATGGTCATTACAGCGACTTTTACGTGTAGTAAAATAATAGTCATTACTTTTCCCTTTTCTTTCTTTCTCTTTTTTTTTTTTTGGTGTGTTTTTAAATAATCAGTAGTTTTGACCTGTGTTTCAAGCCCTTCATTAACCTGCAACCTCCAGCCCTGGGAACCATCATTGCTAGCAATGTTTGGATTCATACCAATCACCTTGTTATGGAAGGAAAAGCTTAGTTTCTTCTCTTTAAATATTTTCTCTGTATTAGTTTCCTACTCTGACCAGCAGAAAATCTCCAGGGATCTGGGAAAGTGGTTTCCTAAGTCAGTTCTTGAAAATGTAGTCCTTTGTGGTAAGGCAGGTGATAAGTAAAGCTTTAGGTTCGGGTTTTGGGTTTTTTTTTTCTTCCCTTGGTATGTAATATCTGTAAAATAGCATAGCTTCATTTGTTCAGTGACAGAAGGTGTTTTGGCTCTGGTTTCCAAACGTATCTGTGGTACAGACAGAGTGAAAACACAAAAATCAGCCAGTATATTTTTATTAGGTGCAGTGTCAAGGAATAAGCTGAAGTTATTAATGGTATTTTTTCTGTTCATGGAATTAAATCCTGTTTTAATCTAAGTGTGGAGAAGGAAAATTAATACTGTTTGTTCTGAAATATGGTACTGTTCTCTACATAGCTGGGAACAGACTGGAAGTTTTCTCTTTCTGAAAAATAGTTTGCTTACTACATATTATCAATATGAATTCAATTTTCAGAGTAGCTGTAGTCTCAGAACAGTACAATTTTAAAAATAATAGCTTTCTGCTTTCCCCTTGCCAATCTCTGCTCTGGCTTGTGCTGGTGCATCACAATGCACGGTGCAAAACTACCTCCTCGCTGTACCGGCGCGGAGCACTTCACCTATAAATCATGAAGGAACATGCTGTACTGTCTAATCTCTTTGACCTGGGTATCGCTCTGACCATGAGAGACTCTGATTTACTGTCTGTCACACAAGTGCAGAAGAGGTCTGTGTGATACCTCCAGACTTAACAAACTCAAGCCTGTTTGGGTGGGTCCATCTCATGGGTGGGACCTTCTGCATCACTTGCTGGGTCCCACGGATGAGGGCCATTATGTGAGAGGGTCAGACACCACGTCAGCTCCTGCAACATCAGATCCTGTGCCTTAGGTTGGAGAATGACAGGGTTTCTGCCTCTTTGCTTTAATCACTAGCATGAGTGCTGGGTGAGATATGTGACCAACATCCTGGAAATCTCACTCATGTCCAAGGTGTTGTACAGCACTTTGAAATCCTGGGTTGGGTTAGAGAAGGAGCATCTCCTGACATATGCCTCTTCACCCACAGAGAAATCTTAATGCCATACAGCTGGGGCAGCTACTGTCATCTCCCTCTGCTCATGAACCATTTACCCTTTCCTCTTCTGCAATTCCCATCAGAGTCCTCTTCTGCTGAGCTGATGCCAGCAAAACTTTTCCTAAGCTGGCTGCTTTTTCTTCTAGGTCCTAGTCCTGCTGTGTGATTTGTGAGCCTTATTTACCTTGCCTTCTCTCTTCCTTCACATTGTACTCTGCACTTACCTGTCATTTGTACTGGTCTTTCTTTTTTCCTTTTTTTTTTTTTCTAATCCTTTCTTCCCAAAACTGCAGCTTTCATACCTCTTCCTGAATTAGTGTTTTCCACTCCTTTTCTGTCCAAGTCTTTTTCCCTTCCAGATACCTTACATTCAGAAAGTTGTCTTCTATGGAGCGCCTCAAATACATCTTTGCTCGTTTGCACTTACTATTTCTGACACGCTGAATGTGTTTACTTCACTGTCCATATGCAGCTGTCAGATACTCTAATGTAAATCTGGAAGGGCTCCATTGCTTCTTATCCACAGGTATGCAGCAGAAAGACGGGTAGCTTACAGCAGGAAGTCTCCTTGTCATTCTGTAGTAAAATTAAAAATGCTTGTACTGCTCTGCATCTACTATTATTTTTGTTAGGCTGTTTAGGAGGTGAACAATTTTCTTCTGCAGTGTACCATTGCGATCAGATGACACACGATGACTAAGCGTCTGTTTCCCCGTCTTGATAGTCTGGTCAGGCTTGACCTGAAACCCATAGGTTCAAAACATAATTCAGTCATGTTGTTGTTGCCGTGCTCAGTGATACAGGTTAAGACAATTACCTCTGAATAGTTAAAATAGTTGGCCAAATCCAGCCCTGGTGGTACACCTAGTTTATGCTAAGCTTGAATCAAGTCCAATATCAATAACAACACACCTTTACAGATGCTCTTCTAATGAAACACTGTACCAAACTTATTCCTTGTTTTATTTCCTTAACAGTATAAGAAAAGTATTTGTGTTTTGAAGCTAAATCACTTGGCTGGCATGCACATTGTCAGGCTGAATGGTAATTATGCGGCTTAAGTAAGTCCAAAATAGAAAAGGGTTGTAAACTATAAATTGAACCCTGATATAGACACTCTTAGTAAAGTTTTCACCTTGACTCCTTTGTGCTCCTGTTCCTGGCTTTATCAACAACTGAGATCACTTCAGTCCTCAACCACTGATGTTTTGGTTGGCAGGGTTTAGCACAAGAAAGCAGATAGCTGTCCCCTGTCGTGAGCAGTTGGAGCCCTGCACAGAGCTGTCTGTAGTGAGGGCTTCCGCATGCCCTGTGTGCCACAGGTGGTGAAGCATTTCTCAGTCCTAGTGTTGTGGGTTGCTTGCACTTTTCCTTCTGAAAGCCCTTCCAGAACCACACCACTGAGAGTATTTGAAACCTTCTCCTAATTTGCAGCCCAAGTTAGTCAGGCTTGTTCTATATCCTTTTGTTCTTGGGCCAGTATAGCCTTGTAGGTTCATTAGATGCATAATTGCTTATGTTTATTCATTTCTTGTATCACTGCCCAGTCTGGCTTTTGCTGGTATGTATGCCAAGTTCTACTAGCATCTTCTTATAATGGCCCAATAGCCCTACTAGCTTTTTGCTACACCTCTTCCAATTCAAGTATCTCTTTGCTGTGGAGTCTTTTATTGCTATGAGAGAGACGAAGTGAAAAGTGATACTACTGCCAATAACTATTCATACGTGTAGCTTTATGGAAGTCAGTAGTGTCCAGTTCTATAGTCATTGTCCTTGTCTACCTTGCAAAGTTAAGAATGGCTTGAGAACAGGCTTTAGCAAGATGAGCTCTATTTCTGCTGGTTATTTCTAGACATTCGGTCTACAGTTGCTTAGATTCAGAACAAGTGTGCTGTGCATAGGCTCAGGATGTCTGCAGTTGGGCTGAGCACTCACTCTTGCTCAGCTCATCCAGAACATACAGTAATGCTAAGTTTCTAGGTGTCCCTCATATATGGTCTAGAGCTTAGCCTATATACATGCTTAAAGGGAAAATTATGTGCTAGGCGAATCTGGATTTGAGCAGCCCAGGTGCCAGGTTCATAGGCCCATTAGGCAACTGTTCTCCAAGCTCCCTGCTGTGGTTTCAGTCCCTGTGTAGCTGTCCTTGCCTGCCTTGGGGGCTCTTCCCTGCTCCCCTGCAAGCCCAAGCAAGGGTGATGTTGGGGACTTGTACCTGGGACAGGAGAACGTCAGTCCTTCCACTGCTGGCATTGGGATTTAAGGATAGGCTGGCAATGACAGGGTAGATTTTTAAAAGAGTGCATTTGGAGAGTTTCAACAAACACCAAGGTCGTAGATGTGAATCGTGAGACTTTAAGACTCCTGAGTCACAGAAGTCTCAGTCCATCTCTAATGGCTTTTAAAGTGTTAGGGTTGAAAAACAACCTGGGTAGGACATAATGATGGGTTCTTACAGATGCATCACATCCCTGAGGACTGCAGTCAGAGTAAGGTAGAAGGAAACAGGCAAAAATATAATGGTGAGTATTAGGAAGATTTTGTTGGACTCTTTTTTCAGAAGTGCTGTAACATCTAACGCAGATAACATCAGCATTAATTCACAGCATTTGTTCACACTGTACTATAGCTACCTGATCTGCCTGCCTTTACTGTTGTATGTACTGCAGCTACAGATTTATTTCTACAGATACAAGTTTTTGTATTTTGGTAATAAATTCTTTTTAATAGAGTGACTCCCCAGGACTGAGATCTTATGATCTGATTGATTTAAATGCCTGCATGAGACTATGCTTTTGCTCTCTGGCAAAACAGATGACATAAATTTGACTCTGGAGCCAAATAAATTTGGGAATTGTATTAAATTGTACTAAAGAGGGAATATGGATCATGAAACAAGCCACTGCAACAAATAACGCATACTCAGAGTAAAATGTAAAATAAATGAAATCCTTATGAGGACAGGAAACTTGTTACCAACAGTAGAGCCTAAGCCAGGTCTGAAAATTACTATACATACTGCCTCATAGAGGTACATACCTCTGGTCCCTCGGCAGAAATATTGGATGTACTTCAACTTATGTGTTGATATTAATCAGAAAAATGCTGATATACATAAAGCAAGAACATTTCTTCCTTTTCTTGCCATCAATAGTGAAGTTCCCTGAACTTCAGTGAGACAGGGACTGTCCCAAATATTTTAACAGTAGCTATACCAACATAACTAATCCATAAAAGAATAAAAATCCCAGGTGATGATTTGATTCAGTTTCATGTCACTCCAAGCTTGTTCCAGTGAAATAACTTTATTTTTCCTGCTTTAAAAAGAAGTAGTGCATTGTTGCAGGAAAGTCAAAACAGAATGGGTCTGCAGAGTTCACTATTACAGAGGAAATCCAAACAAGAGCACAGGAATATGTTTTTCAACACTTTTTTTTTTTTCCCCTTAAAAAATAGAGGGAGAGTAATGCAAAAATGCTTTTCTCTTTCTAATTTCTAATTATTTTCTTCAGCATTCTTGGGCTACTTTCCAATAGATGGTGGTTGCATCAAAAGTAGAAACATTTCCGTCTGAGAAATACTTCAGTCCTACAAAGCCTGTTTGTGGCAGGGATTTGAAAAGAGAGCTGAGGCCATTTCTTTAGCAGGAGCTGCACAGCACTCAGGCACTTTCTTCACACCCATGCCATCCAAGTGAAGAACCTTGTAGCACAACCTTTGAGAGCAGCCAAAACCAGAGTGCATTGCACTGAGCTAGTAACTGTTTCATCCAGAGAGATAGCTCCTTAGCAGGTTGGATGTGCAGAGGATGAGATCCTCTTTTATTCAGACACATGTCACTGACACAAAATGTGACCTAACAGCTAATCTGCTTTGAATTAACTGGCTTAATCAGATGTCAGATGAAAGATGGTACAAGCTGGAAATAAAAAAATGCTGTGAGCTTGCCCAAACACAACTTTTTCTTCCCTTGAAATGTTGACTCAAAAAAAAGTTAAGATATTTTGTATGTATCTCGTAATACGGTTTAAAAAGCCAGAAATCCAGCGAAGTAAATTTACAGTGCTTGTCTCTCATTCTGCTTGTTAGTTCCTTGGTTTTCTCAGTGTTAACACAGCACCAGAAATATTTTACAGCTTCTCTCTTTGGCGCAATCTTACTGTGTGTGTTGGCTAACGTTTGCATCTGCTATAAGGAAACATATGGCCATAATCTTTAGTGCCTAGGTTAAAAGTCACTAAGGAAAATAAAAATGCAATTTTTTATGTCATGAGCATGAGAAACAGAGAGTAGGATCTCCATTGTTCCAGAGAGGGTGTTTCCATCACAGGAGAGGGACTAGTCCCTTTAGTTTGTGGATGTGCTGGAGCACACTTGTATCTTATAACTGCAAATGACTGTTGCTTCTCTGCAGGTGCAGCAATCCTCCCTTGTGGCGACCTGCAGCACTTTGCTTGGCAGGAGCAGAAGTCTGGAAGGGATCCAACAGGAACAGTGGCTTCCTTGGAAAAGAGTGAGGAAGCTTAGGAAGGTGGCCTCTTGTCCCTTGGTACTGTCATGGAACAGGATTGCAGTAACGTCACGGTATAACCCTGTTACCAGTTTGGTATCTCCTATCAAACGTGACTATTATCTGAGACACCCAAACTCTTCAAGAATGGAGATATGTACACTGGTTGGCCTGCCTGGTTAACTCTGAAAAGCTGGGCAGGGGAAGGAAGGGGTCGTTAAAGAGAGGCAATACTCAGAGAAGATCAGGATCGTGAAACTGTGGAGTTGGATAAAGGTAGTGAGAAGGTGGTTTACCATGGAATTCAAGGCTTTACTCTGCTGTTTTGTTGCTCTGGCCTGTCCCTGTGCTCTGAGGCATCTCACCTTCTGCCACCAGCTAAAATTTGATCTGTAGGGAGTCGCCAGAGGACAATGAAATCTTAGATACCAATTCTCTTTTGAGGGTGGTATTTGGTTTTTTACATTTAGTTCTGAGAGAGATTTGCTGGGAAAGAAGCTGCTGAGCTTGTTAGAGACCCACAGGGGAGAAAGTGCTCTATGAGATAGTTTGAGAGTTGTTAGTTGTTTTGGCAACTGTTACTAGACATGGCCCATAATTACTTCTGTAGCTATAGAGGAGTGTAATTTGCTTTTAATTACTGTATTAGCACATACAAAATATATCAGTAGGGAAACCAACAGAAAATAAAGTTGCTGAGTTCCTTTCAGTCCTGTTCTTTGTGACTGCAGGAAGGCCTAAAATATTTGGACTAAAAGAAATTATTCTCTAATGAGCCCCAAACACACACATTCTGAGACTGAGGGGAAAATAGCTATTCTAGATAGGAGAGAGCTGGCTTCTAGCATAATCCTACAAAGTGGAAATAATAGCCTCTTTCCATTGTAATTTTAAAATTGTAACTCAGTGCTGTTCTTCTGATGCTTTGTGATGGATGCCAGGAGTGGAGACTGTTCCGCTTCAAGTGCGAGTCAGATAATAAAGCAATTTCTGAGCTGTACCAAGATTGTACCTTTCCTTTTGTTTCCTCTGAGAGATACTGTAAGCCTGCATTATCAAGCTTCACCCTCGCAGCCCAATATTTTATTTTTAAATTGTCCTTTACAAGAATTTGTGAGTCCTGAAGGGGATGTCTTATCTTCTATCACGGGCAAGCCTCCTCAAGAATCTGAACAGGAAAATACTGCACGCCTTTTTTTACCTTGAATCTCAAACAAAGAAAAGAAATTCAGTGAATTTCGTGACCTCTTAATCTTCTCACTGAGAAACCACCCTAAACACTAATGAACATTAAATCGCTATTGCTCTGTTGGCGTGTAGCGCTTCAGTCAGCAGTCCTTCCAGAATCAATAACAGCAGGCAATCTACTGCAGTTTCTCCAGTGCTTATTTTTAAAGATAATACTTAACAATGCTTGAAAAATGAAACATTTCATTTTGAATGTGGCAGAGCTGGAAAAGCTCTTTGAGATGCTTTTGCAGCATGTGAAAGGGACAAACCGTCTGGATTTCGTTTTTGCCTCCCCGCTGCCTAGTCGGCCGCCGCGCCGTGGAGGGAGCATCACTCACAGCAGGCCAGGGGTGGCTTTCCCTGCTGGCTTCTCCCATTAGCGAAGCACAGGAGACTGTGCAAATGCAGCTTCCCATAGGAATCATTGATGGGGCAGCTAAAATGAGGGCAGGTGGTAAACGATGATAAAATCCCGGTATTTTGTTTTAAAGTGAAAACCTTCATGCAGCCTGCTGTACTGCAGTAGACAAAATGTCTTGGTTGTTCATGTGTCTCTAGGTGCAACATCTAGGTAAAGGAGAGCATTATGGCAGCTTAAAAGGCTTTTCCAAGCAGGTTTGCCACGGGGTCGACTTAAGGTTGTACACAGCTCCTGCACTGTGGCATCTCCTAACTTCTGAATATTTGGTTTTACAGCCCCAGCAGCAGCCCCTCGACATGATTTTATGTGAGATATTTATAGATCACCTTGTCTATCAGTAGCAACTTTGCCAGACTAACAGTTCCAGCTGAACTCTCTTCTGTGTCCCTCAGGAAATTGTTTTTTTCCCCCGTCTGACAAGTTTCAGCCAAAATGGTTTGTCTGATTCCAAGATGGAGTTAAGGGGAAGATGTGTCATTGTGTAATGTTAAAACAAAAATACTTATGAGACACACTAAAGCTTCACGGAGTTTTAAACTGGAGACTACTGAGCGCTGTGTGGGAAGATGGAATTGGGAGGCAGTGGCAGGGGTGCAATGCCATAGCTAGGGTGGGAGTTCTGGGAAGCTTGGTGGAGGGGAAAACCAAGCAGGGCAGGTACTACCCTGTGCCAAGTAGCCGTGCCTCTACTTTTCTTTTCACAACAGACAACTCCATCTTTCTATGTTGTTACTTACTCAGAGTATGCAGGTAAGGAGAGGAAGTATCTGTGGAAAAATAAAACTGCAGAGGCCAAGAACCTGCATGGCACTGGGGAGGCTCAGAAAGCAGGGGTCTTAATCTCAGTGCTTTAATTCTCCTTCTGCAAGGGGGGTGCTATCAGTTTTCCTCTGAGTGGTGCCATGACGATGCACGTATTCAAATTCTGTGGACCACTAGAAACAAAAGACATAATTTTGTATTCAGTACAGGGTTTGGATGTGCAGTTTAAATATGGCCCACAGACCACATGCTGAATGTTGTGGACAAAAGGAAGTCTTCACTGAAGAAGGCAGACACCCTGTGGAAGAAATAATATATAACCTTGTAATTAAAAAACACATCCCAATGCATACACAAAATGGCCTGAATTAAGACTGCTATTGCATCAATAATCCTGTCATGTCCTAACTTTGCAGTGCTTGATTTTGCCCCTAAGTATTCTTTTAAAGTTACTTTTCTGTATATGAACTATAAGGAAGACACATGCAAAAACATGAAGAGAGAAGAAAAAGCCAAGGCAGAAAAAGATAGATATATTCATTTTGATGCATCAGGTATGAGGGTAGCACAGATCTTCAGTTCTCCCTAACTCCTTGAGCGATATATGAAGCGGGCAGAAAAGCCTTTGGGCAGAACAACCATTCCTTTACTGATTCTTGAAAATGTTCAGAGACTTTCCCTCAATTTCTTTTCCATCACTTTGATATTTCATTTACTTTTGCTTCTTCTCTTGGAGACCTTGATTTAATTCTTTCAATAGCTGAAGGTGCTGAGCACCTTCTCCCTCACCTCGCAGAGATAAGGACGTTGCAATCTCTGTGCTCCTGCTGAGAATGAACTGGAAAGGCAGCATCAGGGGATGAATCCATTAAAAAAACCCCAAAGACCAAAACTAAGAAAGTAAGCAGAAGAAGGTGGGCAGAAAACCCTTTAATTAGAGTTTATGTTTCAGCTCTGCTCAGTGTCCAATCTGTCAGAGAGAAGATGTCTTTTTCTTGACGTCTGTTCCTCCCAGATATCCTTGCAGGATGTTAGACACTGCAGCAGGGGCAAGCCAACATCCTACAGACTGTGAGTGTACAGCTGGCCTAAACATGGAAAAGATTTTGCCCTCCAGGCTGAGATGGGTAACAGGTCTCCCCTGTTAGCACCTCTGCGGGCAAGCTGTGTTTGGGTGTATTTAGGTGGCTCAGGTAAAGCTTGTGTGTTTGTGTCTCCAGTCCTCCCAAGGAAAACCTGAAGGGAAGCTGCAAGAAGAGCAATGAACCCTTGGAAGGCTGTGCTTAAGGTTTTTTAGCAATATGGGCAAAACTGGGCCGGGGCAGTGAAACCGAATTTTGTAGCACAGGCAGTTTGATTTGAAGAGAGAGGGAGTAGTGCAGTGTGAGTGTGTGCCTTTATTTGGCACAGTGAAGTTTTGCTAAAATCTATTAGCAAATTATCCATCAAGCTTGCACTTTGGCATTTGAATGCGTATCTAGGCACCTCTTTAAATACACTGATATTAAATAAAAGACATGCTCTCATTAAAGCCTAATACTTGTGAAAACTATGTTTCTCCTGACCACATCTATACAGCACTTGTCACTCTGGGGCCTGGATTCTTGACAAAAAAAATGCTCTTTCTGTACATAGAGATGGTAATGAAGTATTAAATAACTGCAGACAAGGGCTGAAGATAAAACCCTTGTTTCATCTATTGCTAGCAAAACAGAAATCATGTTGTGCCTTGGATACAGAAAATTTCAAAGATCTTTTGGGGCTTCATCTTTTCACCTGGGTACACTGATGGAAAACTAAGCAGTGTGTTGATTCAAAAGGGCTCAGGATCCTATTTACAAAAAAATCCATCACCACAGACACAGATGTCCACAGCTATGTGTCTGGCAGAGAAATGAAAAATAATTTCCCCAAGGCAATGGTGTGAAGAGGGGGCATCAGAAAGGATTCCAGGTCCTGAGAAGGTAGGAGCCATTTCAATGGTCTGGACTGATAAGTTGCTGCTTTGATGATGGTATTTCTTCTAAATGACAGGATCTTTTCCTCTGCAAGTATCTGTAGTCCCAAGCTCAAGCCAAAAAATTCCTGTCTTGTGGATAGTTACACCACTTAGCAAGACGTTACAGGAAGAATAAGAGCAAAAATGACAACCCAGCAAATGTTGAGAAACGTACCTCATCGTTGCTCCCGTGACTGAAAACAGATTCGGTATTCAAAGGCTTCAAGAGAAAATGTTCAATGTGTCTGCCTCTGCAGCTACTTGCAATGAAAGGGAGGGTCATTAAGCATGAACAATGTCAATTAAAAACCTCTCACCTCTCTTGAAAACCTGCTGGTGTATGTCACCCTGTAGTAACCGCCATTTCCCATCTTCTCAGGTACGTAACAGTATAAAGACTTCAGAGTATCTCATGTAAAAGATTTTGCTGCTCTGCATCACTTTTTCACTTGGAAATTTGTATCCAAATAACAGTGTTTTCCTGTTATGCTTTCCTTGTAGCACTTTATCAAACAGCAGGAATGCATGCTGTTTCTAAGGGCAATCTGTTGAACTGAATCATTCTTTAGGGGTTTTCACTGTGAGCAATGCACCGTTTTTCCAGGCTTATTGTCAATTGTGAATGAACATAAACTAAATCCAGTTTTGTGAATGCCTGCTCACCTAGAATAGGTACATTATCTATGCATAATAAAGGGACTTTTGTCCTTTAAAAAATGAGATTAGTCTTTAGTTTAGAAACGTCACAAGTAACTAATATGCCCAGATGGACCTGCTTGTTCTGTTGGATGATTTAATCATTAATTTTATAAATCCATTTTATTTGTCCCTTTTTATTAGCATGGTGAACAGAACTCCTTCTTGATGAGATAGTCATTCCTCTTGTGGTTTTGACTAAATTATTTAAAATTAGGTTACTCGGTATCGTAGCATTCCAACATTGCTTTATATTCAGGTCTTCCACTCTTATTTTGACTTTTACTATCCATGCCTGTTGTTGCATTCTCAATTGTCACGGTGACTTTCCCAGCTTAAGAATATGAAAAGATCAAGGTCTGTTAGCATATACTTCTGAGTGGCTTGAATATCTAAGGCCCTGACCTAAGGCACTGCTCAGAAGACATAAAGCTATTTCTTTATCATTAGTTCCAATAGTAACATAAAAAAAATGCCATAGTCTTTCTGTCTGATTTACATGATTTAATTTGATCAAGAAAACTCTGTGCTGTCCAGATCTATAATGGCCATGTAATTACGCTCAATAGAATAAAAGACAACTTCAAAAAAATGCTGGTTACTGTAGTTCCTTCACTAATCACTTGGAAAACTGATAACACATGTTTAAGTATTGTCCTCATTGCCAATTTATAGCATCATTAGGTTTTACTGGGAAAATCTTATGCTAATTTTGGTTCTTATGCTCTGTGAGCTTAGATATGGCTGCTTTTTTTGAAACTGATCTCTACTTTGGTGCATCTTAATTTTTATTGTTCAACATCAGATGCCTGGCTTTTGAGTATGAAAGGATCAAATAATTTAAAGTGCGGGAGACAGTGGTCAGTGTCTCTGTAAATTAGCTTCTTAAAACAGGGGATGATAAATTTTCTTTCTGTGTATAAATTTGCTACCAAAAATGCAATTTTACTTGACTCAAAACTATCAGTGTCCTCGGCTTCAATGAACCAGCTAGTTTTTAGCAGATGGTGCTTTGTGCGTTCCCCTGGGCCATGAGGGACCCCTCTTCTGCCCAAGGAAACATGACCCTTGAACTCCAGGGCCAGATAGTGAGGGCAGAGGGAGGAGCAGAGGGGGTCAGAGTAGAGGTGCTCAGGGCGGGCTGCCGAGCACCAACACCGCACGGTGCGGTGCCGTCCCGACTGTGGCACTCCTCTGTCTGGAAAACCCTGAAACAGCAGGCAGCACTTCCCAAAGCACAGGGTAGAAAAATGCTGTGTTTTGTTTTGGTTTTCTTACATTAGCTTCTAATGTTGTTTTCAGATTATATATCTGATGGATTGTGGCAATTGTTTATATAAAGCCCATTAAGTGGCTGCTATGTATTTTTAGAATAATTTAAAATGTTTCCTTCATAAAGGGCAAAATCTTGTTTCTTTTTTTTTAGGTTTTTATTTTGCACTCTAAATGTGAAATGGAAGATAAATAGGAAATGTGAATCATTGTGTAAACATGTAAATTGCAGACAGTTCCATTTGCAGTTTTCTGTGCAGTATTCACATCCAATTTTCATTATGTGCTGTATCAATTCACTAATATTTTATACTCATAGACCACCATTTTAGCAATAAGTACAAAAGAGCAGAAGAAAAAATGTTGTGCTTTTAAATTAACTCTTATTTTCTGATTTTCTGATTGATTTCTCAGCCTTAATCTCACAGAAATGATTGTTGTTGTTGGCTTTTTTTCTTCCATGAAATGCCTTTTAAAATTCATAAGCTTATTAAAAAAATTAATAGGTAGCGATAGCTGCCTTTCATTCTGTCTTTTGTAAAGCATTTTAAAGAGAATGTGGTATTTGAATTGCAAACTCAGCTCTTGCCTGCATCCATGGAACAATCATGGTGGTAGATGAAGAATGATCATAATTTTTCATCAAAGTGCTTTAACCCCAGCTCTGTCGGCTCGTCTCCCACATAATAAGGTAGGGCAATCACTATGATTAATTAGGCAATGTTTATCAAACAATGAAGATTAAAGGCTTTGGAAAACTGTATAGTTTTAAATGTTATTAACACCAAACAAAGTAGTCTCTTCCAAACTTTTCTGTATATGTTCAGTACCATCAGAAAACTTTGTTTCCTCTACAACACAGACAGAAACATCTGGACCAAACCTTTCAGCTCACTTTGCCCACAGAGAATCAAAGTAATAGATATTGAATGGTCTGTAAAACAGATGTTGACTCAATCTTGGTTCTAAATACGTGAATGAGAAGAGGTGTTCATGATTATGACAAGAGTGCTGGAATACCCAGGGATCCCTCCTGGTCATTGCTTAACATCTGTAGGAATTACAATCAAATATTCCACATTTGAGGTGGTAAAATCTTGCTCCTTTTTTTTGCCTAGGAATTGAGACCAATAAATAATGGAAAATAATTTTTAAAAATTACGGATCTAAAATGAAAAGAAGTTGGCAAGAATCCCAAAATGTTTCTTTCAGAATCTTACTATTTGGAGATGTTATTTAATGTCAATCTGTTTCCTTTACACAGCCTCTGTGGTGGGAAATGTGCCTGTGCAGTCCTTATGCTCTCGAGGGGAGAGGGGGGAGAAGTGGGCAGGGAAGCTAAGAGGAGAGGGGATCACCAGGAACAAATTCTGTTTTTCTACTCTACATATGTAGTTGATACTGTTTCTCATTCTTTTACTCATGATGAATGTCCTTTAATAATGAGTAAATGGTTTTTATCAAAAAGCATGAATGTTTTGATTTAAAAACTGCTAGCCAAAATTGTTTGGCTGAAAACTGTTCATACTTCTGCTTTGATAAATACATTCAGAATTTTCACTTTATGATTTATAGTGGGGTTTTCTTTTTAAATTCTTAAAACAGCATTTTTTTGTGGAAATTTCTACTTGACAAAATCTCATCTTTTTCACATTCAGTCATTGTTTCTTCTTTTGACTGCAGCTATTATGAAAATGCATAACTCAAGACAGAACTTAAGTCTTCAGCTTTCCAAAGAGCTATCTGCTATCACAAAGCAACCCTGTCTGTCCCATGGGGAGACGAATAACGGGTTTCAGGTGGGCAATTCTGTTGTGACAATTCTACGGTGTTCAAACCAGCAGACTGCTGGCTGCAGGCTTTGGAAAGGGGTTTCACAAAAGTAGGATGTGGCCACGGGGCTACTGCAGTGGTATAACTAGTGCTCTCCCTGCACCTACCTTTGTCATGTCTATTTGCCTCTGAGAGACATTTGTCTTCTTCATGTCTGCAGAGACTCGGCATTGAAGGCAGATGCCTTCAGTGAGTCTGACAGCAGGAAAATATCCGCAACTTGCTGATGCCAAAGCAAGATGTTGTTTAGCCTGTATGATGCTGAAGGGGAAATTAAAGGGTAGCAGATTAATGTGTCTCATTCATAATTGCTCTAAAGTATACTTGAAAATACAAATTAAAGGACAAGTTCTGAAGGTTACTGAGCATGTACAGTGCCCACTGAAGTCACTGGGAACCGCAGTTGCTGTAGACCCTCTAAGAGGTGGCCCAAATAAAGTACAAATGTCAAACAAATCAATTGAAAGTCTTGGGGCACTAACTGCATTACACACAAGTCTAATTGTGTTTATCTGCAGAGTGGTGCTACATCTCTTTTGCTGTTGATTTAGGAAATCCAACTTTTCATTGACTCAACAGCAGCTTTGAATGCCCCAAGCACCTAAATAAATCTAATCACAGGAAATCCTTCCCCTCCATCATTTCACTTGCATTAATCCTTGTTAAAGTACCATCTCATCAGCAGAGGCTGAGGCAAGTGTATCTTGCTTCTCACCAGTAGCAGGGAGGAAATCACACACCAGGGAATGAGACATCCTTTCTATAGTGCATCTTTCATGTGTACTTTATCTTCTTCACTGCAAGACGCTAACATTGATGAGCCCTGTGGGTCCTAAAGATTCAAACACAATGGCACAATATGAAGATTAAGCCTAGGAAAAAAATTGGATTTCACTTACTCCAACACAGAAAAGAGCTGATTTTTTCCATTAAAGAAAATTTTCCATTAGAGTGTTTTCCATTAAAAATTGCTTCCTGTGGAAAACTGAGTTTCTGATTAAAAGAGCATTTTCACAGTATGAATTTATTCTTTCAGGAAAGGAATGTGCTTTTCATTAAAACTCCCAAGCCCTAGGTTTAAAATACTGGGTAAAAACTCAATGTTTTGATTCCTCTATATTTCAGTGCAAAATTAACAGTTTTGGCAGGAATTCCCTGTGTTATTTTTTTATGCAAACTGCATGCTAGTGCCCATAAGGCACCTGTAGGCTGTGATTAACCTGAATAGTCTCATCTGGGACCTCTACCCACGCAGCCCCTGCCCATGTCCCAGGGCTCCATTTAGGCTCAGACTCAGTAAGCACATAGACCTGCCCTGAGCTCATCAGAAATGTATTTGTGCTTACTCCTGTCTGCTGCTGTCCTGGCTTATGGACTGTTTTTCGTTGGATGATTTTGAAAGCCATGCCGTCTCCCAGCTTTGTTTCCTGTCCTGCTTCTGGCCATGCCTCCAGGACGGACCTTGGATCTATGCTGGAGTCCTATTCCCTGTTCCTGACTGGACCTTGGATGTCATTCATCCCACCATTTGTCTAGGAGTGTCAACTGGACTTGTCAAGATTCTGTGGGAGGACATCCTGTTGGTGAGATTCCCTACCATGTTGAGCTCCCCCTTGGTTCCCAGTTCATCCCTGCTCTTGGAGGAGCTCTGATCCTGCTAGTCTCTGTTGCTGCAGTGGTGGAGAGCTGTAGCTTGGTGCTTGGACACTAGAGAGTAACAACCATTTTCTTCTATTAGTTTAAATTACATAGTTTTGGTGTAACAGTTATCTCAGAGGACAGAGAGAGAGAGTGTTATGAGCAAGATACAGATTTGGAGGCTGAGCCAACCTTGAATTAGGGAACAACAGATGCGAAGAGGAAAGAGAACTCCCCCCTGTGATGTCTACAAGCCTGATAGCATCTGTGTGTGAGCACAAAAACCTTCTCTATATAAAGTTGTACATCTAGGGTGACTGTTGTGGACAATGCCAGCTTTTGGCTGAGCCTGTGGATATGCAGAATGAAGGAGGCAAGTTTAAAAGTTAGCTTTCAAGGACTGTAAAAAAGACCCCTTGGCAGGCATTCTTAGATGCCATGTTTGCTGTATTATTATGCTTCCTGTGGTATTTCCAGTGCTTTGAAACTCTGATCAATATATCCTTGGATCTTCCACAAGTTTGTTTTCTTCATGTGGGTTAATGCATTAAAGCTCTTGATGGTAATTAAAGTCAATCAAATTTAACATCTGATTTGGTGATGTTAACATGAGGCAGCTGCAGGAACAGACAAAACTATTGGAATTTTGTCCATTGAATTGCCTGTAAGATTCACTACCATGGGTAAAAGTGTTGTGCAATGAGAATAAAAATGGCCAGACCATTAGGCATTTGCAATAGACAGAGAGAAGTCAAGATAAAAAGGAGATGAACAAATTAAATAGACCTAACAGACAAGCTGCAGACTCCTGGTTGCTGAGTAATAAATTTATAATTAATAGTTAAAACTGGCTAAAGATTTGATACTAGGGGATCATCCTAGTAAATAGTCAGTAATTTATTTTCTATTACTTATAGCTATTGGACCAGCAGGTCAATGACCTTTTCTGACAGCATCTGAGCAAACAGCAACACTACACAGTCTGTTCTTTAAATTTAAAGAAATCCTTGTTTTAGCAATTTCCTCTGGCAGGAAAGCAAGCATATCATCTTTCTCTATTCTTTTTATTGAAAGGGCACTATCAAGCTTCGAATCCCCCATTTAAATTTTTAGCCTGGTTTCCTAAGGAAATGAAGCTTATACGACAACACTGACTTTCTCTCTGTCTGTCAGGTCCTCCTCAATAACTTTTAAACTGTTTAACCAAGTGCAACTGAACTTGAAAGTGGGTGGGAAAGTGTCTGTTATACCTATGTTCTTAAAAACTTTGTCAAGAGCAGAATCTGAGTGGAAGAGAGAGGTGCAATTACTGCTTCCACTGATGAAATGCAGTAAATTTGGCTGCTGCACAGTTGTTTGGCATTTGTGGGCTGACCAACCAGCCCGTGAGCGCCAGCAGGCCCATCAGTACATCTACAAGCTTTATCTTGCCTTGTGTGGTGCACCCCCCCAGCACTGTAGACAAAATTGGAGTAATTCAGAGGGAGCTGAAGAGAATGACCAAGGTGAGAAATCCACAGGAAGTCTCTCTTTGGTAGTTCTGCTGCTCATGCTTTAGGGTATAAACTTAAGTTAAGGTGGGTCTAAACACATCCACGTGCACTTTCTCTGTCCAATCTGACGGATATAGGTTCTACTCATACTTTGTTTGAAAATCAAAGTGCATGTAAATAGTAGCATGAAAAGTCCTAGTGTATAAATATCAGGCCTGATTTTTGGTACCCAAAATGTCCAAAACCTATAGTTATATCAGAGGGACTTAAGGGTATGTTGCAAGCTCTATGCATCAGTACACTTGGATACTGGCTTTTCCAATCTGATGAAGATTATTACTGTGTTAATTTCAACTATGAATGTTGATAAATTTATACTTTGACTATGGGACCAGGAAGAATCATTTTCCTCTTCCATCCTGGTCTTCCTTATAACCCAGAAAACTTTCTGGAAGTAATTCTTGCCTGGGACTTTTTTTAAGAGGGGGAAAACATCTGTGGTTAATTTCAACATCACAATGATATACTACCACCCGTTCTAAGATGTGATTAAAAAAGGTCATGGCAAATCATCTTCACTTATTTCTTTTTTTTTTTTTTTTTTTTTTTAAAAAAAAAGAAGATGTTTTGATTTTGAGTTAATGAAGCTTTCTGTGCTGGTCATTGGATCTTGTTGTACTTTGATTTATTATAATCAGCAGCCCCTTGAATTCTTTGTGTAGGAAGCTCTGGTCTGATAATATCATGTTTTGCCCTTATTCTTAATAATACTCACTAAGAAAAGCTCTGGTAGTCATTTCCTTGCTCTTACCATTCACTATGCCCTTCTCAGTTTCTTAACATAATTTCTGAAGTGGGAACACAGAAGAAGACAAGCTATTCTGATAGCAATCATAGGAGAGTTGAACAGCAGTAGTTGCTCTTCTACATGCACTAAGGTTTCGATAGTTTTTATGTCAAGCTAACTCTTGTCCGCTCAATTGCACTCGAAAGTTATGTGTTGTTGATTGTCTGTTATGATTTTCCCCCTTCTGCGATGTTCAGTGTTGCCGCTTCCCATGCGACTCAGAAATCCTAGTCTGTGCTCTTTCCTAGATATCTGACTCTACATTGGTTATTTGCTTGCACTTGCACTACCTGTTGGTCAACGTTGTTCAGTACCAGTGGCCTTTTCTCTGACAGAGGCTATTTTTTTACCTTTGTTTTCATCTGCAGTACCAATTTTTCTTTGTTTTAATCTAGGCTATTGATAAATGTATTTAAGGGGTCCAGAGTAAGGAATGCATCTCTTTGGGGCCTCATGAAAGAATGCTTGGTGATCTCTCACTTGCAGTTACATTTACAGGACAGGTTATCCAGTGTTTAATCCATTTAATGTTGCCATGCTAACACTGTAGCATTCTAGCTCATGACTGCATAGTCTTGAGGTGCCAAATTAACTGCTTTGCTCAAGTGTTAGTATATTGCATTGATGCTATTGCCTTCATCAGCCAATCTGGTAATCTTGTCAGTGATGCAAAGTTCGACTGATGACATCTATTATGTAGAATGATATTCCTTATCTATGTTTTTCCCCCACTATTGTCTTAATAATCAAGTCCTGCAACAACTTCTGTGGTACCTCTCATGTGGTGCTTAAAACATTGAAAAGCTGACCATAAGATAAAAGATTAAATTTCTACTTGAATTTCTGTTATAAAAATTTATATAAATACATATGTTTTTTTTTCAGAGCTCCAACTGTGTACAAGTTAAAAGTTCTACTGTGAAACTGTCAAAGGTGAAAATCAGGTGGTGGTGGTGTTTTATTTCATTACAACATGATCCCCACTGCCTCCTCTTCTAACCCAAATGTCTGTCTTCAGGTCCTTGTATTCTGGACTTGTAGCTTAAACTTATTTTCAGTATTCTTCAGGCCTGTGGTTTAAACCTTTCGCATAGGAAAGGCTTCTTTATGCCAACTCTCTTTCTCTTATTCTTTTGTGGACCTGCAACCTAGCTTTATTTGCCTATCAAACACACTACCAGAACCCATAGTTTCATGCTTGCTGAGGTGGAGCTGTTCCCAGCTCTCCAAACTCTTTGGTCTGTATTTCTTAATTCAGTTTTTCTAGCATATGCGTTGAAAGCTTCTGGGCTTTGCACGGAGTTTCAAACCAACATAACTCAGATGGTGCGCATGTTCACAACCACAAGTCCACTCTGCTATCTCTAACAGCTATCCCCGCCATGCCCTTGAAATCAAATAACAAGCTGCAGATTAGACAAGGAACCAAAACACAAAGAATTTGGTGTCTACCATTCTCCACACTTCCCTTTATTCTCAGTTTAAATTGAGCTAAAACTGGTCAAATATATCAGTGTACAATGGGCTGCTAGTGTTGTTCCCTTCAGACCTTCCCTGGTGTATATATGCTACCTGTGGTAAGCAAGAAACAGAGTAAGACCCAGTAGAGACTCTTAACCCTTTAGCAGTGAAGAGCTACTGGAGGGCAGTGTGTGTCAAGTGTGTAACATGTTTGTATGAAGCCAGTTGGTTAAATCTTTCCTCCTGAAACCGTTTGTGGGTTTCAGAACAGAACAGCTTTCCACTCTGTTTCTACATTCGTAGTTATGCTCTGTTGTGAAAGCACCTACATAATGGAAAAAGAATTTAATCTAATGCTGCAGCCAAGCCACTATTTCTTTAAATTAAGTCCTTTAAAGGAAGGTTTTAGGAATGGCACAGAGTTGAAAGAGGCTTCTTTTGTATTTGCCTGGCTAAGGAATGAACAAATAAAAGTGATGGTGAATTTCCTGGTGCAAATCACTGAATTTATTTCAACAATATGATAAGGCTGGTAAAAGAAAAATCATGAATTCCAGTGTGACACTTATTCTGGACATCTAGGAACTAAGGCAGGAAGTATGCTTTTACTCTGAGACAGAGTTTCACAAATGAAGTGATATTTAAATGCTTCTCTTGCCCTTCATAACCTCTCAGTACTCCTTCCCCCATGCATGATTTAAATTCTTCCAATTAAATTCAAACATCATAAATTTTAAGCCAATTTTGGCCAAAAAAAATTAATAAAAGTTCACTGAAATATCTAGTACTCATTGCAGCAGAGGATGTAGACACACACAATGATATTTAGCTAAAAGGCATCAAAGGACACAGTCTTTTCAAAAGTATTTCCCTGAAAGATGAGATACCAACTCTTTGAAAAGCACTGAATGGGCAAAGCCAAAATTAAAAATTAAATGCAACCACATACTTCTAAAAGGCAGCAAAAGATTGTAGATGTTAATAGTCAGCATTTAAAAGAATGTGACTTATTAATGCTATTATGCAGATTTTCTTACTGTGACAGTTTCATTGTTGTATTTTCAGTGCATTTATCTATGAATTCAAATGTCATTTAAGATTTTCACAGTAAATCTGATTATTTTTATATAATATAATAAAATATAATTCTTGATATTATATATATTTAGTCTGTTCAGGGCAATAGAGGCTAGCAGACATACCAAAAGACTATTGGTTGTATACTCCCTTTTTCTGTTTGTAATAAGAATAATGAAAGTCATGTTAGCTATAAAAGATCTTTAGAGTGTTTTAGTTCTCAATAATAAGGAGCAAGGGTTATTGTCCTCTTAATTTTAGTGCCTTTATAGTGTTTTTTCAAGTATGGTTAGAGCAATTTTCTTCACAATATGCTAACGTGCTAAGCACACTGAAGTTCCTCTAAGTAGAATTTGAGAATGCTCTGTAATTCAGACATGGGAATAGCTGGAATTTTTTGATACGTAGTGGAAAAAGTAAGGTACTGCTGGTACTTCACTGTCCTGCTTTTCCTTGAAGAATCTAACTCAGCCCAATAACTTTCTGTACTAAACTTAAGAAGCATCTTCTTTCCCAGCTGCATGAGATCTAAAAATGCTTTTCCTAAGAGCAACTGTGGGAACTAGTCACACCCTTAAAACAGCACAATGAGGCTGGAATCTGCTCCAGTGTGTGCTGATGGAGATGATTGCCCCGTACAGAGACCTTGCTGCAATTATTTTGTGTGTTCCCACTGAACATCCATACATTCCCTGTAGTTTGCTGCTTCAAAGTTAATTTTTGTTTTCTGAAACACTTAAAGATTTAAGTTGCCTTTGATTTCTGGAAGGAACCAAAGTGCTCTTTATTCCAAAAAGTTTCAGCAGGGTTAGTTTAAAATCAGGAACAATTGAATGTGACAGGGTTATGTCCCAGCTGAGATATTCACATCCTGTCCTATCTCTTATTCCATGGCAGCTAAGAATCTTCCCAGAGGGATTTGTTATATTGAACAAAGTATGGATGCAGAAAAGGGATCAAGCCAATATTTAGGTAATTGATTGAATTATGCGGGCTGCATTTTCAAAGGCTATTCAGTTTTCTTGTAAATTTAATTCTGTTCTGCCTGTTCAGTGTTTGAAAAGCAAATCTCCATTCCTGCCTGCACTACCCACACATACGTGTGCATGCACATGCATACATGCCTTTAGGGAAATGCACAGGTGCCCAAAAAGCAAACTCATGGGGGCACTTAGCAATTGCATGTTAACTTGACATACAGCTGGAGATTGCATTTATGAGACAGTAGATCGGTTTTGATGAATCGCCCTTAAACATCTGCAAAAGTGAATTCTTCATGTGAATTTTGATACGCTTAGTTCAAGAGAGGTACAAAATTTACTTTTATTGGAAAAAAAGGTAATTTAGGAATTTCATTTTGGAAGGCTTTCATCGGTTAGAGCAAGTCGAACAGAACTCATTAGTTCTTGAATGTATTTTATGCTGAGTGTGATAAGTATAGTCACCACTGGTGGCCCTTTACTTTGCAACTTAGACTTGTGGATTGTATTGGGACTCGTCAGTTTTCTCTAAGTAGCTGTTTTAAGTAGAAAGTCAGCCCTTTCAATATGAGGGAAATTAGGATGGCCTATTTAAAATTAGTACCACAGTCAGAAGGAAGGAATGAGTTACTTTCAGCAAGGTCAGGAGACTTGGAAATATCCTGCTCTTTCATCTCTACAAACAAGATTCATTGCAGTTAAAAGTGGTGGCATCTACACTTTCTGCCAGTTAGTTGCATCCTTAGGGTAATAAATATGACTGGAATTTTCTTGTTATTTAATGTTGTGTGGCTTCATTATCATTCATTTTCTCATGAAGACTGGACTGGCAGTCATAACATTTTGGGATCATGTGAGCTCAGCTGCTTTTTGTCAGGGTACTCTTGCATAGGCAAAGCCAGTGTTAGAAGACAGTAAACAGAAGACTGCATGTTTTCTTTTGTTTAAATCCTTTGTTTTCCTGTTTGTGTAAAGTTAGGAGTTGTTTGGTTTTTTTTTACATATGTTCTTCATATTTTAGCATATGTTGACTCAAGAGCTCTCCCAGAACAATTGCATAAATATTATCTTCTAAAGGACAGAAATCTTTAGATATGAAAGTCAGAGAAGAATTGCTGCCTATAGTAACTTTCTGTTGCAGGTTACTTAAGGACAGTGCTGTCCATGGACAAAATAAGACGAGACAAAGAACTCTGTCGAGAGTAGTAGTCATAAGCAGATTTCAGTGTTTCTCCAATGCTTCTACATTTGGGACAACTGATTTTTTTAATTTTTTTTTTTTATTAATGTATATAAGGATGCTTTAGAGCTTGGCAGCATCCAAGAACTTTCTGAAAGCAAGTCATGTTCATAGTTTCATTCATCTTGTAGTGTGGGGAATTTTGTACCATGGAACAGGGAACCATTTGACCAGAATGACAATGTAGCATTTGTATTTGTGTCCACTTCTAGCTTTCTAGCTATCCTGAGGAATGACTGTGTGCAATAATTCCCAGAATTATCTTAAAAATATAAAATAGTGATTGTATTGGAGATTCATCAATATGTGTGTTAAAGATGTTCAAGATGATGAATCCAGTAAACTTTTATCACCCTGTCAGACAGCATCCCTCTTACTTCTTTTGAAAATCGCTTGATGTCTGAGAGGTTATACGTTAGCCGGATACTCAAGGTTTGTCTCTATGCCCATAGGTGTTACTGATGCACTCCAAAGATTATTTTATGATGATGAGTTAGTTTTCCTTGTAATTGAGTTTATTAGGAAGTAGACAAGCTCTCTCAGATACAGGAATTACATTTTATAAGTTCATATTTAAGGCTAGTTCTACCACTATTTCCCAAGGTGAAGTATGAGTTTCGTTGTGAATAAGTAGGAAAATTTCAACTAACCAAAAGGCGCTCCCTTTTTAGAAGGGGCAACTTTCTGCTGCCACCCCAGTACTGTATGAAGAGGGACATCAAACTATAAATTTTAAAGACATCTTTATCATTCTCTTGTTTTCAGACCAGCTCGCACAGAACAGCCCGTGACTCTACTATTAAATGTTCTTAGTTTCCCAGACAGGATGGCTGCAGTCTCCACACTGGCATTGTTGTTCATTCTGTGTTGATTCCTGCTCCATGACCAGTAATTGCCTGGAAAAGTGCTTTGGCTGGCCCTAGATCTTTCTCCAAGTATAGAATACTTATAGAAGTATACTTATAGAATTCTATGATTCTATACTTGGAGAAAGATTGAGTTCTGGAGCTGTTCAATCTACCAAGAAGGATGTCAATTTGAACATACAAACATGCTATTTTTGAGTCCAGGCCAGCTCTATACTGTGAAATACAGAAGCAGTGTGCCTTCTTGTGCAAGAACTGCCCTACAAGTGCTTTGTGGGTTTTCTCCATTCTTTTTTCCTGTTGTCTTAGGTTGCCTAAATGGCTGTACAAGGGGAAGTCTGGCTGGCTCATCATTCAAATATGGCTCATCATTCAAATATGGCTCATCATTCAAATATGGCTCAT
>JAOXNO010000013.1:40866282-40900230 GCA_028565335.1 Limnodromus scolopaceus
TTTTTTATTGTCTTTTATGGCAGTAGCGCGATTAATTTCTAGTTGGGCTTTGGCCCTTCTAATTTTCTCCCTGTGTTACCTCATGACGCTCCTATGGTCCTCCATCTCACAGAGGGGATGTGTCATTGTCCCCTATCCCTTAAGTCACTGTGTTCAGCCAGGTGAAAAGAAGATAGGGAACCCATGCATCCTGTCTGCCTGTTGGGCCCATCTTAGTGAAGGCAGTGTCTGACTCCAGTAGCTTCCCTGTCTCTCACTCTCCCTGATACTCCTCAACCTACTCGCCTGCTCCTGGAGCTCTGTCACCAAGTGTAGAAGTTCCTCTCCCTGGGCGCATCTCCCACAGGTGTGCTCACTGCTGCCGTTGGATACTGATGGAAGAGTAGGGCTCAGCCTGCAGCCTGGCACCTGAGTGGCAACATGTTCCCACCAGAGCTGTGTCTGGGAAGCTGTGTCATGGGTGCAGAGCTTAAGGAGGCCATGGCTTTCCCCCGGCTGGATACCACTGCTCCCTGGTTGAGCTGGCAGAGCTGCAGCACCCTTCCTGCACACCTTTCTGTGCCAACTGCCATGCCCTTGCTGATGTGCCATACCCTGTTTGCCCACCCTGGTTGGTAGAGCTTCCTAAGGGCTTCTTTTATATGTGGGGGAAGCCTGGCCGCTGTTGTTCATTGCTCTCCCTACATCTTACCACCTGCTGTCGCACAATTTGCAGGCTCCTGATAGCTCTCTCGGCTCCCTCTGAGGTTCCCCTAGGCCAGGAACCCACACTGTGCACTGTGCTGGAGTGCTCAGATGTAGATTGTTGTTTCTACCTGTCTCCTCCTCAGGATGAGACAAGGTATCATTTAGAAGGGTCTAACACATGCTGTTGAGACAGAGGCTAGACAGTTTGCATAGATTAGATGTCTAACTTTTCGTTGGCTAGATTTAAGTGAGATGACTCCATTCCTGCAAGTTTTTCCTTTGCTAGCCTTCCAGAAAGGATAGATTTAGTCTTCTGAGAAAGTACCTTTATTGTGCATATCCCACATCAATTATATTTGTTATAGGTGGGTGGGTGAAATAATACATTAGGGTGAAATCCCTGTTCCTGAGGTTATATATCATTATCAGATTTCATTCATAAGACTTGACACTTTTGAATTAATCTACCCCACCATATGGGAATTCTCACAAGTGTGATTAAGGTTCCATTTTTTATGCCTATTATAATCCTATCTTATATCACTCATATCACTGTATTTCCAATATTGGGACTGTAATGTTATGCGGTATATGCTCCCTGGGGTTCAAGTACAGTAGAAGATCTGCTTAGAAGTATGAGGAGGATATAAATAAACGAGATCAGAGAAAAGTGCAAAATCTTAGCTTCAAAGAAAGTTCAAAGAATATAAATGTGCTCAGGGAATAGTAGGAATGATTAAACCATTAGTGCCACTGAGAAAACGAACGATCTCCTGTGTTGGGCCTCTGAATCAACCTTAGCCTCCAGTGAGCCTTAAATGCATAATAATAATCTAAACTTTCAACATTATTAAAATATCATGGAAGTAAAAGGGTTAACTTAGTCATTGTTATGTATGCAATTCCTAAGCAACACATAACTAAGGCTAAAAAGAACAAATGGAAAAAAGTTGAGAAATGTAAAACTGAAATTCCCACCCCAACAATCCAGATGTTACCTCTGTTGACTATCTGTTACTGTCTCTCTCGTTTGAATTTATTTTCCTCTTGTTCTTAAGCATTATTTAATATATTTCTACAAGACCAATTGTCTGCCGCAAATCATGCAGACTGATCAAAAGGAGAAATGTAATAGCACTATTAGCTATGTTACTTCTTGCTTTTCCAGGCTTCTCCTTCTAAGAAGTGGAATCTTACCTCACAGAATTTTACATTTTTATGAATTCAAGCAGAGTAGGCTAGCAATTGATAAGGACAGAAAGAAAGATAAATGCAATATTTCAACCATTTTGTGGTTTAGGAAATACAGCCAAGACTTTGGAAATTCTATAGAATTCCTCGCTTTTAAGGGTATGGGCTGATCTCTGCATCAAAAAAAAATCCTTCTGTGATGTCAAGGCATTTGTGACTGCTATCTATTAGATGTTTTTTCTGTTACGTGATGCTTTCTTGTTTAGTAGAAGAGGATCAGAGATAAAAGCCTCTTCAGATACTTGAGTACTGTTTGGGCTTTTTTTCCCCAACATTTGTGACAAGATATTATATATGGTGTACAGGATAGATCCTGCAAGGTAGAAGTGGGAAGATCTGTCAGCAAATAGTTAACACCTGGAGTCATACAATTCCATATGCGTCAGGCATGGAAATGCAGGTAAGACTGTAGGAAAAGATTTGTGGCACAGATACATTACAGATGTCTTTGTAGGGGACAATTCCTGTTTGGAGTATTGTGATATCTATTATATTTAACATGTATAAGTACGGATACAAAACCAGTCAATATAAAAGAGAACCAGAGAAAATTTAAAGCAGGTGCAGAAAGAGTGTCTTTTTGTCTGATATTGTTGGTTCTTTTCTACTTAGAAGCAGTTGTTTCCACTTGTGAATGTCTGACAGAAACAAGCTATTGCAGCTGGTTTTTTTTTGGTTCCACTTAATGGAGAAAGGCATCCTTTGAACTTGGCAGAATACACCAGGTCTGACCCCTTTTTTTCCCAGTAGAATGGTGGCTACAGACAAGTTGCCCCTTTGTAGCCCAGTCAATGTTGCAAAAGAAAAGGCCAAAAAGAAAGCATGGATAAGCTCCCTCTGCAGCAATCCTGAGCCCTGAAAGTGAGTGGAATAGCACAAAGACTGTGAGAGAGGCATGTAATAGTTGCTCCAGCAATCCCTGGTGCACTGTACATTTATAAGTACTACCTGGTAACCCGGAGCTTTATGTGCCAGACAGCAAAATAGCCATGCTCAGCTTGCAAACCTCCAGACAGACAGGAAAATAATTCCTCTTCAGTGTCAAATAGGGGTGACAGAATATCTGTCACTGAAAACTAAAGTTGAGATGATTTCAAATAGCAAATTTCTTTTTACCTGACTAAATTCTTATTGCTGTCTTGTGTCATTCAATGAGCATTAGACAGAAATAGTTACACAATTGCCTCATCAATGAGATGAAAATATTTCCCTTTGTTTATTATTATGTAAAGCAAATATTAGTAGAGTTAACGTAATCAAATAATTTAAAGACACTGGCTCATGCATGGTAGGTATTACTGCTCTCCAGACACAGTAATATTTTTGACTAAAATTGCCTGAGAAGTGGGATAATTGTTATCCTACTGGTAGGAATGATGTCTAGATGTTCTGAATTTTGATTTTCTATGCTGAAGTCTAAAGATTTATAAACACTAACCTCAACCCTTCTGTGTTTCTGTCACCCAGTGGTGAGGACTTGGCCACCAATACCACCTGTTGCTGTAGCGTTCTTCTCCTGGGGCTCAGCTTTCATTTCCATGTGGATCCTAGTCCTAAGAGTTACTAATGAAAGTGAACGGTGCTCAAACCAGTACTGTCATCTGTGCAGGCCCCCTAGCACTTTCATGTACATTTAATTTAGCTGGTGAGTTACCCACTTAAATCAAGGACTGAGTTAAGCAAGGGTGTCATTTTTTTCAAGAAATGCAGCCTAAGCCAACAGCACTGGGGAAGGGATGAATTGCCCTATTCATCAGCAGGGGAGAGGCTGGTTCTCAGATTTAATAATGTTAATTTCTGTGCCAAATAATTCCAGTACTGATGGTTTAAGAGTTGATGTAATATGCATAATTTCAGAGATCTCAATGGCTTCCAATACCCATAAAAGTCGCAGTTCTCCTCAATCTCATTCACAAAATTACCTCCCTCTCAGATAAATTCCATAATGTGATATAAAATTTCACAGTACTCCAGAAACATAAGAAATGGAGTAGCGGTACAAAATAATTGAAATAAATATCAAATTAAATACACAGAGCATGCTGTAGTGATTGTATTATTAATTTTCATTTTATTTGATAGAACTCTTCACTTCAAAATTTACTGAAGGTGCCTTTGATTTTCATGACTGAAAAGCCCAAAGTGAGAATTTAGGTCAAACTTGCCACTAAGAAACCCAGAGCCTCAGCCACAATGGACTTGCAGAGTATCCTTTTTTCCAGGACAGCAGTTTTGATTTTCCTTGTTGACGTTTTCTGTACTGATGTTTCTGAATGAAACAAGTATCAAAACATCTGATCTTCTGGCCTAGTAGGGGTGAGCATCAGGAGCTACCTTATTCTGAACCCTCTGTGGGTGTAAGTATGATGAACCAAATCCCGAAATATTCACATGAATGTCCCACTTGATGTAGAAAATTTCGGAAATGCTCATGCTGTGACTACAGCAAATAGGTGATTTTTTTTTCCCGAAATAGTGGCTTAGAGTAGGTTTTCCACTTCTATTTGGGCCAGGAGTTAAGCTCTGGAGAGAGTGCTAAGAAAAGAGGGTTGGGTCCAGCATAGTGTCAAAACATTTGGCGTTGTGATTCATCAGCATCCGCCTTTGTGTATGATGTGCTGCCCTGGGTGACAACCCCCTGCTCTCCAGGTCCTCTCAAGTTCATCCAAGACCAGGAGGAAGCTCTCCTTCATGCGTGGAGAGAGGGGTGCTCATCCCATCTCGCTTCAGGCTGCCTGTATGAACAGTGGGAAGAGGAGGGCTCCTGACTGGGCTGCTCTCTGCTACCTCCTGGATGAACCACCCTTCTGCCCACTGATTTTGAGTTAATTGAAGCAGGTGCTTCACATTAGAACTTGTGGGGGAACCTTTCCCCATCTTTTTCCAAATAGTAATGAGGAACAGTCATTGTGAAACTGCAATGGATCTTGTAAATGTACCTTTTCTGTCTTCAGCAACCATATTTCAGGAGGAAAATGTGCTCATCCTGACCCATGTTTGTCATCCTCTGGAGTGGTGTGGGTTGGAAGAGACTCAGTGATGGCATGTAGCCCATTCCCCTGCACTAAAAAGAGGTGAGCCACACTAGTTATTCTGACAGTTCCCAGTGAGGGAGATCCCGCAGTCTCCTAAGCAAGCTATTCCAGTGTTTTCTTGCCCCTATTATTAGTCTGGTTTGCCTCATGTCTAAATCCTTTTTGCAGAAATTTGAATGCTTTCCTTTTTGTTCTTTTCACTGTCAACATAGAGAATATGTACACCCTCTGAAGTCTGTTATTGCATCTCTCTTTAGTTATTTGTTAAGCTATGCAATTCCAATTTGTTATGTTGCCACGGGTATTGTTTTCTAGTTTTATGATTAATATTTTTTTCTCCAAACGCTCTCCAATTTAGCCCATGTGCTTCCTGGTGTATATTGCCCATAACTGGACATGGATCTATTTTGGTCTTATCAGAGTAAATTAGAGATGTTCCTTAATGTGTATCTCAAAATATATTCCGGTTTATGCATTGCAGTGTGGTATTTGCTTTTCCACAATAGCATTGTATCTTTTGCTTGTGATCCTGCCCAACCTCCTAGCGCTGCTCCTGGGCCCCTCAATGTCCTCACTGTGCTCATACACCATCTTTGATGACAGTTGGAAAAGAGAAGCAAATGCTTGTCTGAACCACAACTCACCTGTTGGTTTGTGCAGGTGCCCAGTTGCAGAGGACTGCGAGGACAGAGTTTGCAGCCTGGGTGAAAGACAGCATCTAAATGCAGCCTGGAGCCTAGCTGCTTGTTAGTGTGTGGTCTGCTGTGGTAAGACTGAAGAAACTTCCCCCTTAACTTCCCCTTTCCTTCTGCTGCCTACTTCAACCCACAGCCCTAACCGAGAACCCTTCTCAGCTACTGCCGTCAGAGAAGCTCCTTGGAGCAAGGAAATACAGCTTTCTCGAGGCTGCTGCTGCCAGGAAAATGAGATTGGTCCCTGCAGCTTGAAACTGGAGTGAGAGACGCAGCAGCCCAACAGTGGCAGGGACACTGATGTACATGTCAGTACTCTTCCTTTCTTCCCCAGGATTCCTGTCCCATCTTAGTGCTAGTTTTGGTCCCATCCTGGCATCCAGACAAACCTCAGGGCAGGCTGGACCTGTGCTACAGGAAGGTTTGGAAAAAATTCCCTTGCAAAAATGAGGTTGGTGTTTCCTTCTTCCAGGGAGTGAGGGAATTAGATCATGGGGATGGTCATCGAGAGCTCCTGGTGGACAACAGCTCCATCTTCCAGCACAATAGCGCCATCTTCTCACTCTACAGGTGAGAAGAGAGAAGTACTGCTAGAGTGAGCATTTTCTTGTGTATACCAAGAAGTCTTCAATTCACTCCTCAGGAGTTATGTCCATGTGAGATTCCAGAGCAGAACTGAGAGAGACAAGGGGTTTTCTTTGTAGCTAGGTTTTGACAATTTGGTACAATTTCTTTCATGTTATGGGTTTTAGTTCTTTGGGAGAATTCAAATGTTAGCTGATAGGGCTTTGCTAAAGCTGCTCCTTAGCAGGAGGAGCTGGGCAAACTTACTGGAGGAGTACACTTTGACAGATGTAGGGAATGCCCATGCAACGCTTGATACGTTTTTTTGAGTCCTGTCTTGTTCCCTGCCAATAAAACCACTTCACAAAGTAATAAATGGGCACTGGTGTGATAGAGACATTTGTGTAATGTACATTGGCATATGAGGAACTAAATCCAGGGAGTTTTGCCAAAATTATTCTGAAGAAGTATTTTATTGACCTTGTAGAGGGGGAGTGCTATAGTGTTTGTTTTTCCCACTTGTTTCATATGAATTTTAAGATGGATACTTTTAAGATATCCATTGTAAAATGGAACATATACATCTTAAAATTCCCCTTTCTGGAAAAGGAGGCCATAGAAATGAGACAGAAAAAAAAAGTGCTTTCATGGTGAAAAGATGGACGGGCATGGAGCCTGAAATTTGTCTTATTTTCAAGTTCTCTTGTCTTTACACTCTTGTGTACTTGTACTAAATTCAGCCTCAAATAGATCAAAGCAAATCTCATATTTATGAGCTTTTATGCAATAAGGTGGTAAAAAGATAATCCTAACTTCTTTCAGTGACTTAGAAGGGGCCCACTGTCCTGTATTCTCTTCTTCATACTTGAAATTAAAAGATCGTTAGGTAACTGAAGAAAGAATTAGTTTTATGGGTTTTCTCCCCCTCTCCTCAGTTCAGAAAGAGGTAATAGCAAGCGGGGATGGAATTTCCTGGCAGTGCACCAAGATTATTTTATACATTTATTAGTAACAGAGAAAGAAATGACTCCATTAATAACCTGCCCAATCCAAAAATTTGGCCATCTGGGAAGTGGGAACACTTCCAGTTGTAGGAATCAAAATCCACTGGAGAAATTTTGACATACTGTTGCAATTTAGATGATGAAAGCCAAGGGTTAGGATTGAGCAACATGATGGCAGGGGTTATTTGTCGCCTATTAAACTTAAAAATTTTTGTTATGTGTTACCAAAAATTGTCAATGTTGTGCATGTACCTTTGACCTTGGAGCCCTATCTGACAGAAAAAATGTTTTTGTAGCAAGAGACCTGCCAGAAGGCTGGTGAAAGGATAAGATACAGGGGAACTTCACAACAGTATAAGTTAGTTGCATATGGAAATAACATCCCTGCCACTTTAATGCAGTAGGCCTTAATTTCAAATCAAATTCAGGACAAAAGTGAACGGCTAATTAGGACTCTCAGTTGATGTAATTCAGCATGTAAACTTGCCATGTACAAATTTGTGGAGGTGGAGATACCTTCTCAGGAGGCATCATCAAAATCCACCTGTGTCAGGGTTTTTCCCCCTGAATTCTTGGGAAGTGTGGTCAAGAGTGAGAGTGTTTGAAGTGGGAGAAGATGACTGGGTATTGCGCTGAACCTAGCGGGCACTCTGCCCTTCCACGGCCACGTGCTGACCCTGCCTGGCTCCCAGCTGGGGCTGCGTGGTGGCTGGTCCTGCTGCCAGGAGCATGTGGCATCCTGCTTTGCAGCGTCCGCTGGTACCCTGGGGGAGCCTGGGGGCTGTTGCCTCATCTGGAGCACCCACTGGCCATGTTGCTGATCAGAAAAGCTGGCTAGGCAGTGAGCAACGAGTGTCTGCTCCATACAGTTCAGAGCTGTTTCCCTCCTGTACCCCTGTATTGTACTGTTTAAAGGATGTGAGGTCTACAGCCCTGCAGAGGGTGGAGCAAAATAAGTACCAATCACTGCCACATAGCAGCTGCTTCCTGATTGACAACGAAGTTCTTCTGAGCTTGGGTGGATGGTAATGCTTATCCAACTGATCCTTTTGACCTAACTTTTCAATATAATGATTATCACACCCATTACCCCTATGTAGAGTTTTTACTGCAAGAGTAATATTACTCCAGACATGTTTTCCACTGAATCATGTGTATCCAAACACAAGAGGAAGGAGTGAGTCAGGAGTCTGGTTTTAAAAATAATTTGGCAGTTTTCTAAAGCTACCCGGATACTGCTCTTCATAAAGAAAGCTGAAAAATATCTGAGGTATTTGGGTTTGGCATGCTGGTCTCAAACATCATTTTCTCAGAATATTTTATTTGCAGAAAAGCAGTGGGGAGGAAAGAGCACTCCCCAGACATGTGTCAACTGACAGAAAATAAGTCAATCTGTATGTGTACAATCATGGTTTTCCCTTTAAAAATATAACATTTCCTTGTGCTGGGGACAATAGTTTAGTATGTTAAATTATGTGCTGCAATCTGGAAGGTAAATCCTTCCATAAAACTGTCAGTGTAGCTCATAACCCATCTCACCATAACAGCGCTCTTTTCAGCTTCTACAGTACTCTTCTGGTACAACATCCGTTGCAGACTGCCCACAAGTATTTTACAGAATCACAGAACGATATGGGTTTGGAAAGGACCTCTGGAGATCATCTGGTTCAACCCCCCTGCCAAAGCAGGTCTGCCTAGAGCAGGTTGCACAGGAACCTTTATGTGAATGATGCTTTGGTAGTGCATCTCCACGTTACACCATCTTTGAGAGACTTCTAGTCCTGGCACCTTTGACACTCTGGAAGGTGGGGGCTGCTAAAATCAACATAATGGACTGTAGGCAGATGAACCTTGGTGTGAAGAACTTGTATTCCCTTTCCTATTTGCATCACTTGCATAACAGATAAGATAACATGCATCACAGATAAGATGCTCATTTTCAAGACATCACTAAAGAGAGATTTCTGAGGATAAACAGAGGTTTAAGTTTTATGGGAAAAATGCAGGACCAAATAAAAACAGTTAAAGGATGAAATATTCCCACCATTTCCCTAGCAAAATCAGTTATTCTGCAAACTGCATGGATACACTTGAAATAGAGGAATAAAATGCTTGTGAGACTGTCTCTTTTTTTTTTTTTTCAGTAAGGCTTCACCCTTAAAATAATTATTGTAGATGTGAAAGATATTGAGTTCTTTTTCCCTTTAAATTAGGAATGAGAGCTAAATTCAGATTTTCACCTTGCAATTCTCACTTAAAAGTTTTAACTAAAGAATTAAGGAAAGTCAAATGTTGCATCTAAGATGAAATAATCTCCAAACAGCCTTTTGGATTTGAAGTTTCTCTAGATCTGTAGTAATAAAGTGTACAGTTTCAGCCTTTTAAGCCTGCTAACTCCAGATGAGAAAAAGTCTTTCTATCAGTTTTTAAATTACAGGCTGTTGGTTTGACACTGCAACCTCTTCAACCTTTTGAATCACAAACTGATAGAGCAGTTGAGATGAAGACTTTATGGATGTTCTTGTATCCAAAAATACTCTATTTACTAAAAATTATTCAGAAGCTGGGGGGTAAAAAAAACCCCACTGAATTACATGGGCTATTTCTAGAGAAAAATCTATCATTTACAATAAAATTGGTGTTTGAAGTGAGCATTCCAAAAGGAGAAGGCTATTATTTCATATAAATGTGAACACTGAAATAATGTTTAGAAAGCTGCATTTTTTGTCTGCCTACCCACAAATTAGACTTCAGCTCAATTCCACTGAAGGACTAGCTGTGCTTTCGGAAGGAGCCAGACATTAACCCAAGATAATAATGAGGAAAGAGCTAGAAGTCTTTCCAGAGGTGCAATGTAGTGCATGTGTATTCTGGTTCTTTTGCAATGCATTTAATTTAATTTAAACACAGTATGATTCAGTTAAATAAAATACGATTTAGTCACTCAAGTGAATGCTACTACTTGCCTCCTGTGGAAGGAACTTTTTGACAGGATATGATCACTAAACCATGCTGGAAGCAAAGACCTGAAAAATGTGAGAAATAAAAACTACTTAAAAATATTAACTCCAGATTTAGAATATAAGTATTATTCCTCCTGCAACTGAAGCTACAAGCCATGCATTAAAAGTGTTGAAACCTGGTTAAATGATCTCCTGATCCTTATGACTGATCCTGTCATATCAGTCCGGATGACTGTAAGAAACATACACTGGTAAAACTTGTTCTGTGGATTTCAGTCCTTGTGTCTGAACCTTTCATGAACTTCCTAAATTTAAATCTAAACTTTTCAAAGATGGCATTTTTGAGATGTCCATTTAGGATGCTTTTGGGGGAACCTGTTCTGTAGAGGTTTAAATATTGGCGTTTCTGAAAATCATGTTATTTTGAGGTGTCAGAAGCTGAGGACTAAAACGACCTAGTCATTTTTGAAAATATAGGCCTGATATTTTAAGTCAGAGTTTTATTTGTCATTACAAATATATTTAGAGTATATCCACAGAGAAGAATTATGTTACTGACACACTGTGCATGATACAAACAATCCTCTCCTTAGTTTTATAAAGTGTTTTAGAGAACTGTAGTTCTTTGAAAGTGGAGTTTTATTTGCTTAGAACAGCTTTGAGCTGCACATCTGTTGACTAAAACTTAATACTTCTACTATAAAAATTTTGCTGGTTTATGTCACTCACAATTTGTTATTGGCAATAAAGAGGAAATGCTTGTTTTTACCCAGGGAAGGAAAAACTATGTAGGGCCCCAACTTTACGTCTGCCACACATATTCCTTCTATGTTACAGCTCCTACCAACTTTTATATCAACTGTTGAACAGTTAATACATTTATTATGATCTTCCTTCAAAAATGAGTTTTTCAGTTATGTGCCTTTGAAGTATCCTTTATCCAATTGTTTTTTCTGTTTATTTTAAAACATAATCTTTGAAACACCAGAAAATGGCAATTGGAAAGCTGAAATGATATTGCTTCATGGCTCCTCTTCTTGGTAGATTGTTTAGCAACATCCGAAATGGGCATTTTTCAGCAACTCCTTGTGAGAGAAGCTGTGCCTTGGCTTGTGCACTGATGGCGCGGTGATGCCTGGCTTATTTTAGTGATCCTCTATAGGAGTATTTACATTGCACTGGTGACTTGATGTGGTCTGCCAATGCATAACTATGAGGCAGAGAACTCTAACAGAGCCATTAAATGTTCCTACAACCTCCTTTAAGTATCAGAATGTCTTAGCCTAATTCTACTAGGGAAGGACAGACAAGGACAATGCACTTATGAGCTTGCCAATTTCCCTTGTGCTCTCTTGTCCCAAGGATATAGACAGCTGTAAGAGCCTTTTTAACAACTGAGTATAGCAATTTGGAGATATTCCCTTAAAAAGGTCCACTCATGAATATTGCAACAGCAAATTGAAATTTGCATTTTTATTGTTCTTTTATCCAGGGATATTTTGCTAAAGCTGGTCAAAACTTTATATAGAAAAAGTCTCACACACTGATTGTGTAATGACTTTGCAAACAGAATCACATCTTTTCTGTCCCAGATAACAAATCAGTTTATGCTTATTAATTTACAAATTACACAGGTTCCAATGAGAGTAAATACGTGATGTTTCAACCACGGTGGCCTTGAGGATGGTTGAGGTATGTAACATGTAGATGTGGAGAACCATCCCTGATTTTTAATTTTGCTGAAGGCATCTGTGCTTTTTAACAGGTTCCATCACTGGTGGAAGAGGAAATTTTGATCTTATTGATGTTAGTGAGAGATTATCGAATGACACTGGTGGGTCAGGATTCTCAAGCTCTGTGAAAGACACTAATTCCATTCTTTGCTGGAATTCTGCATAGCTGGAAGATGTATTTCGTTGAAATCAAACTAGAAGCCAAATACTGGATACAGGAATAATGGTAAATGTAGTTGTATGTATATTTTTCTTCTGCACTGCGTTAATAATCAGTATGTAGCCAACTGGTAGCCAGCTGGCATCATCAAAAAATACGTATTTAGCTGCCGTGCCCCGTGTAGAACATGACAGCAGAAGCAGCAGAGTAGAGAAGTTTTGAAGTTGTGGTAGCATGGAAAGTGTGGCAGGCAGGCTGCAGGGGGTCCCAATGGAGATCTGCCTGACTCATTGGGGATTTGTTTTCAAGTTTCCTGAGAGATCCCACTGCCCTTCCCAAGTTTCTTGGCCCAATACAAGTAATTAACTCCTTTTCGCTTGTGTAGCAGTAGAAAAGGAGTTGGATTTGGATCTCTCTTGAATCTGAAGGTAAGGGGAATTGTGATAATTTCTATCCTACTAAGAGGAATTATTTGTGATAATTTCTGGCCTCTGGCATAACACAGACCTCTTTGTTTCTTACTGCTTTGAGTACAATGGCAGGTCGTGAAGAAAATACATCTGGACTAAGACATTTATTGTTATGGAGAAGGCACTACAATCCTTGATAATGACCTACAGTATCTTTAAACGATGACTTATTACTAGTGTGACCTTGCATAAATTCTCCATTCAACCACTGTGTAATTTTCTTGGCTAACCTTGAGTATCTCACACTCATCTGACCCACATACCAGTGGGTTAACAACTTTCAGTTATCTGAAAGTACCTGGTTTTGAAATCACTGCATTTCTTCAGACAAAAGGGAATGCTGTATCAAACTTTCAATTGTTTGTGTAATATCACAAGCTGGGGCAGGATTCCTGAGCTTCTGATGGCAATGCCATTGTAATTTTACTTTCAAATCCATAACTATGATAAAAATGAACGTGACAAAAAGATGCTTAAAAATTTAAATATATTCTTACAAGGCTGACCTTCTTAAATAAAATAAGTTATTAAGAGGCTTCTGAAAAGTAAGTATGGTTAAGGCTTTAATATACATAGCTTTCATTTAGGTTATTGAACTTGAATGCTCAGATGGATGTATGTGCCTGTGTGGTCTATATGTACAGTGATATATAATCACTACATATGGAGAGAGGGAAAGGAGAAAGAGCAATTGAAGTAAGGGCAAGTGGCAGGTAGGACTGAGGTCCAGTAGCAAGATAGATACCTGCTGTATTCATAGGTCCCATGTTACAGTTCTGTGCATGTTGCAGTGCACAGGATGTGGCACTGGGGAAATTGCTTATGTGAGCTTAGACCAGCGCTGAGATTTTCCATGGAACCATGGTTCCATTGATGTAAATAAACATGGGAAGATAATGTAACAAGCAGTTTCCCTGTTTGTCCAGTGAAATGGGTCATCAGAGCATGAAAATATGCTTGGGATATGATCCAGAATTTAGTAAGATATAAGGTAGGAACTGTGCCCCACCTTCACAACAGCCTTTTAATGTTTGCATGTCAAGGCAGGCTGTAAATGAAAAACATAATAAACACGATCACTCCTGCTTCCCATGAGGTGCAATTTATACAGCTGTTCACCTGTGTTTTCAGGTGGCCAGAAGCGAGAGAAGGCAGCTTGAATTCTGTAGGAATAAAGGCATGGGAAAGAAAAATAACATGGGGTGAAGAGGAAGAAGCATTCTGCAAACCTCTGAAGGTCCTGGTTTCTCAGTGCCAAATTTCAGGAAAGGAGAGACAGCTAAACCAAAATGGAAAAAGAGAAGGGGAAGGTATCTTAAGTTAAAAAGGCAAAGCTGTCCAGCCCACTTGCTCCAGTGGCTACAGAACTGACCTCAGAAGCTAGCTGGGATGCTGGAGCACGTAAGGAAATTTCACTTTCTTTGGAATCTTTATAATGCATTTTTTATTCTATCTTTTGAGTATGTATTTCATCATAGCAAACCTAGATATCAGTTTATCCTCACATTTTTTTCCTAGTTGTAAAGCTGAGTCTTGGCAACCTGATGCAAGAAAGCTTCCCTCTCTATGGGAGCAGCAAGCCTTAAATCAAGACGTTAAAATACTTTGCCAGTGACTAGTACTATAATCAATTTCTCCCCCCGGTCTGAACAGTGAGAAGAGAGATTTCTGCTTAATTGTGCAAGCTGACCTGAGAGCTGCTTATACAAAGGTTAGGGAGGGAAATGTACCTTTTGGAGGCCAGAGTTAGCAGACGTGCAGGTGGTATTAGGGAACACACATGATCTCCAAGGAAGTTCATAATAAGATTGTCAGGAATATCTGATGTTTCCAAGAGCTGGTACAACTATAACAATTTACTCTAGGGCCACTCTGCCCAAAAATTCTTTTGATCTGTTAACAACTCTATCAGCCTCACTTGATTTTCCTATAAACACATTGTTTCATTGCTAGGTTACAAAGGGGATTTCTCTACCCTCAGCCCTCATAGTACAGTACAGTTATTAGACAGAAAATAAGCTGAACCTTTGGGAAGTTAATCAGTAGGTTTGAAATTAGTCAACATGCAAAAACAAAATCTTTTTTCTGGCTGGGAAGTAAATTAAGAGCGGTTTAGGATATTTTTCCATGGTTTTTGTATGTTATGAGCCTGTTACAGCCTGTGGTTAGACCAAGATAGCTGATAGTATCCCAAAAGGAGTGTTAATTGGAGTGTTAATTTATAGGAAGGGATCAATGCATTCTTTGTGATGTCTCTGTGCATCTGTGGGAAAATGTTGCTTACACATTATCCTTGTTGGTGGGATTTTAAATGATATTAATATTTCACGTCTGGGCTTCTGTTCCAGAAAATAACTAGGGAAATTAACTAGTAAAATATCAGAGTTTTTATGCAGGGATAAACCTTTGCCAGCTGCTGGTAAGTAAATTTCAAAACAACAAGATAAATGTGAATCTTCCCATCCCACCTACCCAAAAAAACTTACTTAAGAATGGCTTATTTTACATTTTTATTTCTGCTATAGAGTACAGTTTTCTTAGTGGATGACTTACAGTGCTCTGCCCTTTTCTTGGCTAAAGAAACAAATAACTGTGTGTTGCCAAACAGCAGCAATTTCTTCTCCCTCTGAATTTTTTTGTGATTTTTTTTTTAAATTAACCTTAGTGAAATGTGAAAGTTCTGAACACAACAAGGGCAGTAAACAGATTAGTTAAAGTACTTCTGGCTCCAGTGAATTTGCCTTAAGCAGTAAAAAAGCTTGAGTTTCGTACCTGAAAGGGTTGTGACCATAGCAAGTGACCTCTAGGTTCTAACCTACAATTTCTGTTGGAAGGTACACATTAGAGTTAAAACAGTTAAACAAGTTCTGGCTTCTTGAAATCATGCAATTTCAGAGCAGTTGTTGAAGAAGGCCTCTTGTCTGCAACTGCCCCCTGCACAAATTTGATGAGACAAAGCCTAAATTTAAGCACAGGGTGTTGAGTTTTGGAGCGAGGAGCATCTCACTGGCAGGGCTACCTCAGCTCTGTGGAGGCATTTCTGCTGAGAGCAGCCTTCAGAGACTTGTAGCTCAGCTGCTGAGTAAGCAGGCCAGTAATTAAGCTGCAGGTCTCATTGTTTATGTTCATGCTTACCAAATTTTTAAACAGGCTAATAGTTCTTTTGAACTTTGGTAAAATAGGCTTAACCTGCCAGGCCAGGATGGGAGCAGTGATGCCTATTCCTGCTCTAGGAAGATGCATTTTGATTGTTTGCCAGAACTAAATTTTGACAATGAACTTCAAGGTGATGAAATGATGATTTATCTGATTCAGAATCAGCCTAGTGCACAAAATTAGAGGCAGTCTTGCACTATAATGATATGGAAAAGTGTGCATTACAAGCTGTAATATAGACTTTTTTAGTGGTAAACTTTTATGCAATTCAGGCAAGGCGATTTTTCAGGAAGTTGTGAGCACAGATGTCACCAGATGTGATGTATGACACAAGGTAGCAGTTTTATACCATTAATGTGTTCCCTCTTCAACATGTTAACATTCCCTGTTAAGTATAGCTCATGGATATGCTCTAGCTTCTGAAGCTCTTGTTACATTTTAAAAATTGCATATTTTTGAATTTGTTTGCACTCCTTTGTTTTTTCCTGTCCATGAATATTCAGAGAAATGAGTCTACTGGCAGGAATGTTCATAAAACAGCAAACTATAAACTAACATTAGAAGATGTTGCAACGGTCCGAGAATGTGACCATGGGAGTTATCTCCATCTGGGCATGGAGGGGGAATGATTCCTTGCAAGAATATTAAGAAACAGACAAAAATTCTGTTTTGAGTTTTTTCAATAACCTCCTTTAGAAAAAAACCCACTAAAATGTAAAAAAAACCCCAGATCTTGCCTGTCCTTCAGAAAATTCTTACTTCCAACAAATCCCTGCTGTTATAAATCTGACAACAGTTGAGATGTACTATCAGTGTAACAGATTTCATGCAGCTATAGGAATAATGTGAAAGCAAATGCAATGCAGCAATAATAATACATCTCCAAGGCTGGTTTCCAAGGCTGCTCCATTGGTGTGTGATTGAAAAGAGCAATAAAAGTCTTAGTGTGCTTTAGGCGGGGAACAACTGAGAAGCAAATTCCTTTGCTCTGCCATGATCTGGGTGCATCTTCAGGAGCAGTTTTACTCCCACTGGGACATATTCTGCAATTTCCTGATGATTTCTGATGCAAATATTGGGATGGTTTTTTTTTGTTCGGATCTTCTCCATGCTGTCCTTACCTTTGCAGAGCCCATTTCCATCAGGTGTTTGTACCAGACAGGATTAGTTTTGCTTGATTGTTTTGTCTTTACTATTTTGGCTCTTTTGTCCGTTTTCACTTTTCATTCTTCATGAAGCTGAATGTTATTGCTTAGCATCCCTTTCTTTTTACCATCCTCATTTCATATCTGTCCATCAGCATTAACTACTGGCAGGTATAAGCCTTTGAATGATCAAAGCCGTTCAACATCTCTCTGCTGCATCTGTTTTCCTTTGTTACCCATTCTTTCAGTGCTCCAATCATTCATGCAAGATGCAGCAGCTTTTTCAGACTTTCCTTGTGCTTCATGTAACTCTGTTTTAAATTTTCTAGGCCATCTATCCATTCATTTCATGATTCCCACACCTCAGATTTTGTTATTAACCTTGAGTATGTGACTTTGTAAAAAATACTTTCTGAAGTGAAAACAACTTTGTCACGTCAAAGGGGAATCTTCTGATACTTGTTAAAGCATGTCATCTTTCTAATTCTGAAGGTGATTGTGTTCGTTATCTGTAACTATTTGCTTTCTGGAGACAACTGCAGCAATCGGAGGAAAGGATGTTTGAAAATATAAGTCTCAAAACCATGAGTATCAAATCCCTCTCTCATCCCAAGGAATTAGGCATGTTTCTTCTTGCCATTCTGGAAATGAGGGCCATCGTAGTAATGGTCTTACCACTTAAAGCTCTCTTGTCCCTTGCTGTCGGGAACCAGTCCACCTCTCTGTATCTTGACCATCCTTTCTGTGAGAATCTGCAGAGGGTTTCCCTGGGGCTGGACAATCTCAGTTGAGGCAGGAATCAGCAGGTCTGGTCTATCAGAGGCATTTTGACTGGGGACCCAAAACAGTGCTTGAGCCCAGGTATGTCAGGGTGCAATCTGGCTGTTGCCGTGGTTTTCATGAAAGCTTTAGGGTAATTCTGAGAAGAAAGTTGGGACTCTTAGTACAGTCACTTGCTCTGCGGTGTTACACCCCCCTTGCTAATGCTGCTGAGCAGGCTGAAGAGAGGCAGGCCTATTCTGCCCTTGAGTACCTGCTCCAGAGACTGACTAATTTACATGATTTAGCCTTTAAAGGTGCGAGATGTGATTTAGTTTTGCTATTTGCTTTTAACTGTCCTGCTCTGCTTTATTTCATGGTGCTGTCTACCCAGGT
The DNA here is from genome assembly GCA_028565335.1 of Limnodromus scolopaceus. Classification (NCBI taxonomy): domain Eukaryota; kingdom Metazoa; phylum Chordata; class Aves; order Charadriiformes; family Scolopacidae; genus Limnodromus; species Limnodromus scolopaceus. Next base: position 40,884,298 of record JAOXNO010000013.1, read on the forward strand.
ATGTATGAACAGGATTTAACTTCTAAACTGCCTTGCTCCAAGCTTAGATATGCCTCTTGGCTGAAAGTGGTGCAGTAAAACTCAGAGTTCATAACAGACTTTCTATGTTGAAACACTAAAGTTTTACGTTGGTCTAATATATTTTCACTTGGACCTTAGAACTCTCATAAAGAACTTGCTCATGCTGCCAATTTTACCCGTTCTCCTAACATGAAGAATCCTAGTTATTACTTTGCCTGACACTTCAGGCAATGAATTTCATAGTAATTATTGTTCTTACCCTTTGCTTTCTTCCCTCATATAACATTGCCTGACACTTTCTATAATTAACCAGAAAAGCTTAAATATTACCCATGATTCACTGGTTTGTGCCAGAGTTAAACCTTACTCTTCTTTCCATGTCTGACTGGTTAAGATGCTCGATGTGCTCCGCACCAGTGTGATCAGTATGAGATTAAAGGGACTTCGCTCTTGGCTGCTTAGTACTTTTTGTCACCCAGTACTAAAGGCGTGTTGAATTAATTATCTTGGACTTGGGTTAATGTGGTGAACTACACTCCTGTTTTTCAAATTAATTAGATGAATAGCTGCATTCTTAATGGAAGGTGGTGAGGGACAAGAACCACTGCTACATTACGTATTACTGAGTACTATAAAACCCTGTTTGAAAGTCAGTTCTTGGACCATCAGAGGATAGCGTTAGTCCAAACCATTTCAGGCTGTCTTGCAAGGACTCTCTAATACAGAGGCTTTGCCATCTTGGGTAGGGTCCATGGGAAAGGTCGACGTGATCATTTTTCCCTGAAGAGCTTTGCAACCCAGGCATATTGTCTTCTCTGTCATTCCACACGGAAAAAGCAAAATTTTTGTGGTCTTGGGGTAGAGCAGCAGGAAGTCCCAGAAAATCAATCTATAAAGGGTTTTCTAACTTCTCACTATCTTTTGGTTGTGTTGACAGCAGTTCATAAGAGGAATGTGCTCTGTCTTGTGGGGCTGAGAGGAGTCTCTGGATGATTGTGTTTGCATATCTATGGAGAAAAGGACTTGATAAAGAGTTACGAAATGTGTAGATTAATGTATTATAAACCAGCAAAAATGTGGTGAGGTCAGGAAATTATTCCTGTGGCAATTGTTTTCATGTTAAATCTGAGTACTGGAGCGCTCCAACATTCTTGATGGAAAAATCCATAATTACATGAGAAGTGATAATAAATGTTTCTTTTTACATTCCCTCTCCAAACCTACATACTCTGGAAATTACACTGGTCTGAAATATAGGATGAATTATAGTACGTATTTGATTTGTGGCAAGTTTAAGATGTACTGTCTTCTGAAATGTATAAATACTACATTTGTTCATGTAGACAAAAATCTTCATCTGTTTGAGGTAAGCACTCTAGGAAGGATGACACTGCTCACTAAATTAACTGTAAAAGCTTATACAAAGACCCTGGTGCAACACCAAATGTTTCAGAAAAGGCATCCTTGCTTGATATTTTTCAGCAGTAGCAAAATAAATAGATAAATAGACACAAAGAAGTTAAAACAATTGGATGACTAATATGAATAAAGTGAGAAATAATACTGAAAATGAGAAGGCTATCATCTAAACAGGGCATGTCACTGATAACCTCACCTAGAAAAAGTATTGTTCTGCTGCTGTGTCTCAGAAAGGATTTATATAAAATAAAAGACACTGAGAGAAGGGAGCATTCTTAGCAGCATGTGAAACTTCCTTAGATGAAGAGAAAGAAAAGAACATTAAAAGCAACAATAAACAAAATGTCTGGGACACAGTCAATAAACAATAGAGGACATGTTTCCATTTCTGTTCACCGTCCAGAGGATGCACGAACAAGTAACAGTTATCCAATGAAATTAAAAGGCTGCGAATCCAAAGAGGGATTCCTTTTTGACCAATAATTTGGAGACACACAGCTACAAACATCTGAATAGATTTTTATTACATTTACCTGACTGTAAACAAAAGCAAAGAAGGAAAAAAGAAGAAGAAAGAAAAAAGAAATCCATATTTTAGTCAGAGAGAAAAAATGTTGGTGTTTGTTTTTGAATGACATCCCTTTTCAGGACAGCATTTTGGCACATGCTTCACTCAACACTATGATAACAAGCAGCTTCCAGGAGAGATGGACTTGTACATATAGTCAAATGTTCTTCTGAACCTTAGGTAGATGAGCTATCAGCTACCAGTTGCCTCAGTCTAGGTTTTATGTGCCTCGCCAAAAGCGTCTATTTCTGCCTAAAGACTGCAGTTAATATGGATGGGTGGCCAGGGCTGGTGTGACCGCATTATTTTTTTAAGTCGTCTGTGGCTTATAAGGCTTGATAAAACTCCCAGGTTACCAGGCTGCTGAGCTACTGATTGCCAAAACTAGGATGGTTCATCTGGGACGATGCACTCTCTTCAGTGCCATAGAGAGCTTTATGGCTCTTCTTATGTTCATCGGGAAACAAAAATTTTGCTTTCTGTTTATTACATGAAAAGGAAGTAATGTGAGTGTAACTTTTATAGTTAATGTATAATGTCTAGACTTTAAAATAACTGAGAAGGAGGCTTTGTTATTCAAAAATAGATCTTCCAATATAGATTTTATTGAATTAATAGTATCTTCATTTGTGGATATATTCACTGTAAATAGCTTAATCATTTTTCTGATGCCAGAGTTCCTCTTATCTGATGACTTCTTACGAGCACATTAAAAAAAGAAGGTGGCATATTTGATAAGTCTCTATGGCTTCCCTAAGGAGGGAAGAAAAGGTTGAGGGATTAGATGTCTGATTAGTGCATAATGAGGAACTTTACTTTCTAAAATAAAATTAGAGTTAATTATAAAATGACATATTCACATATCAATGCAATTACTTTACTAAGGTTGCCATAGAGCTAGGGATCATAACTACATGGAACTACCATAATTTCTGACACTAAAGTGAGTTTCAGTGGCTGAAATAATCTTGTAGATAATCTTCATCCTGAGCTCCAGGCAGTGCCTGAACCTGCTGCCTAGCTAATGGATGTGGGAAGGGATACATTGAGCAGAGCATAATCATCATTGTTTTGAAGGGGAAGACATTTGCAAGGGGTGTGTTTCTTTATTTTACAGTTGTTTTGCTTGACATTTTCTAAAGATTTCTCCCTTATGCTTCCTCCTGCCTCTCCCTGCCTCTTCCCTACATCCCAGTATAGTTTTAAGGATGAACATCGCTGGTGTGACCTGTCAACAGAGCCACCCATACAGACACTTGACTTAGAGATTGCATCCTGAAGGTAGTCTGGCACCATAACAAGGGTATTGAGGCAACGCATTCTACCCTAATGCTGACCCTGGCCCCTAGTCTAGACACGAACTTCTCTTTTTCCAGGAGGCATTGACTGTTAGGGAGACTCAATGCACAAATAAACGTACTGACAGACCCTTACTGACTTCAGGGGGAGTGGAAGACCCTTGTGGGCAAAGACAGAAGGAATGGTCAGCAGTGTTATCCACAGGAGGCCTGCCCTGAGATAGTGCATTGTTAATCCTTCTGTCCAAATGAATATCCTGTCTCTCTCAACAAAATAGAAAGGATAAGATGTCTGCAAGGTCTTCCTCTTTTTTTTTTCCTCTGTTTTTTTTCTTTTTTTTTTCTTTTTTCTTTTAGCAATATTTCATTGGTTATTCTAAAGCATTAAAACATGTTCAGCATAAAAACAGTAAAGACTAATTCTGCTTTTGTTATTTGGGTATTTATTAAAATATCTTTAAATGGGGCTATATTTGATACAACAGACTATTCAGTTCTGTTTAGCATACAATAATTTTTTTGTACCACTGTATTATTACAACATTATTATGGCTCTATAACCTTAAAGTAGGGCTTGGATCTATCAAGGTCTTTATAGGGCAGTAAAAGAAGAAGAAATCTAAAATCTGTTCGTGCTGAGATTTCAGTTCGTGCTGAGATTTCAGTTCGTGCAACCTATCTGCCAGAAATACTTAGAAGAATATTTTTGGAGAAGTACATGCCTGTACATGATGCATCTTTAGAAAGGCAAAACAGTAAGAGAAGGGCAATGTATTTTGGGGAATTCTGTCTTTGAAATGATTGATAGCCCAAACTAGTTTTAAATAACATACATGAACAACAAGCTGTGGAAGACCTCCAAAAAGATGATCCTCCAGCTCTTGGGTGGGAAATACTAATATAAACACACTTCCCTATTGTAATTCAGACCTTAAATCTTCAGATCATTTTAATCTTCATGGCTATTATCACCTGCCTTCGGCTCATCCTCTGAAACAACAACAAAAAAACAGAAGCAGGAGGTAGTGAATTATCTGGCAAGCTTCAGAAGCACATTTATAAGGTGAAAGAAATGATACAGTCTTGAGATGTTCAAAAAAGGGTGCTTCTCTTTTCCGGCTGGTGGTGCTATTTGGAGTAGATAATGTGCTAAGGGGCGCTGAGTCCCCTCAGAGCTGGGAGAAATGTGGGGCTGGGAAACCACCTCTCCTGGGCTGGTCTGCCCAGATCCCATCATGCCCCTAAGAAACCAGGCTGGAGGTGTCTTGGCCTTGCTTCCTTTTTCTCCCAGGATCAGATAGATCTGTGGGCTGTGTTTCCTTTGACCATCCCAGATCTCCCCATATATGTTCTGTGACGTGGCAGCTCATAGCCCGTCTCCAGACAGCTTTTGGGACAGCCTGCTTGTCCTCTACGCGGGCCTGAGAGCACAGATACCCCCTCCTCTTGGGAAAGGACTTTCCAGGTTTTAGTGGATAATTGACTAATCCTGACAAACTTCTGACCTAAGCTACAAGGGAATTAGGAAAATGATTTCTGGGTTTATTAATCTTATAATTATTTATTTATTGTATAAATTGCAACACCAACTCTAAACGAGCTGTACAATGCAAGAGTTTTCCCTGATAATTATGGAGCAGATTTGCCACAACTGCAACACAGAACAGCATACAGATAAATACATGATGAAATTTAGGTCTTATAAAATAGTCCTAACCAGAGAGAAACTACTTAAAAAGTCCACAGCTGTATTCTATTTTGTATGGTAAAGCATATATTCATTTGGGGTAGAAATAAATTTATATTTATAGTTCTATATTATTGTAAGGAAGATGACTCCACACTTTTCTTCTTATTTATACTTAATTTCCCTCTATGATTTCAGCTAGAAAAGAAGTGTGTCTGCACTGAGGAGTGGTCCAACCCCACAAGTATCTTGTAACTTTGATAAAATTTTGCTTTGTCGTTTACGCCTTAAAGTGACACACAGAGGTGGCATAACACAGCAGACGTAATTACAAACTCTGAACAAAGTATAACACATTTCAGTGAAAAAAAACCCTCAACACACAAATACATAAAACTAGAGCTTAAATGTATTACAGTATTCCTATGCATTTTTGTGCTTGTGCATAAAAGTAAGGTGAAAGGAGGACTCAAGCAGCAGATACTTGCCCAGGACCTCTTTTTCATCTCTCTACAGTGTTAGATAGCTGGTATTTTTGCTGGAAACCCCCCACCTTTGGGTTTGCCACAGTTATTCTCTTTTGTGTGGCACCACTTTTTCCTCCCTCGGTGCTCCCTCTCTGTAAGGAATCTCTGTTCTTTCAGCTTTGCCTGTGTCTGAGACTGCTGTCTCCACAGCTTGTTTTGCAGATTCCTTACACAAGTACACGTAAGCAAGTGTGCAAATCCCTGAAAAACTTTTTTCCCCATTCCTTGGGTCCTCATGGGTCTTGCCTTGAGCCTACACAGGGCAAGAGGAGTTTGCATCATACAGTTAGTAGAGAAGAGACATGCATAATTAACTGAGCTTCAGTAGCTAAAGGATGTTCCCTTTTCAGTTAGTTCCCTTTAACTCAATTCCTCTTGACTCTATTTTACTCTTTCGTACATAACAAATGTCCATTTTCTGTGAGGGCTACTTTTTACCCATACAAAAATTTATAGGCTAATATGCTTGCTATGCTGTGCTAACTAAAGCAGGAGTTAGCCCAATCTCCTTAATTAGGGCTTGTATGCCTTCATTTAGGTCAGCTGCTTAGAGGAAGTCAGTCTTATAGAGTGAGCTATCTCCTGTATGGGGTGCTGCCCTGCTCTTTGGATGCTGCCCTGCTCTTTGGATGCTGCTGCTGAGCCAGGTAGGGAAGATTTTTTTCCTTTTTTGTTGCCCTTTGCAAGTGAGGAGAGCTGATATCCAGACAGAATCTCTATAGGGACTCATCAAAGGCTGTTTAAGTTACTTTCCACCTTCCTCAGTTAAAAGGGATAGGAAGAAGCAGGTTTTTTCTTTAAAGTTTTTCCTGAGGACCAGTTGGCTTTGTCTGTTCAAGGTTGGACTGAATAGCTCTGTACCTTTATTTGTCTTTGTTCTGGATAGAGGCTAGCGTTTATGAGAGATCTTCTTTTTCCCTGCTATGTTTTGGAACAAAACCTGGAATACTTGTAGTTGTTGTGTATTGCAGAAATAGGGCTTGAAAGTGCTTGTTGTATTAACTTGTATGGATCCTGTAAAAGTGGAGTGTGCTTATTCAAGCTGCAAATGCAGCAGCGGTCATGCTATGGACACAGCTAAAGCACACGTTAAACTGCGTAGCTTGGTTCCTTCTTGTAGAGAGCATCTGTAAAGCTGTGAGCCCTGCTGAGCTAGTTAAAGCAGGCTGTGTTGGAGGCAACTCCATTAAACTACTTTCTACTATCACGGAAGGCTCCTCCTGGTAACCTCCCACTTGCTAGCTCAGAGCCATATTTCACCTGCGCTTGGCTTGCCGGAGAAGTCCTGCTTCCCTTCACTTCCCTCTTGTCTTAGAAATAAGTGTAGAAATGGGAACTCCTTCCTTCACCTCAGCCTGGAGAGGGAAGAAAAGGCAACTGCTGCCCTGGAAACCCTGGCCCAGTTTCTGGACAGGGACACAGGGAGTCAACTGCAAGAACAGAGGGCACTGGTGTGACTGTAGAATCATGCTGGTGGATGAGCAAGAAGTAAATCTTGCCTCTTAATAAGATATTGATGAATTTTTTCCCACAAATACGTCTAGATTTACTTCTCGACATGTTGTACGTCTCTATATGCTCAATGAATGCTAAAAAACCAACAGGAGATAAAACCACTATTCTGAAGGAATTGGAACAATAATACTGCACAGAGCTGCCTAATTAACAAGGCTGTGAAGTAACTGGAGTAATTTAGCAGAGACAATTAATTTCCCTTGCATCAAAATACACATTGGAATGCTGCAGAGCAAATGCATAATTTTCGTTTCTGATTACTCGAAAGAACTTACAGGACCTGATATTCAGATTACTTTTCAGGGATCAAGGGAAAGTATAGGGAGGCTTCTGCTGTTTTCAAATTTTAGTGCATGATGACTGGAATTTAAAGTATTTTTCTGGGGTTTTTGCTTTGATAATGTAGAGAGTAATCCCTGAGTAGCAGTGCATCTAAAACACTAGTTCCTCCTCTCTGAGGCTAAGACTTTATAATCAAAAGCTGCATGGAAAGGGGTGGGGGGAATTCTTTATGACCTTTTCTAGGAATATAATTATTTTGGTGCAGAACCTAGATAAAGCTTGAAAGTCCAATAAAGTGATGTTTAAACTAGGTCAGATTTGTTGTTGCAGGAGAAAATGCTCAGATCCAAGGTTAGTTTGAACCCTGGTTCATTTGCACCCTCAAAACAGCAGCTGAGGCAATTTAATGAAAAAACTGCACTATATTGGTGTACGACAGACTGGGCCTGTGATTACTGCATGCTAATTACTCTGTTGAGTATTGCACAGATCTAAACCACTTTTCTGGCCTCATAAACTTGCTCTCTGCTACTAAAGAAGGCTCATTGTTCTCATGAGGATAAGTTATGATACCTCTGTAGAGTTCCTTGGTGGTATTTACTCTATTCTGAGTACAGGATTTAGGAATACAAAACGTTCTCCTGAAAGATTAACAAAGTGTGTATTAGAAAGGCACTTGATTAATGGCAGACCAACTTGTTCCCTCTTCTGCATCACCTTATTCTGCATTCACAATTTAACAACAGCAAAATCTGCAGCAGCTTCTCTTCACATATCTCCCTGTGTTAAGATGTGTCTTGAAGGCCAAGTCCAACCATCATAATGAGGAAACTTTAAATCTGAAGTGAGTGTATAAGCCACATAAATATCCACCAGAAGTAAGTGATGGTTGGCTCTGAGGAAATTTGTCTTTAGATTAATAGCTTTGGCACTTCTGTGTCGTCGTGTATGAGCAAGTAATTCAAGGCGCCTGCTGTTATAATGATGGCTGGTAAGAGTAAAGCAAAACTCATCCTTCACTGGATTAAATGTTTGGTGCTGCAATAGGCTGATGAACAAAGTACATTTAGCTGGAAGACCCATGCTACTGTCTCCTCTAATGCAAGCATGCCTTTGAAACTGCTACTATAAATTACATTAGTCAGATTTTGTATATTGGTGGCTTGGATCATTTTCTGAGTGTGGATTTGTTGATACAAGTAACATGCTCTGTAATTGGGGACATCCTCTTTGGGCATGCCCCACTTACTATTTAAATAAGGTGCTTCTGAGAAAGGAAATAAAGAAATGCCTGCTTTTCCTCATTTGAATAGATCCTCTGCAAGGGATCTGAATGCTGAAGTTACCACTTGCACGTTAATGAGAGGCTAGTACTTAAACTATACCAGTCTAATGTGAAGTCTCACAGGCAGTTGCATGTAGGTACTACAGGCAAGAGAAAATGTTTGCTTTGAATAAGCACTCATTCATTTTCATTTTTTCACTGCTTGAAAAACAGAACAAAAACAACAATAAAAACAACCACCCAAGCAAAAGAAACCAACACTCCAAAAAAGCCCAAAAACACACACAAGAAAAGTATATCAGCTTTGTGTTGTTTGAAAGTATCAAGATATGCCAACTTTAGTTGCTTTTGAATAATTTTGTAGTTCTATCTTATGAAATGTTTATTTGCTTTAAGTTAAAAACAGAGGAAAGACACGCCACAATACTTTCCTCCTTCTTATTTGACTTTTACACTGTAATGTCTAATGGTGGCTTAAGAAATCGTTTCTGGAGAAGATCCTTGCAATTCTTTACCAACGCTTCTTCAGGAATTGTAAGTCTGGAATTCCATGATCTGTTACTAAGGCTCTGGCTTGATCAATGAAAATTACACTTTTGATTTTTATTCCCCTTCCCTGCCCCCTGCTGTGATTTTGTAACAGGGACCAAAACAGTAAAAGTCACAGGAACATAACTGGGAGAAGGCTTTTGGCTTTCACTAATAATTAATTGGCTGGGTATATTTTTTAAGTTGATATAATTAAGCAGACTTTTTTTTTCTTTTTCTGGTAAGAAGGATATGGAGAAAAATAAGTATATTGCAATACTTATTTAATTGAATTGATCTTCTAATTATTAAAGTATAAAAGGTTTCATCAGGATTGTTTTAAGTATAATTATTTAGTAAGCTTTGGTGCTGGAGGAACAAATTTAAGCAGGAATGAGAAATTACTTCACTCAACTGCAAAACTGAACTCTTGAACTTGATGGAAGGTTTGACCATCTTTCTTCTCAGTAGTCTCATTTTGCCCTGTGTACTTCAAGTGGTTTGACCAAGAACAGAAGCAGAGGAACTGTTGCTGGATGGGAGGATATGTTTCCTGTAGAAAGCAGTGCTGGGAAATCCCACTGGATAGATACCTGATGGTTTTGGGGTGCGTGGAAATCAGGAAGCCCACATGTCATTCTGGGTAGATTCTCCTAAGTGAAAAACCTCATTTTGACAAAATGTGCCGAAATGTTCCAGAGCGAGTTGGCTCGTTGTGATCAACCTCTGCAGGCTTTGACTCACAGTCATAAAATTAATTTCATTAAAAAATAAGTAAATAAAAAAAAAAGTATTTTGACACATGACTGCAACCATGTGTCAAGATGGAACAAGTATGATACAAGGGTGCCAGGATTTAAACTCCTCTTCTGTGACTTTTTCTTTTCTTTGCAAAATATCCCACCCCACATGGGTCTTTGAGATCTACCAGCAACACTTAGCAATATTTTGCCTGCCCGTATTTGTCTGAGGAAGCAGGTAGACCTGGGATAAAAAGGTGGAAAGAGAGGCTGTGTCTGGGAAGCAAAGGGCATTTGATAGCCTTGACAGGGAAAGCCTCTTGTGAATGTGGAATTGTTCCTGGGAAACTCGTTTAGCTTTAGCTAAGTCATTGTTGTAGGTGAAGAAAGAAATTGAGAGAAATAAAAATAGCAGTATTTTATTCAATATTTCAGATGGAGCAGCTCACACTGAAAGCTTCCTGAAAGTCTCTTTTCACCTAACCGGCTGAAGCCAAAAATAGATTTCAGCTTTACTAATCTAAAAGAGATAAAATTGGATAGTTACTTTTGGGTTTTAATCTTTTTGATGGCATCCCCAGGAGGAAGAAGCTTAGTATCATATTGGAGTTTGTCAAGTGTTTTTCAAGATGTTTAATGTTTGAGCGGAAGGGAAAGGTAAGACAAAATCCCTCTGTGAGAGATTCCATCATTTCCTTTATTTGTATTCTGATGACATCTGATTACTTAACTTATAATGATATTCAAGTGGCTATAAGTATTTCACCAAGCCCTTGTGTGCCACAACTGCATAAACAGTTCAGCAGTAAATACCAAGCAGAACTTTTAGGAGCTGTGAGATTATGCTCCTGCATCTTTTGGTGGATGTGACTCGGCCAAGCTGAGATTTGCCTTGCTGAAGTGAAACGTGTATTTTCCTTGCTTGTATTAATGAACCTGGAAACTGAATAACAGGTGGTTTGGGGCAAAACTGTGGTATTTTACTTTGAGGCATAACTGAACTGCTTCAGCAGGTCAGAGAATTTCAGAAAGCAATCTGGGCAGTTAATGTTAATGGCAGCTTAACTTCTCTTCCAGAAGATCGTTCCGAGTCTTCTCATTCAAGCATTCATTCAAAGGCTCTGTCTAACTTGGGACACCTGATTAGTTGCTGGTTTCTTGCCAAATGCACCTTCCTTTTCTGACACTGGCGTCTCTAGAGGATGAGATGTCTGCTACTTCTATGAGTGCTGACTCCATTTCTAATGTTCCTAGGGATCCAAATCAAGCAACACAATGACTTTTCTTTTTTTAGAAGAACCTGAAGATTTAACGTTCAGTGTCATTGGGAGCATTTCATCTGTGGCCTCATAGTCTAGATTTGATCCTTGCTTTTCACTAGCTTCATTGTTGTAGGGCGTGACCCTGGGTCGCAAATTACTCTCAATATGTCTTTAAATTGTGATGTGTCAATGTATAAACAGGTACTTCCATTACAGGTCTTGAGTGAATTGTCATCTGCTTTTTCTTGATTGTGCCTGAGCAAATGTTCTTGCCCCAAAGGGGTCAGCACTAAAAATAAACATTTCACATGGTGAATTACTGCAATTCCACTGGTAATTTCTAGGAAGAAAATGAAAAAGAACAAAAGAAACTATACTTCTATCCTTGGCCATTACAGTGGAGAATGAAAATCACAGGAGAGGAATGGTGAGGGAAGGCATTACTGAAACATTGCATTGCAAAGCATAAATACCTGAAAACAAAACAATAATATACTTCTGAAACACTTCTAAATGTGCCTGTCAGTAGCACTATACAAGGATGCAGGAGTTCTGGGGTAAAATTAAATGGAAAATGTCTATCAGCAGGGTGATGAAAACCCATGCTGACCTTGCATCTGGTTGTTCTGGATATTTTTTTTTTTGTTGGGGTGGTGGTGCTCTTGTTTGTGGTTTTCAGAGTGTGGGTTTTTGGTTTTGTGGTTGTTTAGGTTTTTTTTAATTCACAAAAAAAAAAAAAACAAACAAAGAAATCCCACATAAAGGAATGGAATGTCAATATAAACCAATGTGGAATTCTGTGACTAAAACCGCCAATGGTATGCTCCCAGCCCCTCTCCTGGGAAGTCAGCAGCTCTGTACTGCATCGCTTGCAGATTCTGTGTGTTTCTTAGACCATCTAAGAGCATGTCATGCATGACAAAACTTTTGGACCTACTTCACAGAATACCTTACTTTGTTGTGGTCTTCTGTTGCTAGAATAAGCACAACAAACAATAGCTATTTAACAGTTACAGTTCAATAGCTACTAGAGCTCATCTCTTTCCCATGGGCTTCAATCATACAATGAAGAAGGAAAAAAATAAAAATCCTTTGAGCTAATTGGATACCTCCTATATTATATGTTAAATGACAGTTAGAGCAAGGAAGTTTTGAACAAACAGTGGCCTGAATGATTGCTTGCACAACTCTTTCTGGTAGTTACCGTTAAAGAATAGATCAGTAGAAACCAGAAGACTTTAATTATTTTTATTTTTTTTTCCCCTGGGCAGGGCTAAAAAACAATAGAAGAGAACAATAGCAGAAGCTATATACAAATTATTCACATAAAGCACAAGTTTAAATCTGTCAAACACCAGTCACTCGGTTCTAATCAAGGTTGATAAATCCTGATGAAACAGAGGGGAAAAGATGGAGAGGAATAGATCATTCACTGGTCTTGTTAGACAGCACTTTCTGAAAAGAATTCACTACAGCTGCAGTTCAGCAAAGTGCTTGTTTGTATGTCCTTTTCATCTGCAATAATAAACTCACCCCTTCTGTATACACCTATGGGCTCATGCATGCTTAGCAGCACTGCTGAATCAAAGCCTACATTATGAGGTCTTTCAAAGTGATGTTTAGAGACTGACACCTTATGCTTATCTGGATGGGAAAACATGAGGCAGTATTTATCAGTCTTCAGTAAAATGTAAAGATCTTCTAGAAGCAATCTTTGTTTTAAGATGTCTTTGTACACTCTAATCTGAAGGTTTAATCTTTCTAAAATGTGAAACAGCTGTCTGTATTTTTTTTCTTCTTTTTCAGTTGGTGGCTTGTTTGGGGATGTTTCTGCCACCCCCCCCACCCCTTCATCATTCATAGTGTTTGGAGTAACTGGTTATCCTATCATTGACACGGCTGTAGTCTGCTAGCTGCAGGAAGGATTGCAGCACAGGATTTGTGCCACTTCATAAAGCAACAGGAAGAATCAGCACTTTCTCTCCTTGCTCATCAGTAAAAGTGGTTCAGAGGGAACAACATTTGCATACTAGCGTTGCGGTTTTTTTCCTCTGGTTCAGAAGCCTGGAGATTAACAAAGCTGATTTTAAATTCTCAGCCATCGCCTAGAGTCCTTGCCACTCTACTCAAAGCAACCTGTGCAAACAGGTTATTGAGGCTTAATCTGAAGTGCATGAGGGAAATACCCTCTGCCACCTACTTATATCACTCTGCCTGTGTGCAGATATGTGGGTCCTTTCTGGTAAAATGCTACTATGCAGTGATACGAAATTGGGCTTTTTTTCCAAAGTGCTGCAGTAGTGTTCCCTCCCTTCAATATTTACAGATAAAATATTCAAGTTTCCATTAGCTTAAAACTTAATTTAGAAATTCTTTAGGATCATCTTCTGCCTAAATATTATGTGCAGATTGCCACATACGGTATTATTAGAATTCTTTTAGATCTAACAGCTGCCTTGGATAATGTTGGCCATACTGTGTTATTTATGTTTTTGCTCCCCACCAGGAACAGATGGAGTCACCTTCTAGCAGCTTTGCTGCTGCTTTATGTGGGAGGCCCATAGAGTAACTGTTGGTAACTACTCATCTGCCCCGCATCCTGTTCAGTCTTCCCACCTCTTGTCCATGAGCATGGGCAAAATGCAGGCTCTGTTGAAGTCTTGCCACAAATGTCAGCTTAGAGAGGACTCTTTCTGTGATACACAGTCACTTCAGCTGGAGACACAGAGATGGCTTGGAGCTTGCGGGGGGCTGGATGGTAGGCAGGAGAGGGCTGGGTGGCTGAGGCTCAATCCAGATATGGCTTGGAGTAAGGTGTGCACAGCATCTTCTCTGAAACAAGCTTGGGTATTGCCACACTGGGTACCTCTGCACAAAGCCTCATGAAAGCTCCTGTGGCATCCCACTCTGTGTTCCGTGTTACCTGCATAAGCACTTCCCCATCCTCCTGGGTAGGTTTCAGGACAGCAGGGAGTACGGGGCTACCATGGCAACGCTGCCAGGAGAAGCAGAGCTATCTATTTTAGGTGATTTGTGTTGAACGAAACAAATGGAGCAACTTTCTGGGAGGTTGCAGTAGTTGTGCCCTTGGGAAGATTTTGCTCTGGGAGGGTGTTTTTCTCATTTAAAGGATGTGATGTTTCAGGATGCACAGGCACTTCCCCTCTTTCCCAGAGTGCTTTATTTCTATGGAACACCAGTGAGGCAAGGCTAAGTTGTTCTTGTTATGTAGGCCTTTGAAAATATGAATGGGAATAGCACAAAATACATGCAGTGGTCAAATACCGTTGTTTTACCAAAAAATAAGTGACTCCTTGAGCTGGTAGCAGTTTGAAAATAGGTTGTGCATGGGACACTACTTAAACTGACAGTGTAGTAAGAGAAAACAAATATGGCTTTATTTTTGTTTCCAAACAGCTTAGAATAAATCTGATGAATTTTAACTTCCTGTCTTAAACAGGAAACATTATAAATTCTTTTTTTTTTCTTTTCCTGCAAATCATAACCTCACTTCAAAACAGTGGGTTAATGCATTCCTGATGTTTTACTTCTTATGATATTCAGCATCCATGAAGGTAAGCTGCTCCCTGGGACCCAGCAGTGGCTAGTTACATGAGAAATCATCTCCTCTTCTGTTCATGATTATTTATTGATTAAAATACAATGTACTGAATTGCAAATTACCTCTTGGATGGCTTGAATGCCATATTATTTTTTTATAGCCTTAAAATATAGCAATATATCTGAAACACAATGTTCTCAGTATATCTGCCTATTCTCACCTTCCATTTATAAATTTTAAAGCAGTTATTTTGGTAATGGTAGACTATATTTATTTCTATAGTGAAAAACCTTGTAGCTAAAAGTAAACAGAACACTTAGACAGAACTTTAATTAAATTTGGCTTTTTATCCTAGTTGGGAAACACTTTCAGCAACAGTTTGAAAACGTACAAGGGAAGCTTTCATAGTCATCGAATTATAAAAACATTTAGATTGGAAAAGACCTTTAAGATCATCAAGTCCAACCGTTAGCCTAGCGCTGCTAAACCATGTCCCTCAGCACCACATCTACATATCTTTTAAATACCTCCAGGGTTGGGAACTCAGCCACTTTGCTGGGCAGCCTGTTCTAATGCTTGATAACCCTTTTGGTGAAGAAATTCCTCCTAATATTCAATCTAAACCTCATCTTTAGAGAAAAGGCCACTTTCTCTTCTCCCATCACTTGTTACTTGGGAGAAGAGCCTGACACCCACCTCGCTACAACCTCATTTCAGGCAGTTGTAGAGAGCAATAAGGTCTCCCTCAAGCCTCCTTTTCTCCAGGCTAAACATCCCCAGGTCCCTCAGCTGTTCCTCATAAGACTTGTGCTCTAGACCCTTAACCAGATTCGTTGCCCTTCTCTGGACATGCTCCAGCACCTCAATGTCTGTCTTGTAGTGAGGCACTCAAAACTGAACACAGTATTTGAGGTGCAACCTCACCAGTGCTGAGCACAAGGGAACAATGAATTCCCTAGGCCTGCTAGCAATGCTGTTTCTCAGGTAAGTCAGGATGCTGTTGGCCTTCTTTGCCACCTTGGGCTCACTGCTGGCTTGTATTCAGCTGGCTGTCGACCATCATCCACTACTAAGTAGATTACTGTGTCATCAGGTTGGTCAAGCAGGACCTGCCTTTCATAAACCCATGCTGACTGGGCACAATCACCTGGTTGTCCTGTATGTGCCGCGTGATGGCACTCGGGAAGATCTGCTCCATAATCATCCTGGCACCAAGGTCAGACTGACAGGCCTGTAGCT
>JAOXNO010000013.1:40900799-40982373 GCA_028565335.1 Limnodromus scolopaceus
AAAGGGTGGAGATTCTCCTTAGCCCTCCTTTTGCTGCTAACGTATTTATAGGAAATTTTTTATTGTCTTTTATGGCAATAGCGCGATTAATTTCTAGTTGGGCTTTGGCCCTTCTAATTTTTTCCCTGCATAACTTCACAACTTCCTTGTAGTCTTCCTGATTTGCCCACCTCTTCTTCCAAAGTTTATAAACTCTTTTTTCCCCTCAGTTCTAGCTCTCTGTTCAGCTAGACCTGTAGTCTTCCCCATCAGCTCATCTTTTTGGCATGTGTGTACAGCCCACTCCCGTGCCTTTAAGTATTCCTTCTTGGAGAATGTCCAGCCTTCCTGGACTCCTTTGCACTTCAGGACTGCCTCCCAAGGGACTCTGTCAACCAGGGTCTCAAACACGCCAAAGTCTGTTCTCATTATCTGTTCGTGTTTCAAATAGCGGAGTTTTCCCATGTTGTTATCCAGGATTTTATGGGAACCACAGTCACTTTCTGTCTATTACTACACTTCTCATGTTTTAATTTGGATGTTTTTAATTAAATCTTTTTAAGGTTCATTTTGAGCCTATTAAAAAAAAAAAAAACCAACCATATGTTACCACAATAATGGATTAGAGTATTTTAAAGTTTAAATGGCACAAATCGACTGGGTACACTTTAGGACTAAGAAATATTCTTTCCTATGGTTCAGGAAATATGACCTGAATGATTTAGAGGAGCAGGAACAGTGGAATAGGCTGGATGTGTGTAAATGGTTTTATGACCACTTGTGGCTTAGGAATTTACTGCAACTGTTTTCAACAACCTGATTTAAAGTGGATGTAAAAGAATGTTGATGAAACATTAACTAATGGTTTAATAGAGCACAAATGCATCACTTTATAGTAATGACCTGTATTAATATATGGATGATAAACATATTTATATGGTGTTTGCTTTGAAACATTAACAGTAAAGATAATGATAAATCTGTACAACAAATATATCTCTCTTCATAGTTCAAGAGCGCCTGCTTACAAAAAAGCCTTCTGTAAATGCCTTTTTTTTTTCTTTTTCAATAAGCAAAATGTAAATTGGATATTAAAATCTACCTACCCTGGATTTTCGCTCTGTTCTAGCAACCTTAAAAGAATGTAAATGAGGTGTGTTGTGCGGCACTAACCCTCACCAGGTCTGGCAGTGCCACTCCCACAGATTGGGCATGTTTTTGGAAATGCCGATGTCATTTCTCAACCAGATCCAGGCTCCCTGGTGAGGATGTGTCTCCAGAGTGGCCTTCAGCAGAATAATAGCTACAGGTGTTCAGGTTGGAGCAAACTGGATCTTCCTGAGCATTTTGATTCAGGAGAGAGTGATAACTATATATGTTGACTAAAACAAACCATCCCACAGTAGTTAAAAAGCAAGCCATAGCTGTTTTAATTTATAATAGTTGGTTTTAATCCTATTTATAAATATCTGGAGTCATAATACCATTAGCTAAATCTACTTGCTAATGTGGAAATCTTATTATTGTTATCTATATTCCTTAAAAATGTGCTAAGAGTTATACATTTTAGTTGTCTTACCCTGGAACGAGAAATGTCTGTACCTTTTTTCCTCTTTGCATAAGCTCTGTGAAGAGAAGAAAGATAATATATATATATATATATATATAAAATATATATTTTTAAACTATATAAATAATAACATAATACACTGTAAATGATTGATACTGAAAAATGAAACATCAAATATTCACATATAAATATTTCAAAGATTTATTAATACTTTTTTTTTTCCAAAAGCAAGAGAAAATGTTTGTTTTAAATTTTGTCAGGAGTAATAGAACAAAGGCAAACAAGAACAATCGTGATGTTCACTGCAGAACAAAAACAGCTATAGAGACCCCATGAGAAAATAACTTCACCAAAAGGTACTGTGTTGAAACAGAGATGCAGTACAAGAGAAATACAGTCTTGATATTCCAGGAGAGACAGGTGCAGGCATAAATATAAGTTTATTTATGTCTTTGATTTTGATTATCTTGTTCATTGTGTAGAAACCCACAAAAACTAAATTATGTGAAAACTGCTCAGTTCTGGTCTTTCCTGGGGATTTTTTTTCCCATAATGCATATTCTTGACACTTCTTGACTAAAAGATAATTGTTGTTTATGAAAGTTCTTCCGAACTTTTCATCTGTGCTGCTTTGTTACCTTGAGTTTAAATAATAAATTTACCATATATTTTTCCTTCCTCAAACTGTGCAAAAGAATTCAAGATTAATTACTCCCCACTTTTAATTACCTAAATAAGATTGAATCTTTAACCAGATAAGAAAATAGAATCATAGAATGGGTTGGATTGGAAGGGACCCTAGAGATCATCTAGTCCCAACCCCCCTGCCATGGGGAGGGACACCTCCCACTAAAGCAGGTTTCTCTTTAAGCCCTTCATCTTGAGGCTGATCTAGCCTGTAAAGAAAACCCATGATATTCTTAATAAAGCTGTCAGTAGGCAAATTTCCATAGTAGAAGAATTGCAAGAGAAGCCTGGATTACAGCATTTTTATTAGTACTTCATCAAAAGTGTCCAGAGATTGAAAACTAAACCACTCCTCCATTTAATACTCATCCTTCCAGGCTTCAGACATCTGTCATAGTTATATCCCACTCTAAGACAGTTGAAGCTATTGTGAGATGCTAGAAATTGGCCAGTAATGGTATTTTCCAACAAGGGCAGTCAATATCTATTGTTAAATGAGTTTAGGATTGAATTGATCAGGTTTGCTGTTGATACAGTGTATGATTTAACACAGTGTATGCTGCCATCATACACGACAGTGTTACTCTTGAGTATCTCCTGTAAGCACATGCAATCTAGGTGACATTGCAAAGCAACCTTTAGCAATCAAGTAAAAATACCCAGTTTTAAAAATCCTTAAATTTTTTTAAATCCAAGTTAAGGCAGTAGAAAGGTTGTGGTTTAACCTGTCTAGTACAAAGACATTGAGGCAGTTCTGTATATGCAGCCTTTTGGAGGAAAGGCAATCAATAAGGAGGTAAATCAATGGGGTTTGCTGACATCTATGACCATGTTCTGAAAAGCCAGATATTTCTAGCATTTTCTTGGCTGAAAACAGGTCTTCTCAGGCTGTTGTGAAAGATAATTTGTTTATAAGTGTTCAAATTAAGGATACTAGGTTATTGCAATAAAAAATGAGGGATTTGAGAGAGAAAATCTTGGTGCCTAGTATCTCCTTCTCTCTCCCATTTGGCTTGACTAAATCTTTCCCAAGCCTTTCTTCTTACTATTCACTGCTGATCCCTGTTGCTCTTGCACTGTGCCACCCAGGGTAAGCTTTGACTACCTAATAAACAATCATCAGTGTTAACAGGACTGAGACCTAGAGTCACAAGGACTCATTTTCTTGACCACCTTGATGGTCAAGGTAGAAAAGGAGCCAGAAACAGAAAAAGAGGTGACTTGTTCAATAACACACAGCTACTGGTGGCAGAGCTGGGAACTCAGCCCATCACTGTTGATTCACACTCAGTGCATTCATACTCCAGTTATTCAATTCTTTTTAGGTGGTGTGGGAATCCCTGTGTATCCAGCTGAAGGATATCAACATCACAAAAAGCTAAGAAAACATCACAAAAGCTAAGAAAAACAGCCCTCAGCAAACATCCTCGAGTCCTGTGGGACATAAGAGCTGTAAGAGCAAGCTGTCTCTATAGACTATGCTATTGGATCCCTTTGAAACTCTTGTCTGGGCATACATGTGTATTTTATTGTTATTTTATACAATTACTCTTCAGTTAAATTATTAATTTCACCCAGGATAGTACAGTATATAAAATGTACTCTTTTCTTTATAATATCTCTCTTAATGGAAGAAATAAAAATGTGATTTATTATGCATGACATTTGCCTAAACTTTTCCTCTATATTAATTTCACCATGTGGAAATGATATCAAGAAAATGAGCCATACTCTGCCTTTGTTAATCCTGTGTAAATCTAGAGAAGCTCCATTTGGGTCCCTTGCAGGTTTGAACCACTGTAGCTGATAGCAGAATGTGTCCCATGGCTCCCTTTTGTAATGATATTCTAAAATTATGTAAATTTCCAGCTTTATGTGCTATAAGTAGGCATTTGTATGCAAAGATGCTGTGCTGCCTTAGCTTTTCCAGACTGAAAAAAATATAGACTTATTTATCCAGAAATACCTGGCAGAGGATAGTAAAAATTTATATTGTGTAAATTTGAAGAATTCATCATTATTTTGGTTGGTTAGTGCTACTGGAGAAACAATCTTTTTAATCTTTTAGAGGACCTGGGTGTTCCTATTTTAGAGACCATATAGGTATGCAAATAGTGTTTTAGCTCATTAGTGTCAAAAGATTATATGTTAATTATTTATTGCCAATAACTGTTGTGACAGTTGTGGAGAAAATTGGTGGAAAATAAGTTTCAGTGAATATTCTGTGGTCCAATAATGACAGTGCCAATCACGGTGTGTCATTGATATCATATTCTGAGCAAGTTGCTTGCATTGGTTATCATAAAATATCCCATTAGAGACAGGAGGCAGTGAGATGAAACCATCTGCTATGTATATATGTGTGTGTATGCACACACGCACATATGTATATATTTATAATAATAAAACCTCCTTTGACCTTTCAGAAGGTTGGTTTAAATCAGTAGAAATATTTCTAGTGAACTGGGATTTTTGATCTGGAATCGATCTGTAGACTGATTCAGTGAGTATTCTGGATGACTAACTGCATCTCCAGATGCAAATACATCTGTGGGCTTACATTGGGACACTTCCATCTTTGGTTCTTGAATCCTGCCTTTGAAGAGGATAAGTGTACAAGAGAAGAGGCCCTAAGTGGAGACAGTAATGCTTTATTCCTTTTATTATTAAAAAAAAATAATATATATATAATCAATATATTGATCAAAGCATTATTTTCATATTATTATTTTATATATATTATTTAAAAAGAAAAAAGTGTGATTTAATATTTCAAATTTTTTTTACCTTCTCTGCATTGCCTTCCTCAGTTTACCTCATCTGCTTTGCTGCGTGGTACGTGTCAACTTGTGCACTGTCTATCAGCACCTGATTTCTAAAATGAGTTAAGTGCCTTCTCATGACATTGTACACTGTTTTTGTCTGGATTAAGATCTATCTTGCCCTTGTTAGCTGTCTGGGGGAGCTGCTCCTTAGCTCTTCCTCCCCTCACTCCCCTACGTCTTATAGTATAAGTTCAGAAACCTGTTCTTTGTCCTGCAGATTTGTGCTGTAACCAGACCAGCAGATCATCTAGCTTTCAACTCCCTGTTTTTCTTAAACCTGAGGTAGACACAGAGAGCACACAGAGGATAAGACATCTAATTTTCTTTAGAAGGAATCAGTCTATTGCTGAATTTGTTTATTCAGGTCTAGCTTCATGTGACTGTAGCGGCTGCTTTTTGGTTTGGTTTTTTTAAAGTAACTTTTGTTTTGCTATTAGAGAAATTACATGGTGCATTTGCCCGAAAGCCTTTCAAAGACTTTGATTTAAATAAGCTGTAATACTGCATCAGAAACATACTGAAGTCTGATGTGATTTTCCCCACACCTTTCTGTGTGTCATAGAATTGTTTGTGTTGGAAGGGACCTTAAAGATCATCTAGTTCAAATTCTCCTGCCATGGGCAGGGACACCTCCCACCAGACCAGGTTACTCAAAGCCCCATCCAGCCTGGCCTTGAACACCTCCAGGGATGGGGCATCCACAACTTCTCTGGGCAGTCTGTTCCAGTGTCTCACCACCCTCACATTAAAGAATTTCTTCCTCATAGCTAGTCTAAACTTCCCCTCTCTCAGTTTAAAACCCAAAGCTGTCATCCTATCACTACACTCCCTGATAAAGAGTCCCTCCCCATCTCTCCTGTAGGCACCCTTTAGGCACTGGAAGGCAGCTATAAGGTCTCCCTGGAGCCTTCTCTTCTCCAGACTGAACAACCCCAGCTCTTTCAGCCTGTCTTCACAGGAGAGATGCTCCAGCACTCCGATCGATCATCTTCATGGCCCTCTTCTGCACCCCTTCCAACAGGTCCATGCCCTTCTTTTGTTGGGGGCTCCAGAGCTGGATGCAGTACTACAGGTGGGGGCTCACCAGCAGAGAGTAGAGGGGTAGAACTGTCTCCCTCTGCCTGCTGGCCATGCTTCTTTTGATGTAGCTCAAGATGTGGTTGACTCTCTGGGCTGCAAGCACACATTGCCAGCTCATGTTGAGCTTCTCATCCACCAACACCTCCGAGTCCTTCTCCTTCAAACTCATTTCAATCAGGCTTTTGCCCTGCCCCTCCCTAGTTGCTGTTGCTTTTGACTATTTGTTTCTTTCTTTTTTTTTTTCTCCTTATTTTGAAAATGCTGAGCAGAGGAAAATGAACACCCAACACTTTTCTTTCATGGTCCTTAGGACTGTTTCCAGTGCAGGTGGATTGATGTTATGAGGAAAACTTATCTTCTTCTGTTTCCCTCCCCCTCACTAAGATCAAGAACTAAAAAAAAAATTTATTTTAGCAGTGTGATACCGTGCCTTAGAGAAAATACCCTAGCTTAAATGCATTTTCAAAAGCTGATTATATGTGAAAGTGCATTCCAATTATCTGATTTCCACTTGACGCTAATGAATTAAGAGAAGCTTTATCCTGACAGACATTGCTTGACTGCCTGCTGCTCTTTCAAAATTGTTGCTCTGTCCTACCTTCTACAGCTGCCTTCAGGCTGCCTGTGGAAGTTCACAGACTGTAATTGTTTGGGTCATATATTAACCTTCAGTTTCCAAAGAGGCTAAGTAATCCGAAAATTTCCATGACACGCCTGCTGACTTTAATAATCTATTAAGGATTTCAGGTAGTCTGTGCTTTACCTTAATTTTTCTGCACTAATGAGAAGAAAAAGTCAATACCATCACGAATTTGCAATGGAAATTGAAGTGAATAATGTGTTGGTGAGGCAGAAGTCAGAGTTGCTGGCAGAGGGAAAAATAACACCTAATTTTTTGAGACAATGTGACTGAGTAACTTGAATGATGTTCTGGGGTTAGGAAGGCTGGCTGTGCTTCCCTGAATATGCCCTGCAATACAAGCTGCCCAAACATTTGAAGGCTGAGCTGTAAGCATCTTTCATTAGGCACCAAAAGCCCTGGAGCCATTGGATGTTTAAGTCTTGACCTCTCTGAATTATGGCTTGTTCTCTGTTTACAGAGAATAGCTTCACAGTGTTGTTAAAACACACTAAGGACAATGGATTAAAAACATCCTAACATAAGATTACTAGCTTCTTTCATTTTGAAGTAAGTAAAGTGTGATGCTAGACTAAAAAAAGAGCTTCAAGTCAAATTGATTTAACTTTTCTGCATCTGGCCTTGCAGAGACACAAGATATAAATAGCTGTAGCAGAGATGTTCCACTGCGGAGTCATGCCTTGATGGCAGACTCTTTTTGAGAGTCTTTGGTCGTTCAACAACTCGTCTATTCAGCAGCCTGTTGGCTGTTTTCCTCCAGGTCTGTGTTTGATTTCCACAGCAAATGCCTTGTTCGTGGTGCCCTAATTGTCTAGGAGGACCTAGGAACAACAGCGCTCAACATGGGAAACAGACATCTCACCCCAATGATGTAATCACTTTGATATTTTTCAGTACTGGCTGCACGTTCACAACTGGAAATTTTCCATCTTGAGGAAAACAGTCAACATGTCAGGAACTTCCAAACAGACCTCTCCTGCTAGCATTTAGGTTAATGAGATTTTTACTGGGATCATATCACAGATAAACACCTGTGGTGAACACATGTGTTGAGAGATCCAAAAATGTCTCGTCTGTGTTTTCTGGTGCTTGAGCTTTTGACAGCATCAGCTATAGTGAACAACCAAAGAGTTGTTATGTAGTTGTATTGGGATTTTTCAGGTCAAATGAGATCAGCAGTACATCATCTCAATTCTTGCTTAACAGGTTAATTTACAATTAAGGGAATGTCCAAAGGAGTCCACCTCTGCTGTACAAATATTAGCAATCACTAATATTTTTGCAGTGGCTAGATTTTACTCTCTCCTAATTCTGACACCTCCTTTCACTGATAATTTCCTCTTCTCCCTTCAGTCTCCACCTTTTGAGTTGTTGTGCAATATTCTTAAAATGGATTTCTGCAGTTGCAAATAATTTTAGTGTTACCTTACTGAAAAAACAAAAGTAGATTACTTGTCAAGGAGTAAAATCTTACTACATAAAAGTAAGCTGGATTTTAATAACCAACAGTACTAGCATGTACTGTGTGCTCTTGTAATAGAAGTTTTATCAATTAAAAAGCTTTCTGCTCTTTACCTGGAAAAGTAAACACTGAATCTTTCCTCCCTCTTTCCATCTCTTTGTTCTAAGATCTTCCTCACAGAAAGATTTGGAACAATCTGAGCTTCACAAGAACAAACACAATCCAATCAGTAGATCCAGTTTGCTCATAAATGTGGGGATGTATTTTTGAAATAACTGAATTGGAAGAGTTCCCTTGGGAAACTAGTTCTTGGGGCTGCTGCCTCCTGAAGATTGTCAGTAGCTGGATAGGTAAGTATATAGCTCCAGAGTTGGCACAAAAGACTATAGAATGCTTTTTAAATGCAAAATTTGTCATGAAATCAACAGAAGCATCATCAGTCATTGTGACAAATTCTGGACAATGTGCTTTGAAAAGTTAATCTCCCTTATTAAAATGGTAAATCTAGAGGAATATGGAACTTGTCATATTGGAGTAGACTCATTTCTCCATTTTGTTTAGTGTCTTGCATCAAAGCATATAATCAGATACTATAAAACTGTTGGGCATGGCCTCATCTTGCCAAACAAGTTTATTGAATACCCTCAAGTGTGAAGGTGTCTCAAACATCTTCAGAGCCCTCTCTGTCTTTGAGAGCACGGAACAGTTGTCTCTGGCTATGCTGCCTTATAGCTGTCATTATACTGACTGCCCCTAGACATTTATCCTGTTGAAATCCACCAGCATCACATACCTCAATGAAACTTCCACCCCTTGATTGGGTCCTGCTCACTAAACGTATCCTGTCAGATAGGACAGGATGTGCACTTCTTGGCTGACTGGGGTATATGGACTCACCTGTGCTTTGGAAGGGGTGCTGCAGTTAGGCATACAATCCATGCAGCTATACAAGGCTGGGCTGGGGCACAGTCCCAACCTTCCTTGCAGGGTCCAGCGCAACAACAGGTCCTACTGTGGACCTTTTGTATAATTGTGGCAGATTAAAAGCTTCTAAAGGTAAATATTAATGCCAATTACAGGCTTGTAGTCTCCTAGACTGCTGTCAGCATATAACAATTACACCCAGCTGTGAAGACTGTCTGGAACAAAGTGGCACTCCCACAGGTTTATAATAAAATTCTCCTTTCTTCCCTTGTGCAACTGTAGGCTGTTGCTCCCAAGCTTTTCCTTATTCCTTTCCCTTTTTGCTGCTCAACACTTCTATTTCATCATAGCCTTAGTGTTTTGCTGTGTGATGTGCTTGTGGCTGCTGGTGGCTCATGCCACAGCTCCTCTTGGCTTTGTCCTGTTTGTTGCTAGAATCCAGTACTGCTGCTTGCTACTCCAAGGCTGTGGCCCAAAGTTTTGGCTCTTAAATGGTGCCCCAGAACCATATACTGTGAAGAGCACCAATGGCCTAGCAGAATCTGTTAGGAGAGGAACAGAGGCAGGGAAAAAGGAGTTATCTAGATGGCTGTGCAAGTGAAAAACACTGTGAGCTTTGGGTTGACATTGGACTTGGTTCTTCTTCATGATGACCTGACTTTTTTTCCTTTGTTCTGTAGTATTTATAAAACATCTAGTGTTATTGAGAGGCAATGTGCTTGATTCTGAGAAATGCTGAATGCAATCCATAAACCCCTGATAGGCTCTGACCAGCTAAGACTTCACCTGTGAGGAAGAGAGCTTCTGCTTCTTGCTGTCACTTTTGCTTACCATTTGCACCAGAAACAGGGCTCTGTTACAATCAAATAAAATACATCTGTGGGAAAGGATAGGGATATTAGAGTTGTTTTTTGCACACAAACATTTGATAGGAGTATGTTCTGGAGGGGTGGGGAAATGAAGGGAGCCATGAATTTTTCTTCTGGGTTGTGTTTGCCTTCCAACAATTATATTTCCAGTAGTTAATTCTCCAGTATTGTTTAGGATAATGTGAAGCACATAAGCTCATACATAGTGTAAGAATATGAAAGTAATCCCAAAATATCTGCCATGGGCATTTTAATCCTAATTAAAACTGAAGGAGGAAAGAGAACAAATTAAATACACTTTATAGTCTTGACTTATTCCCCATCAAGCAAGATTTTTCCTTTCCAGAATACCCTTGCTTAATTTCTAATCGGCCTTTCAGCCTTCACCATGAGTGACAGAGCAAGGAGGAGAACACCTGCCAACATCTTGGGAGAATTTATTTAAGGTTTTTCTGAGCTGTGAAAAGGATTTGTCACTGTCAATATCAGCAACATGGCTGATCAGCACCCTGGTCAGTCTTGTCATCAGGAAGGAAATGGTGTACACATGTGTGACAGAGACACACAGAAATTACTTCACAGATAAGTTGTATTCATTCTAGCTATCTGTGTCTGTATATTCTAGCTGTTGTTTCACTAATTCTTGGGGAAAAAAACAATAAGAACAACCACTCAATTTACTCTTTAATTTACTTCACTGAGCACTTTGGAGATAAGCCTGTGAGGGAGAGCACTCTGGCCTGGTGAAGAATGCAGCACTCATTCCAAAGCGATCCTCTTTTACATGCTGTGAAATTTTGTCAGTTAATTTCAGGAGACCCAAAAGAAACAGTGATAAGTGAGACTCTAATGCTAAGAGGTTTGGGATCTGCAAAGCATCCAGAATTTCAGGGGTTTATCTGTGCTTATCAGTGGTAGTTGACGCTCCTTGATCTCCCAATTGAGCCAGGGATCGCTTTGAAACAGGTGTCTGTGTAAGGTTTTCCATTGCATTATGATTCTGGTCAGCTTCAGTCTTTCACTGCACTTCCAATTTGATCTAAAAATACTTTTAGCTGATGTGTGCTAAACCACTCAGTTGTAGGTGAGGTGGTACTCTCTTCCCTAATTGCAAGATTCAGTTATTTGTAATTTTGAAGGTTGACAGACCTATCCCTCATACAACAATCCACCAATATATTTGAGCGCTTCTGACACAAGCAGGAGGTTTTCCTTCCAGATCATAGATAACTGCAGAAGGTACTTTCTGTACAAAGGAGATTTCTTTCTCTGAAGCTTGAGGAGCCTCAGCCCCTCTATTATCCCTTTCTTTTTCTTGTTGGAGCAAAAGAGCTGCTGCATGTTAGAGAATTACAGTCAGCCTGTACAGCAAATCCCACCCAGGCTGTTCCCACAGCCAAAAGGGTATGGCTATAACAATTGTGCAGAATCCATCTTATCTTCAGTGGAATCAACAACTAGATAGCTCCAAAGTGGTAAAAGCTTAAGTTTATTAAAGGGATGGCACTAGAGAACAAACAGAATGTAAAGAGATCCTCTTAATTTGATGAGTTAGGGCTCATGTCCTCCTCTCATGCCCTTGAAGTCCCAAAATTATGGAAAGAAGGTATCAGTTGCATATTATCCTCTTCATATATTCATTTTCCTGTGCTTAGGTATTGCCTGTGGCTCCTGTGCTTGGTATACAGGAGAGCTTAACACACTGTAACACTTACTGCCTTGTCAGCATGGGGAGTATTCAAGGAGTAGGATTTGAGTTGGATATCTAGATTAGAAAATTTAATAAAAATCAGGTTATCAGAAAAACAACATGTTTGTATTTCTTTTATTGTTAATTTCGAGCAAGAACCAGTTGTATCCTTTACTACATCATAGGATGTCCAAATGTTCTTAAGTCTTTTAGAAACATAGCAACAAAAGCTGCTCTGAAGTTCTTAACTTCAATTTCATTGGCATATCCATCATAAGAGGCTATTAAGGAAATTAAGCAGTGGTAGAGTGAGAACTAAATCTGTATGAGGCACTAGAAAAATTCTAAAGTGCAAAACTGAATAAATGGCTAGTTTTCAGCATGTCTGAAGCTCTGCAGCTGATATCTAAAGCCCCAGCATACTTCCTGAGCTGCTCAGGCGTGGGAGGTGAGGGAGGTTTTGTTTTTTTAAAGAAGGAATTTCCAGTTTGTAAGACTTAATATTTTAAGTGGAGGCAATTTGAACTGATGACATTCTAATGAAATCTAGTTCTCCATTGTGTTTGCCTATCCAGGACTGCATCAGTCAAGGCTTCTAGGTGTTATGACTCCAAGACAACTTGGAAGATGGTTTTCCCACAGATGCAGTTTCTTTTCCCTTACAAAAGAGAAACAATGGGGAGGAAATTTCAAACGACTTATTCTTACATGTAAGAAAGATAATGTCAGTCAGTCTGTGACTGAGACTTTTGTAGAGCACTTTCAGCTAAGAACTTTTTTAGATCAAATTGAAAGTGCAATGAGAGGGAGGAAATTTGGATGAAACCCACTTCTAAACTGTTATTCATTATTTGGAAAACAGGCCCACAAGGGAGAGCAGGTTCAGGGATAAGCTAAACCTTAGCCATGAAGAATTGTAGAGAAATAATGAAGCTGCATGTGGAAATGACTAATGCTTCTCTGAATTTTAAATTTTGGGCAAGTTTTGTTGAAAATTATACAACTGATATGCTTCCCTCTCAAGGATATTCCCTTCTTGCTTTTTTGGGGGGTTTTGTTTGGTTTTTTTAGGGTTTTTTTGAGGGAGAGAGTATTGGGATTTGGGGTGTTTTTTGTTTGATTGGTTGGGCTTTGGTTTTTGTTTTTCAGTTGTTCGGTTTTTTTCTGTTTTGCCAACCTAATCTCTACAGCTGCGTGAAAAGACAGGTTATACCAAGTGAAAGTAAGTCTTGAAAAACATTTTTTCTCGAAAAAAACCTGGAGCAGCTTACGTGTATTGCTGGTTTCTAAATTGCTTGTAACTTGGGGGAGGAAGATAGAGAAACTCTTGGTCAGCAAGCCTAAACCATTGCTGTTAACCATCAGATTTTATAATTGAAGAGAATTCATGTTATTTGATTCCCAGTGCAGAGCCCCTACTGCTATATCTGGCTCCTGCTCAGAGGGGAAAAAATATCTAGGCAACAAAATATTTTTCACTGTTTGACTCAAACTTAAAAACAACAAACCAACAACAAGTAGCCTGCAGGCCGAAACTAATTGTGAGACATCTCATCCCATAAACACTTGTCTCATGAAAGACAGGACCTATGAAAAATAGGGTTAAATACAGCATGTCTTCTGCTATCCATAGGCATGAAGTCCTGGAGGGTGACTCAATTTAAATAGAATTTCTCTGTATAAAGAAGTGTAGTGGCTATATGGATCAGTAGAAGAGGGTTTCTCCCTTCCCTGTTGAAGAACAAAATACTTTTTTTACCATAAGCTCCCAGATGCCTCAGATCTCTCCCTTAAAGCATCTTTTACACAGTGTTTTGATTGTCTGCCAGGAAGCTGGTGAGAAGCTATCTTAACGAAAGGAAAATGAACAGCGATTGCAGTTCAACCTGCTGATGTGGTCAAGGGCCCTGCCATACTCGTGGATTTTTCTCTCTCAGCATGGAAAGCATGCTCCACATCTGAGCAGGTGGCAAAGGGGGTCTGTTGTTAATGTTGGCTTGCCATTGTGCTTGTAAAGATATTTCTTTGGTGCTTTTCTGCTGACCAGTGTTGTTTTTTCTTGAGCAATTTAGTTTCTGGGTGTCCAACAGGATGAACCCTGAACAGCATAAATCTGCAGTGGGGTTTAATCCTGGAAAGCCTAGCTAATGTTTCCCGCCCTCCCTCATATCAGGCATCAGAAATCAACAGTCACTTGAAATAACTTAGATTCAGGAATATTTGTTTTCAACTTTTTGATACCTGGTTTCATGTTTACTTCATTGTCACATTTTGCCTCATCCTCACTTCATTTTATCTTGTAATCACAGGATATTGGATATTGTTGTCTGCTAATGTCAATAATAGCTTAAGACATATGAATGGCTCCACGGTGTTTCTGAATGCTTTGGGCAGAATTAATCTTTCTTGAGTTTAGGCAATTGGTTTTAGCCAGTCCTCTCAAAGTTTTACTCTGAAAGCCAAGTCATCCTGTCCCATGGTGGGCATCTCAAACGGTTTGCCTTCTGAAGAGCTCCATCACTGGCCTTTGACTACAGAAGGAGCAAAGGAACTTGGTTAGATTAGGCTAGACTACATGCCTAAACTGAGAGTGCTGAAGTTAAGAGATTAATTCTACCCCTCTAGGATAAAGGCAATTTTCATGAATGGAAAACACAGGTGATTCCACGCATCCAAACCTATGTGTTGAATAATACAAGTAATGCTTAATGGTAAAGTTTTAATCTGATTTTAATTGAAAATATAAATTAAGTACATCTAACACCTGAGAGAAATACATATTTGTATGCCTTTATTGAGTTCTGGCAGACTTCCAAGTCAATGAAAGTGCAAGTGATAAATTGTCTTCAGTGGATGAATCTCTTGTACATACGTGCGGCTGGATTTGTTAAGGAGTGCAGTTCTTTGTGCACTTCTCACAGAAACAGAGCATTTCCCAGGAAAGGGAAAGGTCACCTTCTTCAGATTGCAACTGTAAATAACCAGTGTGGAGTCCAGTAATTCATAACTAAGTCATGTCTGACAAAACTGCTAAGTTTGTTGTATTGTGAGTACAAAAATCAGAGCTGCTGTTATTAAACCATGAATTAAAAGGCTCTCCAGAAAGCCCACTTAATATTAAGGCAGAAGATAACATATTTATGTTGTTTTCTCAGATCTGAAATGACTAACAATTTACAAATATATACACTTTTAATTAAGAAATAATCTATTCGTATCAGGAATTGGTAGTGTTGATATTTTTAATCTGCTTGCTTTTGCTTTTCACATTTAAATGGACAAGTTCAAGATGTGTGGGTTACGGGTTCTGGTTTTTTGTTTTTGTTTTTTTTTAAATATATATAGCATAGGTAACCACAGAAAGTCAAATTCCAGTGCAAGTATTCTCTTCTAATTCTTTTTGAGTTGTATTACACAGTGCAATCATGGTGCAGTGCAGCACTATGTTAGAAATCCCCAAGCTGCCTTCGAGCAGTCAGCTGTGTCAATACGGCACAGTACAATGTCATGAAACAAGGCTGGTGCATGTCCCCAGAGCCGTGTACCCACATTACCTATTCCACAGCCACCATCTTCCAGCTTGAAGGAACCCCGCTGGCACCAGTGTGGGGATCTCGGCACCACGCTCCATTGCTTGCTGTAGCCATCATTTTGTAATTCGTGCAACACTGGTGAGCTGCCCGGATCACCCAGTCTTGCACGTGTTCTTGGCCTGGGTGACTAATGCAGCTAAAGGCATAGACTGAATTACAAATATAATGATTTACTATAAAATTTAATCCCTAATGTGCTAGATTCACAGAGTTACATATGTGACTGTGAATAGTGATAGAGCTGGTTGCCACATGAACATATTACATCTCTGACTAAATATGGGAACACCATTAAAGTTCTATCTGTGGTTTGTGTTAGGATCTGCTTAGAGATTAATTTTATCCTGAAGACATTCACCCCCAAAAATGTGTTTAAAAAAAACCTGAGCATGCAATTTGTTTACATGCTTTGCATTCCTAAAAGGAAGTAAAAGTCACTAAATGGTGCTTCTGTTGCTAATAGCTCAGTCAGCACTGTCAGAGCTGTTTAGAGATATATGGTCAGAAACCCAGCGAAAAAATGAAGATGGTAAAATTTCTGTCATATATTCAAATGTTTATCTGCTGTCCCTTTTTGATTCAAACAAGATCAAAACAGACTAAGCAAACTTTTTTTTTTAAATAAGCTAGGTGATATTTTCAGTCTCCAAATTTCTCTAGGAAATCAGAACCTTGAGTTTTGAAACTCTGCAGTGTAAGAAATGAAATCAAAGTAAAATCAACTCCTTTATTTTTGTAGCACAAAATTTCCATTGCTTCTTTTAGTGCATCAGCACTGCAGCTATATGGGAAAGCAACCATACAGTACACTTGGCACCACTCAAAAGAAATAATTCCTAGCAAATAAGATCATTCCGCCATAGGGTCTTAATTATCTTTTTGAAGCCAGGAGTTATACCAACCTCTTCCCCCTGCCCTTGTCTGATGTAGCACCGTAGAGAGGAGCCACTCAATAGTCTGGGTTAACTTCAGGCTCAATGCTGAAGCCTGAAGCTGAAGCTTTTGCATGTGGGTGTAGCATTTATCAGTAACTTCAACATTAGAAAGGCCTGAAAGCCTCCTGTAACATGTGCCTTTTGGTGAAATTTAATACCGTATTCTTACTTGTGTCCTATGAAACTGTATGGAACAGGCCAGGCTCTTTTTATTGCTTTACAAAAGTGGCACAAAGGCTGAGAAAATACAACAAATACTTCATTTTGATGTTACATTTATTCATCTCCAGATCCATGGAGAGAGTTTAGCTGAGAGTCAGATTTAATTACCTCTCATAGTGAAGCCGGTATCCAGACTTTAAGGCATTTATTATTCCTGATGGAGGGCTGAGGGTCTCACTGAAAGAACTGCTTTGGAAAAGGATATTTTCTACAGTCCCGGGAGCTCCAAGATAATCCCTAGAATTTTGAACAGTTAATTTTGTTTCTACTTTGGAGGCCAACAGACTGAATTCATGTCAGGCAGTGGGGAAGAGAAATATCCAACTGGGAAGTGAAATGAAAGGCACTGCGAGCACAAGAAAGTACAAGAGGATAAAGAAATTGGAGGGAAAGGGAAGGGAGAGAAAGGGCAGACGTTGCTTTCTGCTTCCCCTCTCCTCCCTTTGATCCCAAGAGTCCTTCAGTGCTGCCTCACAGGGAACCACTCTAACACCTGACTGGGAGGCAAAGGATGACCCTGAGAAACATTTAAGTGCAAAGATGGTGGGCACAAAACTTGAAAGGGAATGATGCCCTTGTACCGAGAACATTGCTAGGGCCAGGGGACTGGAGGTTTTACCGCTTCAATCAATTCTGCCACAGGGAGAAACACAGCATTTACCTCTCATCCTTTCTTCTACCCATTCCCAGGTGAGCTCTGCTTGCTCTGCTCACAGCAGTTTGCTGCCCCTCTGTGTCACCAGGTCACTCGGTACAGCACTCGCAACATCTACAGGGGAGCTGCGCTGCTGCACGAGTTGGCTTTAACCTGTACAAGTGATGATAACGAGACGTTTCCTCTTCACTTGAGAGGAAGCAAGGTCAAGAGACTGAGTGAGTCATGGACTTCCTAAAGGAAGATTTTGCTGTAGTAGTAGACTACCAGGTGACCTGGCTGCATTACTTTCTCAGGGGCTGACCTCAAGTTCAGCATTATAGCTCTTTACGAACAGTCAGGCTCACCTGACAAACACCAACTAATGCACCCCTCTCAGTTACTTTTTCCATCAAGCCTATTGCTTGCTTCTGCTGGAGCCATAGCACGTACAGAGCTTGATTTACAGGTGGTGTCATAAGGAAACGTAGTGGCAGGACATCTATTCCTCTTGCAAAGTTGTGGCTATAAAGTATTTTGGTCTATTTTCTGCTCTTGTAAGATATGCCAGCAACAATAGGGAGGGGGGTAACATGGATGAGGAAACCTGGGTATGTGGGTATAGAGCATGATGTTGGAAAAGTAGGAAGAGTTCAATAATAAACCTTAAGTGTTTGAAGCTGAAGCTGGGTACTTTCAATGAGAAATTAGGTGGGTTTGTTTTTTTTTTTTTAATTTTGAGATAAGAAAATACTTGTGCACGGGCACAGCTTCTCATGGACAAGTTCATAAAAGCTGCCTAGCATCGCTGCCTCCATCCTACTAGTCAAGGTGACATAGATACAGTTGGGCAAGAGAAAGCACAAAGCTACCTTGCTCCCCACCTTATTTTCTGGGGGTTTTTTTGTTAATTTTTTTTTTTTGAGAAATATATTCTTACATTTTTGCAAAGCAAATTCTTATGAGGCCCATTCAAGCTGGTATATCTGACTGCCCATGTTTTTCAGTGTTCTGGCTCTCATCAGTGCATACTGACACAGTTGCACGTCTTCTGAAATAATGCCTACTAAAATGTTTCACTGTAATGTCATGGTCATAGGGCAACAACACTCTGCTTCTCTGGGTGGGTTGGTCAGTCTTGTAGGGCCATCCCTGTGAACTACACTCAGACTTACTGCTTCTTCTTCGACTTCCTCTACTGACCCTCTTGCTTTGATCTTCTGTTTTATACTTGACGCAGCTGCCTAAGTGAATACAGAACTTCAGCCTGAGAAATGGTTTCAGTGTAGAAATTGAGTTCTTCATTCAGAATGTAAAAATGCAGGCTCTTGTATCTGTGTCCTGTGGGGAGGGAAGAGAGAGAGAGAAAAGAAAAAAAAGGAAAATAAAAGTATATTTTGCAAGTGCAGTACTGTTGAGTAAGTCCATTGTGGTATCAATGTTGTTAGCTGGAATGCATGGGATTTGAAAGTAGTTGGAAAACAAGCAGTGTACGTTGGTATGAGGCCACTGCGGAATGTGAGCAGACAGCAATATATCATTTTGAGGAATGAAAAATATTGGAAGTTACTGTCATCTAACATTTGTCTGCCATCATCTTTCCAATGTGTGGTGCATATTGTTTCATGTTATCGGTGGGCATCTTGTGTCTGCTGTCTCTGTTAGTGCTTTCATACATACCAAGAGTCACTTTTTTTTTTTTTCATCTTTAGAAATGCAAGGGAACTTTAAGAGTATTAAAAGTATTTGTTAAGAGAAGTGGAGAGCTACCAAGATGCAGAAGTTTTATGTTTTCAAACTTTGTAAACCATGCTAAGAGCAATATTCGGATATCTTTGACTTTCCTTTTTCACAAGCACCTCTATGCAAACTAACATGAGTCTGTATGCAGTGAGCTTGGCTGATCCATCTGCATTCTGGGTTGGATTCTTATTAATTGTCTGTACAGCTACCTTTAACGCATTTAACAATAGCATCAAGAAATAATTGTGAAAATTATTCTCTTGTGCTCCTATAGTAGAGACCAATGTAATTTCCTCTTATTCTCCACCAAATTTCCTGTTCACAGCCCTGTCATGAACTTTTTTGTGTCGCCTGCTTTCTGCTATAATGACGGGCTGACTTTCTCTTGAAATGTCTTATTTCTGACAGATTGCCTTACTTTTTTCATCACCAGTTCCATCTGTCATATTACTTTGGCTCCTATAGGACTTGAAAGCAAGCATACAACCTGGAAAATGAACACAGACATTCCAAACACTGAATAAGGCTTAAATTTATTTGTTGAACAATAATTTAAAATACTATAAGATCTCCACAGAGTTTGTTGCAGTCTGCCTCGTTGTTGTTTTCAAATTCTGATAAGACCAAGAGAGGCAGCCAGGTTGGGTGTCAGCTGGCTGTATCATTAATAATCATCACCAGTATCTCTCCATAAATGTGTGTGTGTTATTTTTAACCATATGGAGTAATAGATACATAACTGTATAATATCCTGCTCCTAATGGAGTTTTTTTGTTCTTGCTTGCTGTCTTGAAATTGAATGAGAATGTACGTAGTCTCATGAGTTTACAGTGCATCTCATTTAAAATGCAGAGAATAACAGAAATCCTAAGTGGTAAGAATTCATGCAAAATACGCAAAAGGCAGGGCAAAGTTTACAATAACCAGGTCAGCTCACCAAATATGTCTGGATCTAGCAACAGATCTGCCAGCAGCTGAGCTGCCCCATGAAAGGTAGTGGTCATAATCCTTAGTCAACAATGAATTTATATAAAAAATACTAAAATTAGCTTAAGGGAAGAAAATAAGGGTAAGAGGCTGTCTCTTTGCTTGAGATTATGTTATTTCATACAGAAGAAAGAACAACTTGCAAACTTGCTTTCTTCAGAATTTCATAAAGTGGCGTAAAATATCCTTGGGATCTGCCAGCTCCCTGTGAGGACAGAATTGGGTACAATGTATATGTAAACAATGGGAGTATTTGCTCCATAATGAGAGTTCACTTAGCTTTGGAGCGCTTTATGTATACGGTAATGGCAGGTCTTTGAATTACGTATCAGGATTAGTTAACCTATCTTTATTCAAACAGAAAGAGTTGTATGTAGAAACAGAAGAGACTGATTTGACAGATAATTATGTTTTGAATATAAAAGCCAATTTTCTTGCTTTTTGCCAACCTACTTGCAAAGATGTGTATTTAAACCTTTAAAGTATTTGTTTTTTTAAAAACATATGCACAGTGGCTGCAGATTTTTATAGAAATAAAGATGCAGATTATTTCTTGGAGCTCATAGCTTGTATGCATTTTGTATCGTCAAAAAAGGGTCAGCAGCAATATTGGAATAGCAGCTGATGACATGTAGCCTTGCAGGCTTTTGCACTTGGGGTTCCTTCTAGAAATGTGTACCCAAATACACACTGAACACAGCACATTCACAAGCTCAACCTTCTATGCTAGATATTTAATTACAGCTATAAAAAGACTAATTACTAGATTAGTAGCTGCCTATGTGTTTATAATGAGAACATATCATTTGACTTTGGTCTCAAACCCATTGTGTTTGAGATAGAATATAAGAGTGTTCAAGGCCAGGTTGGACGGGGCTTTGAGCAACCTGGTGTAGCGGGAGATGTCCCTGCCCATGGCAGGAGGATTGGAACTACATGAATTTTAAGGTCCCTTCCAACCTAAACCATTCTAGGATTCTACAAGCACCTTGGGAGCGTAATGACCATACATTCACCCTGTCCTGGAGGAACATGTTCACTTGGTACTACTTAGTTGCCCAATTTGTCTTGAGAATTTAGAGATTTCAATGAAAGGATATATTTTTTGAGTACTAAGCCACATGCATGGAAGCTAGGTTTTTTCCCCAGAACACTGTCATTATCACAAGGATGGTGATCCTAACTGTAGGCCTAAGGAAAGATGACAGTTACTCAAGGACCCAACATGGGGTAAGAGAGGGAGTTGCCCAGGCTCAGTCCACCTTGGCCTACTGCCCTTGTATTGGAGATGTTGCTGCACCTATGTGAGAGGAAGGCAAGTGCCTGGAGGTACACTTTGTGCCCACGTGCAGCACAGTGTGTGGGGGCTGTGCCCATGTCACCTGAACACGCAAAGACCAAAATCTGCAATAAGACTCAGGCAGACCAAAAAGGCCATGCCCTACCAGGGGTCCTTTGAGACTGCAGCCAAACAGCTCTCAGGATTCAAAGGGGTACCTGTTGTGGGTAACTGAAATCTCAGTCCAATCCTATATCTATCTGTGTACTGGTTCTCAGTTGAATTACAAACTGCCCTCTGTAAGTAGGTATGTGGGGATACTTATCTCAATCACCATTTCCAGGATTGCTCCCAAAATTTTTTCAATCTGCAAGATAACTGGTGTTTTGGCTGGTGCTCAGGGCATGTGTGTTTGTGTGGTACATTTATTTCAATATTCAGAGTTCTACCATTGTGTGAAACTTCTGTTAAGACATTAGTATGTGTCAAATTTCAAGTCAAGTGATTTAAACTTCCATTGTATTTTTTATTCCAATGACTTCATCCCTTCCCACCCTCCCCCACCCCCCGATGTGTTTCAGGAGAAAATGAAGGCAAAAAAGAAAACACAAAATCTTCAAGTATGCAGAGAGGGAAAACATTCACAACTTGTCCAGTTAGTCTCCAGATCTATTCATACCCTTCAAATCAGGTGAGAATGTAGAGCAGCTGACAGGGCTGGAAGAGTAGCTTCAGACAGGCAACAGTTTAGACTGATACAGGAGGTTCTGCAGCTTCATGGTCTGGGAGCTAAGAGGGTTTTGTGGGGAAGAAGGATGGGCATTGCCCCACATCACCCCTTACCAGCACTACAGCTTACCATAGACCCTACATCTGTGGTATTTTGTTACTTGTGAAGCTCAGAAGGTGAAGTAAATGTGGATTTTTTTTTTTTTTTTCCTGGAGTAAGGCCAGCTTTTCCCTCCACAGAACAGCAAGGCTCACTGTATCCATGCCCTTCTTCTCGCCTGGGCTTCTAAATCACTTTACCAATCTTTTGAAGGATGTAATAAAACTAAAGTATCAAGCTGAAAACAATGAAATTATTTTGACAAAAAGAGTAGGGATGTGGATTTTCAAAATGTAGGGAAGTAATCAAATATAAGCTGGTAGGCTAACTGGAGGAGTTTCCAGTTCTTGCAGTTGAAAGGAATCCTCCCTGCTGAAGGCAGAAACTCCACCACTCGTAACCTAGTGTCATGTTCTGCTTTAATATCTCTGTGGTGTCTTTGTAATGACTAGGTATGGCAGTGGGACTGAACTACATCCCGAATGATGTCAACCTCCTCTTCAGAGCTCTAGCACTCTTCAGTCTTGAAAGTCACGGTGACTCCCATAACTTATTCAGTACAGTATTTACACATGGATCTAAATTCTGGTTTGCTACAAAGTTATGTCAACAACAGCATGGTTGGAAAAATTAAAATTTAATGGGTGGGAGGTTATTCCTGTTCTTGGATGTCATACACAAAATATCTACAAAGACCTGGTAAATCAGGAAGATGCTGATATTAATTTATATTTCTGGAAACTTGTATTTCCACCTGGGGTTCTGCCCCTGTGTAGGGTTGCACCTTTTCAGCCTCCCAAAACCTTCTTTTTCTCCTCTTCTCTTTCACTTCCGTTGATGTTTCAAATTGCTAACATCTCAAAGATGCTCATCTCAAACCTCACTTGTCCTGGAAATTTAATTTCACAAGATAACTCTACTGTAGAGCCAATGTAAGTGGAAGCCAGTAACGTACCTGTATGATCTATGGATGTTTGCTCTGCTGGAGAACATTCAACCATAAATCCTATCTTAGTTAACAGATAAGGTCTAATTAAAAAAGCTTCAGTGATAGGGCCTGTGCTTGGGAGGCAGAATGTCTCAGGGACATATTAGAAAGATAAGAGTTAAATTAACCAGGAAGAGAGGATAAAGTATGGGGAAAATAGCTAGGTAGAGAATGTAAGATGGGGTATTAGCATACTAGTTCTTGAAGAGATGTTTATACCATTTTCTGGAAAATGAAAGAGATTATAGGGGAAGGAATAAGAAAGAGACTAATTATCTCAGTAAGTCAGAAGTTGTGGTGGGGCTGTTCATGTGGTTAGCCCATGATAAGGACCAGAAAAACTCTCCAGTCACCAGTACAGTAAAGCGAGGGCTTCACTAAAGGGGACTCCAGAGTCACTGAGCCTCTGGGATACTTTGAGAACAAGTCTGCAGGATGTTTTTCTTGCAAACAAATGCAAAAAGCACAGGTCAGTCCCTAAGCATAAAACTTGCTCTATAGACCTGTGGAAGGGCAGCCTGGTGCTAGCTCCCACATCTCTTTTAGGGATGTATCGTGCTCTTCTGGCCCAAGATACACACGGGGAAAGCATTGCTTGTGCAATACCTGTTTTGCTAATTGATAGCAAATAATTGCTATATTATTTTCTTGTGATCCTGTGTGTTATGTGAGCAACGCCCTATCTTGGTCTCAAGATAAAATTACCTGCTATTCTGGGACATACAAGGTTGCTATAGGGATTGCATTAAAGTGCTGCTCTACTCTGAGACCCGACTGGGTCAGATATATCTGCCTTCCACTGCAGGAGTAAGAGCAAATCACCTTAACAATCCCAGTCACTGCTGTCATGCTCTTCATCTCTACCTCCATAGTGCCCTACCTTTGGCAATGTGTTTAAGAAATGCTATGCGTCTGAAGGAAAATTCTGTTTTCTCCTCTGGGAGCCATTGCATGCTGAAAACTAAACATTGGCTACAGGCTAGTATTTTGTCCCCCAGCAGAAATAAAGCAGAAGGAATAATGACTCAGTGCATCATCTAGGCAGTTACCCTCCTAGTTCATTCTCTCCATTTTGTAGGCAGCTCAAGCTAGTTGTCCCAAGCCAAGAGAGAAGCACCTCTTATTTTACTGTGTTATTAGGCATATTTCTACAACTGTTCTCATGTTAAATTCATCACACTGTGTCCTTCTTGAAAGAATAAGTGCAACTCAGTACAAGAAGGGTTGCAGAATAGTCTTCAAAGGCTCTTTCATGTTATATTTTTATCTCTGTCCTAACACTGGCTAACCATTTCTATAGAGCTGTGATTTCTGTCTTTGATAAACAAGGTTCCTTAAAATCCTCAAACAGCTTAATAACGTCTATGACAGAAACTCCAATTTATGGTGCTAATCAAAACCCTTCAGGATCCCCGTAGACTAAATACCTAAGCTACTGTCTCTATATCCTTCCTAGCAAGTCTGTTTATTCACAGTCAGGGTCTCCAAGGCATCTTATAGACATATTCTTTATGAAGTTATTTTCACTTTGTTGTATTTTGTAAAAAGACCTACCAATAAATAAGTTGCTCTAGCTCACCTCTCACATAAACATATTGATGCCTTAATTCCCACGGTACCCTGCTAGACTTTTAAATATTCTATTATTTATTTACTACGGATTAGATGACAGATTTTTTTTTCTTAATTAAATGATCTTTTCTTACAGTTTTCATTATATCAGTTTTCCTGTTGATGATGACAGTACGAATGTGCATGAGAGGGAATGGAATAATGAGCCCGCTGAATAACGATGTCAGATTTCTCATACATAATAATATCATAGCAAACACAAGATACTGGATATCCTTCTTTGCTAGTGTTTAAAATTAAGGCATGTTTTGACCTCACCCAGAGATGCTGGATTTCTTGAAGACATACAGGTGGTTTTAAGTGATCATTTCAAATCCTTGATACCTTTTCAGTAGCAACAACACAACACAGCTAGTACCAACAGAGTCCAAAAATCCAAATTGTTCAAGCTCTGGTGAAAGTTTCAAAGCCTTTTTGATTGCTGAGTTGCCTGCTTAATATGTGGCTAGCAAGTTATTTCTTTTTCTCCTGGCAGTCAGATGGTATAATCAGAACCTACATGACATATTTGTCTGTCTTTAATACTTTATCACATTGCTCTGTTCTTTCATCTAGAAACTAGTACTTGTCCTTCTATGCAAATGTATCTATCTATTCATTAGTCTGTCAGAATGTCTATAAATATTAGATTGTTTTGAGGAGGCAGTGCCTAATTTGTCAAATGAAAATATTTTTCTCCTGCTTTCTAGCACATGAACTGTATGCAATTGTGCTCTGAGATGCATTAAAACCCAGAAGTTAGAGCTATTTAGCTGGTGGGTGCCTTGAAAGTGTGTCACACAAATTACCCAGCTGGAGAGAATTGAAACCATGGTGAAAATCCTGTTGTTATCTTCAAAAACATATGGACAGAAAAAAATTATTGACTTCATAAGGCAGTTGAGGCCCATCTTTTTAATGACTTTTTTCAGTCACCCGTGCATATGAGCTCAGTCAACACAGGAAAGTACCCTGAATGATATTTCAATCCTTACATTTCATTGAAGATTTATTTTCTTTCTTCCCTTCATTGAAACCTCTGAAACTATCTGGTTACAAAATGTCTCAAAATATCCTCTGGCAGCCAAGTGAAAGTAGTAAAATGATTTTGTTTCTTTTGCCTCTTTTCCAAAGTGGAACCACTCTGAAATCCATAGAGTAGTGTAATAGCAACGCGTTGTGCATACCCTGAAATAGAAGAGGTGTAAAATGATGTTGGCAACAAGAGTTATTATTAAGAACGCCTGTCCTTTGTCGGATAGC
This sequence comes from Limnodromus scolopaceus, assembly GCA_028565335.1. NCBI lineage: Eukaryota > Metazoa > Chordata > Aves > Charadriiformes > Scolopacidae > Limnodromus > Limnodromus scolopaceus. Next base: position 40,926,610 of record JAOXNO010000013.1, read on the forward strand.
TTTGGAAAGGGAGAGAGGCTTTGCAGGAATGATATTCACACCCACAACCACATGTCCATTTGTGCTCACACGTGCACTTCTCAAAACACTACAGTGTGCACTGACAGCCTGCAAAGGATCAGCTTCAAAAATTTCCTTTGAGTTATTTCTTAGCCTCCAGTAATGGCTGGAAAAGGTGTTTGTGATCAAACTGAAATGTAAAACTGCAATACTATAAATAGTTGCAAGTTCTACTTGCTGGAGAACTTCCTCCACCAATACTACATTGAATTCTTCTTGAAGAGAGTAAAATTAGTGTAGCGAAAACAAAATATTCCTTTTGTATCTTTTTGGTGTTAAAAAGTGTTGACAATTGCTTACTGCATTCATTTTTGCCTCAGCTAAATACTGGCCGAATCCTGAAAGAAAATCTTATTTTCATTTTACATAGTGTTGGGATTTTAAAAAATATTAATTCTACTCTGGTGTGTAATGAGTCACACACTTGGATGCAAACTTGGTTGACTTCACTGGGAAGAGCACCTTGAGTAACAATTACATGAGGTACTCTATCCTTCAGAGGAAAAATACCCAACCTGTCCCTCCTCTCTGCATACCTTTCCTCATTTGTAGGTTTCTGGTACTGTACCTCAATATGTGTATCAGTTTTTCACCTCATCCTTGCCCCAGTCCCTTCAAACTCTATTGCGGCAACATGAAAATAGGAATAAGGAGCTTACTGATGACATCTGTGTGCAGTTTAAAGGAGTTCAATGCCTGGAAACACTGAAGGTCCTGCGTGTGCTTTTTCTAAGTCATTTGGACAATAGCCACCACCAAATTGTCCTCTTGCAGAAGAGTTAAGGAGCAATTATAGCACTCTGTATCCCACTGGTATTTGAAGTTTCCATTCCTAAGCAGGGAATTAGCTCCCTAATCATATGTGTCTGGCACTAGACACCTTTGGGAACCTGCGTGGGGTTAGAAAGACAGCTTGAGGGATGGTGCCATTCCTCTGTGTACTAAAGTCAGATGGTACTAAGCACCTGAGTTCTACCAATAATTTCTAGAGGTTTTTATGTCTCAAATACAACCTTTAATCCCAGACCTGAGATTTTCAGGGCCTACATGACAAATATACATATTAGTGCTTTTCAATCCATAGTTGAGTTTTTCTTTCTTTAAATAGGTTGGACAATGAATTATCTTCTAGAGTATCAGAGTTTTGCAGTAACATATGTCTATTATATATCTTACTATTCCCCACTGTTTTCTTATTGTAAGGCTCCAAAACGGGGGAATTAAGAACTCTGAAATTCATTGTATTCTTTTCTTCCAAGAAAATGCAGTACATTATGATGCCTTTACTATTGGAGAATTAGGCCTTTATAAAGCTACTTTGGAGTAGAGAATTGGCTCAATCACTTAAAGGGATTACTAAATACCTGCATACTTCTATTGTGAAAACTAGCCTTGGGAGGATGGAGATATATGCTTTCTTCCTTGCTGGAGGCTGTGCCAATAATTCTAGGCAACATGAGGTTGCATCTCTGGAGGCAACAATTTGAATTATTAGTGATCATTCTTCAGAGTTATTTCTAATTTTGTATTGTCAAAATTGCTCTTGTTCCTATTTACATGTACATGGCCAGATGTGCACTGACAAAATGAGGTAATTCCACATACTACCAGATAAATTACCATTTGTAAGTGTGACGTGCACTAACAGAGTGGATGGTCGGGGAACTGCTTGGTATTTGGCCTATAAGCGGTAGTTTGTGCCAAGCTATTAAGAAAGGAGAGTAACAGATTGTTTTTCTGTTGGGACAACAGGCTAGATACCTGTTGTAGATTATCACTGCCATGTTTGCCTTCAGAAGGGAAATTACTGATATCAGATGCCAGAAATGTCTTATTGTGAGTTTTATTCTTTATGATAAGAATCATAGAATGATTTGGGTTGGAAGGGACCTTAAAGATCATTTACTTCAAACCCCCCTGCCATGGGCGGGGACACCTCCCACTAGACCAGGTTACTCAAAGCCCCATCCAGCCTGGGTTTGAACACCTCCAGGGATGGGGCACCCACAACTTCTTTGGGGAGCCTGTTCCAGTGTCTCACCACCCTCACAGTACAGAACTTCTTCCTAATACCTAATCCAAATCTCCCCTCTTTCAGTTTAAAACCGTTACCTCTTGTCCTATTGCTGCACTCCCTGACAGACACCCTCCCCATCTCACCTGTAGGCCCCCTGTAGGTACTGAAAGGCTGCTATAAGGTCTCCGTGGAACCTTCTCCAGGCTGAACAACCCCAACTCTTTCAGCCTGTCTTCATAGGAGATGTGCTCCAGCCTTCTGATCATCTTCATACTTGCACTCTGTTAGCATCAGGAAGTCTAACTCAGCACCTATAATTCCTGAATGTTTAGCATTACCACAAAAAGAAGACAGCAAACATTGTACTGGAAAGAAATGATCCTGAAAAGCCTTATTGTGTTTTATATATATTTCAACTGTTTATACAGCTCTGCCACAGTTCTTCATAAAATGAGATGTTGTGTTCAACGTGATAGCCATGAAAGAAATCTTGCCCTCAAGAGCTCATGTTTATCCAGATGAAGGCTTTACTAGGGCTGATAGCTAGAGTTGGTGTTTGCTGAGTCAAGCTGTAGCCTTGGCAGAGTTTGCTCTCAAAAACTGAGCTTTTCTACTCCAAGAAGAATAAATAAGTTAGCATTATCCTGAATAATTAGTTTGAATAACACTAATTCAGTCTCTCTGAATTGATTGTCCCCTCAAGTTTACTTTGCCATTTCCTCCTTCTTGTCTTTACTTACCGCAGTATTACTTATTTAAACTGTTTATTGGAACCACTAACACACATCAAATTACTACTCTATCACATTGCTATTCTTGTAAAATTCATAATTCTTCTATTTGTGTTCTTTATTTAGGACTTCTTTAACTTTTTTTTAATCCTTGCATTTGTCCAAAAATGGCTCATGTACCCAGCCTGCTAAGTATTTCCTATCCTTCACTCAACCAGATGATTTAACCCTCACTCATAGATTTAACTGCTCTCTTTCTGTTAAAAGGTATGTTTCCTTCTTGGTCATGCAAATGAGTCCTTGTTATCTGGGGAAAAAAGACTTGGAATCACAAGTGCAGGTCTGATTGTGTACCATGGGCTTCACACCAGACTGTTAAGACAGTTTGGTTTAGCTTAAAGCAAGACCGAGTATATCTCCAGGAGATACACTCACAACTTTGAAGAAGAAACAGAAATTACTGCATACGTCAAAATGCAAAAACTCTAGAAAACAGGTGGTCTGACATTTTGGAAGCCGGTGAATGAGAGGTGGGAATATAAGTTTAGGTGGCTGGCAATGCTTCAAGGTGGAAAATTATCTTTTCCTAAAGCAGGGCAGGGCAAATGTAGTCTGAGGAAGAGGTATGAATTATGGCAGCTGCCCTGGTTGTACAGTCAGACATCCCCTTTAGGGACATTGTGAGACAATTGGAAACAATATTTCTTGTTGTACTGAACAATAACTTTCTTTAGAAGACAAGACATTATTTTATTCCTGAAGATTTCCAGAGAAGATCTGTCTGTCTTCATTGTAAAAGCTTCTTCTTACAGACTATTCAAACACAATTCTCTCGTGGAGAAGCAGGTATCTGGGTAAGATAACCAAGAAGTTACTTCAGCTGAAATCCCATCTTTTACATATATCTGGAAAGAACACCACAGCTATTTTATTCAAGATTTGCATCTTTGCTATAGCTTTGAAGACTGGCTCATTAGTGATGCCATTGTAATGGGTAGGTTCACTTCGATATTGTTTATAGCTGACAGTGACAAACCCAGAGAGACTGATTTCCTGAAAAAGGGTTTCATCCTCAGGATATGGTCAGAGCATGCGGTTCCTTACTTTTCAGTTAGAGTTCAGGGTCTCTGTTTTAACCCATAATTTTTCAAATAATCTACTTGAGGGAGTCTGTCACAGAACCATAGAATTGTCTAGGTTGGAAGGGACCTTTAAGGTCATCTAGTCCAACCATCAACCTAACTCCGAAAAAAACACATCACTAAACCATGTCACTAAGCAGTATGTCAACACATCTTTTGAATACCTCCAGGGATGATGCCTCAGCCACTTCCCTTGGCAGCCTGTTCCAATGTTTAATAACCCTTTCAGTGTAAAAATTTTTCCTAATATCCAGTCTGGACCTCCCCTGGTGCAACTTGAGGTCATTTCCTCTTGTCCTATTGCCTATGACTTGGGAGAAGAGACCAACCCCCACCTCTCTACAACTTCCTTTCAGATAGTTTTAGAGAGCGATAAGGTCTCCTCTCAGCCTCATTTTCTCCAGGCTGAACAACCACAGCTCTCTCAGCCTCTCCTCATAAGACTTGTTCTCCAGATCCCTCACCAGCTTTGTTACCCTTCTCTGGACTTGCTCCAGCACCTCAATGTCTTTTTTGTGGTAAGGGGCCCCACCCTTGTCTGTCCTGCCCATCTGAGCCATTTTACCTGAAAACCTCTGTTTTAAATGAGAAAAAGGGTATGGTAAGGTTTTCCCTGCAAGCATTTTTTTGGTGTTGGACACTTGATATTCCTGGGTTAGGTGTTCTATACAGTGTTGAATGTTCATTTTTCTTAATGATAAGGGCATTTATATAAAAAAATGTAGGCTTTTGTTATTTTGTTGTTACTATTCTAACACTACAGATTGCTCGTAATATGTGAGTGCCTAAGGCTATTTGGAAGGGTGGCTACTAACATGTTGACTATAAATCTAAATTAATAGAGATACATGATTTATGTGCATATGATGTTTTAGTAAGCGCTCAAGAGGCAGGCTGTTTGCAAGAGAAACATAATTCTTCTGTTAACTTTCATAAATACCCTGCTCACTCCTTTGTGAATTCACACAGAGCATGTGCATATGTAACAGCATAGCAGCACTGCAATTGTAGGAAACACAATTCCGTTTACTGTCTATAACATCTTTGATTGTCTCTGCCAGAAAGGGTCAGAAAATTGCCAGGAGTAAGTTCAAGACAGCAGATCTTAATGAATATGACTGTGATCCCTCTATAGAGAAGAATATTTTTTCTTTCTTTCCCTGTGGTTTTCCTTTCTGTCTACAGCACTGAAAATTAATGTTAATTTGCTCTGTATGGAAGCTACCTACTGGCAGCAGAGCCCTTACCAACATAAAGGAACAAAGAATGAGCTCATATTAAAGCTTCTGGATTCAATTTACTTGGGCTCAACCATGGATTTTTCCACTTGGCCTTTGTCATGTCCCTTAATTTCCCTGCTGAAATTCCTCATCTGCTTAAATTACTCCTCTATGAAACTGATTAATAATATTAATGTCTTTAGCTAATATACGTAGAGAATAGACTATTCAGGGTATGGGCTAGCTCTCTGATTGAATACACAGAACCTAGAATTGTGTGGGTTAGACCTTGGTGTGGAGGAACTGCTTTATTTCAAGTGGCATGCAATGAGAAGGACCTAGCCCAAAATCCTGCTGTGATTTAGATTTCTGTCAGTAAACATGAAGAATGAGGTCTCCTGATCTCGAACACATGCCAGAAAGCCTGCTGAGCTAGTTAGCAGTGCCCCATTATCTGAAGTGTTTATTGGACTCATTAAGCACTGAAAACTGTGGATGAAAAACAGGGGTATGTCTTAATGTCCTCGTTCCTGCTGCCATGTTTCTCTTTTTCTTCACGGTGACGTTTATGCTTTAATTAAATGTTCAGTTCCTCCTTGTGATTTCTGTGTACATAGTTTCAACAGCATGAAGGAGTATTTCTTTCTGGCAAAAGATATGCTTGGACTTCTAGTATAACCTCCAGTGTCTTAGAGGTTGCTTCCTGGGAGTATCCTCCTAAATATTCTGCTTTAAATGTAATTGTCTGACTTTCTCCTGAGTAAAAATGTGTTGCCTGGGACTGGCTAAACAAGCCTACTGTGCAGAATTTATTTTAATGGTTCATAGGATACTTCTATTGCGAGATTTTTGCTTTTTGATAGGCTTTCAGACTGAAAGCCCAAGCAGCAGCAGTAAGCTGATCTACCTGAGAACATTAGCTGTCAACTCAAAAAGAAAAATAATGTTGAGGTCTCATGATTGCACAGAAAAAAATTGGACTCATGAAGCAAGTGCAAAAACTGAAGCATTCAAAAGAGAGAACAACTAAGTGTTTAAACTATTATTTTTAGATACTGTAACCAATGTTGTGTATTTAGAGGCTGATAGTAACACCTGTCTTTTATGTAGCCTAATTAGTTGATTTTAAAAGCTAACCTCTAGTGGTATTGATATCCAGCAGTGGGATTATTATTTGAAAACAAAGATTCTGAAGACAGATGTACCAAGCTATTTGTTGACTTCAACTGACTTCAACCCAACTTAAATTGTCCATTTATTCCCGTAGAGCATTTTGAAGAGGGCTACACATTGTAGTCTGACTAAACAAGAAGGACAGGATACTCTGGATGTGAGTGGGAGGTTTCAGCTCAACTGTCCTTCATTCTTCCTTTTTTTGCTCAATGTTTAACGTTGTTCCTTATCGTTTACTTATTTTTGGCATTCTTCTTTTCTACTACATATAATGACTTGAAGGCTGAAAAAAAAAATTTGTATGTGGCCTTCGGACCATCTTGCACTGTGGAAAAAAAGCTTGGAAATAAAGTGCACACAGACTGTCAGATTGAAGATTTCACAGAAATTATTTTCTCAGGTTTCTCATCATGTATTATTAAAGTGAAGTTACTGAGAATTACACATTCTTATGGAAACAGAAAACAAAACCTTCTGGAGCTTCTTTTTTTTTCTTCTGAAATAGTGACAAAAAAGGTAGGGTGACCTCACAGAGGCCTGTGGAGTAATGTCAACATTATTTTCCTTAAGGTGCAGTAAAAATGAATATTTTCTTTCTCTTCAAACATACCTCGTAAGACTTTACTTTTCATAGCTTTTTATTTGTCAAGGCTCATTGAGTAAAACGTCTGAAGCAGTAAAGCGTTAAACCATCTCGGTACGTGTCCTTCCATCCATTCTTATTTAAGATCTTCAATTATTCTTGTAGTATTTTCTCTTTTTTTTTTCTTGTTTTATTTTTTCTGCAGTTAATTTTTATCTCTGTCTTCTTTCCTGTATTGGTTGCCTAGGAAGGTCTTATTTTTAGACTTTTTGATGCAAAAAGTCTCCCATCTCCTCTTAAATTTTAAAAAACATTTCTTTAAACACAAGGTAATATTTTTAATCCTACATTTTTCATGGGGAAAAACCACAGCCCATGTTCTTGTGGATAAACACTATGTACTACTTTGCTGGCATATAAGAGGTCCAAATCTTATTCTCTAGTACTAGGACAAAAATTCTCATAAATGTGGTATTAAGAAGCCAACTACTTACCCAGATAATTTACACAGACAGCAGATTATGTGTGTTAGATATCAGAAATGCACAACAAAAATCCATAAGACTTTTTGTTCTTTCTGTATCCTAGGACATCTTATCTTTTCCAAATTTTTAAGCTGTTGGCAGGAGTCACTGAGATTGCATGCGTCCTTTGACTCATGACTCTTCTGGAAACTTCTGAAGAGCTTGAATGTCAGCAGTTTGTCAGCCCTGGTGGAAACGAATTGATCCTCAATAAGTGAAGAATGGTTTTGGAAATACTGTTTTAAATTTCCTAAGATAAATCCCTGCTCCTGAGCACTGCATTGAGTATGAGAAATGTTGAGGCTGTATCCCATTCTTAGAACTTGTTTTTGCTCTATTTTTTGGTCTGTTTTATGGCTCAGAATTAATTGATAAGGCTTTCTTGAGCTTTTTAGGCTTTCCACATCACCTTAGATGACTTTTAGCCTCAGAAAAAAGCACTTAGGGCTGGGGCTTGCTTCCTGTTCATGGCAGAAGTGAGGAGAGCTACACACAAAGAAGCCTTGTGCAGATGAATCCTGATGGCAGAGTGAATCTCCCTGCTTTTCTGTAGAATAACAGTAGAGGTATTTCAGCCTTTACAGTACCAGTATCTAGTTTGTAGCCAAAGGTCTCAGGGGCACTAACTGTGCTCCCTCTGTCCCAGACACCATGCCTTCAGGCTCCCCTGTTTTTGATGGATGCTTCTGTAGAACAGGTAGTGGAAACTGAAGTTCCAGGTAGGGTATCATGACAAATATGTACAGTTCCTACATGGATTTATCTCCTCCAGGTCTGTATTTCAAATGCTGGGACCACACTGGGTCTGACTGTCTGGCTGTAAAGCCAAGGCTGATGTGGATCTGGTATTTGTTGGCACATTCTCACTTCCTTTTAGTTGTGCTACACTGCCAGCATTCAGATACATGGAGGCAGGAGAAGATATGCTAAGTGACTGATGGGGATCTGGAATGGGAATGATAGATATCTCTCTCTCCTTTCCCCAATAAATCCCATGGCACTTAAGATGGCTATAAAAAAGTCTTTCTGACCGTAGGAACAGCTTTGACTTTCAGGAGTGTGGGCCTCTAGCCCCTTGGCAGCTACTATGAAGCTACTATCAAGTTCCATCAAGGGCAGAAATCCTGCAACAGTTGTGTGGTTGGAGGACTCCATCAAGCTCTGGCACCCCCAACATAAGAAGGACATGGACCTGTTGGGGTGAGACCAGAGGAGGGCCACAAAGGCGATCAGAAGGCTGGAGCACGTCTCCTGTGAAGACAGGCTGAGAGAGTTGGGGTTGTTCAGTCTGGAGAAAAGGCTCCAGGGAGACCTTACAGCAGCCTTCCAGTACTTAAAGGGTGCCTACAGGAGAGATGGGGAGGGACTCTTTATTACGGAGTGTAGCGATAGGACAAGGTATAGTGGTTTTAAACTGAAAGAGAGTAGATTTAGATTAGATATTAGGAAGAAATTCTTTACTTTGAGGGTGGTGAGACACTGGAACAGGTTGCCCAGAGAAGTTGTGGATGCCCCTTCCCTGGAGGTGTTCAAGGCCAGGTTGGATGGGGCTTTGAGTAACCTGGTCTAGTGGGATGTACCCCTACCCATGACAGGGGGGTTGGAACTACATGATTTTTAAAGTCCCTTCCAACCCAAACCATTCCATGACTGGCATTAATTGCATGGAGGAAAGGTGGGCCGTCCAAAGGATTGGATCAAGGACCAATGCCACAACTCATGGAAGGGCTCTCTCTCTGTCCGTAATCCACATCTGCCGGGCACAGCTGGTGAGAGAAGTTGGAGCTTAGGAAAGAGGGCCAAGAGCAGGACAGACTGTGGGAGAGGGTTTTTTCTGTGTAGGAGGAACAATTTGTCATGTCCTCTTTTGAATTGGAAGGCTGGGTCCTGCCTGGCCCTTTGAGTCTCTGTATAACAAATACTGATACATGGAAGTGGTACCTGGATTTCTACCCAGCTGCTCCTCACAGTGTAATGTAGTGGTATAGAGAGGACATATGTTTACAACCTTTATATTTCTAAGCACCTAAAGAAGTATTAAAGTATGAATATTGCTATGCAAGTTTGAGGAGGCATAGTTTTTCAGAATGACTGGTGATAAATGACAAACATCCATCAAATGTCAGATTTCATTGCCTGACCAGAATCCCAATGACCAGAAGCACACCCTCAGTGGTGGATGTACATGTTCTCATGGCTACACAATTGTGGTGACAAAGGGCATGGACTCCGCGTGGGGGTGAAGCGAAGACCTTTATTGTCTCGCTTTTTCAGCATATATAGTTTCTATCTCTTGATCACATCCTGTGCTCTCTACACAGATAGGTTGTGAGTGAATGTCGACACGCCGTTGTGAGCAATACAATTGCCTACATTTAAATGTTTACACGCCTAGGCTAAAAAGTCATTACTATCTGCTTCGTTACACTGCTATCTGTTTTCCACCACACAAATAATACCATATAAAGACATTGTTTTACTGTTCTCAAGGCTTCCTTCCCATCAATACAAGAACACCTGCTGAGCTCTCACTCAGCAGCGCATCTCCAGTTTCCTCATTCCCACACACCATGTTCGTCTTTAACTAACTACAGAGAAAAGGCCAAATCATGCTTTCTTTGAATGGAGTTCCCCATGGAATCATAAAAGAGACACGTGTTACTGAAGACTCACTTCTTTCACTGTATGGTGAAATCCTTTCCAAACCCATGCCCTCAGATCTTTCCTCACACCTAATTAGAGGCTCGTTAGGTCTCTGTATGAGGCATACTAAACTTTTTGCATTATTCCTTGCTAAATGGCAATTTTGAGAGTGGCTGTGAATGGACTATTTCAATAGATGTCAAGTGAAACCTGGACTGCTGAAGGGGAGAAAGATCAAAGGAAAGAAACACCAAAGTGAAAAATGAGATCTTAAAGGAAATTGAAGAGTAGGGAAAAGAAGGATGCAAAGGAGAAGCTGTCTCTTGAGAGATTTTTTTCAATAAGATTTTCACCATACTTTGGAACAGCCCATAAGCAGTCCATGGTCAAATGCTGAGTCAGATTCTGTCAAATTAATGACACAGTAGTGAGTCAGACTTTCACCCTGTATGTGAAGTGCAATCATGCAGCTATGCTGCAGTCATCCCTTAAAGGGACCGAAAAAACCACCAAACCCCAACCAAAAACCAAACCAAAATAAAAAAAAAAGCCCACCAGAAAAAATTATTTCATCTGATTTCTCTCATTCTCATCTCTCCTCAGCTAATACCTTTTAATAGGCAGTGACACAGTTTGCTGCCATGCACATGTAGCATCATCTTTATTGGGAAAATCTGTCTCATGGGAAATTTTTGCCACTGGCATAGCCCAAGGACCCTCTTTAATTTCAAGTCTTGCCAAAAAGAAGTGAGTGGATGAGAAAAGTGACTCAGTTTGTGTATGTTATAGAGGACTAGTTCAGCACTGGAAACCTTTGTTGTGCTGGTTTTGGCTGGGATACAGTTCATTTTCTTCACAGTAGATAGTATGGGACTATGTTTTGGATTTGTGTCGAAAACAGCGTTGATAATGCAGAGATGTTTTCATTATTGCTGAGCAGTGTTTACAGAGTCAAAGCCTGTTCTGCTCCTCATACCACCCCACCAGCGAGTAGGCTGGGGGTGCACAAGAAGTTGGGAAGGGGCACAGCAAGGACAGCTGACCCCAACTGACCACAGGAATATTGCATACAATATGATGTCATGTTCAGCATATAAAGCTGGTTGAAGAAGAAGGAAAGGGGGGACATTTGGACTGACAGAGTTTGTCTTCCCAAGTAACCATTACATGTGATGGAGCCCTGCTTTCCTGGAGATGGCTGAACACCCGCCTGTCAATGGAAAGTGTTGAATGAATTCCTTGGTTTGCTTTGCTTGTGTGCATGGCTTTTTGCTTTACCTATTAATCTGTCTTTGTCTCAATCCATGAGTTTTCTCACTTTTACTCTTCTGATTCTCTCCCCCAACCCGGCAGGGCGAGGGGAGGGGAAGGCAGTGAGTGAGCAGCTGCGTTGTGCTCAGTTGCTGGCCGGGCTTAAACCACGACAAAAGTGTAGATAGGAAGGAAGAGACAGAAGATTCACGCTTTAAGACAAACAGAGCCAGGTCCAGCAACCACAGTCCTGTCTGCAGAGTCACAATAAGAGGTGGTAATTTTAAAAAGCAGATAAATCAACTGCTTGGGAGCCTAGCAGATATTCGGTCACTGCAAACTTAAAGAGGTCATCCTCAGGGGGAAAAAAAAGTAATCATTAACCAGTTGCTTTTAGGAAGGATTTAACTCTTTCCATTTAAAACAGGAAAAGATGATCAGTAAGAGAAGTAACACTATCTGAGACAGAAGGGGCAGCAACCACTTGGATCTAGTTACTAAAGTGATAACCTTGTCTGCCAACTGGGAAACAACCACAGACAGAGATGCTTACATGCTTTCTGTTTCGTAACGGCCTCTGAGAAAGCAAGAAGACAGCTGCTTCCCTGCAAAATGTTTGCCTTATAGCTGAAGCACGTAATGGCAGCTTCTGACCCACAGCATCCTGCCTATTCAGACAACCTTCTGCCTAGAAAACAAGATCCTGTACAGGTTCATCATCAGTGTATTAGAGATGCTACACTGCCCTTATCACACACTCCTGACATTCTGCGTATGCTCTGTTATGCCGGCATTTTTACAACTTTTGAGAAGTCATAATAGACAGATCTGCAAGAGAGCTCTAGCCATTTGTGTATGCAGTTAATTAGAACATTCAAATTTATTTAAATTTGTGTCATTCTGTGTTTCTGTAAGTTTCAAAGGTTATGTCATTCTTAGAGATATGCTGGTAACTCAAGACTTCTGAAGTCTCCAAAAAAGAAGTTGACTTATAGGCAATAGTACAGAGAAAAAAGGAAATAATAATCTGTTGAATATTAAACCCATTCATAATAATAAGGAAGTACTTTCAGATGTTTCACAGTATAATTCTGAGAATAGCTTTCACTGCAAATGCAGTATATTCTACAATGAAAGCAATGTAAGGGGTAATTTGTCACCTTGAATATCTAGGGGAATCCTGTAGGTTTTAACATTGACTGTAGTATACTTTCCTGGTTTTGGGCTTTTCCAGAAACACTTTGGTTTAGCCACAGGTACATACATTCATACATTTTCTATACTGCTGTTTAGCTTCATTTAACTAGAACACAGGTGACTTGTGAAATAAAAGAGAACAAAGCTTTTTACTTTTAAAAAGTAAAGTATTCAGCAGAATGGTTTCTCATCAGTACTAAGAACTTTCTCTTCATTCAGTCCAGCTTCTGAGGCCCTAGAGTCCGGTATATGAGCTGGAGGAGACACATCAGAGATTTCCTTGCTTCCACTGACTAGGAGAGACTCTTCTTGTGAGACATCAATTTATCCTTGACTATTAAAAATACTTCAGAAGAACTTTGGGTAAGGAGGGTCTTTGGAGTGCCTCAGAGTGAATGAAGTCACATTCAGTGTTGAGGATGCTTTATGTATTAATCTTCTTTTTTTTTATTGTCTTCATTTGCTGCTTTCAAGCCTGTTAAGAGATTTTCACACACATAAATTACAATCAAGCATGGTTAAAAAGGTGATGATATCATTCTCAGATAGCAACAGGTATATCCTTTTTGGGGGTAGGTATAATTTTTAAGTACCTCAAGTGGTTGTCTTATTTCAGTGGGTTCAAATGTGAATTATTTTTAATGAATGAAGAAAACCATTCCCTTACTAAGTCCTGTGGGTTTCAGAAATGATGGACTTACCTTCATCACTTCCTGTCGTTGTGCTCTTTGCAGTTGTTCCAGTGTTAGAAGTTAGGATTTAAAAATACCAGAACTTGCTTCATGATGGGAAGAAGTATTTTGGAAGAGTGGGAGCTGATAGGGGAGGAAAGCTTGACTGTTCTGTGAAGAATAAGGGAAGAATTTGCTCTATGGAGAATCAAGATTAAAAGAGATGTTTAGCCTCAGACATTACAGTCTGTGGATTAGATCTGTTTTATTTGCTATTTCCAGGAAGAGTCTGACTTTACAAGAGTGGCTAATGGAAGCCCATTGCTCAAAAACAATTTCAGCAGTAATTCAGTAATCTGCTAGAGGGGTGTTAACTGGAAATTAGTTACCTTATTCATGTATGGCTCACCTCTTTTTACTTTTGTTTTCTTAACTTAAAGCCTGATTTGTCAGGGAAAGCCATGGGGCATCTGCAGATGGGGATGTTTGTACAGACATAACAACAGTGCAAAAGAAATGGCCCTGCAAAGTGCTTGTTTTGTTCTTCTTATTTCTAATATAGAGTTGTTTAAATAAAAATAATGGCTATTATCAATATCAGGTCACCCTAATCCATATGATGACATAAATATGTATTAGGAGCTTCCAGTCAGCCTTGCAGTCTGCCTTATGGTTTTCTACATAGAAAAACCCAGTTCAGTTTTTGTTCCTAATTTCTCTTCTCAAAACATTTCCAAACAGCTTAATGCCTGTCACCTCTGAAGTCATATTGCAGCGTACGTTTTACTTTGGCTTTGTTAAACATGTTTCTATTGATTTAAACTCTTTCTAGTGTTGCTTTATACTATATACTATTGTGTCTTATGTGATTTAACGTACTAAGGCCTGCTGCCTTGAGTAATGGTCAGCTTCAGTGACTGGCTCAGATTTGCCATCTGACTTTTATTTGACCAAAGATAGACAAGGTCGAGCCTGTGTTTGTGGACCAAGCAAAGTTTTCTGCTATTACAGCTCTTGGTGTGTCCCTGTGTGCTCCACACTCATTTGTTGCGTTCTGCAGTGTGTTCACAACATAACAGGGAAGAGAAAAGGCTGTAATATCATTAAGGTGTTAATAGAAGTTTCATACAATCATTTAGGGGGTTCCCCTCTAAAAGACCAGGGTTGAGTAAGTTGATTGGTGATGGTCATGCTTGGCATTGTAGGTGGGGGACGCAGAAAGCAACAAGGGAACCGCAGAAGCTGTTGTAGGCTTTATCCTGGCAGAGCATAGAGACAGCTACAACAATTTTTTCTGATTGCAAGACAATAGCTTTTATTATTGTGACTTGGACGGTATTGCACCCTTTGTAAAATTTTCCCAATTTAATCTCTTATTGGGCTGCTGGGTCATAATCCTGCCATTTTAAGCTCTCATGTCCGTAAGCTTTCCTTGGCCTGAATAAGTTGTATTTTTATAAGGTCTTTTCTGTGTATTTCGGAATGAGATAGCAGAGATCTTTTTCTTTAATTTTAACTAGTTTCCTCACACTCTCCAGTGTTCTTTGGAGCTGGGTCAGGATCCTGGTCCCCACAGCAGAGACACTAGCTATGCCCAAGTCCCTTCCTGCACATACCTTCTTCCCCAAATCATTAATTTCTCCTCCTTTCCGTTGAGAACATCCTTCCTTGCCTACTGCAGAGTTAAAAAGGAAAGCTTTATACCTCTGTGTTCCCTGAGCATCTTTTCAGTTGTGCTGTTAAGTTCTCATCAAGTTAGCCTCTTCGGATGATCAGCATCCCCACCATGTAGTATGTTGTTCAGTTACCACTAGCCTTGGTGTTCCCACAGAGAACCTGATTTGCCATCAGGTAACTATTCTGTCTGAGAGATGATCACCAGAGTTCTACATTTTACATAGTCCTGTGCTCTGCAAAAATATTTTTCACATCCTGTCCTATGGAGCCCAAGTTCTACAGAAGAGCAAAGCACAGTAGAGAAGATAGCAATCTCCACATTCAAACTGAAGATTGCAATTTTATGCAAATACCCTGAAAGACTGTGCTGCATCAAATTCGTAAGCTCAAGCAAATTCTCCAAGGTGTTAGAGATTAATTTGTTTCTAAAGAGAAGGCACTTTAGAATTCTGATCTTAACTTTCTTTTGTCTATGACTGCATAATATGTTAGAAGTCATGATTAGGAGACAATAAAAAAAAAGGTGTAGCACCGAATACTCACACTCTCTTTCTTATTTCTTTTACTGCTTGCTAATGGTATTTTTTATTCTAGAAATCTGAATTATTCCTTCTAGATTTTGTCTAATAATGGGTTAGTTGCAATGTATGTTATGTGTCCTTGTTTTGGACTTTTCTTAGCTGTAATTTCAGCAAAACACACAGTTCAAATTGTGGAGAAATGGCCTGAAATAATGCAACGTTGTTAGAGGTCTCTTGCCTGTGTTCATTATTGCTGATATTTTTCAGCTTTCTCACATTGTGCTGTAGTGGTAAATGCTCCCTTTGTGCCTCTGACCTTTAATACATTCTTCAAATTTAATGAGTTTAAAGTGTAAAAGAAAAAGAATCTTGCCAAGCACAATCATCAGGACTGTTATTTAATAGAGAAAAAAGGAACAGATTCACAAACATTAGCAGGTCTATACAAAGCTACTTTGTGTTCTCTCTACTTGCTGTGATGTTCTGTTGATACATAATGCTCAGTCTGATAAAGGCTTAAGGAAAAATAACAACAGATACTTGAATACTGTTCTACCTGTGTGGTGTGAGAGAATTTGCTTTTTTTTATAATCTAGCAAGGCACTACTTATGTCCACTAGTGTCCACAGAGTCTATTACTAAATGGAAAAAAAAGTGTGTTGTCAGAAGTCAAACCTGATTTTTTCATTCTTTTTTTTTTTTATTTTATAAGAAGAGTTCAGTCTCTGCTGCCTAACCTCTGTTGCGGTTACCAGCAGTTCTTGAAAAATGTGCCAATGTAATACACTATGAAAAACTTACTTGCTTGGCCTCTTCAGAAAATTCTTTCCATTGCATCAGGCTAGCATGGTGCACCAGCTTTTTTGGGAGTGGGGCATATTTCCTGGACTGTTTTACGGTGAGAGAAACTCCTACAGAGTCACTGCAGAGAAAATCTCTCTGGGGACAGACTATGCAATCTGCCATCTCCCACTTTGCCATACTGAAGGATGCAAAAGCCTTTCTACAGGCATGCAGATGTTTTGTTGATGGAGAGAAGAGCGGGTTCTTGACTGGTGTTTTCAGCAATGATTTACCTTTTTTTCTGCTGGGCTTGTGAACAGCTGAATAAATCCAGACTGCAGAGCCTGTAACTTCTGTTATTATTTTAGCAGTAAATGTTTTTTCATGTGCAGAAACTGCAAGATGAAGCCAATGAAATGTGGCACAATATCTGCAATGACAATGCCAACATTGCCTGGGTTTTTCGTGGAACATTCATCCTCAACATTAAATCCCTTGTGCCCATGGGCTCTTTGCACCAGCTTCTCTCAGAATTTTAATGCTTCATCTTCTACGGTCTCCCTGAACAAGCCATCCCTGATACAATCAGATTAATACATACAAGCAAAAAGAGAAAAATAGCATGTAGTCAAATGATATTTGCCACATTATTCCTTCTGTGTATAAGGAATGTTTTTATTGGCTTCTCTTTGCCTTGATCATTTAGACTGTAAACACTTTCGGGACAGGGACTGGCTTGCAGAAAGAAGGATCATGCTCAGCTAATTGCAAGGGTGCTACAGCATTTGAGATAAGGATGAATTATAATCAGCAGGTCTGACTAAGAGGGAGTGACTCTACTGCTTGTTTTTTCAAGATTTACAAGTCGTCTTGAGAAAAACAGATAGAGATTTAAGTACAGACAATGCATGATAATGAACTCTCTTTTATTTATTTGGGAGGGAGGACCAGCCATGCTCTTTAAATACTAATTTTGTGTGGACTTTCAGCTCACAAAAAGAGCTAAGATACAGTCTCTATAAGCAATGAACAAATCAGGTTTATACAGGTATTTAAAAGGCTAACTATTAAAATGTTGGGATGCTTTTGAAGATTTCATAAGAAAGTGAAATGACTCAGGGAGGGGCTATCTCAGAGTAATGCTTTGTGTGATTTATTTGAGAGAGATTTATTTTGGGAGAAATTTGAAGCAGAACAGAGAACTTTTGGAAAGCCACTAGATACATACTTAATGGCTCTAACCAGAGGACAAAGATAATAGTGTTGACCTTCTCCTAGACTCTGCAGATGACACCTCTGGCCGTTTGAAACCATGAGAACCATAAGATACCTGAATGACGTTTCTTGGTGCAAAAAAGTTGCAAAAAAGGATGGAGACATTACTTCATTTAACATCTTACAAGTCCACTCCCTAGATAAATCTTCATACCTGCTGCATACCATCAGCTTTAGGGTCTTCCCAGAGAAAATAGTATTTGGTTTCTCTTCCATCCCACCATTCTTCAATCTGACACTGTAGCATGAATCAACAGTTTCAAATTTGGGGTGACTTTGACTGGGTTTCATGCTTATAACTCTATTTTCTGTCTCCAATTCTTATATCTTAAACTTATGATTTATTTTTCTCTTTTCAAATTCATATTTGGGCAAAAGTGACTCTGACTTAATCTTATTGGAGATTTATGAAAAAGGTTTTTATATGTATTCAGTAAGGGTTTTGTGAATTGGCTCAATAAAGCTCAAACAGCTTTACAGTAGCTATTGTCTATTCCATAATGCTGCTCTGAACATAAACTATGGCATTATACTGGAATTAGCAAGCCTGCCAGATGACTTCAGTTTTGTTCTGAATACATTGATTGACACGTCATTTTGCCCTTAAAATAATAATGGGATGCTGGAAAGGATCTTCAACTTTAAACATCAAAGAATTGCTCAATTCACCTCATTAGTCTTCAACCTTTCAAATACAATTGCAGAATACATTAAAGATTATTTTGGTACTAGATGATCATCTAGCTGAAAAATATTATTTTCATGGCTATTCAGCGTATTAATTATTTACTATTGTCTTTACTTATGTTATTAGTAAATTCAAAGCTGAGGAAAGTGCTATATTACATGGTAAGTTAATCAGAGCAACCAGATTTCATATCAACTCATACCTCTTTGAGTTGCCCTCAGTCTGGAAACGGATAACATGAAAAGTTTCTTGATTTTTTTTTTTTCTTTATTCATCAGATTTTACTGGGTGAAGTAGCAGACAGGAGGCATTATGATATCTGCCCTGATTTTTGTTAGGAGGCACCCAATTTACTTTCCAGAGCCTAATGAGTTCTCCCAGCTCTGTTTTGTCCTTTCCCTTCTCCTAGGAACAGTATTAAAACACGACATTCCCCCTCTTCTCTTTGAGCTGCCCCATGGTATTGTGCTTTCATGTGGAGTATTACAACTTGTTATCTATATAATGCATTTCCAAGGAGGCTTTTGTTATCTACATAAATACCAAATGCTTTTGGCCCATGCATAACTGTTTTACCTTCTTATGCCTTTCCCTCTTTTCTCCTCTACCTGGAATCATGTGCTTAATGTTAGCTTCTTTACACTGAATTACCTTGTACCAAGAATATCTTATGTTAGCATCATTGTCCTTTGTATTAGTTTAAAAAGATGAAAATCTTGGAAGTACAAACAGAATCACACTCCTTTACCATGGTTCTCCTCTGCATCTACCTCTGTTGCCCTTGGTATGATTTTGGGTTTTATGGAATTAGTAATTTCCAATGCCTCAATTTTCTCAGTTTTATCTTTTCCACATTTGTAACAAACCTGTTTCTTTTTATAATATAAGCAACCAGAAACATAGACAGTGGTTGAAATTAATTTTCATACCATTGTGTTGGAATAATTTCCTTTGGGTTACAGTAATCAAAACGTACTCACAGGTTGCACTGGTATAAAATCTGAATTTTTTGCTGACACTCATGCTGCTCACTAATGGCAACAGAATGACTCCTGGCTTATGCTAGACTGAAAGGAAGCAGCACATACCATAATGCCCCTATTAAAAAAAAAAAAAAGCTTAACTTTCAGTTTTCTTATTTTGTATTCTCTCCCTGTTTCATTATTTTGTTATGTTTAATTGCCTGACTCGCTTATCTCCACAATTCTATTAGTCTGACCAGGTCATTCTGAGTTTTCGTTTTCCCCACTTCTATTTACTACTCCTTCTTTTTACTTACATCACTCCCGGCCTCCCATTATTTTAAAGTCATTAAAATTTTCATTTCCTTTCTTCACATCAGCCAAAACTAGTGAGCAATACTTAATCCCAACATGCTCTAGCAGTCAAATCAGCCTCTGTGGCACTGAGTCCAGTCACCTTTATCCACACAATGAGATTTTATAACTGTTTTTTATCCTGCCATACCCAAACTTCCTTAGGTCTGACGATCTTCCTCACATAGAAGCAGGCCAATGGCAGAGTAGCCATGGATGACCAAGGAGGTGGCTTTCAATAATTTTGTGGTGAATTCTCACATTCCCAGAAGCTCACATTGCTCTTCTTCCCCAATCTCTGCATGTTGATTCTGCAGAAGAAAAGCCACAAAAATAATGACCAGTGTTTTGCCAGCTCCATCATCACTAATACAGCACACTGGGCAGGTGGCAGTCCTAAGTGTAGGTTTTATTAGAAAATTCTCAATTGTATCTGCCAGGTATCATTGTGCCCAAGAGGCAGGCCTTTCCCATGACCTATTGCTACATAGCCAGGAAACTGCCTCTGTGGCACACTAATGATGAGGAAATGCCCACTGCACTTGAGTTATACAATAACCTTATGGCAGACACTTGTGGTCCATTTTTCTATACAGCAGGGACAAGATTATAACTATGAAGTTCAGGTTTTATTTAATCTTTCAACAGAATGGCATATGTTTTATTTGGAAAACCATGAATAACATAAAATGAATAACATAAAATGTTTTCCTTAGCAGGTGATAGCTAGTGACAGACTGGCAGGAGCAGGGCTGTGTTCTGTGGCTTAGTATTGCCCTGACAAAATGAATGGGATAATGCTGATTTTTACCAGTTGAAGGTTGGTCCCACCACTTGCTTCTGCTGCATGGGTGGAGTAGATGCAAAGTCTGAAGTTCTGTGGCAGTCAGAGAATAAGTTGAGGTGCTTCACAAGCACAACTCCTCCAATGTCAAGCACTGCTGCAATGGTTTAGCATGTCTCCGTCTGGGTTCTCCAGAGTTAATCTGGTCATCCATTGCAAGTGGGCCTCTGTGCTGGCAAATTTGGGCTTGGAGGAAGGGAAAGGCTTGCTCCTTGTGTCAAGCCTAGCTTGAGCTGGCTCAGCTTTCCCAGGATACTCCAGCCAGCCTGGCAGCTGATCACACTCTCCTATCCCATAAGCTAGTGTGTAGGTCTCCCCACAGCTGGACTTTGGCAGGTTGCTACAGAATGGGGTTACTCTAGCATTCACTCATAACCTCCGTAATAAGGGTCTGTTCACTGATGGCAGTATTTTCAGCCTGGTGTAAAATTCCACAATAAGAAAATCTCATATTTAAGAATTTTCAGGCTCATCAACTGAAAGAGAAGAAGCATGAAAGCTGCAATGAGAGTGGAGAGAAGCTCTCCCTTCCACAGGCATTGTTGATTAACATATAGTGGCCATTGCAGGTAGAACAAACAAGAAAAGATTGAGAGTGATAAGAGGGAGCCTATTTTGTGAATCCAGATAAGAAAGGCTGCCAGGAGGTCTGTGTGGGATGCAGGAATAGAGATGGAAGAGAACAAAATGAATACAGCATTGAACACAGCATCGATACTGCTTTGGGTTTTGTTCTTCGATCTTACCTCTACTCTTTTTTTTTTTTTTTTTTTTTTTAAGGATGATATAAATAATCTGCCATGAAATGTAAATACACTCCCTTAAAGCTGGCTCCAAGCCCCCTTTTTTAGTCACTAAAAGTGTATGAAAAATGCAAATCACTCAACTCAAAAACTTACAGCCTCAGTAACTGAGGTAACGGGTTTTTGTTTATAAGAATAGCATAGCACTCTGCAGCATAAACCTTCAATTAATCCTTTGGTGCGACCTACGATGATAGACTGCTTGGCATTATCAGATTCTGCTTTAGCTGTACCATAAACACAGTAAGTTAAAAGTGCTTCAGGCAGATAAAATGACACATTTGGAATTTTGTGTTGTTTTTTTTATTCATTCAATTGTGCTAACAGGAGAAAAAGGTGAGGGGGAGAGAAGATCAGAGGAAACCCACACAAGTTTTAAAATAGATTTTGAAAGGCAATGTACTTTATGTATTTTACTGTGTTTTTTCCACTGTGTACACATCTAATCCCTTCAATCTCTGCCTCTTTACGTGGGTGTAGGTACGGATCCTTACCTAAGGTGGGCGAAAGGGTGTCAGTGGGAGTGGTGCGGCGTTACTCTATATACAGATTAGACGTAAAGGCTAAGTTTTGGCTGCCAAAGTTTTGTTGCTTACCCTGGATTCATGTTCGGTGTGTAGGATGTGTCTGTAGGCCAGGAATAAACCAGGTTGCATCCCTGCTTGCTCAGGCAAGACCAGGGCGTGCACCAACTTCTTTCCCCTGTGTCCTGGTACATTGATACATGGGTGGGAAACCAATATATGTCACCAAACAGGTCTTCTTCTCTGGATAGCGAGAATGACCAGGTGTGCCATGCACTGCCTAATATCTCCATTTGCCTTTGGGTTGCAGCCATACCTGGCTTAGGTTTCCTTGATAATCCCTACGTGTCTGCAGAGCTTAATCATACTCTGAGCAAGCCAATGTCTTTCCTTTGACTATGAAGGAAGCCAGGACCAAATACATTTCCAACATGGACTATTCAAGATAATGTCTAATGTTAGGTGGGAAGAAACTACTGAAAAGCTCTGTCTATTGAAAAAGAATATGTATACAGAAAATGATCTAAAACATACCTTTCTTTGTCCTCATGCCTACTGTGCAGGGTGAGGCTGAACCCTGCTGACGTTGAATGGCTGTTTGGCATAAGGATGCACTCAGTGCATCTCAAGCATGATGGCGTTATTCCTTCATCCTGTTTTTACTAATCTAACAAGAAAAAGAAGTGTGTTTCTTCAGTTAATTTGTATATCCTGTATCTTCTAGCCAGGATTTCCATTCCCACGTTCCTCAACAGCTTTTATTGCTCTGTATTATTCTCTGTCTTTAGAGTCTTCCTACTCTTCTTCACCAGATATAGAGGCACATGTACATTTTCTGCGTGCTGCAATGCAATCTACTGCTTTACTCTAACAGGAATATTTGCATACAAGAGGACAAGGGTTCTTCAAACTTTATTTTATTCTGAAAAAACCATGCAGGCCCTGAAGAACCTGTACTAGATGTTTTTCATTCTGCTACTTTAAAACAGTACTCTTAATGAAATGTCCTGTAGGGATGGCTTTAGAGAGACAAGTGGTCAGTGTTGCAGTACAATGATGGCAGTGCCTGTGACACTTTGAGTACTTTATTACTGCTGTGTTACATTCTGGAAGACGGCAACAGAAAGAGTGGTTGTGGGCTTTTTGACCAGTATTGTTGGAGGGTAGTGGTTATGATTTTTGCAATCTGGTCTTCTTTCAAGCTATTCTGTGAATGATAGTACCTTGGAGGAAGTGCTGTCATTACCCTAGAGAAAATGAACTACCAGAGCCACAACCAGCTTCCTTGGAGAGTTTTTTCTGGCAAAAAATGTTCTTCCCTTGGATAGCTCTAACATTGCTTGGAGACCCAGCAGGCATTGAAGCGCTGAGGCATATTTAGTTTTCAGGCACCTGTGAAGATAAATTGGTTGTGAAGTTTTGTTTTTTGAGGTAAGTGCCCCTAGGGTCAGGCAATCAAAAATTAGTCCTCTGATTTATTAGATGTTTTCTGTGCAGCTAAAACAGATTTTAAAAACTGCTGAAGCGTCTTCCAGTGAGAGACAAATTGCATACAAAGATCATTTCCCGATTAACTCTCAGATTCCATTTGTGTGGGTTTTTTTCCCAAACTGTTGCAGTATGCTCCAGGGCATTTCATTTCACTTTTAGTATTTAGCATTTCTGCACGTGTGATTTCAGTCTTATTTGCTTTCAGCTTTTTGTGTCTCTGTTAAGCTGGGCTACTCAAAGGTATGGATTCACTGCTGTCTTTCTCCCCAAGTAGCACCAGACCGAATACTACACACATACTGCCTGCAGTCACGACTGCAGCTAGGCATATACTCCTCCCTCTCTTCTCTCTCATAAGTGATAATTCTTTTCTCCCACCCTTTATCTTATCTCCTCAGATTATGAACACTGTGGGGCAACAATATTTCTTTGCTTTTTGTTTTTGCTGCACCTAGAATAAGGGGATGCTGATCTGTCTCATAGTTTCTGGGAAAAATTGAACTGTAATAAGCTATCTGTATTGCACGAAAAGGATATGATTCCAGCTAGCAGGAAAACTACTAGACAGACATTATTTTGTCCATTCAAGGAATGGAAAGAAAAGACTTGTGTTGTTCAAAAGGCTTTGTCTTTCTTCTATATTACTTTTTTTTGCTATTATGGGTTGTTGAAGTGCTGCCTAAAGCAGCTTCTAGATTTCTAATATAATGACCACGTTGTTAAAGGTCTTTTTCTAAGCCCCAGGCTATGTTCTCATTCACTTATTCCCATTCACTTTTTCTCCTTTTTCTGTTCCCTTCCCCAGTGCGAGTGGCACTGATGGAGCTACCAGGATATTCCTGTCCCTAATAATCTAACCAGTTTGATAACCATCAGGGAGCTCATTAGCCTGCTAGTCATTAGACTGCTAGCTGTCGAGTGCCCTTGTACCATTTGTGTTTGGTGCTGTGGCATATACAGATTGTTTTATTTAAAAAAAATACCTTTGTTCTCTGAGAAATATTGTCAAATAACAGGCATGGTCCTCTGGGTTTCTCCTCCAAGGGTTTAGTTCATAAATCCTACTGTTATAAGGCAGAAAGGGCTGGCAAGCCGTAGCCTGGGATAGCTCCTGTATCTGCAGTCCTTGGCAAGCTGGAATCCTCTTTGTCCCCCTGAATATGAGAAAGAGAGAAAATGTTAACCAGAGCTTTTTGTCCTCACCATCTGACCAGTTAGAGGGAGAAGGTGGAACCAGCAGCAGGGTGAGCACCTCTCTCCTTGCACACTCCTTTGTGCTGCCCTGGCTATGTGGCAGGGGGAGGACAGTAAGATAGCGGGAGAGCTGGACTGGACTGCAATCCTCTCCCTCACACATGTGCTCACACCCTTTTCCTATGACAAGGGGATATTCCTATTGATAAACCATGTTTTCCCTACCTATAAAGTATTCCCACAGCATTGCCCTCAGTGGAAGACCTATTCACTGCTGAATGGGTGTCATCAATCCCATACCGTATGCAGTCTTTTAAGTTTCAGAAGAAAAAAATGAGTTCTTTTGCTGCCACTCAGGCAGGGGTAGATAAAAGCCATAGAAATAGAATCAGTGAAGTTGGCATCTAATGACATTAGATTCCTTTGAAGAGATCCGAGGCGTGCAGTCTCACAGGTATTTAAATTTTACAGGAAATCCTTGCTGGGGAGTCAGGTGTCGGCCACACACTTCAATATTGTTGTTTATAATTTTTTTCCACTTGTTCAATCTGCATACGTAGTTTCATGGGCTTTTTATATGAATATTTGAATTTTTAACTTGAGATCACTGAAAAGGAGGTGTAGTGAAGCAGTAGTGGGTGCTGCTGCATACATTTTCTTTCTTTTCCGTGAAGAAAAATAGTAAACGTGATATTTAAAAATATCCAGAGGTCTTGAATATCACTTTTGCAAGAATCATTGAATCCTACTGATGAAGTCTTTGATCTCTGAGAGGCTCCTTCAACTATGCTTTAATGAATGTTACCTAACTGTCCTTCAAGGAAGGCCGTGATTATTACTTTGTTGTATAACATTTCACAAACTGAAATGATGAGATTCTTCACCAGAAACGTTTGTTCTGTTAGGCTTCTGGCTTTGATTTGTAATGAAGTAGCATCTTCTGCATTGCTGCAATAGAAGTTAATTAAATGTTTCGGGATGACCAGTGTGTATACAGATGTACTCCCTTTCGGTGTGACAGATTTGTCTGAAGATCAGAAAATGCGGCAACTCACCAGTCAACCTGGCTGAATCCAACAGGTCCCTAATCTACATGCCCAAGCTGTGGTTTTGGAAATTCTCAAACATGAACTGTCCGATGACCTGTTTTCCCCTCGTAGTTTCTGGGTGGAATAAGATGGGTATTGGCAGGCAGCATGGGGTGCTGACCCTTGGCAGAGGCACAGGACACCTGTGAAGCCCTCCTAAAGCAAACATTGCTTCCAGTCAGGCTTTCAGGGCTCCCAGACAAGGCAGCTCTGGAGCAATGCAGTGGTGCCACGCAGCATGGAGAAATCTGTGAAATCCACAATCCCTGTGGTGCCTGTGCCAAGCCTTGAGCACCACCCATGTAACCTAATGGAACTAAGAAAACCCGCCCACCAGAGTCAAAGTTCATCAAAATTGAGTGGTTCTCTAAAAACTTTCTGGTTTTGGGGAATAGCTTACAAATAAACATACAAAAGTACGCTTTATGAGGCAATTTCTGGTTAGCTCTACTCATAATCATAGGCCTTAATTCTTGACACTGCCTTTCTATAGGTAGAAATCTCCATGGACTCTTTGCAGTCCATTAGCTTCACTTTTGGCTTATGGTCAGCATGCTTATGACAAAAAAGCTTTTCTCATGTGCTTTACACTAAGCATAACAAAAACTTTTTGTTGGTTGTTTCTTTTTAAAAAAAAAAAGTTTGGTGGAGTTTGGAGGTTTGGGTTTGGTATTTTTTTTAGTTTTCCACTAAATTTCCACTAATTTCCACCGATTATTTAGTATGTCATACTTAGTGCTTTCCAAAATGCTTTAAAAATTGATTTTAAAGGATCTCCAACGTCAGGGCAAATCAGGGAATGCAAAAGCTGGGCTACTTATGAGATTTACACTCCAGTTTGCCGCCAGCCAGATGGATTGGTGACTTGCAGGTGAGAGAGATTAGAAGTGAAGCAATGAATCACAGGGGCAGCCCCCATTAGAAATGCCTCCAAAAGCTCAAATGAGTAGTTTTCTTAACAGCCATCTATTCAGGGCCTCAGCCTGCAGCACCCACTCTGCACAGCTTACTTCATCTTACTTGCTCATGAGGAACAAAGCACTTGGCTTAGCAGATTTGTCAGCAGCGCTGTACTGCTCACAGCTAACCTCCATTTTCTTTCAAGTAGGAATAAATCCTAAAAGAGAGCAACAAAATGTTCTCACACATCATATGGCAAATGATGGCCCAAAGTCAGGGTGTGATATTTACTCAGCAGAAGGGAAATGCGTATGCGTGCACACCCATGCACAGAGAAGAAAAATTTACTATATTATTTGTCTTTCCTTAGTAATTAAAGATTAAAATCCTGATCCTGATGTGGCACCTCCTGCACCTCTGTGTAACCCATCCTCTGCAGATTTCAGCAGTCTCAGGAACACACACTAGTGCTTGACTGAGGTTTTAATGCTGCAATCAGTAGAAAAGCAAGACTTCATCCTAAAAACTGCATTTGGATTATAATTCTGATTTTAAAAACAGCTGTCTCTGTCATAGCCATGAGATCTTGATGTGTTACCCATCTGTGAAGTCTCAGAGAGTCTGCCTTCTTACGTCTTTGAGTGTGTATGTGATGCTGTTACGCACGTTACTGGGGAGACAGTGTGGGACTGGTAGTCCATCTTTGGTGCCACTGCAGGAGAGGAGCAGAGACCTCCTCTGCCTCCCACTGTGGTGTCCTCATACAGGAATGCCTTGTGGTCAGATGGCTCACTTTAAATGTCAAGGAGATTTCATTGAGATCATTTCCTTTTAAGACAAAAGACCCCTCTCAGCATGCTATTTTACTATAGGAAATGCCAGGGAGAATTACAGGACTTTAAAAAAAATAAAATAAAAAAATAGGTAGCAAAGGATAAAAAAAAATATTGAAAGTTTCATGAGGTTTTTGGTTACAGACCAGTATCTCTACAGTGTGAGAAAGTGATGCCTGTTTTGATGATCCCAGATCATATTTCCATTTTACTCTACGGACTTTGTGACTTTTTGAGTTCCTCATCTTTATCTGCCTTGATTGTGGCCTCTGTTACTTGCTTGTCCCTGATAGTCCATGCCACCTACAAAATATTGTCTTATCCAATCAAAACTGAGATAATCTTTCTCTAGTTTTTCAGTAGTCAGGGTTTCTTGTGTCATTCCTGGTTGCAGCAACTACTAGTTACTGGTGATAAGGTAATGGTGCAGATGGAGCACTGGGCTTTGATCAGTTATAACAATTCCTTCGTTCTTGCTTTGTGTGGCTTGTAACTGCTGTGATACTTGAAGTCAAATAGAAATGAACAAATCATAGCTAATATACCCATAATAGGGTTGTGTTATCTAAATAAAAATCCCCTATGTGCTAAAAAAAAATGTTAGTCCATTGAAGCTGAAATTAACCTGGAGTTAGTTCCAGTAGTGAGTCTGAATAGAACTGGTAGAACGTTGAGATTTCAACATGTAATTGTCTGTATTCATGACTTTCTCTTGATTTTGCACTTCACGTACAAGATGATTCATAGCTTTGTACTCCATTGTATAAAATGAATATTTGTTGTACTGGAAACACTGACTGTGAAAGTATCTGACAGTCTGTTTCTCTGCCATGTTGTTCTTCCTTTACAAACAAGATGATAAACTCCTTGTACAAGGGAGTTCTGTGAGTTTTCTTAGCATACACCTTTTTTTGGCATTCATATTTTGATCCCATGATAATAATATAAAATCCTGCTGCCCTTATTCAATCAAAACTACCATGGATTTCAGCAAAAGCATTTTCTAAGTAGGATGTGAAGATCAGGAAGGAAGATATAGCACTTTTCCACCAAAATATTTAAGAAATGACAGGCATCTGTGTTATTACTTGCTGTTCATAACATCCTGTGGAGAGGACTTTAAAAAATATTGGCATTGCCCTGGGTATCTCGGCTGGAAATATGTGTTGTGTCAAGGGGTCCCGTTTCTTACTTCATTGACAACCATGTAACAGACACGTACCCTGTGGTGACCCTGTAGGCAACACAAGTCACAAAACACTGTCCAATATTGTCTCATAAACTTAAGATCTTCCATACAGGAAGTAAAACCCACAAAATCAATAATAGGCCAAAGGAACAGTGTAGGCATGGTCCAAAGCTATCATCAGTGCCTTAGGTTTTGGCAACGACTGCTGAAATTTTGTCAGTGTTATTGGTTGCTGCAGTGAGTATAGTTAGGACACTCAAAATGTTTCTTCAGTCCACATCCTGAACGGTTTTATGGAGAATGTTTGAACACTAACTGACCTCCATCATTTAACAAAATTCTTGAAGGATGAAGCTGTACCTTCATGCCCAGGTTGCAGATCTTCAGCCACTGGTTTTGCTAAATTTCAAGGCAATATCCAGCTTACTGGCAAAACTGGATGTGTCAATGATCTCTAGATCTGTTGTTTTCCTGTAAATATTTAAGAATTTTATTATTGCAATTATTCAGTAAGATGGCCTTACAGATATGAGATGTTTACAAATGCATTTGGAATGGGAACTTTAGCAGGTTGTAGGAGGACAGTTTAAGGTTACTGTCCAATTTTTATTCATTTATTTCTTGCAGTGTGCTCAGGTCAGCCCACTTCACTCATGGTAGGGTATCTGAGGCACTTGTTCAATTGCTGTAGGCAACCAGAATTCTGAAAGAACACATGCCTATATTTTTTTGATAAACTGGTAAGTACATTAGTCAATTTTGCCATTTTCTCTTTTTTTGGGTTATTTTTTTGAGGCGGGGGGATTAGGTTTCTACCTTCAGAAGGAGTTAGATAGAGTGAGCAAACTAGTTGGACAGCTGAAACATTTCAGTTTAGCACCAGCAGAACTGTTCTAATCAAATTGCCTAACCAATCCAAATCCCTTGCTGCTTTACCGAGGAGAGGCATAGCTCTTGGGGAAGTACTCCCTAGTCTAGAAAACAGACACGAGCTGATCCTGCTCAAAAGAGAAGCAGAGACTCCAATAACTCACTGTTTCCAAGTGAAGAATGTAAGTGAGAAAACTCACTTTTTCTGGCATCGCCAAAGAAAGATCTGGTCTTTAAAGCATATCTGACAGTGATAATGCAGCATGAAACTGCTTCAGTTTTGAAACGTTTCCCCATCTAATGTGTGTACAGATTGCTTATGAGGCACTCCTGTGAAACGTATTTGTTTGAACAGCAGGCTAGACTGCAGTGCTTTAAAGGGCACAGACAAATGAATCCTTAATAAGCAATACACCCTACACTCTCTCTTTCAGCAGTAGTGTTACAAAAAGCTAGTAGCGAAGATCATCTGGGAGCTTTCTGGTGACTACAGATCTTGTGCATGCCCAGTGCTGCTGGGGACAGTCCAGTCCTGGCTGACAGTACAGGCTTTCCAGACACACAGTGCCATTCTGTTTGCCCATGCTGTCTTCGGTCAGGAATCTTTTACAGACTACTCTTTCCGGATTTTGCCAGTGGCGATAGACATGGGGCTTCTCATGAACCACAGTATGGTGTCTTATGAAGAATTCTTTATTTTTACAGGCCACTGAGTCTTCCACTTTCAAAAATATGAATTTTTAAGGGCTGGTCAAAATATGAACAAGAAAAAAATAGGAGAGGAAGGATCTACCTTTTGCTACCGCATTGCTAATTGAAGTCTTTAATGATTTACACAAAGGAGCTTGTATCTTCATTAGCTTCCTTTAATGAAAAACTACAGGAAGGAAAATTAACAACATTAGGCAAAAGGTCATTGTCAAATTAGGCTGAAATCTAACCATGAGTAGTAGCCACAGGTTCACACCAATTAGTAATGGCCTGGGTGTTTTTCCATTAGTAAAACACTCTGTAGAAGGCTTGCTCCTCTGAAACCCTGTTGGAAAGAAGAGCAAATGGGCTGTGATGTCTCCTCCTAACAGGGGCCAGGTGTGTGATGACAGGTAGGATAACCTGGGTATCTGTATGACTCCAGATGCAAACCTGTAGTTGGGTTATTTCATTACATGCAAACTAAGAACAAGTGAACATGTTATTTGGTGTCCTGCTGTATTAAGCTTTTTTTCTGAGACTGAAAAATAGAAGTTCTTATGCCTCTCCTGCTGTTACGCCTGGTACCCATCTATTAACCTGGCCCAGGTCCAAGTTGGTGTTTATTAAATCATAACCGCAACGATGATTCTCTCCTGTAAGCATGCAGAAAATTAAAATAAGAATAGATTTTCCTTTTCGGTAGTGTAAGCTGCAGCTAAAGGAGGACTGATACAGTACAGCGAGGAGCACAGCAGTAAATTATTCCTCTCTGATGTTGAGCTGTCCAAATAATCAACATCCTGGATAAGCAAAGTTGAAAGGAAACTTTCACAGTCCATCACTGCAGCTCAAGTGCTGAGCTGTCAGCTGTGGTGCGGGGATGGGAATGGGAAAATGAGAACAAACTCTTCTTCTGACCACCGTAATAGCTATTCATATATTAATGTTGTGTGCACGGATGCAGTGTTTGAAGGGGGCTGGCGTCTGCCCATTTGCTGGTATTTCAGCACAAATGTTGGTAGTTTTTGTGGAGGTAGAAGAGGATAAGAGAGCAGAATGCTGGACCTCTTTTCCACAGGAACTTCAGAATGCCCAGCCTGAGCACTGCATGTACCTGCGTATACTTGAGCTAGGGCTTGTGTATTTGGCACCCTACCTGTGCTGTCTAGCTCTTATAGATGTGCTAGTGATAGAAACACCTCTCTAGAAAATGTGCTTTGCTTATGTCCTTTGATCATCATGGCTACAGCAAAACTACTATTATGACTTTGATCCATAAAAACAATCTCACCCACACACATGTACAGTTCATTTTTACAGATCATATTTGTAAAATCATTTTCCCAAGTCTTTTCTGAGGCTTACAACCATTATCAGGTAAGTATCAAATTATAATAATGAAAAATAGTGATGAAAACCCTAAGCCAAATTTAAATAGAAGAGAACTTGGTCATTGTTCAGTATTCATGTACAAATAGACCCTGAAAATGTAAAAGGATATTTTTTTTTTTGTGCTTTGAAAACACTGAGGGGTATAACGGAAATCAGATCCTTACTGTACCAATCAATAAGAAACAATTTGCAGAGCTGGGAGTCTGTGTGGAGGAAAGAGAGGAAAAGTGAAAGAAAGAAACCATTCCTCCCCTCAATTTTTGCTGAAGAACAGAGACACGGAGTCATTAATTGGCTAGCCCAGTGTCATGCAGGATTTGTGTGACTGATCAAAGAACAGAAATCAGGTCTCCAGAGTCCTGCTACTCGGCCTCAACCACAAGATAATCCTTCATTTTAAATGCCTGCCAATCAGCTCTCATGGTTATAATGCTGGCTGAAGTGTTATCACTGCAGTATGAAAATGCAACTACTCAGTGTTCGCGAAAGCCAGATGAAGAAATGAAAACTCCTATTCCCCATGCCTCAGGACTTTAGGTACCATCTCTCTTAATATTTATGACAAAATTAAATGGGGTGAATTCTGGAAAACTAGATAATCCAATGAACCCTCCTTACAAAACTGGACAATCTGAATAAAACAAATTTGCCATGGCTAAGGGGGTAGCCTACATTTATATTACTCCTTCAAACATAATTACATGTTCAACAATGACCATAGATTTCTGTTGATTCAGTTTTTGATAAGCACAAAGTGAAGCAGTCTAGGTTTGCTCCCTCTGCTGTGGTATGTTTGTTCCCCATGTCAGAAGGACATGCTGTAAGGAAGGGCTCTCTGTGTTGCCATCTAGCACGAGCGCTTCTTTACTTCTTTGTACTCAGCACCGTGGATTCACCGTGGATGGAGATGCTTGCGTTATGGTCTGTACGACAGGATGAGGGAGCAAAAACTGTTCATGAGAAGATACCGGCTGCTCTCCTGTGTGCTGCGGCCAGGTCTTCTCGTGTGATTTCATCCCTGTAGAGCCCTGATAACCTGTTTTGGGGAGAAGCAGAGGAGTTCTGTGTGTTAGCAGTGTGTTCATGGAGCTGAAAAGATGCATTGACATTATGTCCGTAGGGTGGAATTACAATTGCAAGAGAATTGCAGCCCGGTTTCCCAGGGCTCTGGCACTCTGTGTCCTCCTCTCCGGCGGTCAGGGCCAGAGGCACTTGCCAACTGCCCGTAGTGCTAGCCAGCCCCTGCCAGCTCCCCTGCAAGGAAAGCTGAGGGCACTCCCCTCGTGGGGGAAACCTCGGCTAATCATTTCCTGGAAGTAACCTGTCTAATTGTAACTTGAACACAAGTACTGTGCAACTCTTTATGGAGACAGGAGTGATTTAGAAAGTGAGATTTAGGACTTTAAAAACGGTTTCAATGATTGGTGTTGGAGTTTTACCTTTAAAAATGTGACCTAAGCCCTGAGGATTCAAAAATCCAGCCTTAAACCCCAAATCCTCACGGGTCTTTACACAGCCAATTCCCAGTGGCGTAAATCGCTTTTGAAAATGTATTTTACACATCTAGGACACACAAGTATTTTCTAAAAGGGCTCATAAAAAGCAGCATTGCTGCTGTCGATAGTGGAGCTTCTGAATGTCTGAATTTCAATGAAATTATCTCTCTGTACAGGAAAAAAAAACCCCAACAAAACCACAATGTTTTTGCCTTATTTATTTATTTATGGTGTTTATTGAAAAGTAAGTCTCAGTCTAGGCCTACAGAATTTATCTGATTACACACATAACAGTTGTAGGATGCTGTCCCCAAATTATAGGCGTTGGTGTTCTCACCCAAGTCTAATTATGATAAATTTGGCTAGCTTACCTGGAAAAATTTTGTTTGAATTCTGGACTCATTTCATAGAGCTGCATGCTTTTCTTCCTCTGGGTACCATTCACTAATAGGTAGCTTTGAACTGCAAATTAAAATTTTGCTTTCTGTGACCAAAGTTAATTTTGAAACTGTTTTCTTCTTTTTCACAAGTCTCCTCCTCTGAGAGATAAATTGTATTTTATGTTAAAAAGAAGAAACAAGAATCAGTTTACAGCAGCTTGGTGGTTATGAACGTGCGATGTGTCATGAGATTTGGCAGCACTGCAGCTGCCTAGACTTCCCTTTCTAAAGCTGCTGCACAAAGAGAGTCATTGAAGAAGGGGGAATATCTGGTCTGCAGGACTCGCAGGAAAAATGATGCTAAACTGGGGCATGCCGCCCTACATAGGCTTGTATTCAGGAGTTGTGAATGGTGCTGCTATCCACTGGTGTTGTTCCCAGCGGCTCAGCCCTTCTGCCGTGTCACAGAATCAGCTGGGCTGGAGTCGACTTTCTGGCTAGCAGCTGGTACAGTGCTCTGTTTTGGATTTGGGATGGGAATAGTGTGGTAGCGCACTGGTGGTTTTGACTCTTGTTAAGTAATGAAGGCCTTTTTTGCTCCTCATACTACCCACCAGAGAGTAGGATGGGGGTGCACAAGAAGTTGGGAGTAGACACAGCTCACCCCAACTGACCAAGGAAATATTCCATGCCATATGACATCATGCTTAATGTATAAAACTGGGGGAAGAAGAAGGAAGGGTGGGGATGTTTGGAGTTAGGGCATTTGTCTTCCCAAGTAACCATTACACATAGTTTGCTTAAAGGAGAAGAAAGCCCTGCTTTCCTGGAGGTGGCTGAACACCTGCCTGCTGATGAGAAATTCCTTGTTTTGCTTTGCTTATGTGTGTGGCTTTTGCTTTACCTATTAAGCTGTCTTTATCTCAATCCATGAGTTTTCTCACTTCTACTCTTCCGACTCCCTCCCTATTCTACCCTGGGGGGAGTGAGTGAGCGGCTGCGTGGTCCTAGCTGCTGGCTGGGGTTAAACCACAACATGCCAACAGAACAGTGCTTCAGTCTTGAGCAAACTGTAGAGCAAATATGTTGTTTGTTGCCTCTGTGGTCTAACACGATATGCTATTGGGAAACACTAAAAGGGCACATGGATGCAACTAATTTCCTTTGCTGAGGTAGCTGGGAGGGCAGCGAACTGTACACTGATGTTTTTGCTTTTGGATAAAGCCATGATGTATTTTCCCTACTAGATCAAGCTGACTTGTAAACCCTGGAAAGCTCAATGAGGCATTACGGATACTGCTTGTACTGTCGTTCCTTGATTCACGATCTCTAAAACAGAAACTCAGTTTGGCGTGCTGAAGTCTTGATCCCAGCTGCTGTATCTGGCATGAGTTAGTGCTGTTTCACTGATCTGGGTTTAGATGCTGTTAGGCACCAGAGCTAATAGGAATCTTTTCACTGGACTGTTATCTCTTCTACCTATGCAGTACTAGAGGTCACGGAGAAAAAATGCATATTATTAGTAACTTCTGGACTTTCTTTAGTACCAAATACTTAAAATTATGTTAGATAGCCAAATAAGTGCCTCACACTTCATTGAAAGGGTAATTTGTTCGTCTCAGAGCTGACCTTGAAGACTAGGTTATGGTCTTTTTAGCTCCAGCCAGTGTGTTTTCTCATTGCCATGCCACACTACCTCTTTGTACACGTTAGCTGCAAATGTTGGATGTGGAGGATTCACTCTGATAAAGAGGTTGTTTTAATATAAGTTCACCTGTTGAATTATTTTATTACCTGAACAAACCCAATGTCTTAAGAAACATACTACACACACAAGATAGGAAAAAAAAATTTCAAATTGTAGAGTCTTTATTTTACCATATGTCAAAAGATTATATTGGCTCCTCAGACAAAGTGAAGAATGCTACTTATTTTCTGTGTCCCCCCCTCTAGCTAGCTTAAATTTATGGTAGAATTTCACAGTGCATGGTGCATTTTATTAATTGATGTTGCCATTTTGAGATTTCATTGATAATGAGCCTGTTCAGGTCATGCTGGTATTTCACTCCATGCCTTAATTGCACTGTTACACGGTTCCCCTAGAGAGTGGCAAGACTCAGCTAGCAATAATTGTTCCTCTTTTGTCTTCATATAACACCTATAGGTACCAACCTACACTTGAGCCGAAAAATCTCTTGAGTCTCTGGTTTCTTCATTTTTCTATGTCAAATTTCTGTATAAAAACAAAATGAAGATCATTCTAGAGATAATTATTGCCCAATAAAATATACTGATGAGTATTATTTAGGCTTAAAAAGTGTATCAGACCTATTTACATGTCTTCCCTTCCTATCTCACTCCCCGGAAGATTCCATAATTTCTAGTGAAAGACTCCAGTGATGGAGATCCATCATATCTATTCCGGTGTCCCGTCATCCTTAGTGACATAGAATAGTTCCTAATTTTACCTCTGAATCTTCTTTGTTGCTATTGAGGCCCATTATGTCTTATCTAAACAAGCAATAACAAGTTGTTCCCTTCCCCTTTGCAATTGCATAGTATATATTTTAAGGCGTCCTTTGGAAAAAGCACAAATTAGCTCAATCATTATTGACTCTTGATGATTCTTAGATTTCTGATATTCTAGTATTTTTTTTCATACTTTCCAGCTGCTACAGATCATTCTTGAAGTGTTTTGCCCAAAACTTGACATACCACTCCAGCTGAGGTCTTACCAGCAGAGTCTTTCAGGTTTTACTCCTCTTTTTATAATCCAGGGTAGTGTTTTTCGGTCCCAATAGCGTTGTCTCATGCAAACATTATCATTCATTGCAATTATTAGATGTTATTCTAGAATTTACCATCCAGCTCAGTATACTCATTTGTCTAGTTGACTGTGCCTGTCTGGATGCAGTGCACTGCACTCATCCCTGCTGAGAACTATTTTGATTTTTTCCAGGAAGTTTCTCCAATTTATCAAGAACATTTTGTGTTCCAATCCCACTCAACCACCAAAAACCTGCCAAATATTTATTTACCTGACTCAGGCTCACCTTAACAACTTAAATACCTGTTTAAAAATATCTACATATTAAAAATTGAAGCGGAACTACAAGTTTACATTATCAGAGTGCTGATAAGCAGGATGTATGAAGTAGCATAGCTATATACCCTGTTTCTTTTTGGCTTGGAGGTTTTTCTCAATTTTGTTCTCAGAACCATCCCTTGGAAAGAAGGACAGTCAGAAAGTATTTCCTGAAGTCACCCTGCCTTGACCTCTAGGCTTAAAGGCAAGTTTATAACCACTTCTACCATCAGCAGAACTGCCCAATGCATAACTCTGAGTGGGCATCTCTGGAGTGGCCATGGGTCAGAGGGCACTGGGTAGCAGTGGGAAGGGGAACATGCACAAGTTTCCCTTCAGAGATGTTCTCAAGATTCTGCCACCCATTCTTCAATGCTAGGTCAATATGGAGACCCAAAGACTTTGTGCTGGAGGGCAGTGGCAGGGCACTGAAAGCTGCCATGAAGATTTGAGCTGTCCTAGCTCTGTGCCACAGTGCAGCCTGCCATGAGAACACACCCTCAGTTTCTGGGTTTGAGGATCAACACAGACCATTTTCCACTTAACTAGGACACCCTCATCAGGCACTGTCTTGCCCTGCAGTACCCCTGGAGACATTTCATTGGCTCCAGTGGTATTATTCATTTTCCGCAGAAGACTCCTGCATTCTTTATACCTGAATTCCTGGCAGAGTCATATTTAGCAGTGACATGGGTACTGGGGAAGAGCCACTTGCCGTATTGTCACTCAGCCCTATTCCTGTCACAGAACATGGATCATATACTGCATCAGCTGATGTTAACTGCAGTACTCTTCTCTCTCCTCCTTTCCTCTTTGCCATCTTTCTCTCCCTTCTCCCTTGTTTCCTATATCCTGATCCCTTTTTATTTCAGTAAATCCACTCCCAGATAAAGCCTGGCAAGGAAAAAAGACTGAATAATGAGAAGCCACAAGAATTTCTGGGTAAGCTCTCAGGCTTATCTCCCCTTCCTCCTACCTGTTCAGCAGGATGTTTAGATTACTGGTTTTTACGTCAATTCTGTCATCTTACTACAGACTAAAGAATTTGAGTCTGCTGAAAAGGTGTCATAAGCAAAGCACAAGTAGAGCTTTATGAGTGATGTTCAGAAGCTTCTCTTAAACATTTCACAGCTCCCTCCTTCCCTGCCTTGGCACACTGTGAAAGAAAGCTGTGTTTATGAGCCATTCACCCAAACATTTTTCCTGTTTGCATTCATGGCATAGAGGAGTCTGGGGACAGTGAATGCTCCCACAGCTACTGTGCAAATAGCAGCTAATATCCAAGTCCGCCAGGATGGGGGCATATTGCAGCTTTGAAGTTGCTTGATGGGTTGGTTTGTATATTCACATTTTTATATGCATATTTATTGCCTAAAAGACTACATAGTCACTTTACTGAGGAATCTGGAAGAGAAATGTTAAAATGGCACAATCTCAGCATGTCCCCATGGCAACCCTTACACGTGAAGAGTTCAGAGCTAGTGGATTAGAGTTGTTTCTCTGATGAAACACCACATGTGGCAAGGAGGACTTTGACCCAGCCAAGAGGCTCTCCTCTTTCTGGATATTGGTCTTACTCATGCCCAAGATAATGCTAAGAAGGTGTTTACATATAGAGGCCATTCAAGGCTGGTTTGATTTCCAGCCTGAAGATGTTCTAATTTGCATCCTGATCCAACAGTTCCTCTGGACTTACGGCAGCAAAGGGCTGCCCCACCTACTGTCTCTGACAATTCTCCTGGCCTGGTTTGTCTCCTGTGAAGAGTATATGGCAATAAGCACTATGTATGACTCCTTCATTCACTGCTTTCACTAGTTTTGTGAATGTAGTTTTTATTCACTAGCAAAATAATCACTGAAGATTATTTTGCACTGGCAGCTGTGATGGAGCAGAAGGGCTGGGGAGCAGTGGGAAGTGTTGCTTCCTATCACTGGTGGTGACTGCACTTTTGGTAGTTGAATTTCATTACTAAAAGTCCTTATTAATAGAGGACCACTCTCTTCTGTCCCAAAAATGTTCTGCCAGCAGCTGGATCAGAACCGATGACCAGTAATGACTGTCAAATACAGAGATTTCTTGCCAGCATTGTATGAAGTGGCTAAGTTGTGTTAAAAGCCCGGGCTTTGAGAAGAATAGCAAGAAAGCGTAGGGTGCCAAAGGAAATTATACATTACAACTGCACCCTCTATATTCTCCCGCTGTCCTTGCCATTGCAACAGCTGTAGCCAGCAGCAGTACCTGTGGTGGAGCATTTTGAAACACAAAAGCGTGGGCGT
This sequence comes from Limnodromus scolopaceus, assembly GCA_028565335.1. NCBI lineage: Eukaryota > Metazoa > Chordata > Aves > Charadriiformes > Scolopacidae > Limnodromus > Limnodromus scolopaceus. The sequence goes on from JAOXNO010000013.1 coordinate 40,965,141, forward strand.
CTGGTGCTGTTTTCCTGCAGGTCTTAAAGAAATTGTCCTCATCTTCAGGAGATGAGCACAGGGCATACACAGTTCATGAGGAGAGCAGCACCGGACAGGGTTGAAATGGGGAACATGTACAAGGCTGATTTCACTATTGGGTTGTTTGATCTGATTGGAACTGGCATTTCTGTCAAAGAAGTATCTTAAAGGACAGTTAACAGTACCTGGAATCTTCTTGTCAGGTACTTAAAAAACCTAGGAAATAAATATATAAATAACAGCAGGACAAAGGAACACTTTAACATACATAAGAAATCTGGTCCAATGAAACCCTTTATATAAATCCAAATAGAATCCATGGGAAAGTAGCACAATAGCCTGTCAGAATCAAAGGACAATTGCAACTGCTGTGAGATAAAATAAAACAAGATGACAAAGTCTCAGAGCACAACAGACACAATCTGACTTTTGTTCTAGCTGTAAACATGGTCCTTTGAAACTCATAGCCTTTTTCTTCTTTCCTGGAGTTTTCCTTTTATGCTGAAAGCTTATTATGGTTGATGTGAACCGGGTCTTTGGTTACTCTTACGGACTTGCTTATAGAGAACAGCTGTACCATCCTGGCAGCAATGGAGCTGCGGGTCCGAGGAGGATTCCCTGAGGGTAGTGGCAAAGGCAAAGTTTTGGGAATTGCTCTCCAGAATGGTTGTGTAAGGAGGAAGACAGAACAGATAAGGAAAACAAAAGAGCAAGAATCTCCATCAGAGGAAATGGAAGCAGTGGTATTTAGCATGAACCCCTTTTGGGCAGGCAGACTTAGGGATCTCTGAACGTGGTGATTGATTCTGTTTTGCTTCTGCTGCTTTCATGGAAATAGCACTCCCCCATGCAGTCTTTGTAAATAAAGAGGGCACCAAAGAAAGTACTTGACTAGCATAATCTGTTTCTCTTTGACATGAAAACAAGAGAGTTATATCCAAAATATTGGCTATGGCCTCAGGCAAAAGGATGACAAAAACACATGTGCAATTATATTCCTCACTTTGGGCTTTGCTATTATCAGAGGGCATATGACTGCCTCTCTCTCCCTCCAAGACCTTTCTGAGATAAAGACAGAGATTTTGTATCACCAGCACTCATAGTAAATAGCCTTCTCATCAGACAGTTGGCATTTATGAAGGAAATGGAAAAGCTCAACAACAGCAACACTGCTGAAGAAGTTGTTCAAGCATAAAAGGCTTGTTGTTTTCATAGGAGTTAATTTTCATACAATTTTCCAATTTAGTATTTTTTTAAAACCTTTAACACTTCCTAGTTCTTTTTGGTAGGTAAGCACTGTACAAACATTATCTAATTCATAGTTATTAAGTAAGTAGTTATTAATATTTTCATTTGGGTGACAGAATGGAGACAGGAGCAATACCTTTCTTAATGTCATGGATTGGGTCATTTGCTTAGCAGCGCTCAGGCATGGCTGGCTAGGAAGGAAGGGTTAAAGGCTGGGTTATGCCATGGCCTAAACAACCCAATCTTAGTCTTCCTGAGTAGTAGCACAGGAGCAGAGAGAACATTGTTCATCAGAAATGAATCAAACCTGACCATCACTCTCCACCTTGCTTTCTAAGATACTTGTTACAGTCTGGGCTACTGAGGTAACACCGCAGTGATATAAGCCAGCTAGCAAGTCCAGACCCAGGGAGGAGCAAAGAAGGAACTCGCTAACAGGGCCTTTCAGAGGCTCTTCTTGATTGGTACTTTTTGGGTACATTGTCTTGGTCCTGAACGCTGCCTGATTCATAAGGCAGCCCCTAAGCTAATTGACCTAAGTCATAAAGCAATGTACTAGTAGGGCTGTAATATGGCAGATGTGTGGCATCTGGGAACTCCTAGGTTAGATGCCTAGTATTAACTCATTAAATGAGTATATTCTCACAGAAATATGTACCTATCTTTCTGGTGGATGGTGTAACAAGACCAGGCACCTCCACAGTAAATATTCAGTGCTCCCAGGGAGTGAAGAATGAGATGGTTGCTCAGCCAAAGAGAAACAGCAAGACAGGTGTATATCTTAATGGGCATTTAAATCAGGACTTCCCATTAAATACATTAAGTACATTAAATCCATCCTTTCAGTATTGAGTTTATACCAGAAAGCAGCTATCTGATGGAAGGGGAAGAGACAGCAATAGCCTGCAGGGCTCACCTGAGAAGTGCAGGCTCTCCTTGGCCTGGGTGCTTCTACCCAACAGCTCCCCTTCTCTTTTAAGCCGTGATTCTTTCCCACCAGGCTGAAGGCTAGGCTGAGATGGAGCTTCTTGCCATTTCTGTGCAGATGGGCCACCATGCAGGAAAGCAAGATCAAGCAATGAGGAAGGTCCTGCAGCAGCGCGGGGCCAGGTGGGAGGCAGGCTAGAGAACAGCAAGGAGAGTCTCATTACAATAGTAATTTTCTTGACCTACTTTATTCAACCATGGCACTTGGCAAGCAGGGACCCTAGCAACAGCGCTGCAGCCGTGAGGCATCATGATGGAGACTTGGTGTTTGGTTGTTTTCAGCTGCTGTTCCTCATCCTGAGCAAGGCAATTTGCCAGCAGCTTAACAAGGATGTTGCCAAAGAACCTGCCTCTCTCGTCTGTGCTTTCTTGCTCATTCATGAATTCTGTGCAGAAATGTGGAGGAGAGCAGCTTTATAGGGTTACAGTAACCATGTTTGGGATGAAAAATCGAACAAAACTATGTGCCGCATGGCAAAATTACTGAGCAAAAGAATGCTGTAGGCTACTTGTGCTAATGCTGGAGTTGCTCATGATCCTGTGGTTAGATACAGATAATGAGTCAGAGCTGAATGCTTCCTGTAGACTTACATTTTCCACAGCTCAATGACACACTGCTGGGGTGGTTTTAACAAGGTAAGCACACACAGGCATATATCAAGTCTTAGAGGAATAAGGGGCCTAAGAGCATTTAATGTATTGAGAGTCTGTTTCAGTAATGGCACTAGCCTAGCAAAAAAATTCATAAATACCACTTGGATTCCCTTCATTCAGATGTTTGCTTCCTGGTTTCGTTTTATCTTTTCAGGAACTTGGAAAACAAAACATCACAGAAATTTTTACCTTTTAGGCTCCTGCTGACCATTATATTACTCATGTAACCATATGTGATGTCCACATTGTGTTGGTCATGTGAAATGAGTTAGTGGCTTCAATTCAACCTGTAATAGACTGGAGTAATGTTGAATTAGGGGATAGACACCCTCATTGCCATCAGGTTTTGACAATACCTCAAAACCCTGGTAATTCAGCTGCAGAAAAAAACTGTCATCCCCATATGTAGGTACATCTTCATCCTCTAGCCAGAGACCCGGAGCAGGGTTTGTACCTCTCACTCATCCTGCAGCCTCTAATGTGTCTCTGCAAGTAACAGGATAAGCATCTCAGGCCAAGTCTTTAAGGAACTGGTCCCAGACCTTCCCTCCATTATAAACTCAAACAATTACTGTTAAATTTTCCTCTCTGTTAAAATATGCCTCTGAAGCCATTAATTTAACAGCCATTTAGTATCACAAATGCCTTTTGTATTTCAGTTCTACTAGCTGTAATAGTTAGCAGATCCAGAGGCAGTTGTAGAAAGAGGACTCTTTCTGAGACCACCTTCTTGTTTCTGAGATATTTACATTGGCATCTTGCACACTGGTAAAAGACCCCGCTTTTGGGACAACAGCAAATCTTATTAAAACTGGAGAGCAGCCTGAAGTACATATTGCTGCTGCTGGACCAAACATGTTGTGGGTAGAATGAAAGATCAGCAGTATTACCTGCTATGTACTACATTTGCTAAAATGTCCATCTCCTAGCACACAAGCAAACCAAACCTTTAAATATCCATGTTTTGTGGTCCTACATAATGTATCTCTGCCCATAACTTTGACTTGAAGTGGTAAACTGAGGCTTTGCAATAAGAGGTACAAATGTGAGTGTTAAAACTCCCTTTTCCAGAAATACACTGCTAAAACATTTTGTATGGTCCAGGTTAGGTTTCTTTCATAGTTGTTAATCGTCCATTTAGATGGATCCAAGTCAGATACCAGGGACACTGGGCTCAGTGCCTTCTGTATTGTGTCAGACCTGGGGTCAGTGAGTACACAGCTGGGCCGCGGCACAGCGGACTGTCATGCACTGTCAGCTCTTTATGGGGCACTGTGTTGCCTCCTGGATTAGCATCCAACTCGCTTTGCTAATCCTCTGAGCAGAAGAAAGGGAAGGAACCATTGCCTGAGGCGTGCAAGCAGAAGCAGCTGTGTGTGAGTGAGGACAGAAAGGTGGAGGTGGCAGCCAAGAGGCAGTCACAGGGGGAGGCCAGCGCTATGGTCACCTCCGAGCTGGGGCTAGAGGCTTGAGGACTGTGTGTACACACATCCTGGTAGGGCGCCAGCAGTAGTTACAAGCTGAAGGCCAGAGAGAGGACTGAGGGAGTTACATCATTCTATTGCTTTTAACCATGTACATTGAGCTGCCTTTGAATGCTGGTTTAGAGACAGGTGACATTTGATCCTTGCTGTGATCACTCATCAAAACAGGGAAATTAAGGAATGCAACATCATGAAGGGGAGTCAGGATTTCATCCATTGCTGCCAGGATATTGCACTCCCTGCCTACAGCAGCTCTGTGGCATCTCTTCCAGGACATTGTGGTTGTGCTTGTGGGAATCCCCCAGAAGATGGGCAGAAGATGCTTACCCATCCTGCTGGGTGTCCTGTACCACTCTGGTCTTACCACACAGCTACTGAGCCCCTGAAGCTACAGTATAGCCTTAGCAGGGCCTGAAGCCATCCCTCTGAATATAGGTATTTACAAAATAGCACACTGTTCAAAACATACTTTGAAGAATATGTATATTGAGTTAGTTCCTCTACATGCATATGTGTAACTCCTATTAGTTTCATATAGAAGCAACAAGGATCTTGACTTGTTTAGTGAGACAGATCTCAGCTACCAGTTGGTAAAAAGGATCTACTGGCTGCTTCGTATGGCCTGAAGATTTGCAAGGCCATGGCTGGCTTTGCTTGTGCATAAGGGAAACTTTGGATGCCCTTCCCAGCTGGCTTTTTTTTTTTTAAATAAAAAGAGAGGAATTATAGCCTTTTAATTTTTTGAACAGAAAAACAGCTTCTTTGAATCTGTGTCCTACCTTCCAGAATTAATTTCTTCCAACTGTGCCATTGAGAATGCTTTGTTATAAATCATGCAACAGTGGGTGTATTTTAGCTGGGCTGATACAGGTTGTGCTGCTTTATGCTAGTGCTGCTGCTACAGCATGAACTGTGTTTTTCTTGTTGTGTATTCAGAGCAGGTGGGTTTTTGCATGTCCTGAGATATCTCACCCTGTCTTTTTAGAAGTCTATGGCAGAACTGTGATTGATTTGAAGGTGCAGAGGATTGCAGGATAATGAAAAATTACCTGAGGTTTGTGCTGAGCTCAAAGGTCTATGAGCAATAACATACTCATCGTTATTCATAAACTGTGAGATACTGCATGCTCTTTTTCAAGGTTTTAATTGCAGTTGGCATTGCAAACTTATTGCTGGTGGCAGACATCTTGCTGAAATGTGGTTTTTCTGGGGCTACTTGCAGTACAAAAACCTCATAGGAATAATTGTCAGAGAGTTCCCAGCAGGCTAGAAAAAAGCTATCTGCAGTTAGAAGCAAATTTTATCTTTTGCTTCTACAGATGCATTTAAATTAGAGTGTTAAATTTGAGCCTAGCTTCTGTAAGGACTAACTTCTGTGGTTCTGGTGGCTGCCACTGATGTGCTGAGAGCTGAGTGGTGTCTTGACACACGAGCTTCGGTCTGGGCAGGTCCACATACAGGTATGTGGAAGTTTTAACCCAATGTGCAGAAGATCCTCATGTCATGTTATCAGCCCTTGTGAAGGGATGTTTTCCCAACATGTTTCACTTCAACCAATGCTATTTCTCCTTGCTTTCTCCTTCCTTCTGTCCATCTCCTTTGACCATTACTTGTTCAACAGTTTACCCAGGGTTGTTCATTGCTTTGAAAACATACACAAAACTAAAAGTTACCTAGTGTCATCTAGTTTGAATGTAGACCTCCCTGGTGTTGCTTTGATGACCTTGAGGGGTGGCATAACCAAATGCAAAGTTTGGCATGATTTTCATTCCTTCTTCTGCTGGCAGAAGTGCTGCATGAACATGATGATTTAAATTTGCTGGATCAAGCAAGTATGAGAAGCAAATGCAGAATAATAACTCCACATACAAGGCCTGGTTGGCAGAGAGATGCAGTCCCTGGTGAATCTTTGGGGAAGCATGAATATTTCCAATAAACAAATGGGAAATGGTCTTTAAGAGTAGGCAGAGGAGGTAGGAAAGTGCTATCAGCCATAGTCATGTTCAGTTAGTGGCTGCAAAAGTGACGTTTGCTCTGCGTATTCTTGTTAGGATCAGCACTGAGAATACAGCTCATCTATTAACACATCTGACAAGTCACAGTGTTTAACCCAGTTTCTCAGCATCTTGCCCAGGAGAATAGGTCAGTCTGTTTACTGAGATATTTTGCGGCACGTTTTTCTACCACTACTGAGATAAATGGTCATATTTCAGACAGTGAGGCCCATTAGCTTTTTTCAAGAGGCAATTCCCTGTGAATATGCTGAACACTGCCCAACACATTAGCCATGAACGGGTCGTTCACTCATTGGCCAGTGTGGGACAGCACCTGCTTGTGCCACAGCTATGTAGTAACTCCTAATGGGTAGAAAGGAGAGACTTTCCTCTTAGTTAGATGCTAATTCATAAGAAAGAGATATAATTGACTAAGAAATCTCTTCTGTCCTTTAGAAAGTCTGTTGCCACATAAAGAGTTAAGATGACTGTCTTGTACAGGTGTTCTGAAGTTTTCATCCAGCTTATATTACACATCAGCTGTCTTGCAAAAGACATGTTATTACTGCAGAATTTTTGTGCTTAGCTGGATGAGAAATCAAAATATTGTCTGAGCTGTTTGGAAAACTGTAGTTGGAATTTTCAGCAGATGGAAGGGAGGAATAGCTGAACCGAGTAGGGATGCGATATGAAGGCAATGGGAGAATGGAAAGTTGCTGTGTCATGACAACAGTAGCAAAAGTATTTTAAGAGTGTGATCACTGCTAATTGCCTTGAGCCCTTTGCTTGTATCTGGTGTCCCTTAACACTGTTTCAACAAGATCTTTCCTATTTTGGATTGTGTTCTGTAGGGAGAGATTTGCGTCTTCATGTTATTTGGAGAGCACCATGCCTGGGACTGGGCAGCCAATACTGAGTAAATAACTCGCGTGCTTTGGGAGCCTGTAACAGTAGCTGTACGGAAAATGGCAAGACTGCCTGGCTTGCACTGCTGTGTGCGTGCACTGAGAGAGCTCCTGTACACAGAGCGTGGTTCCCTGGCTACTGTGACTGTCGGTGACTGTGCAGATTGTGCAGAGTGAACTGTACAAAACCAGAAGTGAAGTGCTGGGAAACAAGCAAGCGTTTTACACAAAACAGATCTGAGAGGACCTTGTTCCCCCTGAAGGCACCAGAGATTTCCCTCCCACCCCCAAAGCTGCTGTGCTGTGCTTCTCTGTCCCCATTTTCAGCACTTGCTGCAATAGCACATCCTCCTGACGCCAGGTCTTCAGGTATCCCTGCTCTTCCTTACTGCGTCAGGATCAGCAGCTCCTCCATGACAAGGGTTATAAACATGCTATTTCTTCCTCCCTTTCATCATGTCTGGACAGTGGTCTCCCAGTCTCCTCTCAGGGCCTCTCTTTGTGCCCTGTTTCCTCTTCCTCCCACTCTGGAACTCTGACCCACCACTCACACAGCCAGCCTGTGGAAGACCATCAAGACGAATGTAAGATCCCATCAGCTAAGCCAAAAATCTCCTAACAAAGTTTACCGAACAGAATGGGCTGTGCCTCCAACCTCCTGCTGCCAAAGTAAGAATTTCTTTACTTTCAGCAAAGTGAGGATGCTAAGTCTAAATGTATAAACTAGGTCACTTTGCTACTATCACCTTTGAAAATTGAAAGGCGTGGGAGGCAGTGCTTCAAATTCCAACTCAGTACCTGGGGAAGGCAGCAGGTACCTTTGTCGTACTGGGCTGTAAGAAGAGCTTTTTCCCTTATGTAAAATCTTGCCTTCAAACTGGAAAGGTTTTCATTTTTTTTTTTTTTTTAAATTTTGAATTTAAAAGTAATTCTTACCAATTTGAGAAACAAAATGGCACAATCCCAAAATTGCATGCTGCATTAGTTCAATATGTATGTTAAAAACTTCCTTTTATAGAGGGCTGGAAAGTTAGGAATGAAGTCTGCAAGGGAAAGGCTAAGTGTGTCATTGCTTAATGTGTTTAAAATAAGGCTAACTGTCCAGTACCAAGCACTGGGAAGGGCTGGTGAAGAGCAGAGGGAAGCAGACTGTCTAATCTGGGCTGTATCAAAAAAAGCATGGCCAGCAGGTTGAAGGTGGAGATTCTCCCCCTTTACTATGCTCTCATGAGATCCCACCTGGAGTACTGCGTCCAGCTCTGGGGTCCCCAACATCAGAAGGACATGGGTTGGAGTGAGTCCAGAGGAGGGCCACAAAGATTGGAGCACCTCTCCTATGAAGACAGGGTGAAAGAGTTGGGGTTGTTCAGCCTGGAGAAGATAAGTCTCTAGGGACACCTTATAGCAGCTTTCCATTACCTACAGGGGGCCTACAGGAGAGATGGGGAGGGGCTTTTTATCAGGGATAGTAGTGATAGGATGAGGGGTAACGTTTTAAATTGAAAGACGGTAGATTTAGACTAGATATTAGGAAGAGATTCTTTCCTGTGAGGGTGGTGAGGCACTGGAACAGGTTGCCCAGGATGCCCCTTCCCTGGAAGTGTTCAAGACCAGGTTGGATGGGGCTTTGAGCAACCTGGTCGAGTGGGAGGTGTCCCTGCCCATGGCAGGGGGTTTGGAACTAGATGGTCTTTAAGGTCCCTTAAGAGGTAGAATCCAAACCATTCTATGATCCTATCACCTGTTGGCTTTTTTGCACCTCCTGCTTTTTGAAGTCCATAAGGAAAATTAATGTATAACATGTGCTTTCCTTGGGATATATTTTGCTTCTAACACACTGCCTACAATTGTCCTAATCCTGAAGGCCTTAATCCCAGTTTAGTTACTTTGGAGAAGGCTTCTGATGTCAAACTGTGATGAATCCTCTAGTACAAAAGGCACAGTGCTGCTGACACATTTGTAGTTATGATCTGGCCACACATTAGTTTTTTTTCCCCTGGTCTGCTACACAAGTACTGTCTGCTGGCCATTTGCTGCTGGCATTTAGTATCAAGACTGCAGTTATAGTATCCTTTCCCAGAGCCCAGCTTTACTAGGTTCCCAGCCAAAGGAACCCAGGCCATCTCTGGTCCTTTAATCCTTGTACTCTGCTTTTCTCACATCCTCCACAGATGTCCTTCCTTCACCTTCGCTAGAGAGACCTGCAGGAAAAAAAGCAGTGATCTTCCAGCCACCTTAGATATTCAGTCATATTTTGGTGTATTCATGCCAGTGCTTACAAGAATCTTGCTGAAGTTTTAGAAAATCTTCCTGTTCCTTTTCAACTTTTTCATGCTGTATCTGAACTTATACAACTAAAGCAGAGTTTGACCTATGGCACAATCTTTAAATAGCAACTTGCCTGTTTATTTTGGTTTGTTAGATGCAAGAAAAAATCTTTTCTGGCAATTTCCATGCAGTGAAGAATTTGCAGGATAAGACCAAAATTAATTGTGCTATGTAACGCAGCCACTGTACATAGCGGTCTTACAAAAACAAGAAATCATCATCAGATTAAGACACTGAGCTCATCTAGAGTTACTGCAGTCAGAGAATTCAATTCAACAGAGTCATTTCTCATGCAGCACAACCATATGCTTTCTGAAAATATAAATCACAACAAATGAACTGGGAAAGGCACGGCACTGACACACATACAATTACAGAACAAAAGAAATCTCTCTTGGTTTTATTTGTTTGATTAAAAATCCTGGAAAGCAAAGATTTGTTTATCTCATTGTATAGGGACATGGCAAGTTTCACCTGTCAGGTCTTTGTACTCAGGGCTGTTTCACGTGCATGGTCATGGCATACTAACATTTTAGGCACACTAGCATTTCCTGTAAATACTTATTAGGGACCTACTCTTGTACTTGAGTAAGACTAACATACAGTGAACTCAGCAGTGATTGACTTAAAAGGTAAATACCTTGTGGGGCAATCTGAAAAACGTCTGTTCCCATCAGCAGCTGACTCAGGGGCTTTAGAGGGGGATATTGTAGCTTCTAGAGAAGTTTTGCAGTATAGGTTTTAAAGCTTTGCTTGGTTCAAGTGACAGTAGTTAGTAGTTCAAAACATGGCTCAAGGCAGCAATTTCATTTCTCTGGATTTCAGCAGGAGAAAAATGTAATAGTTCACATAGTTGTACTCGGCTTGCAATGAAAAAGGAGCTCATGTGCTATAAATATATTTCAAATGCCAAGACAAATCAGATGTGTTCTTATAAACACTCTTGTAAGGGTAGGTAATCTGTTCTCTGTTAGTTATATATTATACCCTCCTGGCCTCCTAACTCATGAGATATGCTTAGATAGTAGTTTAAAATGTGAACATTCAGAACTTATATAGCAGATATTTAGTTAGATGTTGGGACATCTAATCTTTTTTTTTATTTATATGTTCATTTCCTTTATCTGTTAATACAAAATTACAATTTTCTCTTTCTTTTTTCTTAATCTGGGAGCCAGATTTTAAAGTAATTCCAGAAAAAAGGCCAACAGTAAAAACTCTGAAGCCTGTTTGGCACCTAACACTGCACAGAAGTGCCCAATGGGATTTCCAAAGCACCAGGTCTATTTAACGTCTAATACCCATAACTTCTCAAAGGGAATTAGCCCCAGATCCTGAGTAGGCTTTCTTGCAAATCCTATTTGATGTCTATCTGCATCTTTCAGTATTTAAATGCGTTTGCAAATCTGGATTCAAACTCTTAAATACTATCTCAGAACTTAGTGAAAATGCTAAGGAGAGTTTTGCCTAAGAAAGCATTTCAGTGTACAGCCCTGGAATTAATTAGATGCAAACCAGGGAAGGCTAGGTTCTAGATAGTCCTTCAAAAAGTTAGTATCTAAATTTATCTGTCCCATATACTTTGTAGTCCCATAAACTCCAATACAAAAAGACAAGGATATACTGTTCATCTTTCCAGCACCTCGGTTGGTTTTTCTTTAAATAAGGGGCAATAGATCAATGTCAGTCTAAGTCAACTGAAAATCTAGTATCAGAATCTGCTTAATTGGACCAAAGTTCCTGGCAAGATCTAAATATAAACAAAGTTAAAAGAGAAATCTTTTTATATTACATTTTCTTTCTGATACTGGAGCCTAAGTTTAATGTAGAAACCTTGTACTGCCATCCAATTTGCAAGAATGTACTTTGGAAAGATACTTGCTTTTTAGGATTCTTTTTCTTTGCTCTAAGAAGCACTTGAAACCTAACACTTCTCAAATGCAAACCAGTAGAAATGTAATCTCGATTGTCTAAGTGAGAAAAAAGATCAGAGTTCTTCCTGTTTATCCAGCTTCCCTCATAGAATGTACATTTCTAGTTGGTATCAGAAAGGCAGGTGAAAGGAATACTGCAATGTTAAGACAATAACAACTCCATACCTTCTTGTCTTTCCAAATGCTATATTTTCAACACTACATAGATTTCAACATGGATTAAAAAAAGAAAGTGCCACATGCACACACACAGATGCACACACACACATATGCCTTTATGATCTCTTGCTGATTTCTACAGAAATAAATAAAGGTCAGAATTTTCTTTTGATTTGTAAGTTATGGAAGAAGTGCCAGGCAGGTAGCCTGTATATAGTATTTGCATGTTCAATGACAGAGATATCTAAAATTAGCCATATTGCTCTTCCCATCAAAACCCCACATACTTTCTTCCTGTCTCTGATACTTACTACACTGTGTACTCTGGGATCTTTCAATGGTGCGAATAAATACCAGGAGCCCATGAACAGAAATAGAGAATAAATGAACAGGTCTAATCATGGTTGTGGTGGTGATAACCTCTAAGTAAAACTGATTAATAACCCCATTTTACCAACTCCCAAAAGAACAGGTACAAAAATGAGCATCATCCAAGAAGGCAGCATCCTACCTGTACTTGATTGAATTTGCATGGTCATAGTGGGCAACAGGCAGTTACAATACCGCATGAGTTATTTCTATATACCTTCTTGTTTTGTAGCAAACTAATTTGTGAAACAATGGATTTAATTTTTTACTGTGAATCTAGCTAAGGAATATTTTGATAGTATACTTAGTGGTTTTAGTGTGTGCAACTGAAATGTCATATAACTAGTCGGTTGCATTTACTAAGTCCATTTGTAGACCAACTCTTCTCACAGATGTAAACCTATATATTTTATCTCACAAACAAATAGTATTGACAGTCAGCCAAGACCATCTAATCATACATGCCTACAGGCTGGCTCCTTGCATGAGTGGCTCTCCCCAATGCACCAATGAAATCGATGAACAACAGACTCTTAATAGGAGAATCCAAACATCAGCAACTCAGTTGTGCTGAATATGAATTCGTGTAAAGGTAAAAGCATACAGACTTCTGTTGAAAGATGTGCTTTCAGTATCTCATCAGTCATCACAGGAAAAATTTCTAATGATTTATCTCCCCTTTGCATGGCATTGCTCTTGCAGAAACTGTACTCCTGTAGGGGCATTTAATAGGAAATCAAAAATTCGGCAGGTTAAATAAAACTTTTCTATTTACTGGACCAAAGTCAGAGGCATTTATGGTGTGTAGGATAAAATCAGAGCACCCTGGAAGCTGATCTGTGAGAAATTTGAGGAATAAACTAAAAATGCAAGTTGACCAGCAGCTGCTTGTCATGATGGGAAGAGAATTTTGGCCTTTTTGACATCAATTTAATCAAAACTAGAGAACTACTTATAGCAATGATAAAATGTGAAAGTGGTTGTTACTTAACTAGTTGTCTACCAGTATAATGAAACATAGTTTTTCCTCCCCTTGTGGGTAACATCTTTTTTGCTTTGTTTTTTCTTTTCCCCTTCAGGTTTTCATAAGATGTACTATTCAATATTTAAATATAAAAATCTTGTTTCACCCAGTATTAATGAACTCATTTTTGATCTTGTTTGCTAATAGACTAGAACTTCCTGCATGTGCCACAACAGAGACAATCTTCTTTCTTCTTTGTGAAATGAGCAACATTAATTCTGATCATTTTCTGAATTAGCAGAGCTTTTCACAGGAGCATTATTTTTAAGTGTTGTTACCGGAATTACTCAAGAGAGCTTAGAGATTTAAATTAGTGTTGTTTAAATTAATTAAAGAGAATGGCCTGTGAATTTTCCCACCTGACTTAAGATTCGAGATCTTATTTGTGGGGGTTTTTGTGTGTGTATGTTTCCAGCAACAGCAAATTTGAAGAAAATCTGATTTAAATATTGTTTGCTGCATAGGAGATTATATTAACGTTTCAATTAAAAATTACATGCATTGCTCATTTATCCTGAGGTTCCATATATCTCAGTCTTGGGTAACTCAACATAGACCATCTGCGATCAGAGACACTGTAGTAACTTGCATTGGCAAGATCCTAGCCCAGGTCTATTTGGTAGTGAGAAAAGGGCATGGGAAGTCTAGACACCTACTTTCTTTTCTGAGTACTGCCCTCATTGTGCTGTGCCTCTGTGGGACAGAGCAGTAGTAGACACACTTCATGGAGCAAATGCATGAGTGATGAGTCATTTGAAAGCGCATGAGCTAATTCAGCTTCCAGTGACTTCAGCTGGATGGACTAAATGCAAGGATGTAAAGTACTGCATCTATTTTGAAACATTAATTCATTTGTCTAAAGTTGTCTGCTGTGTCTGGGTACAATAGACATCAGTGTTGTTTCAGTCTCTAGCTGGTGAAGGACTTCTAGCTTGATAGTGGACAAAGAGTGTCCACTGCAGCCTTGTTTCTGGGTAACAAACACAGTACCAACTGCTTCTTGTCCTCTTTCTATGTTAAGAGAAAATTCTGGTTGCAACAAGAATAGCTACGTAGTCCTCCTCACAGAGACTGGGATTTGAGAGCAGGCATAATCCCACCAAGCCATGTTACCCCTTTCCTTTCTTTCCTTGCCTAGCCCTGGCTTGGAGAAGCCACACTCTGCTTAACTCAGAATATTTCCTGGCAGACTAGACTAAAGCATGCTCTTGCCAGCTTGGGCCATGGTGGCCAGGCAGCAAGGCACACATAGGCCCTTCTCCAAAGAACACTGCAGTTTGGGCTGAGCTTGTGTCAGAGGGAATTTAGGCTGTGGATGCTGCACAAAAGAAGTTTTCAGCTCAGAGACAGACTCCTCTGGATCAGAGCCAGGCTTGCCCAAATCCCTGCCTACAGACCATGGCAGACTACTACTAAACTGTTGGAAAAGCAAAGTCAGGAGCTTAAAACACATCTCAGATAACTTGGCTTCCAAAAGCAGTAACTCATCAGGAGCTTAGACTGAGCCCCATGCCATGCCCTTTCATAGTAGCATTTATTTACATTGCTGGACAGGCATGGGATCAAATGGACTTTCACACAGGAGCAGCTAAGGAGGGATATGACTACAGATGAAATGTGGATGGTGAAGGATAGCACAGAAAATGTTATGGAAATCTTTTCAAACATGAGTTCATTAAATTAGGTTCTGAAATTTGCAAAGTAGCCTTCTGAAAAGAATCATCCCTGCGGTGTAGGTCAAGTTAGCTGGAGTTGACATTTATTTAAATGGCATGAGTTTAAAGAGTTATCCCTTTTCTCTCTCTTTTCTTTTTTTTTTTTCCCCCTAAATAACCTTTCAGAGCAACAGAGAGGGTTAAAAACTTTACTTTGGGGAAACTGGTTGGATTGACAGAGCCTACCCACTAAAACTAATTTAATTGAGATCCCAAAGGCTTTCGTGAATGAAACCAATTACAAGCTCTTCCTGAGGAAAGGTGTTGAACCCCTGGGATGGATGTATATGTATTAAACATTTTTGATTCATAAGAAACCATTCCTCTGAAGATCTTGGTTTTTGCTTGCTGACTGTGACATAATCATCTTTATTAACGTAGGTGGTGCAAACAGCTAGAAACTAATACAGTAATGTTGAAGATGTTTGGATAGGATGATGAACTAGAAATGGAGTGATCCTGTTTTATGCAATCCCACTGCTCCTCTGCAAGGCAATTAGATTTCTGATTGCAACTGTTTTTCTGTTAGTTTTCAAGTTTGGGTTTTTTGCTCCCTCTCAGATAAGAAAACCAGAGTGAAGACGACTTGCTTTATATAAAATATTATCTGTAGAAGCGAAAAAACCCAACCCTAACCACTACAGATGTGCTTATTCCTCAGAAATTACTTTCAGGGTCTTGGCACCTTTGATGAATAGGAAAGGCAACTTTAACAGATATCTCCACCTTTAATTCCTCAGTGCACCCATTTTAGCACCAGTCATTACAATGGGGTTGACACATCTATGAACCTGAGAGGCGTTGTCAGCATCCAGAGGAATGAGCACACAAGATGAAGTCAGAGCATTTGTTCCCTGGCAGCTCAGGTGTGGTGTCTGCCAGATAGGGCTGGATAAAAAGAGAAGGCACTATAGTCTCTCCTCACTGATCTGAAGCCTGCAAACAGATGTCATTTCAGACGTAAATACTCTGAGCAGCATGGTTTCCTGGGAGGCTGTTGCAAGAATGAAGTATACCGATGCCTTCTCTGAAGGTTTGTGTTTCATGACCTCTTTTTGGTGACTGATCTTTCTAATAGTCACTCTGCAAAGATTCTCACTCAGAGAACCTATTTATATTACAAATAAGGGGGTTTTGGGGCATTCAAACTGAAATTTATCTCTCTATTCTTACAGCTTGCAAAAAGTAAAGTTTAATGTCTGAACTGCTACCAAATTGTTACATTTTACACACATCAAGCAAGATAAAATCCATTTGATATGCTTACTTTTTCAGGTTATTAACACGTTTTACTTCATCTTTTACTATATCTGCAAATATGCCCAATGTTTTATAAAACTAGTACAGGCCCATACATTCTGATTATCCTGAGAAGGTAAGTATTGAGGCTTTTTCTCCTCCAGTTATTATAATAGCTGTATGGAAGAAGAAAAAGCATGTGATAATTTAAGCAGCCCTGAAAAAAGTCCTCAAATTCTCAGTCTCATGTACAGTTAAGATAGAACATTGAATTTTATTTCAGAGCTTTCAGTATATATTATAAAATATACTCTGTATTTGAGAATATATTATAAAATATATTGTTAAAACAATTAATTGTCCTCAAATTACCTCTTTTAAAATTGTTTCATGCAATAATTTACTTAACATACAGTGAATATTCAGACCTGAGCTGGCAGCCACTGACGTAAGGGATGAATATACTTCTCTTACATACAGCTTGGCTATCAGGCAACTCCCCTTATATCAGAGTTAAAAAGTTGACAATAATATCACCATTGGAAAATAGTGATCTTGAAAGCTCAATATTGGAAGCCACATAATTTCTTCCCTCACCCCTTTTTTTTGTCCTAGAAATGCAAGGTAAGTGAATTTAAATGTTGTAAATATGCAAGCTGTAATGCATTTATGGTATTGTATAAGCTGTTTTAACAGCATGCACAGAGAGGCATTCATCCTCAGCTGTCTTCTAAGCAGCGTTTCCAAGGAAGGCTTGAGCTATAGTACGCCATGGTTAGTCTTTGGAAAAGAGAGGTCATAGAATCATAGAATCTTCTAGGTTGGAAGGGACCTTCAAGATCATCTTGTCCAACCATCTGACAAAAATAAACACCCACACAACAAACAAAATGCAACACCACCACTAAACCATGTCTCCCAGCACCACATCAACCTGTCTTTTGAACACTTCCAGGGATGGTGCCTCAACCACCTCCCTGGGCAGCCCATTCCAATGTGTGATAACCCTTTCAGTGAAAAAATTTTTCCTAATATCCAGCCTGAACCTCCCCTGGCGAAACTTGAGGGCGTTTCCTCTAGTCCTGTTGCCTGTGACTTGGGAGAAGAGACCGACCCCTGCCTCTCTACACCCTCCTTTCAGGTAGTTGTAGAGAGCAATAAGGTCTCCCCTC
>JAOXNO010000013.1:40982473-40998116 GCA_028565335.1 Limnodromus scolopaceus
TGGCCACCTGGGCACACTGCTGGCTCATGTTCAGCCGATAGTCAACCAACACCCCCAGGTCCTTTTCTGCCAGGCAGCTCTCCAGCCACTTTGACCCAAGCCTGTAGCGCTGCCTGGGGTTGTTGTGACCCAAGTTCAGGACCCGGCACTTGGCCTTGTTGAACCTCATCCCGTTGGTCTCAGCCCATCGATCCAACCTGTCCAGATCTCTCTGCAAAGCCTTTCTACCCTCCAGCAGGTCGACACTCCCACCCAGTGTGGTGTCGTCTGTGAACTTTCTGAGGGTGCACTCAATCCCCTTGTCCAGATCATTGATAAAGATGTTAAAGAGAACTGGCCCCAGCACCGCGCCCTGTGAGACACCACTCGTGACCGGGCGCCAACTGGATTTAACTCCATTCACCACCACTCTCTGGGCCCGGCCCTCCAGCCAGTTTTTAACCCAGCGGAGGGTACTTCCATCGAAGCCATGGGCAGCCAGTTTCTCCAGGAGGATACTGTGGGAGTCTGTATCAAAGGCCTTGCTAAAGTCCAGGTAAACAACATCCACAGCTTTTCCCTCATCTACCAAGCGGGTCACTTTGTCATAGAAGGAGATCAGGTTTGTCAAGCAGGACCTGCCCCTCATGAACCTGTGTTGGCTGGGCCTGATCGCCTGGGTGTCCTTCACGTGCTACATGGTGGCACTCAGGGTGATCTGTTCCATGACCTTCCTGGGCACCAGGGTCAGACTGACAGGCCTGTAGTTCCCCGGATCTGTAGGTCCCAATATTCTGTGACCAAAAAAAATTAAAACCTTCTTCCTTCTCTTTTATAAACCTAAAATTGTTGTTCAGGGCTGCTCCTTATGTAGCTGGTATCCCAGTATCTGTTCTACTTATGGTGATATTTATAAGTAGAAGTAGTGTCTTACAGAACTCTACCCACAAAATAACAAAAAGTTGTTGTGTAGAAAGAGTAAGGAAAGGTGCAAAGATGATCCCAGGCCTCCTGCATCTGCCTAATTCAGCCAGAACATGTCTTTGCCTGTGAAGAGACATACCAAATAGGACAGTGACCCAGCCGAAAATGGAGAGTTGTGCCTCTGTCACGAGTATATGGTATAATGTTGACTAAGGTTGGTTGTTGCTGGACCATGGGCGACCAGTTTGTTCGAAATTTGGGAGCGAGCCTGTTCCTTCCACCCCTGGGTTGAGGCTTTTTGATGGATGCAGTTTGGTGGACAGACCAATTGCCTGGATACCAAGCACCTTGCTGTACAGCTGCCTACCTGCCCGCGCAGTGCTACGCAGCCCAGGTCTCCTGCCAGGCCATTCAGATTGGATCAGTGAGGATAGAGACAAGGCGTTTACTAAGCAGCAGCTGGTTTTTTTTCCTTCTCAGTCTTCATTCTTTCTCCTTATCATGCATGGTTATTATTTAGTTTCACAGCTTCAAAATGCACCTCTATGTGACCAGTTCCAAAAATAGGTCAAAGCACCTATCCCAACATTATTAAAAAACAAATCACTGAGTAAGCATAGATGAAAGCCGCCCATAAATGCACATCCTGCAGCCCACTCTGCCCTAACTGTGAGGGCAAAAGTGAGGGCAGAGAAGAATTCCTCAAACAGAAGCAAAGCTCATGGCTGAGAGCAAGATACAAACCTACTACTGAGGATTTCGGCCAGCACTTGCCTTTACAAAGAGGGTGCACTGAATCTCTGCTCATCTCCCCAGGGGCACTGGATGTGGAAGTGAAGGGCATTTCTCAATCCCAAACCACTCAGGGTATACTTTAGTCCCACCAGGAAGCTTATCAGAAACCAACACTGGTTTTGGAGCATTGGCATAATGCATTTTCAGTTGCTATTCTATGTAAGAAAGGGGCTAAGTGTTGCTCCAACTACACTGGCAACCTCTGGCCCTGGTGGTGAGGGGTGGTGCTAATGACTAATAATAAATGGCTACTCTAATTGCTATAAGATTAAGAAAAAGAGTCTTTTTGAACAATTTTATACTCCAGTCTGCTTTTTAATACCTACTCCTATGATTGGAATGTGATTAGCTAGTATTCCCAGGCATTATATTTAACATTCATTTACTCCCAGACTGGCATAACATAATCATAATAAAAATAGATTTATTGGTTTGTTTCTCCTTCTAGCCCAATTAGGTAAAGCTCAAAATTTTATAGGATATTGAGGACACTGAAGCAGACACTGAATAATAACAGCTAATCTCTGTTCATTGTGATATGTCCCAGAACAGCTGCAAATGATGGCCAAGCTCTGTTATCATCCTGGATAGCATGAAAATTAAGGATTTCTTCCAAGTACGTCCTCTGCATTACAGACCTATTTTCATTTCCTCGTTAGTCCTTTTCTCTCATATGATCAAAATCCCATGAATTTTCACAGTTGCAGAACAGCTTTTCCTCATCCTATTTTCACTTAGAGGGAAAGACTGTTCGGACTATCCCAATATACATTTCGACAGGGCCAAAGAAGACTGAGGTTCCCACAGGTAATTCCAAGTGTTCTTTCACTTGTGCTGTTTTTACTGAAATGTAGGTTTTAAAAATATTGTATATACAATGGTAAAACAATATTAATGATCAGCCTACAAGCACTTTTGATGGTACCTATGAAACCGTGTTCATAAGAGGAACAACAGAGGACAACATATTGTGTGTTAAATATGGGGACCTCCATCCCTATAGGAGAAATAATCAAAATGCAATGATCATTGTTAAACTGTGGTGCAATGTCACACTCTTTCAGCAACTCCTTTGGGCTTCATGTCATGTAAGACATTACAGCACAACGCATTGCTTCCCAGGTCATACATTTGCCCCAGGCAAATGTATCATAGAGCTAATATTTCTCATATATTCCACCTTCTGTCTAACCACGTGTTTTTTCTTGTCCCACCATTTCCTGGTTTCCCATTCCCAAGAAACCGAAATAAATATAGTTTGAGTGACTAAATATCACTACAGTCATTACCTGGAAAAAGCTCAAGAATGACACTACCCATCTTAGAAGCAGGAAAGTAGTAAGACATGGCAACTAAAATGTTGTTCTTTAGAGAAAGTGACACATTGTAGTCCTGGGGTTTTTCTGCATTCCTTGCTGGTTTTGAAGTGTGTTAGACAACTCTAAAAATAGGTATGAGTGTAATTGCCAGGCATTTGTAAAGGAGCCTGTTTGTGAATGCCAACAAGATTTGAAGGTAGATACATTTTTAAAAAGTTGAGCTGGAATAGTTCCTTCTCTTCTATCCCACGTGCTGCTGGGGGGATGTGAGAGCAGAGTACGTGTCCATGCGTGATGCAGTACAGCCCAGCAGCAAAAATCTGCAGCAAAAGGGAATGCAAGGTATGCAGCCAGCAGAAATGGTGCTGTTTCATAAAACGTATGCAGCCTTTTCCAATACAGAATTTTCCTCTGAAATGCAAATGCAGTGGTTTTGTGCTTGTGTTCCAATGTTTATGAAAGCTAGCCATTGCAGATACTAGCATAAACTCTCATAGCTTTCCTGAAGTCAGTAGAACCAAGATAGTTTCATAGCTCTCTATTTGTTCCAAAGAAGAGGCAGAAAATAGGCAGTCCTGCTGTCTTATTTTGCTCCAACATGACCCTGATCTTGACAAGTCACCATTAGGTTGCAGAAAGACAACCAAAATGCTTCCCTTGTCTCTCTGTGTCTGCTGTCCCTATGGACAAGCAGCTCCTGATGACCTGGGGACAGGAAACAGGACACGCTAGACCCTGGGCATTAGTGAGAGCATGGGGTTGTTCACAGTGGCTGTAGCTTGTGTAGACAGAGCCACTTTAGCTTTAAAATAGCTTGCCTGGGCACTGCTGACGGCATGGGAGCCACGACAGCTGTAGTGGAATGTTCCCAGGAATACTTCGGTAGTTAGCACATGCATATCTTGTAGTAGCCACAAATTATGTAATTTGAAGGGTTGCATAAATGAGTAATGGGTAAGCATGACTTATGAGAGGGTTACTCAGTGTCCTTCACTACTCTGCTTTTGTTGAGGCTGTGAAAATGAATGCCCCAGTAGCCCCAAGCTGTGACTGCTCATTTTCAGTGTGGAGAAGTGGCCGCTTAGAGCGCAGACCAGTGATTCCCCAGCAAGGCCTGTTTGGTCACCTGGGACCCAGACTGACTCTGAACAGTCTTGTGGTTAAAGGGTATTAGCCTATTACCAGTTTCCCAAGTCAACCATTCATTTGATTCAAAGCTCCTAAATTAAAATTTTCAGTTGCAAGGCTTCTAGCATCGCAACTCCCAATATACTTCATTCTCAGTTCTGAAAATGTAGGGAGTAAGTGGCACAGAAAAAAAAGGGGGAAAATGTATTTCCAATCAAGCATGTGCAGTGTACTATGTTTCTTACATATATATCACAACGGTTTTCAAACTTCTCTTTCTTGAAATAATTTTAAGCTTAGTTAGTACTTCAGAAGGTTTGTTTTCTGAAGATCTGTAGTGACCGAAAAATGTTTGTTACTGAATTACATCTTTCTTAATCAATAACAATTACACTGACTTAGGTGTGAGGCATGAGTTCTTCGTCACATCTCAAACACCTTACAAAGGAGCACAGCGTGCATTTCATCGCTATACCCCGCCGTGCCAGATGACTCACATTGTTGTAATTCAATCATCAACACATATTTAAAACCAAATTCCATGGAATTTGAATTGTTTACTGTGCTATCTCTGAACATTATTTTTACCCATTAGTATGTCAGCCAATATTGTAACATGTTTTTAGCCTAATTTGGCAGGGCAATTACCTCAAATTAGGAACTCTCCTCCTTTTGTGTTGTTAGTTTTTAAAGGCAAAGATGCCTTGTACGATCTGAACACGGTTTGTAAAACCTGAAAACCTCCACATGCCTTTTTGCTTATCTTTGAGCCTGGCAACAGTTGAGATATTGAATTTTATTAAACTGTCCAAGTAAACCATTATTCTTGTACTGCTGGTGTTGTGTGCCAAATAGTAGCCCGAAGCAGAGCTCCTTGGCTCTGTTAAAACCCTGAACTAATAGGTTCATAATGAAAGCAACAATTCAAACTAAACCGTAAGAAGCATGGAAGTGCCTATGCGTTTCTCATAAAAATGAATACGTTGTTTCATTACTGTTCTGTGGTAACAGAGGCCACGTTTGTACTCACCCTCAAAAGCGCGCACAGTATTTGTGTACTCAGCCTCTCCACGAGAAGATTCCTCAGCACATTTGGAAGCGCTGCCCAACCCCTTCTTGCATGTGAATATAAGGGACAAGGGAAAAAGGAATAGGATGAAAATCACTCCTTGACTTTAGGGTGAAGAAAAGATCAAGATCACACTTCAGTTCTCTCTTGAAGGCATAAATTGAAGAAAATCACACAGGCCTGTGCCAGCCCTCTGCATCAGGGCAAATGCTATTCCAAAATTCAGTGCAGTTTTGCATACCCAACAGGGAACAGCGGTACTCTGCTTAAAAAATCTGCTTCTTTGTAGGTCAGATACAGATACATGTCTTGCCTCAGCAATGACTAATAAGAACTTAAAATTCAGTTCTTCTTTTTTCTTTTTTTCTTTAGTATACAGTCCCAGATGAACTAAGGGATTTCTTTCCACCCTGTTTTTTCCTGAAGCATATTATTTCTAAGATCATGATCTTCTGAACTCGTATGTATACAGAGATCTTACCAACCAAATGTTTTCAACCACTCATCTCCCTCAAATTCATTTTTGCACTTATTTTGATAATGCTACTATATGACCTAGAGATTTATATTTGTCCTAAAATGGAAAACTGAAGCACAGGTGACTCTTCTGTTATCTGTTCTCCTTAGCTTTTGAAATTAATCTGTCCTTCGTTTTAGGCAAATATTGCTATTTCAGAAACGTCTCATTAGTATAAATAATGACGTAGTTGATGTTTTTCTCCTGACACTGTATCATCCACTTAAAAGATCTGTTGTTACTGTGCTCATGCTGCATTTTTGTAAGCACAAACAAGGCTTCACCACTGGACAATAATTTTGCCAGATCAAGGCTGCGACTTTGCCCTCTGAGGGTTGCCTGTAAGCAGATAATACTGTTGAACTAGACAGAAGGATTTACAAGGAACCTCTTTTTAATTATCATGTGTAACTCTAGGGAGCTTTTCAAAATGGTCCCTCTTTGAGGAATTTTAATATGTTTCTAAAAGATTTAAAGTGATATGGATCCTGAGGCAGAATAATATGTATGGCTATTTTTAAATGCTAGTGTAAAACCCCAGCTGCACACCTTTCTCTGCATTCATATTTTATTAATCCGTCCATTTTAATGTCCTCACTTTTTTCTGTCTCATTCTTTTCCTCTAACTCCCTGCTCGGCTGCTTCCCAGAGACCATTTTTAAATTAATTCTAAAGATTTTAGGCACTTTTAGTACGATTATCATCACAGGACTGTTCTCTTAGTGAACCAAGTCATTAGCTGGCAGCAGTATTATTTGGGGACCTCTTCTCATTGTTTCCTCCAAGCTGACAAGTCAGGCCAAATCCTTGGTCTAATCCCGTTTGCTTATTTACAATTTAAATTAATTTAAATGAATATATCACAGGATAATTGGCTCCCTTAAACTACAATAGCAAAATAAAGAGGGTCTAAGCTCCACTTTCTTTTCAGAGAAGGAGGCAACCTGGATCATATGGTCCTTCCAGCAACAAACCCTGTGACTAGGCTCATTCCCTGCAACTAGAAAAATCCTGCACCCACCATGAATTTGCTGCCGTCTGTTGGGCACCTGGGGCTCTTACTCCCCTCCAATTGGTGATCAGTTTTGACTAACTGTTTCAGATACTCTACTGAGCCTGAAAGAGTTCTTGGCAAACCACTGATTTTAAGTGAGTTTAATGTTTATTCAGGTTACAGACTGTCCGAATGACAGCCGTTAGTGCCTTTGAGCACAACAGTTAACAAGAACCCTAGTCAGAATTTGTGCACTTCATTAGTTAAACAAGAGCAAAAAAGTCCGATTTTATTGACAGCCAGAAGAAAGGAGGCAATTATGCTTCAAATGTTTCTGCTTACTTGATCCTCTTCTTTTGTTTTACAGTTGTTCTTGTGGATCACACTGTATCTATCAAGATCCTGTAACTTCAGTTTTGGCAATTTGCCTAAGATCAGTGCCTTGTGACAAAAAATCCCTTAGTGACCTTCTTTGCAGAAGGTCAGGCTCGTCCCACTTTGTAAAAACCACAACAGTGCTCATGCTTCTCATTTTCCCAGGACCTCTTGTTCTTTCATAGTGGCTCTCCATCCAGATTGCACTGGCAAACCTTAGTCAACAGGAGGTTCACATTGGATTGTCTTCTGTGGAATTTTCCTGAAAAGTAGAATATTGAAGAACAGTCATGAGAATCCCAGAGTAAGTTAAATCTTCTCTTCAGGACTTAATATGAGGGGGGGAGGGGGAAATGCACATCTTCTTAGTGTTTCAATCTCGGTCCTCCCTGATGTCCAGCACCGAACAAGAGTAATAACAAGGGATGTCTGATATCTGCTATATATGAAGAGAAGGAAATTTTCCCACATAGGAAATATATAAAGATATGGTACTACAGATCATATAATCTTCCCCGTAATACCTGTTATGATACCATAATATATTTGTCCATAACATACCTGTTATTACAGCATAATATAATTGTCTGGCAAGGCAACTTCATGGAATATGAAAGTACATTTTTTAACAAACTGACTGCAGGGAAAGAACAGCGATTTTATAGAAATAACAGCTTTTATATAGCACTTTTCATCTTGTGAGCAAGATTTACTTTGTAAGTATATTGTGTATACCTTCCCATTTTATCTGGGTGGAAACTAAGTGTCTAAGCATGAGGGATCATTTAACCTATACATTTTGTTCTCCTAGTGCATCCATAGGAATTGTTAGAAGTGTCAGTCAGCAGAAGACTTAAGCACATAGTTAACTTTAAATCCTTTAAAAGACTTGGTGTATAATATTGAGTAGATGTATAATCTACTCCTGCCTAAGATCCTGCAGGACAAGAATCTTATGTTGGCACCTCCTCTGGGACACATCACAGAGTGTTTTTTTATTTTTTTAATGTAAGTTACCATGTAAATTTGTGGCAAAATATGCATTTTCAGTAGATACGCACAATATCCCAATTAATGTGGCTAATGGCTTCTACATAACAAAAAGAGACATAATTAAAACAATTCAATCTAAAACCTAATCAATTACATTGATTATTTTGAAAAACTCAAGACAACAGATCCTGGGTACGATGTGAGTTCTTCCAGACCAATCAAGTTTTTCTAAGTCCTCACAATATTGTGCATAAAGTAAGAAATACCTTTAATATCCTCTTAACAGTGTTGCAGATGTCTGAGCCTCAGACGTCTGGAATGAATACCTTTTATGTTATTGTTAGTTGTTGCTGGATGACTTTTTTTAAATCTGTTTTTCTTCTGTTTCAGGAACATAATAAATCCACCAAAGTTTCTCATTTTCTGTAAAGACACCCTGCAAACTGCTTCTGGGACAGTGCTGGTTGCTTCTTATGTGTCCCGTCATAAACAATGATTCTTTATGCTAACTTTTTTTTTCCAACTAGCTATTAAAAATTACAGCAAGAATTATGCAACAGAGGATTTGTTTGGAAAACCTCATTTGCAGTCTGTACATACAGTCAATGAGTCAAGCCCATTTCTTAAATAAAGCTGTAGTTTAAGGGAAACCTGTGATAAAGCTAAAAAGGGAAGAGTATCTGGATGAGCTGAAGCTATAACGTTTCCTTTCCTCCCACCCTCCAGCAACAAAAAGTACCCACAGTTTTGCGATGATAAGCTTTATATGAAGCTATACATGCTGTGCTCTGGTAGGCTGCCAGATGCAAACATTTTGGGGATCTATAATACCATGGTTTATTCATTTTGCTTATGGATGATTTGCACTGTCACACTATTCATTACACTTATTAGTGATTAATACAACAGTCGCATTTTATAAGTTTATTATTCAGAGGAAACAAGTCATGGAGTTGCGCATCTGTACTGGTATGATACAGGTACATTTTTTTTCTGTCTTGCTTCGCCAGTCTGAGTTGGTTTTCTTTCATTTCTTTCCGTGACTCTCTGCATAAGAAGTTAAAAATAAGTTATTACTAGTTATGTTAGTCTACATAGAGGAACAGCTAATCTATGTTTATTCAGTAATGGTTTTCCACATGGAGCCATTTGTGCCTTGCAACCACAGTAAAACATCGTGGTGCCTTTGTGAACACTTTGCCAAAAAGGGTGTTAAGTATCTGAGTTCTGGTGCAGGGATGCTGAGCACTCTCATCTGTCACAAAGACGAAATATCTCATAGCTTAGTGCTGGAATTCTTCAGAAGCCTGCTCTGAGCAGGGCTTCTCCGTGACCGAGCTGTCTGGCTGTCCTGCACTCCTGTGCTATCAGTGTAGGCAGAGAGGGACTATGGATGGTGGAAGCTGTGAAACCAGGTCTCCTACTAAAGGCAGGTTCCACCTTCCTGTGTGCACAAGGCAAAAACCTGCAAGGAAATGGCAATATTTTGTGTTGGTGCCTTTTTTTACTTTTTAAATTTTGGTGGGAGTTGCTTTGTTTTTGAATTCTCCAGGAGTTTGTCTCTCCCTGGCAACGGTACTGGAGACTGTTTGGTGCTTGTGACTCATGGTGTAACCACCTGCATTCCTGGAAGCCCTGGAAAAGTAGAGGCCATTATTATGTTATGTTCAAGCTTTCCATTTCCTCACAATTTAAGGCCAAGAGATATCATCAGATTGTCTGATGTCCTATATGTTGGTGGCTATTAAATGTTGTACATATACCTCAAGCCTGAGACAACTACTTTCATTAGCCTGTTATATTTTAGTCCTTGAGAAACCAAACTGTTATGTGTCTAAAGCAGCAGCTGAGGTCCCTGCAATACTTGAGAACTGATTAGCCATGACATGCTCAGACAATCAGAGAAACGATCCACACAAAAAATCTGCTATCCTTGCCAATCTGAGCTTGAAAAATCTCTGCTGCTCCTGGACTTGGCTTAATTCAGATCCGAGCATCAGATGTCTAAAATAATTTTCTGCATTGGTTTACTCTCTTCCTGGAAAAATGAATAATACATGTTTCAAGGGAAGGCAAAAACTTCTACTGCAGAATATATGAGGCCAAATATCCTCTGGGAGGAATGGAGAAGGGATTCTTTCTCTCTGCTATAGGCAGCCAACTGGAGCTCTCAAGTGTGGGATTTGATTATAATCATTACCTTAATGCCAACCTGCAAACGACTGAGTGGGCAGGGTGTAATTCAAGCCATCTTGTTTCAGCCATAATGGAAGAAGTTGCACAGATGCATCATTCTAATGGATGTAGGGCTAGAGGGATTACCAGGGGATCTAGACTGACATGACCCTCCTTCCCTCCCTGTTTGAGGCTGCTCTGTCCATTAGAAGTTCTCCCAGAAGCCAAACTAAAGCCTATATTTGAAAAAGCCAGTTTTTAGGACAAGTTCAAGAAATGGTGAGTGCACCACCCCCTTTTGTAAGCTTTTACAGAGTTTAATTACCTTTACTGCTAGGAAATTGCATCTGATTTCAAGGTTGATTACATCTAACCTTAAACTTCCAGTCACTGGATTTAGTTGTGCTTTTGTCAGCAAGAGTGCAAATGCTCACTGCTATCTGTTATCTTTTCCCTGTATCCTCTCAACCTTTTCTTGAGTAAGTGGAATATGTCCAGCTCCTTAAGCCTCCCATCTCAAGACTTGTACTTGACTCGCAAAATATTTGGATTTTCTCCAATATTTTCTCATCTGCAGGGACCAAAACTGTACTTGATATTTTGGAAACATGCAAGGACTGTACTGAGTCCTTTCCACAGCATTGCACTGAGATCTCATGTTAGGGGTGATTATCTATGGTAATCACTTTATATCATTCCCCGAGACTCTCCTTTCTGAGACAGTGTCCATTTCTACAAGCTTTTGGTTCCCAGAGGTATTAATTTGCATTTCACTGTAGTAAAAAGAATTTAGTGTGCTGCTTGTTGGGCAGTGATCATTTAGCCAAATCAAATCACTGCAGAAGTAATATATCTTCTTTATTTACTGTGCTAAAATACATTGTGTCATATGCAAGCCTTTAAAGCAAAGATTTTATCTCATGGCCTGGACTGCTGAAAACAATATAAAATAGCATTAGGTGAAGACTGTTTCTTATCCTGCTGGGAAAACTCCCCACATTGAACAAAACATCCCCATTAAAAGACCACATTTTGAAATTTGTCTGTGAGACACTTCTTAATCCTCGTAATGGGTGACCTGTTAATTCCATGTAATGCAAGACTTGAAATCAAAATGTCATGTGGTATTAAGCCAACTGCCTTGCAGAAATCCAAGTACATCCTATCAATACAGCTGCCTTTCTCATGCAGCCCTGTAATTTTTTTATAGAAATCTTCTAAATAGCCAAATACTGCGCAAGCGCGTCTGAAAAGAACCTAACTTCCACTAACCTGTTTTGACTAGCGTTAAATATGTTTATTGTCCAGTTCTTTTTCTAATATTTAAGTATCCTAGAAATGCGTGCTATTTTGTGCGCAGCCCAAACCCCTGATTTCAAGTAATGGATGGCACACAGCAGAAAAATATGCTTCCCTACTTATATTTTTCTCTAAATCAGAGCTAGGTGGAGTATGAGCTGAACTAGTTGAGCTTATTTACGACTGCTGTTTCTCTTTCAGAGCTAATGAATTATTGACAGTCAAAGGATTTTCTGTTATTTAAAACAGAAATTCTCATCTATAACACAGTGCAGCTCCTCGCTATGTAGAAGAGGGAGTACGTGCAAAACTAGCGAGATCTTTCAAAATGACAGAACCTGCCAAATACAAGAAGACAAAAGCTACTGGTACTTCTTGAAGAGATGGTTTAAGGCCCAGTCCTCAAATCCCTGTGAGAGTAGCAGTGCTTGGAAGTCAAGGTGGTTTCCAGAACTATGCCCATTGCCAGCACAGGGATTAAGTGAGATTAAGGGACACAAAAGATTTCTACCAGCGCTCTGCAAAGATGGTTTTTCTCCATTATTAATATTTATGGAGCAAAACCTCAGCACCTACAAATGCAGTGGCAGTGCCCATGGTCTGAGAGGAGCATGAAGACTCTTGGCATCATCAGGCTAGATAGAAAGCAGGAGTGGGTATCCAGTTTAGGAATACAGCTACAGTGGGAACACTATTGTTTGTGGTGCTTTCAGTATTCCCAGTTTGCAACATTTTGTGCTTTTTGCTGGTCTTGTGGCTCAATGCAGACTACTACTCTGGGCCCTGTGTGTGTCCTCCCTTTGAGAATGGAGTAATCCCAAGCAGAATGTGTTGCCAACAAGTCTTTGCACCCTCCTTTAAAAAGAATCATTCTAGTCCACGAACAGGAGAAATACTCCCACTAAACTCCTAACATGCTGCTAAAGGTAATCGCTGTGAGATTTAGTTCTTTAATTTATTTACATGTGGAATATGGCTTTCATACCATTGTTGGCTATGAAAAGAATTAATCCTCTAGTAAAAGGGATATTAGTTAATGGATAAGGAGAAGGTCACTCAATTTATCTCAGCAATGGAAGAAGCAGTATTCTTTGCTGATTTTTGTACAAAGTTATGAATATCTGGGAAGCTTAAAGGAAAAGATGGCACTGGGTGATTTTTTAATTTAGCCATTGAAGTATTTTGTTAGTGTTTATAAATTTTTAAGGATCCAATCCTGTAAAGTCTTATTTGTACGAACAACTCTTACTCAAAAACAGTCTCGCTGAATTATGTAGTGGTTTTTTGGTATTAGAAAAAGTAATTTGTGTAAAGGTTGGTAGTACTGGGCTCTTAAATATTTATAAACACTTATCAAAATAATTTTATGAGATAAACCTAAGAACCATATGGTATCACCTATTATTTTACGCTCCCTAATTTTCATAACTGTGTAGAAGTCAGCAAGTATTAACAGTTCCTTTCTTATCTGAGAGCAGACAAATGACCTTCTCCTTCTCCTTTAAACTTGTACTGCTTCCTAGCAGAGGACTAATCCTTTCACTTCAACTTATCATGTAAAATGGACATGCAATGCCAATAAGCTAATGAGCAAATCTGCTAGTGGGCTTGTTCAGGGAGCTAAGAAGTTTCTTCCACCAATAATAATAATATATTCTTTCTATTGCACACACAGCCAACTGAGGGGAGGGCATGACATCAGGCATGACATCAGCCTTATTACAGTTCTTAAGAACCTGTGACATTTTTAACAGCGAGTATCTGTGCATCCCTTCACAGTAATTTTCCCCAGAAAAATTACTTTCTTCTCTTTTTCAAAGATATACTAAACACCCGTTAATTTCAACTGAAGTTATAAATGCTTAGCTGCTCTCAGGAGTGAGTCTTTGAATACAAACCTGCAAACCAGCTACTCATGTGCAGCTGGTCAAAAAACTTTTTATAAGCTGCAATTTCAACAACAAAAATAGGTATTTCTACCGTTTGTGAGGTTCCTTTTTCCTTAAGACAAACAATCACACTTAAATCAATAGGATAAATAACATCACGGATAATGTGGTAAGTTAAGTTATGCAAGCTAAGATCAGTCTTGCCTTATATTGTTTTGATATTTAACTATGCAAATGGGTCATTCCATAAAGTACAACTAGAAGTTCAGTTTTAAAGGGAAATTACTGCATGGAAGACATCCATCTTTACCTAATCAAATAAATTTTTTTATTTTTATTTTTACCGTTGAGCCAAATGAAAAGCATATCTGCTAATCTTTTAAATTAAAAAAAAATAATATTTAACAGCAGCAAGTCACTCCAAGGAGGTTTGCAACGCTTGTCATCTGAATATTAGTATTGTGGGTATGAGCAACCAAGTGCATCCATCCTGGGTTCTGTACCCAGTTGTCAGATGACCATATAGTGAACAGTGAAAATACAAACACAAGCTGAATTTGAAGAAATGGCTCCTGCACATCAGATTCTGGGTTCTTGGCAATGATTAATATTTTTCTACTGCCTTAAAATGAATCTGAATGGGTTCCAGTTAAAGGAATAAAACTCACAAAGCCTGAAAATAATTTCCCATTTCAAATAATACAGGGCTGTCAGTCCAGTCATGGCTTCTTCTGGTCACTGACTTTGTGACACGATCCAACACATTGTAAACAGGAATGTATGCTCATGTACTAAGGTTTTATTTTTTAACTGATTATGTCTTCAAAGCTGGGTTGAGTCAGGCACTGTGAGGAATGGGTAAGAAACTGACAAAAGTGATTTTTATCAAGTTTCTTCATATTTGCTATTTCCTCTTACACTAATAAGAATGCGAAATGACAGGCAGACATTAAAACGTTCATGAGCCAATTTGCAAATATTCTTAGGAGCAAAAAAGCAAGTTTTGATATAATGCAAAGGCCTGGTATATATATCATATCTTGCTAATACGATTCAGACAGATTACTCAGGAAGGTAAATATTTACTTGGGTACAGACTCCCAGGACTGAGGTTTAATGATGGAGAATAGCATTTAGCAGTGTATTAGTTGCATGTTTTTCCTTCTTGCCCTCCCCACCAAAACACCACCTATCTGTGGCTGCAGCAGTGGTCCTTCTGACCCAGCAGTTTCTTTTTAACAACAGCCTATATGGAGAGAACAGTTTTCTGTAGTTAGAGGCAACAAAAGCGCCGAGGAAACCCAGACCGATTCATTTTCTGTTCCATGTAGCATCTTAGGCAGCTGTCACCTCAAAGCAAACCAGCTACCAAGCAACGATGAATCTTTCTAAACCACTTCTACACTTCTACCCGGGTGCTCTCAACTGGAGACAGGCAACAGAATACTTTACAGCACGAGGCCAATAGGAAGTTTATTTTGCAGAGCCCGAGTACAAAAGTGCACAAGAGTGAACGCATGTTTGAGCGAGGGAGGCAACCAACTGGTGATGTTCCTTCAAGCCTGCATGTTGACAGCTCATGCAACTGCTGACATGTTTCACACAGGCACCTCGCAGAGAAGAAAGTCGCCCTGGCAAGAATCGCGGTAAACCCAACGCAGGGTTCTACGCAGGACCAGTTGAAAGGGTCGGTTAGGTTGGGTGCAGAGTAAGTTCACCTGCTTTAGCAAAAACCGTGCAGCAGCAAGTTTGCCAAATCAAGGACTATCTGCTGGCAACCACAGCTCGTCATTCAGACTGGCAAAACAATTAACCTTATTCATATTTTGCCGGGGACCCTGGAAGGCAGAGGGGAGAGGGAGCAGCAGCACCCTCGGACCGCGGTCCGGCGGGGCTCCCGGTAGGCAGGGCTCTCCCTCCGACCCTACAGCCGGGGCGGGGAGACCCAAAAGCGATCCCGGGGAGGGCCGGGCAGCATCTCCCCTCCTGTTGGGGGGGGGGGGGCAGCTCCCCGCTGTGCTGTGGGAGCCAAAGGGGAGTCTCCTCCTTCCCTCCCCCTCCCCGCCCCGCTCTCTCCTCCCCTCCCTCTCTCCCGCCCTGCCTGCAGCCGCAGCGCAGGGGCAGGAAGGGAGCGGCGGCGCGGCAGGCAGAGCCGCCCGGCGGAGGCAGCAGGGCTGGCGGGCGGGC
>JAOXNO010000013.1:40998189-41035840 GCA_028565335.1 Limnodromus scolopaceus
CATGGCGCGGCGGCCCGGCGCCAGGTGAGGCTGCGCTGCCTGTTGCGCCGCTGGGGCGCAAAGCGAGGAGGGGGTGGTCCGAACCGCGCCGAGCCGAGCCGCCGCGAAGTTTTGCGGGAAGGCGCCGCTCCGCCATGTGAGTTGCGGCGCCCGGCGGCCGCACTTTGGGGGTGGAGTGGGGTTGGGGGGGGCGGTAGCGCCGGGAGGGAAACTCGACGGGGAGGGAGGCGAGCAGCGCTGCCGCCCGGCCCCTGCCACCTTGCCCGGCTCTGATCGGGAGATACTCCCTCACCCGGCCCGCGTTGGCGAGCCCCCGGCGACCCGTCAGTGCTGGGGGAAGGGAAGGGGGGCTGGGGAGGGAATACAGGGGTGGAGGCTGCGGGAAGGGGGCTGCCACCCCCCGGCTTGGGAGCGAGCGAGGGCTTTGAGCCCCGCACCCCCTTCCATCCCGTACCGGAGCAACATCAGAAAAGGGGAAAGGGGAAAAAAAAAAAAAGAGCACCCCCAGATGCGTGGGTTTTCGAGGCGGCTGGTGGCTGCGGTGCCCGGCCCGGCCGTGTGCGGGGCGGGCTGCCGGAGGTCGCGCTGATCAGCATGCAGGCGGCGGCCGGGGCGCGGAGCGGGGCTGGCGGGGAAAGAGGGGAGGCGGCAGGGAGCGGTGGGAAGAAGCCGCCGCGTGTGTGTTTCCGTGGGGTTTTTCCACTTTAAAGACCGAGCAGGACCAGTTGCTACGGAGCGGGCGGCGGCTGCGATGGGGAGGGAGAGGGCAACGCTCCCCTCCGAACGCCAGCAACAAATGGCAGCGGGCGGGCTGCGGGGGCAGGAGGCGCGCAGGTGAGCTGCGCCGCCCCGGGCCGCCCCTGCTGGCCGGTGGGGCAGCGGGCGGGACCGTAGCGGAGGCTCCCCGGGCGGCAGGTGCAGCCCCCGGGGCGAGGCGGGCGAGCGCTGCCGCGGCGGGGGGCTCCGCGGTAGCCCGGCGACCCGAAGGGGGGCACGGCCGCCACCCTAGAGCCCGCGGGGAAGTGTTATGATGGCTTGCGGTGAGCGGGTAGTGGGTACTCGGGGTGTGTGTGTTTGTGGAAGCTGCAGGCTTTTTCTCCTGCCGTTCTGGCAATCGACACGTCCAGAATTCCCCTCTCCAAAAATGTGGAAAATGTCTCAGATGTGCCAGCGGGAATTTTTCTTTCCTTCTTGGCTTCTGCCTTAAGAAATTGGAAGATTTTTGGAGTATCTGCTAGAAAATCACAAAGTGATTCAGGCTGCAGCTTATCATCCAGTCTTTCTGAGTGTCCCTAGACAGCAGAAATGGTGTGCTTACAGAATAAAACAGCCAAATAACTTGGAAAGCATGAATAAACTACTTAAAGAGTCAGAATGAGAACCAAGCAAACAACATTTAGTGCTCTTTTCAAAGAAGTGAGCACAGAGGTATTTACCTATATGTGAAAATGACAGAATAAGCTAATGCTTTTGAGATGATTGTAATTTTTTTAAAAAATAATAACCATGAGAAAATGCTACAGATTTGGCAAGGATAGGAAAATGAGTACCTTTAGAGCCGAAAGCTCTGACTAGGATAGCCTTTTCTGAATGCTGAAAAATAGCTGGCAACAATTTCTTCTTGTGGTAATCTGTCTAATAATTCATACATTTAAATTGCAAGGTGTGCGTCACGCCCTACTGAAAGCAGTAGCTTGAAGGCTTTGATATAGAGCACCACAGTGTTCATATGGCTTGCCCGTTGATACTATTCTTAGTAATTTGATTAAAAAGGACAGGCACACCATGGGCTTCTAGTTTGATTTAGAGGGAAAAAAAGTCTTTAAGCTGTAGAATGGACTAATTTGCAAAACCTTTGCTATGTTCAGAGTCTTAATTTTCTAGTTTAAATAGTAAAATTGCTTTGAATTAATTATGACAGTGTGATTGCTTAGCTGATTCTGCAGCCCTTGCTTGCACAAGTTGCCGTCGGTTTCTATGGGATCACTCCTACAGGTAGTATTCTGACAACTCAAGATAGCAGGATGGGGCCCATTTTCAGACAGTTCCAGCGTACAGCACTATGTGGGGACATGCCTGTTGGCACGAAGTCCTTGACTTTGATAGAAGAAGAGCTTGGGGTTAAGTCCAGAGCTCCTACATTTATTCAGCCATTGCTGGTTGGGTCACTTGAGCCCTGATCTTGCTTTCCCCGAGATCTGATGTAAAATTTGCACCAACATCAGTCCAACTAAGATGAGCTCCTCTGGGTGATTGTGGTTTTCCATTGCCTTAGGGTGTGTTGAAGCTGCTCAGTATGGTGGAGATCAGAGCCTCTGTGAATGAGAAGGAGGATTGTATCTGCAACTACCAAGATTCAAAGTGTTTTGCCACAAATGAGAGATTAATTGAAAAAGGAGTGCTATTTAGTAGGGATATATGTTCATGCTCTGTATCCAGCCCTGTACGAGTAAAGTCCATGAAAGCTTTGCCACGGAAAAGCAGGATACAAAGACTTTTAAGGGTACATTTGTCATTTGTCTCTGCCATGTGCTTTACAGGGTCCATATTTCAAATCTTTTGGGAGGCAGGAATCTTTTCCTGCTCACACTGAAGCCATGTTAGAAACAGAGTAACTTCAGAGCAAACACATAATCCCGCAGCTCAAGAAGTAATGTCCAAGCAGCAGAACTGAAATTTATAAAATTCAGCCTTACACAGATCTGCAGACCTGGGTGTCAAAACCTAGAGAAAATTTATTGCTTTATTACAAAAACACATATCAATGTTCAGTTTAATAATAAGGCACTTCTGATTTTTGCTTTTAAGGGTATTTCCTGTCACTTCACTAGAAATATTTATGGGAGTAACACATGGGATATGTGGCTCACTGGCAGGAAGATTTTAAACTTTTGAATGAAATTAATAAACAAGTAGGAAAATGTGTAGAAATATTTGTTGCTCCAATTTCAGTTCATTAGAAGATAGGAGTAAGGAAGGTACTTTTTCTCAGCATAAAATATTGCATCTGCAATCACTTCTAGGATTGATATGTGACTACTGGCCTTGTCATCTGCATGTGTGGTCTTTGGATCAGTCCTCATTTGAGAATGCAGATTAAATTAATGTTCTGTGGCCAGCAAAGTAATCTTTATAGTTTTGCTTCATCCAGTAAAATTTGTTAGTAAATAGAGAGAGAACTCTTATGCAGCTATGAAATTCAGAAACTTAAAATAAGGTTCTATTTACCATTATTATAAAATGATGGTATTTTGAACCTAGAATAAATTATCTGAGTTCATGGAAGATGTATCATTTACCTTGGCTTGCTTGGCTTACTTTAAAGTATTGTTTTATTTTTTTAAAAGTAACCTACCGAAAGTACAGATTTGGTAGAACACCTCCGTGCTGGTATGAATCAAATGTCAGTATGCCTATAGAAACCACAAGCAATAAAGATACAGGAATTTACCAGCACATTCAGTAAGTATTTTAAAACGGATTACAGCCTGTAAATACGTACATGCATGAATAAGGTGTGCCTTCTGCTTTTAAATCCAATGTGCTATGGGTGAAGTAGCATCAAATTTAGAGTTGTTCTCATCTGGTGAATTTAAGTCTCTGCTTCTAGTTTTAATCTAGCACTTTTCATACAGTAGTTTCTGTGCTTCCCTTCTTCTGGTGCAGTCTGGTCATCTGGCTGTGCAGCGGACATGGGGGTGCATCCCAGAGAGAAAGCAGTGCGATGTGGTGTCAGTTTCACTCCCTGCTTCATCTGCACTCGTGGTTTAGATGAACAATTGCTAAACCCACTGTGGAGGAGGATCTCATTATTTCATGGTTAAAGACGTATGCTCCTGTTTCGTGAAGATTTGTGTGGGTAATTGGTGTCTGTGTCCCTACTTGCCTTTGAGGACTTGTGTTGCTCTCCCTTATAGACTAACCAGCATTTGTAGCCAGCGCTGGCGTGTTTTACGGAGACTTAGTTTGAACTCTGAAGAAAACCCACAATGCTTACTGCTCCTGAACAACAAGGAAGTAACTTTTATTCTTCTCCCGCATGGATATTTAAAGGCTCTATTGAGTACCTTCAGCAAGCAGATTTATTTTTTTTAAAATTAGCTTCTTTTCTGCACTGACTTCAACACCAGACATGGGAAAAGCCTTTTATTGTAAGGATCGGCACAGCTCCTGAGTCCTGCTTTCCATCAGCAAGGAAAAGGCAGTGGTAGCTGAATTAAAATGGGTTTTCTCTTTCTGGAAGGTGTGAACTTGTATAGGGATGAAAAAAGAGAGAGAGAGAAATGGAAACTGATGAAGGCGGCCAGATGCCCTTGAGACAGGGGAAAAGTAAAAGACAGCAAGGAGAAAGGTAGTGGCTGAGCTGGGTCGTTTGACTTCCTGAAGGACAAAGGGGTCGGTGGGGTTGCACCATAGCCCTCTGGCTCAGCTCCTTGGGCTTGCCATGGGACTTCAGAAAAGGTGTTTCGGTTGATTTCAGTGGGACTAGAAGCCTCGCTGAGGGATTGAACTTGGCTTTTTGTGTGTCAGCTCCACAGATAGAACGGAGATAAAAATGCCTCTCAAGTAAACAAGTCTGGTAAAAGGTCTTTTCAGAGATACGTTGAACTGGGTAATTGGAATTTTTACTTAAACAGAGATGAAAATTAGCACTATAGATCTTGATGTACTTGATTAAGGTTTGCCTCTGCATTTCAGGGGCAGTTCAGCTATCTAGTGTGTGTTTTAAACAAATTGTGTCCTACATTAATACCAGTTTCGCAAAGTTCCTAACTTGCCCTTTAAGAAGACGAAAAAAGTTGATCTCTGCCTGCCAAATAGTACTATAAAGATATGATAAGAAGAGAAAGTGAAAGGTGATAGAAGTGAGTGATAGCATGTAAATGGGATGCTACTCTGGCTTGAAATCAGGAAAGCAAATGGCGACTATTTTATTATTCAAGGAGCAATAAATGAAAAGTCTGCTTGTAAAGTGACAGTAAAAGGAGAGAAAACAGAATAAAAAGAAAGTTGGTAAAGGGAAACAATGTGTAGAGAAAGTAGGAGGAGGACAGGAAGGGATCAAATGGGGCAGGGGATGGATTTAAAAATTCTGTGGCGTTTTCAATTGGAAAATATTATCTGTATAAATTCGTATATCACAGTGCTTACATAACAACCTGCATTTTACTGAAATTGTGAAGTCGGGCAGAGAATGTTCTCCTGGGGGGTCACTTCATGTTCCTGCTTCATCCTTTGGATGCACAA
Organism: Limnodromus scolopaceus; assembly: GCA_028565335.1. Lineage (NCBI taxonomy): Eukaryota > Metazoa > Chordata > Aves > Charadriiformes > Scolopacidae > Limnodromus > Limnodromus scolopaceus. The sequence goes on from JAOXNO010000013.1 coordinate 41,003,437, forward strand.
CCTCAGTTATCAGGGCACGTGTTTTTAAAGGTGGCATGCCTTAGTGACAGGCTGTTTTCAGAGGTATATTTTGTGGATGTTGTTAGTTTTAATGGCGTTATTGTTTTCTCTTCTGTCAAAGTTGCAGTGAAAGTTACCTCTTCCTCCAACAAATAATATCATTGATTTTAAAGGGACTGTTTTTTGCAGTTTACCAAAGCTGCAAAAATTACATACTTTTGCAAATGTACTAACCAAAGATATTTGCTACGTAAAGATCATGAGCATTCATCATTTCGTTGGAGTGCTTAAATGACTGACTATTTAATATGCCTGTACTGGGAGTTAGTGGGACATGTGCGAAGCATTTGAGGATTATTTCCCTCGGCTAGATTACAAATGTGTATTGTTTTGGCAGAATTTGCTTCATGCAAAGAATTTTTGTAGTACTTACAAAGTACGCATTTTTATGTGCATGTGAATAATTTGCAGCAAAAGAGTGAAGCCTTTGGACATCACATGAATCTCCGCTGTTTGCTATTGTAAAAGCATTATAATCAAAAAGAAACAAAAACACTGGGTGTACGGTGTTCAGTTCATGCAAGTACTACTCCTCCTTTAAGAGCAGAGACAAGTACTTCTTCCTCTTAGAAGAACTACAACAAAAATTTTATATGAACTTGCTTGCTAGGTCATATGTGGTTGAGCAAGCAATGGTGATTGTACATCTTATTGATGAAACTTCAGCTTATGAAAATTAAAACCAAAATAAGTTTAAGCTACCAGTGTTTTAATTCTTGACTGTTTTACACATTTTTATTTTCTGTTGGGTAGTGAAAATTGGCACGATCTATTTAGACTTCCATTTAATTTATTTTTATTTTTAATTCTTCATGTAGCAATATTTGTGTATTGTTTTCAATACATGCTCACCTTAAAAAAAACCAACCAAACAAAAATCCACCAAAAACCTTTTCATACACTTCTAAACACAGATTCTGTAATGCTTTTTTTAGTCTGAAGTTTTATTTTGAAATGTTGATGTTCTGTTATACTTTCCTGCATCTAGGCAAAAATGGTATTTGCCAAGAACAAAAATTTTGAATCAATATCTGCAAAGGTAGGAGTTCCAGAAGACAAAAAATACTTAAAGGCAGGAGACTGTTCACAAGACTGGGAGTCTGTAAATCCAGGGGCCAGTCTTTATAGCAAGTGTGGTTAGGGTTATAGTGGTTTTTTTTTGTGGTTTGTTTGTTTTCTTTTCCTAGATTTGCTGCAAATGATCTTTTAAATTTATCTTGATTCTTATGTATTATTAAACATAATTTATTGTTATTAGTGTCAAAAGAGAGAATGACCCTTAATTCTTTTCTCCTGAAATGAGGTAAACAGAGTATAACTGCCACTGCAACCTTCAAATAAATAGTCTGATAGCGTTTTTAAATGTCCTTTTTGCCCTTGTTTTCAGCTCTGTTGACACCGAGTCACTGAGATGAGAATTGGTGACTTTTGAACAGTCTATTTTTAACAAAGTTTATAATATATTATTATTGTTAATTAATAGTGTTGGTCCCAATCTGCAGGACTGAGAGGGAAGGCGTGTATCTGAGGGCAACTGCTTCTAAGTACTCATTTTTGGGTTTTGCTGTTCTCTGGGTGTGGCTGGTCCTATTCTGTAGATAAGAGCATCAGCCTTCACTTTGCTGCTGCAAGAATATCTCTTCTTTCTTTAAAGCTGAGAGATCCCAAACTGTTTCCAAGAAAATGGTCTATATCACATTATAAAACGGGATATGAATGAGTAGTTGTGGTTTTCTAGGATTTTCAAACTTGGAGTGAAACAACTTCCAAAAACATCAGATCACGGTATTTCTCAGAAACTCAGTTGTCACTTCTCACACACTGCAAATAACTGAAGCACACCAATTCAAGTAGAGTAAGAGCTTTCCAGCATTGACTTTAAAGCAGCACGTGGATGACAGCATGCAGTAAATGGGCAATCCTTTCCCTGTAAGTACGTATTGAGCCTGCAAAGCTGAGATGTTGTGTCTCTGCAGACCAGATTGCTGATCCCATTCTTGGTTTTAAGCAGGCTGTTGTCATTGAAGGGTTAATAATTCCTGTTAAGAAAATGTGTTGGTCATTTTCTGTTTCCAGAAGGTTTTTGCCCCTTGACAGAATACATTGTATATGTATCCTGCTCATCATTTTCATCAATTACGTGGTATGCTTATTGGCAGCTCTCATGCATAAATACTTATTTTGCTAGAGTAGGAGATGACAAGATTTAGACATATAAGAAACCTAAATCTTTGGCTCAAAAAAAAAATCCTGATGGATACAAATGGTATTTCAATAACTTTTCGATCCAAGAACTTTTTTTGCAAAACGACATGACTGTTCGTCTTGCCAGTCACGGCAGGTGCTCCATCTGTACAAATACTGCCCAATTTGAACCAGTCAAGCTTAACATTTTTTTTTCCCCACTATCCGCCACATTTTCAACAAATTTTCTCAGTTCTTTAAACAAGCGTGAGGCAGCAGTGTGGAACAAAATGGACAGAGGCCAAGCAATTCCTTAATTATAGCAGATTTTTTTTAACACATTGAACAACAACAGTCAACTGTGCAGTGTCAGTAGCATCGCAACTTCCCTTGGTTGTGAACAAAAAAAAAAAAAGATATTTGCATGAATCTGTTAAAAATTGAATGCATGCTGTTGTATTGTCTAATATGATCGCAGCCCTTCTCATTGTCATGCTGCATGAACAACTATGAACGCATCAGCTATGTGCTGTTCTTTTGATCTGGTTTGTGCAGCAGTAATTGATGTACCCTCTTGTATTCAGTCTTTGTTGTCTGAGAATGGCTCTTTGCAAGCTCACCATAGGGATATTTGCTATTACACCTTTGCCACTGATTTCAGCTCACAAACGTGTATTTATTTTTAATATACAAAAAGCTGTTGTGCTGGAGATCTTTCCCAATGTGAAACCAGACTACAGGTCAGATCCAACAAAATATATTTTGTATTAATTTTAGGATTAGTTTGTATAAAAATACCATTCCAATTTGGACTTTTTGTGTGGCTGTATCACCGAACCACAAACATACTTCTACAGACTCTGTCCCTTCTCCAAAGAAGAGCCTAGCCTTCCCGGAGAGAAACTCAGGGTGTCAGCTCCAGGCACTGTCATCTTAGTATTTTTTTTTACTGTGGCATGCGTGACTTGCAAAACAATGCTTTGATGATAAGTAAATTGCTTTAAAAAGTTTATGGATGTTTGAGTTAGCTGGCAAATCATTAGAAAAAACATGAGGTGAATGAGGTCACTGCAGGTTGCACGGGTCCTTTATTTTCCTTTTGCTGTGGAGTTGCAGGGCAGGTAAGCTCTGGCTTTCTGTGGGCTCCCCGAAAGGAGTCCTGTTGACTGGAGTTACTGTGTCTTGGGTTTTTTTTTTAATGAAGCAATTTTAATCCTGTGGGCTAAAACTGCTAGTTTTAAATGCTGGTTCTAGAAGCTGTAGAGTGCAGCTTTGAATCCCGAGTAATCACTTGGGCTTCTGCAAAAGGAGACTAAAATACTCTCAGGCTTGCAGAGTAATGCTTCGTTAATGCAAAGCAGTGGGGAGTGAGGGGCTGATTCCGTGACCACGTGTTCTTCCATTCCCTTGGCTGCTCCAAGTAGCCTTCTCAATTTCCTACGCATCCATAGTTTCCTCAGTTTATTTTTTTTAAAAGAATGTTGTTACCTTTCTTCCAAAAATATTTAGGCAAGGGGTTAAAAAGACTGTCAAATTTAATAAATATGTGTGTAGTAGTAGAAATGACATTTTTGTGACCGCAGGTGCAGTGTGTGTATGCAGGAGCTAATGGAGCTCTAAAAGCATTCGGTGTCAGCCCTTCTGACGTTGTTTCTTCATTTTGGACTAGTCAGTTGCAGACAAAGGGTAACTTTTTAGTGACTTAAATTCCACAGCTGACAGAGAAAGATTTAATTTCTAGGGACCAGCTATCAGGAAAGTGCACTTCATTATTGCCACCTAGGAAAAAAAAAAGCATGTTTGTTTTTGATTACAGATACCGAGCTTGTTGTGGTCAGTTGTTGTGAGTAGTGGTCGGCTCACTGTAGAGATGCAAAGTTCGTGGTAGTGAAAATTGGAGATTGGTGAGAGGCTGGCATTGATGCTGTATTCAGGTTCACTGTTTTCACCCATATACCTGACTGTTCATGAAGTTACCTAGCAGCATCTTGGAGAGAAGGGTTGCTCCTGGAAACAGCTCCCTTTCGGTCTGAGATACTAACTATAAACTTTGTCCAATCTCCAGTATAACTTAGACTAGATGATTTTATTTGACAACTTAACAATTGTACCTAAGCTGCCTCTCAAAATATTTTGCACTTGAATTCTAGTAGTCTTGAATATATTACTTTTTCAAAGGAATTTTATAGTTCTTACTAGATAAAGAATGAACCTGGAATAGGGAAATTAAAAGTGACTGCTCTGTGTCATCACTTCCAAAACAAGTCCAGTATTAAAAAAGTGTAATTATGTTATCTCTTCATCATTTTCACACCATAATGCGGGGGGAAATGCCCATCTGTGTAAACTTTTTGAAATCTGCTTCCTGTGTCATAGCCTGTACTTTTTTAGACTAGAGAGGAATGCTGTATTCCACAGATGGGATAAGGAAAATATTGCTATTCAACAACTGTGATAATAAGCAAAGGAAACACTGGCCTGAGAGTCAGGTGCCCTGCTGCCCAACAGCAGTGGCGGTGCTGGCATCTCCATGTTGGTGTTGTAGAAGGGAGATGGTATTTGCAGGTTCCTCGTGAGTCTCGTCACCGCAAGGGAAGGGTGCACCTAAGACCACGTCGGCTTTGGGGAACACCTCTTTGCTTCCATCTTCTCCAAGACCTGACTGAGAAAAAAGTGCTTGATTCTTTTCCCTTAGTGAGTGGCATGGTTTTGAGGAGGGTGGGTAGGTGAAATTTCAATGTTTTTAGCAATGGGGGAGTCCCATGTGGCATTTTGTAGCGTGGGTTTAAAATCTCTAACTTGCCAAACATTTCCTTTTTCTTCCTTCCACAGAACTTTTAAAACCTTGTTCTAATTTTTTGCTGAACCAAAGTGATGTTTAAAGAATAAAGTCCATTAGAGATGTTGGCACAACAAAGAAAAAGAGTTATAGAAGGTGTGAGTCAGCTTAGGAGGTCTGAAGTTGGAGGTGGATAGGTCTTTCCTTCCTCAAGGGAAAATGGTCATTCTGAATAAGGAGGTAAGGTGTTCTCAAGTGATAGATTAGAAAAGTCTTCAAAAGGCTTTAACAAGTACAGCACCTCTGCATTTCCAATCAAGGGTGGAGAAATGTTTTATTGTAGCATAGCAGTGTAGCAAGTTAAAAAGTAAACTTTGTGTCATTTTTCTTGCAAATATTTGGATACTAAGGAGAATGTTTACAGTCCCTAAACTTTTTACGCTTTTCTTTTTATTTTACTGTGACTCTTCCCTTTTCATTGCTGCTGCTTTTTGAAAGTTGTTTTCCCTTTCTTTAAAGGTGTGAGCTACAGAGGACTCTTCCCATGCACCAACTTAATGCCGTGTGTGGGCTGAGGGTTACGTGGAGCGGGGCAGCAAAAGATGCTCAGTGCAGGTGCCTGGAGCTGGTCCTCCCGTACCCCTGCTAGAGCTGATGGATGGGCTGCTGGGGCTGGAGCTGGATTCTTACAAGGAGAAGGAGCCACGGGGACGTGCGTAGGTTCAGATCTGAGACCAAGGTTGTACCTGAGGTATTCCCGTGAGTGAATAGGTTGCTATTTGTTTTGGAAACATCAGTATTGTGGGGTTTGGGGTGGTTTTTTTTTGCTTGAGAATCACTCACATTTAAAGACTTGAGGTAAACCTGCATAAATCTGAGCTCACTGAAGTTGTTTTGATTAAGGTGGGTGTAAGCCATAATAGATTTACGTCCGTAATGTGCATGCTGTCTCAGTTTGTGATAGACTTATGCAAAATCATAATGAAAACACCTTAAGAATGAATGTTATTCATACTGATTTGAACACGGCATATGTCCAAATGGGAAGTGAGGTATTGTTCCTCACTTGCAATATAAAAATACTTGAAATAACTATTTCTGGGCCTTCAGTATTATCTGTTGAATTCGTATCTACCCTTGTCATCTGACAGGGTACTAAAACAAGATTCTGCTCAAAATGATAGAAATGACAGTCATACAATACATTTCATTCCTGCTGAGCCTTGTTATGTAGTTAGTTCAAAGAGATTGGGATCTTGCTTCAGTCATTCCAAGGACAGTCCTTTGGAAAGGATCTGCAGAATTTGTAATTTTGCCCATAAATTGCCCGCTCCCCCTGCAAGCATGGTGTAATTTCTGCTGCAACCCTACTGTTCTGTGTTGGGGGAACAGCAGTTCTATCTCTTTTTTTTTTTTTTTTTTTGCTTTTTCCCTCTTTTTCAACAAAAAAAGCGGTTGTGTTGTGCTTGTGGCGAATTCCTGCTGCCAGGGACCGTGCTCTCCTTCCTCTGCCATGCTGTTTGGTGGAACTGCTCCTGCGCGCTGCCAGCGTTTGACCCCTTGCAGCTGGCGGTGAGTAGAAGAAATCATATATGCGGAGACCCAGACTCTGCCCTTAGCTAGGCTTGTGAAAACCTGTGGCATTATACAATTGGCTTGGAAAGACTTAAGAGATCCCATGAGAGCCGCTGCGCTGAAAGTTGCTCTGTAAATGTTAGAGAGGGCTGTTGTTTTTGCGCTAGTACATTTTATTTTAAAGCCGTACCTGAACTGCAGTGGATGATCCTGTTTCATAACATTGAAGTAGAGGGACAGATCTGGAGTATGAGGTGCACCATGCTGTGTCAGTGGAGGTGGCTACTGAAACTGCCTCAGCCAGGCGCTGTAGCAGTGTCTGTGCTGCGAGACAGACGTGCTCTGAGGGCTTCTGGTACCTGGCAGCATTCAAACCACTGGTTATGACGCAACCATCCTCCTCCACTGCCTGATCATTCCCTTTTGGGAAGGGGCCAGGCCCATCTCCTGGCAGAGGTGGGCACCTGAGGTGCCCAGAGTCCCTGACCCACCTTGGTGGACACTGGCCCTGCGGCACAGCGAGTCCCAGGCAGCAGAGGAGGTTGTCCTCCCTGGGCCAAGAAAACTGGGTTTAGGTCTCAAGCATTGCTGGCACCATCCAGTCTGGAGCAAGCACAGGGCTGAGGAACATAAAGGGAAGGTGCTTGCACCCCCTCAGACTCCAGGCCATGGGGTGAAGCTCTGGGATCTGGCCCATGGAGGTGTAGCTGATGACAGTGTCATTTGTGACGGCAAAACATGTGTATGTGGAGATATATGTTGCTGTATGGAAAGGCCTCTATAACCTTGACCTTTTTGTTTCATGTTTAATGCAGAACCATAGGAAACAATACTCAGCCTATACAGACAGGTCTTGTACTGACCACTGTAGCCATGCCCATCTGAGCAGCTGGCATCTTTGACTCATACTGGCTTCTGTGAGTGTGGAGGATACTTCATACAGCTGGTCCACAAATAACTGAAGGGCTTGAATAGCTGTGTAATTCTTCTTTTAAAAAGTTCTGCAAAGATAGACCTGAGCAGATCGAAGTTATGGTCAAAGAGCCCTGCCCCGAGTCATTTAGTTTTCTTCTTGGTTTCTTTGTGTTGTGATTCTACTGGGACAAGAAAGCAAATTATGAGAAGTGAGGAAGTGAAGCAGAAGATACAGTGTGATGTATTATACATACCCCCAGTACTGTCATTAGACATTTTTACCTACTTTGCAGAAAGAAGTCTGAATGGACTGTTTTATATGGAGTTTTGCCATTGCTTAATGTAGAAGAGGAGGCGGAAATATTGAAATGATGTGAATTATTTATGTGTCCAATTTGCTGTCGTGAATGGAGAAGCAAGGATGTTAAAAGCTGTTAATTACTATGAATTTTATAGTATTGACTATGGTTGTAGCTACAGGCTGCATGGGCTCTGGAGGGTAACCTAGTGCCGTGCAGTCTAGAGGCACTTCTGAGAGAGAGGAAGGAAGGAATGTGCCAAAACGCTCACTGCTGAGCTGTAGTTGTAGAGGTTACATCTAGATGTTTTGTCATGTTACTGGAGTGGAGTGGTGTTTTTCCTTCAAGGCCTGAACATGAGCAGTTTTATTTATATGTCTTCTGGTGTGTCCGGAACAAGAAAAAAAGAATAGAACAAAAGTTACAATGCTGTAGTACAGCATTGTCACATTTTTTATTCTGTGTTTCCTACATTCAAGGGGTTTCCTAGCAAGAATAGAAACATCTGCAATAACAACTCCTATTTATGTTAATCTGTTGCAATCAGCACGCAGTCTGAAATAATTACAATGAATACACCCTCTGCTCCAGACACTCACAACTTGCATTTATTTCAGGATTCTTTGCCTCAGAATTCTGAGAACATAATCCCTCATTCTGCTCTGCTTCATCTCCTCTGCATGAATTTATCCAACAGTACCTTTTGTACTATTGTGAGCTTCATTAGCAATGGTCACGCCATAATAAATTACATAAATCGAGAAGTTTTAATTAAATAAGTTAACCAAAAAAAAAAATCAAAGCATATTATATTTAATTAGGTAACATTTTCCTATCATAAATTTGCGCACAAGGTGTGTAATGAAGTAGGTTGGGGTAAAATCTATAATCTGAAGGCTTTTAGCTTTCACAGCTTTACTAATTTAATCTGCAAAAAGATTTTTCTTTCTCTTTTTTAAAATATCTTTTTTTTAAATCATGTGTCAAACATACCTCATTGTGCAAGGGATTATGCAAATTTAGGAGAAAAACAGTAGGTGCTGACAAAGACGTGACTAAGCGTCTGTTTGACCCTGTGAATTCACATCTTTCAGCCTTTCCTCCTCTGTTTCTTCTCGAGCTGCTCGCTGTAGTCAGAGCCATTTTCTCCAGCCTGGCAGTGGCCCTTCAGCTCCATTCATGTGTTCGGCACTGAGCAGAATTGGGGGGTATTTTTGGTGGAATCGGCCAACATCTATGGTATAAAGAGCACATTCAGAGCCAAGTCTCCGTGCATGTGTGCATTCAGCTGGTCTGCTTGCCCAGGCTTGTGGGAAGGAAAAATAAGATCAGGCTTAGCCCATGTGTGCAGAGCCATGGAGCCGCTCCTCAGGTCTCGTCAGCAGCTACTGGCACCTGCCTTTGCTTTCTCTTTCCTGAACTTGCATCCAGAAATCATGGGATTGCTGTACCACCCCCTGCCTCCTAGCTTCTTACATGGCTCAGCCAGGCTGCTTTCACTCCGGCAACGTTCCCATTGAAGGGATTTGGTCCAAAAAGGAGAACTTTGGTTTTCCTTTATGTCCAGGATATGCAGCTTCGTGGCAGTGAATGATGTTCTTATTTTCAATGATGAGACAATGCAGGGATTGAAAAAAAACCACAACAGTGGGAGAGGACATGGAGAGGAAATCTTTAAAATCATGAATATTGTTTTGTGATTTTCCCTGACATCTCTGCAGAGTAACAGAGAGCAGTGCAAAGGGAGTGTGCTGGTACATTGCATGCACTGTTTTGATTTGGTGATGCACAGTGTCAGAATAATGTTTTGTAATTGTCTTTCACAAGTGCAAATGGCTGTGTATTGAAGACTATGAACAATAATTACCAGTATTTATATCTCTGTGAAGCATCCTTTCCTTTTGATATTGTAATTTAGGGATGATTTAGAGAGGCAAGATTGATGTCAGCAACATCAGTGTAGGCTTTGGGTTGGGTTTCTGGTGGGGTTTTTTTTGGGCCCGCTCCCATTATTCTGTGCATAATCAAACCCTGAAACCAGGGAATATGACGTTGGACGTTCTGTGAAAAAACATTGCACCAGGTCATTTGATTTGTGTATACATACAGTTGGGGGATGCAGGGTGAGAAAAAGATACATGATGAGGGAGATAAGGGAAGGATAGAGATGCTGGGTCAGATTGTGACAATACTGCTTGTGGTGGCATTGACAGTGCTGTGTTTCTGTCCCCTCCTCGTCAGCTGTTGTCTCATCTTAGGTCACTGCAGGGGTAGCTCAGTGTTACAGGAAGCAGAAACAAAGGGTCTGTTTGCCAATAATTTTTCTGCTTTGTACAAGATACATGTAATGCTTAACCAGATGAGGTCTGTTGTGAAGATGAAATGGCAACTTATCCGAGATGGTGTGTAACTCCTAACATTCACCAGAAAGATCACAAACCTATGAGCAGGTGGATTTCTTACACTTCTCCAACCCACAGCCTACAATTAATTGTCCACCAGAAGACATTATAGAGCACTTCAGTATATCCAGATACCCTACCTCTCTCTGTCCCTGCCTTTTTACAGGGAAGCAGCTCTAATTTTAGAGAAAGGTAGGAGGGCATAAAGTTTATATAGCAGTACACCTATTTTACAGAAAATGCCCCATTTAAGTTTTAGGGATCTACCTGAACAGTTGCCAGACTGCACTCCTACAGTTGGAGAGTATTGCATGGAATCACTGCTGTAGTCCTGTGCAGTATTTTAGGTAATTTGCAGCATGCATGGTAGTCTGGTGGTAAAGAAGAAGAACACACAGGTCCAGAGAGCAGAGCCAAGGTGAGAGGAAAGAGTAACGGGAACACAAGGGTAGGGAAAAAAACAATGCTCAGAAAAAGAGGGGGGAAATTAGTCAAGAAAAGATAGGAATTAAAATCGAAAGCGTTGGCTGAGATAAGCAGCTTAGTAATAGTCATTTGCTGGGATGAGAATGTAGTACATTCAAGAAGAGACTCAAACAGACCCTCCTCCAGGGGTTTGGGAATCTCCCATGTAAAGGACCTTGGGGTGAGTGGGAAGAAACTCTCCCTCTTAAAGTGATACAAATTAGATGGCTGAGGCAGAGAATTTTTTTAATTGTATCTGGAAAAGAAGATACTAGAAATTAGGGTCTTGATGACAGGAGTGTGTCAAATTAATGCATTATGTATTTTTGGAATTATACAATGTGTCATAAGCCAATTTCATTCCAGGGGAGATGTGACATCTTCTGTCTTACGAGTGAGGTTTCCAAAGGGCTGAAAAGCAAGGAAAATGTAAAGCAAAAAGAGAAGTTGTCAAATGGAGGAGAAAAGCACCAACTGTGCTATTTAAACTGTATCAATCAGCGGTGGTGTATCCTACCTCTCAACCCCTTCTGATAGCTCTGTGTGTTTAGGCTGCTAGATCTGTTTTCCGTTTTTGGTCCGTTTCAGGGAAATAGGTTTTACCTTGACCTGTAAAGCTAGTCATATCCTTTTACATAGCAGTGACTTCCCAGAGAGCAGAAACATAAATCTACACTGTTGGCATGAGGTACACGCTGTGCCTCACAGCAGATCTGTTTTTTTTACTCACAAGAGCGTGTGGAAGAGGATCTTGCTGGGCTGCTGAAAATATTTGAGCTGCAATTTTATGTACTGAATGTTTTTTTTCTTCTGCTTCCAGAATTTGGGTAGTTTAGAAAAGAAATGTAGAGTTATCATCTGCAATCAGAAATGGTCTTCCTTTTCAGAAAAATACTGTTTCTGGCACTCCGGTTGGGGAAGAGGAGCTGTCTTTTCCAAGACATTTGGTATAGGTATGAAAATGTTCAAAGAGCTGACAATTAATAATCATTATTCACTGCTGCTGCTTTGCTTCTAGTATAGCGAACATATTTTTTGGAGTAGAATTAAATCCAAGTCTCTTCAGGGCCTATTGGTATTTTGCTAATGCTAAATTAAAGCACGCCATGTGCTGTGCACTAGGGGTGGTCAGCAGCGGCTTGACAGAATGTAATTGTGTGTGTGGCAGGGGTGCTCTGTCACTGCGTGGTAGGTGTGATACAGCCCCAATCTGGTGGGAAAGCAAGCTTTCACAGCCCCTCGTGTTTTTATGAATAGGAAGGAGACATCCCCTAGCTGCTTCTCCATCCTGCCCACAGGTGAGAGGTGGTCCAGCTCCTGGAGCGGGCATCCTGCACAGCCAGTTTTTGTTCCTTCTGCTCATCACCTCTCCCTTTGCCTTTTATATTCCCAAGCTGTAAATACTTAAAATGAGAAATGAGTTAATTAGAAGCCACGAAACAGAGATGGAAGCTGAACTACCTTAGAAAATCAGTAACTGAAGAAGCAGGACCAGATTGGAGAAGGGAAGGAGTCTTTATGGCCTTCAAAATTATCGTTCTGTTAAGCTGCTAAAGCATACGTTTGGAGGTATTAATATAAAAATTTAGTAGTATTTGCTTTTGGGGACATGCTGGTGCATGTTGGAAGTCCCTAAATTGCATATTGTCCTGTACTGCCCCATTTTGAGCACTCTTCCTCTTAATATATCTTCGGTATTATTCTTCTTGATGAGGTCCTCACCTCTCTCAGCTGCACACTTTGAGCATGTTCACCCTGCCCAGCCCGGTGCAGCCAGTGCAGTGTGTTGCAGCACATCTGGGCTAAAATAAAGCGTTTAATAGGAAGAGAGCCACCAAAATTAAACCTGTGAATCTTGTACCCGAGGCAGCAGAGTCGCTGGGTGGGGAAGTTTCCTGAAGAGCTGAGCTGAAGGCCCTATTCCCAGGCTATCCTTCTTCCTGTTCTCTTTCCATCCTTCACTGAGGGCTAAGCTAGGGCAGGCAACCATGCGGTGGCTGTGCATAGGGTTCACAGGAGAGTGGTTACTGCCATGTCTGTAGCACGCGGTAACTAAAGGAGTAACAGATGGGATGCGATGCTCAAAGAGGTCTCGGTGCAGGTGAAGATTTGGGGAAAAAGTACCCCTGATGTGTACTGCACCCACAGCTGTCCTCAGTGAAGAGTGTGCTGCCTCCATGGTCTTCAGAAAAGGGCAGGGAAGGAGCAGGAGCTGTGGTGGCAACTCAGTAGTGCAGCTGGTTAGGTGGTGACAGGGCATAATAGTTCAGGAGGAGAGCAAAACATCTGAATATACATTGGACAAGCATGATGTTTGAGAGACATTATGTGGAATGGTGGCATGTTGTTAATTTATTTAGTGATTTGTGATGGCAGTAGCTGAATATTGAGCAGCTTAAATCTAAGCAACTGCCATTTCATGCTTTGGTGAAGAGAGAGTGGGTGAGTGAAATAGTAGGGGTAAATTGTGAATAGGAGTGAAACCAATATGTGCAGCTTTCTCTGAACCTGCCCACCTCTTTCTTTGTGTAATGTTGAGCAGCTGGGGCTGTGCTATCTCAGCTTATCATCAGTAATCAGGCTATAGATCTCTGGGGACATGTTTTGCTTTCAGTTGCTTTGGTAGAAATCTAAACTTATTACTTAGATTATTTTCATTTAGACCAGGAAAACTGCAAACAGAATTTGAGCCTTTTTTGGCAGTTTGTTTGGTGGAAAGTACTCTCATTTTGTGAGACCCTGCTATCTTTGTTTAGTCAAAGAAGAAACTGGTTGAATACAAAATGAGAAAGCATTTGCACTATTGTCCTTTTTTTTTTTCCCTTCTCTGAGGGAAATTGTACTGATCTCAGTAGGAGTAAAACTAATAGAGTTCACTATAAATTAATTAAAAGTATTTAGTTTATTAAAGAATGACATTTTCCTAATCCATAAAATTACACCAACCTGTAAGAACATAGGACATAAGACTTGACCAAGTTAGTTTCAGAGGTAATTGAATTCCTTCGGCTGTTTCAGACGTTTTTTTCAGTGGGATTTCCCCCAGCTTGAATTCCATGGAGTTTTTCTCTGAAGTGGCCCACTGGATTCCCTATATGCTTTTTCATTCTAGGCTAGGTAGGTATGTTTATGAGTTGCTGTCCTAGACTGCTTTCTCCAGAGATGTAATTTAGAAGCTGGTGTTTCATTCATTACTGTGCTTACCTTGTTCTGAATCTGTGATTTTTCCCTGTTGTTCAGCTCGCAGACCGATGACTCATTCCTTTGCTTCACCGGATAGCTGCACGTGATCTTATCCCATTCTTAGATGAGCTTTGGGAGAGAGCTAACAAGAAATGTTTACAGCATTCAGGGTGAATCGCAATTCCACAGAACAATTTGTTTAAAAAAAAAAAAAAAGGCAAAAGGGTGTCTGTAACCAAACCAATTTTTTTAAATCATTTGTCTGTTTTATTATGCCTCTCTTGGGCATCACAGTATGTGCAAAGGATGTAAAAAGATGCTCTCTGCTCCTTTCTAGCACGCATGAGAAAAGTCAGAGTGTGCTGAAGCAGAGTGGTGCTTCCACAAGGTATAGCAAACCCACCAGAGACATCCATCTTGCATCCTATGGAAATCCACGTAAAGAAAGAAATCCTAGTGGGGTGTCCACTGTGTGTGTAGGAGTTTTCTGTAGAAGAGCAGTTTCCTTTATGCCATGTCCCTAGATGACTTAGCAGCATCCTGTAGGTGTGAATGCCTATCTCTGCAGAGCAGGATATGCAGAAGATGAAAAGATGGGTGGTGGAGGGAGATGTGGTGACTAACTCTTTATTCCTGGAATTACACCCTCAGCATGGAAGACAGCATTAACTATGTCCCAGATAGGCTCCTCACACCATGTCATTGCTGGGGATTAGCCATTTTCCCCATGGATCTTGTACTCAGCAGAAAGCTCTGCAGGAAGGGGTATATGAACATACGTAGAAATCAGCACTTGCGTAATAGATCAGTTCTTTATTATCCACCAGTTTCTTCTGTTCTTTGACACGGGTTTCAGATACTGCACATGTTGATTTTCTCCTCATGCCATGTGGTCCTAACACATGGTGAAGGAAGGACATTCAGACTTGAATTATTTAATCTCCCAGAATCTGTCAGTTTTCCAATTGCATTTTTTTTCTTCCTGCTATCTCTTCTGGTATTTTTACTTATTTTTTTTAAAATCAGGACATTGAGTTTAGATTGTCACCTTAAAACTGGTTGTTCCTGTTCGTTACTAAAAGACATCTTACTGGAGTGCAACTGAAGAAATTACCAGGGTATAATTTTGCCTTTTTGTGTTGGCTTTGGGGTGAGAGGCAGGATTTGCTGATACTAATCTTTCTGCTTTACTATGTCTGTGAAGACCACAAGGTTTAATTTGTCTAGGTAATTCTAACTTGTTCATTTTCCAAGTTTTTATGTGCTGGCTTTGAATAGTAAGGGAGAATTTGTGGTAAAGACTTGTCATGGAATTTGAAGAGTACATTTATGCCCAGGCTAAATAAATAATTTCTTTCCTTATTTAGGTAGAGGTCTCGGCCAGCGCTCTTACTAATGGTGTCCTTTTGAACTAACCTGGATTACTGTATAGTGCAGAGTGCAACAGCCAAGTGATACGAGGCAATATTTCTGTTGTTACCTGCTTATAAGTGATGCCCTTACAGTAGTTAGACACAGCATAAAGAGTTTACACTGGGCATGCTCAACCTGTCTTCCAAGTGCTGTGTCCATACCGCTTCCCTGCTAGCCACTTGGGGCCGGTCTTCACCTAGTAAATGCTTCTTGTGGACATTTCAAGGGTCTGCATGACAATAGTCCACAAAACCTTTCTTCAGCCTGGATGCCAAGCTGTGTTTGCACAACTTAGAAGCTGGCTGGTGAGGGTCAGAACTGGGGTTTCTCTAAGATCGGTTTATTAGGTTATTTCAGAGCATAGCAAAAACAGCCTTCCATCCCACTGCACGTTGGAGTATCACTTAGAAACACTTCCCTTCTCTGTTTTATTTAATAGTCTGGCTGCTGTTGAGCTTTTGCAACTGTGAAGTCAGTTGGATTCTTGCGTACCAGATTCTGCAGAAAAATTTTTGGCCAATGGTGACTGATGTGAAAGAGGAGCTTGGACTAACTCTGTTTAACAGCTTGTGCAAAATACACGTAGGAGTGTAAGGAAGAAACTGTCACTACTGAATCTCAGAAAAAGTAAATGTAGGAAAAATGTTCAGAATTCAGGGAGAAGGGAGAAAGTGGTGTGGATGGATTGAATGTGAAACATCAAGTCGCTGTTCAAAAGGGGAAGCTGTCCAAATGCTGTTGGGGACATTTGGGCAGTTTTCAGAGAGCGTATTCTGTTGTTTCTTGTTGCTGATAACAAGTCTGTAAGTTCCTGATGTGTATCATAGCTTCGCCACATGCCATTATGGCTTGCTGACCCAGGGTAGTGAAATTTGTTTACATGGAGGATGAATATCCCCACAGGACATGCGCAAAGACGTTGGCCAACATTTTCTTCACCTTTTTGAGAGAACTAAAATGTTCGTTACAAACAACTTGTAAAAAGCAAAGAGCATTTCATCGATAGTGTTACGTGAACACAAACTTCTTGTGTAATTTTATATGAAGCAGGCCAAAAAAAGCAGAGTAGCTTACAAGCAAAAAGTAAAGCAAAGGTTTGAAAAAATCATGGATTTAGCTTCTATCAATATACAAAAATATTTACTTAAATGAGTGTGACTTCAAAGCCAAGTGGAAAGGAAAATATTTTTACACTTCATTTCTTCTCTTTACTATAGTGTTGAATCTTGCTTATTTTATGTAGTCATGCATGAATACACCAAATTAAGTAGTATTTTTATGAGTTATCTGGACATTTGAATTTCTTATGCATGGACCTATGAATTAAAGAACGGTTCTTGAAAAAATGGTTTCAGATGAGATTAAATTAAAAGATCAGGATAACTCATTATTGGTGCCATTACATAGATACTTTAATTGTATTTTTTTTCCTTAACATATGTACATATATTCCCTCTCTTATTGCAGCTTTCTAGTAGTATTTCCTCTGGGGTTCTTTTCTGCATTAATTTTTGTGTATACCATTTTTTTCATGGATCAAATGAAATGAAATTAAAATACTACAAGTGAAATAAACAGAAATAGTTTAATATGTAGAAACATAGTAAACTCATCTAGGAAATAGCTTTTTAAGTGGGTTTAATCCAATTGGTCAAATTAATAAGGCTAACCAGAAAAGAATGGAGTTTTTTGTGGAATAGAGCGAAAGATGTATTAAGAGAAAGTTGTGAAACCCCAGGCGAAAATACGCAAACAACAACTTTTAAAACAGTCTAGCCCAGAAACCAGAAAGAACTAAAAAATAAAACACTTAATCGCTTCCTTGCAATCAGCCCTTTCCCACCATGAGAAAAGCCATAAGCAGCAGTGAGTAAGCTGTGGTTGCCAGCATTCAGAAATAATGACTGTGGGCAAGTATGTGGTGTGCTGCCTTTTTTAGGCTTCATGCCTAAGGGAAGCTTCTCTTCAGCATAAAACAGAAATAGAAATTAAATTTGTCACCTTGAAATGTAAAACCAGATTGTATAGGACATTTAAAAGGAATTTGTCTGCTATCAGTGCTATCAGTCCTTGAATTTTAAAGGTATTTTTGTTACTGTGAACTTGAAAATTGAGATGGTGCTTTATTTCAAGGTGTGAACGACATGATCCTCTGATGTAGCTCCTTTGCTCACATGTGGAGGTTATCTCTCTGGTTGACCCCCTCCATGACTGGAAAAAAGCTGATGAGCAGTAGTGCTCCCCTTCTCACCTGCAGATTATCTGGACCTGTGGAAGTGTGGAGCAGAGGTGGTATGCCTTGCTTCTCCAACAACTTGCAGTGCTTAAACTTTCCTTCAGAGTCCTGCCTCTTGGGAGCCTCTGGGATTGCTAGGGTACGCAAACAGTGCGGTAGAAAGTTTGACTGATAACCAGGAGATGAAAACAGTTCTACTGGCTCTACTGGAAGGTAGCAAGAGAATCCCTGAGTGAAAGTGGTCAGAAGACACTGAGCAGAAACAGGGGCTCTCGATTTGACAAGCTGGGGCCAGCAGGATAAAAGCCTTTTTCACTTTTAAGGCTACAAAACCCAATAGGAGGCTTCAGGGAAAACCTCGGTGGCTCGTTCTTGCAAAGTTCTTCTTTTCCCTTGGCACATATTTCATCTCTGTAGAGGGATGTGAATTGGGCTCAGGTTTTCCAAGACAGGATTGCAAATGAAGGATGCAAAAATGTATTTCCTGTTATAATCCATTGGACTGACTTCTTAAAATTAATAACAAAAGGTGAAATTTTAGGAAGCTTGTTCTGCCGTGGCTCAGTTCAGCTCTTCCTGAAATCATTAGGAGAAAGTTCAGGCAGTTAATTTTCTTTTTAAGCCTTCTAGCTACACTTCATGAGATTTCACTCTCTAATTTGGGTACTGAAAACAGAATGAAAATTTGCCCTTCTTTTCTGGCCAGCTTGAGGACCATTTTGGTGCCCAAAAGCATTTAAAACAGGCTTAAGCTTTTTTTTTTTTTTTCCTTAAGGACTGTGTTCTTAAAACAGCTTGTTTTAAGGCACTCAAGTTAGTGTTTGATGCATGGAAATCAGTTAATCACTTAATGGGTTCATTAGGAACTTAGGAATTTAATTACCAGAAGTTTGGCCATGTGTGACTTGCTGTCATTTAAAAATTTTCTCCTTTCAAGAGTTTCTAAATGAGTTTATGCATGTTTATTTGGGATGTTGTCATTCCGTCAATTCACTAATTCAATTTGTTGACTGAAATTCAGTGACATAAATTAATAAATATTTGCAATTTTGATCCTTTGCTTTTAGATGTTGGTATGAGTTAAAAAAGTAGAGCGCTATTTTGATTTAAAAGATAATGTTGCAGAGCAATACAATAATTTTGTATCTTCAGTGTTTGTTTGCTAATATAGCCTTTTCCCAGGAAGCACTGTTGTTGTGGAAACTGGCATAATTTTAATTAATGTTTTACATTATGTGCCTTACAATTGATCTTTTAAAAATAGAACATCCGTAATTGGACTTGTTCACCCACCCTAGTCATAGTGGAGACTGTGCTCAATGGTAAGATGTTTCATAAGCCCTGTCTAAGTGACAGAAAACATCTACAACTGAATTCTGTGTTTGGGATCTGTGTTTATAACTCCCTGTTGCAAGTGAAGCACCCCATGAAGTGCGTCTCTTCTTTACAGACAACACAGATTGTACAACGGTGTGTGACATAAACAGGAAATGAAAATTTACTTCAGTAGGACTTAAATGTTGGCCTAGAATTATTTTTGTCTTAATTTACGCTGCTTTCAAGTAGTTCTTCTTGAATTGTCGTTCTTGCAGATGTTTTGTTTAACCTTGGAAGGAATCACAGAATGGTGAAGGCTGGAAGGCACCTCTGGAGAGATCACTTAGTCCAAGCCCCCTCCTCAGAAGCAGGTTGCTCAGGGCCTTGTCCAGCAGGTTTTTGGGTACGTTCAAGGATGGACATGCCACAACCTCTAGGCAATCAGTTCTTATCCTTTTCCTAGGTACCACTGAGAAGAGTCTGTTTCTGTCTTCATTATTCCCCTGATCAGGTATGAACCTCACTGTTCACTTACTTAGTCTGTACTTCATCAGTCTGCCAATGAGGGTGTTATGGGAGACAGCATCAAAAGCTTTGCTAAAGTCAAGATAAATAACATACACTTCTCTCTCATCTCAGTGAGATGGGCCAGATGTCTCATTGCAGAAAGCTATCAGGTTGGTCAGATGTGATTTCTGCCTTCATAAATCCATGCTGACTACTCCCAATCCCCTTCTTTCACTCCATATATTAAGGAAATTGTTCCCAGATTTATTTGCTCATTATCTTCACAGGGTTGGAGGTCAAACTGACCTGCCTGTAGTTTACTGAATTCTTCTTGGAAATTCTTGAAAATCAAGAACCTCCTCTGATCCGCATGACCTTTCAAAAATATTTTAGAGTGGCCTTCCATTAACATCAGCCAGCTCTCTCAGCACCTGTGGATGCATCCCATCAGGACCCACAGGTGTGTGCATGTCCAGTTCATTTAAATGTTTCTTAACTTTATCCCCTTCTGCTGAGGACAGCTCTTCATTGCTCCAGACTTTGTCACTGCTTACAGGGGCCTGGGATTTCTGAGAAAAGAATATTCAAGGAAGAAATAGCTTTTAAATTGACCACCTTTTTTCTGGTAGTAGTCTGTCCCTTGAGCTATCAGAGATATGTTTAATGTGCTTTAAATGCAAACCAGTTCTTTGCAAAATGTGTGTATTAAATAGATCTAAAGTTTGTTGATAGATGTATATTTAAAGCTGAACTATTAATGTCTTTCCATGATTAAAAAGAAAAAAAATTCTAGTTCATAAAGGAGTATGAATCTATCAAAAACGTGTGGTTTTTTTCTCTGTGCTTTTGTCCTGTGTTGGCCTGGCTGAGTGCTGGCTGCGCAGAGGTGTGTAACAGGAGTGACTACAGGCAGTGAAGGAATTTCAGAGATGGTTTTAATGTGTCAGAACAACAAGGTGGATTAGTCTGAAGTCACGTTCATATTGCCATCGAGAGCTGTCGTCTGTGCCTTAGCAAGGTTCTTTTAAGCTTGAATGGGTGTAACAGTCCCCATCTACAAGTGCTTCTGTGCAGTCATCAAATGGGGAAAAGGAGAGAAGAAGGAAAACCAGTGAAGATACTGTTTCCAGCTCAGCAGGAACCTGACAGCTCCTGAGCTCGACAGGAGCAAGGCACTGGGGGCTGCTGCCTCACAGAGTGCAGATATGGCCATCGGCAAGAGGCAGGTTTCTGGCTCCCAGCTTCTTCTGAGATTCAAGCCCAGCAGCAGCTTGAGAGTCCCACCGCTTAGGGGAGTGCAAAGCAGGGATTGCCCCTCTCCTGCTGAGCACATGCCACAAGTTGGGAGCATGGGTTAGTCAGCCCTGTCCTCCAAAGAGAAATTGGACATCCCCACGGAGTGTAGTCGGAGCCACCCATCTTTGGCAGCATTCATCTACTCTTCCAGCACAGCTCTGTCAGCTTTTAGTTAATAATTACAACTTTTAAAAAACCCTTCAGCTTTTTAGGGTTTCTTAAACAGCCAGCAGCTCTCAGTGTGGCTGCACAGCAGTGAGGTCTCAGCCTACCGTCTCGTGAAGGTCTGTCAGGGTCACTCCTCATCCTGCATGCAGTAAGAGTGGCTCTCGATGGGAACAGTGGCACTGCCTCAAAACTACTGGGAGTCTGCGAATGTTGCAGTAATTATTCCCAGGAGTAGCTGTGCTGTCTTTTGGGCTGCTTTCCGTTGACATTGTTACGCAAAAAAGGTCATTTATTTTTCCACAGAGATTCTTCTGTTGTTAACGGATCTTGTTAATACAGGGTTGCAATCTGCATGTCTTGCTCATGGTAGACCATTCATAACGTAGCCCATATTAGGTGTCTCATTTTACAAACATACCATATAATCTCACCACCACCATCTGAGCTGCTGCTTCAGATTATTAGTAAATTCCTGAGCACAAGACTATCCACATTTTAATGAGTAAAGGTAGAATATAGAATTTTGTCTGGGGAATATTTTAGTAACTTTAAATAAAATAATTATTAGCGTATTATAAATAGGCTATTTTCCTCCCTTCTTGCTTAAAATTGATTCTAAGAGAATCAATCTGTTTTGTTGTGAATAAATGATTGCCGTTTTAACAGGCAGTTGTTAAAATCGCTGATAGAGAACTAATCACTCATTCCTAACAAAGTTGTTTGTGCAGTCGTAAAAGGAACTTCATAATACGAAATGATGCTCCAGTGGGTTAATATTGCAGATGAAGTTAGGAGACACCTCCGGAGTTTCCTGCTTCTCCCTGTTTGCAGAGGTGTTTTCATCTGCCAAAGTACATTTCAGTGGTGCAACTTTAAAGAATTTTAGATTTTATATATTTTTTTTGGAAGATGACAGGGTTTTTTTGGTGGAAAAAGGAGAAGTTCTATATCACAATGAAAAGGAAAGCAGGTGAAGTGACCCACTGTAATAGCTTTTTAAGACTCGTTGAGACTCGTGCCCCTAGTAACCAGGTGCTTGCCAGCGCACAGTCTCCTGGCTTGCCGTAGCGCAGTCGTGCTGTGGCCACTGGCACATGCTCGCTGCATCCTCTCTGGTGGCTGTGAAACTCAGGAGACTACCTCGATTTATCTCTTCATGCTCAGCACAGGCACGAGGCTGAGGCCTGCGTCTGTTGATGAGGGTATGTGTCCACAATGGTGACAATATGGGGGGACTGTCAATGCCATGGCTATTAGTGTCTCCCTTCTGTGCCCTGGGGATATGCTTTTGAGCACAGAGCACTGTGAGAGCCCTGGTGGTGCAGAAACACGTGGCTATTACCATGTGAACACTGGCTGCTTCCAAATTCAGCTCATCTATCATGGATCAGCTTGAAAATCAGTTGACAGGACTGTGTTGACTGAGGTTTGGTACTGAGCTGTTCCTCAGACTGGCAAAGGCTGAAAGGTTTGAAATGCAGGTTTGCAAGGATGGGCTCCTCTTTGCAGCTGGAGATGGAAAATCTGACACTTTGGGGAAACATTGCTTTGGGGTGCAGACAAACTTTCCCTGAACCAGAACATGAGTGGCACTGAAAGTGTGTATGGCACCGCTGCACTGTGACAGTTTAGTCCATTTTATTGTGCATGAGCTTGTCTGTTCACTGTGTAGTGTAGAGCAGGGGCAGGCAGGGTGGAACTGGAGGGTACCTTTGGCTGACTGAAAGCAAGAAGGGGAAGAGTCAGGAGTGCAGGAGGTGCTCAGGTGTGAACCAGCTTACAGAGATGGGTCTAGCGTTGCTGCAGCACTGTGGCACTGCGTCTGTGGCAACTAAGGGAAGGAGAATGAGCGATGTAATGTTTCCTGTGATGGGGAGTGTGAAGAAAATGATTTGAAAATGCTACTCTCAAGTGATATCGTTTGCTTTACTATTTGTTTTGCCATTCTTCACAGTATGTAGACTGGGACTTAATAATAGTGTTGCGTAGCCCATTTGTACTTCAGCTTTGGGTATTCTGGACTGTTGACTTGTGGGATTTCAGTGCATAAAAGAAATGAAGGTGCCTTTGAAATTAACTGATTCTTAAAAAGAGGGAGAGGAGGGGACAATTAGCAGGATGCTTTTCATTACTCTCTTACTCTCAGTGAAAATGTGTGGTAGACACAGGGTAAAACTGTATCACTGTGAGTCCTTTACTGTGTCAGCGCATCTCTTTCTACCATATTAGTCAATGGGAAGCTGATGCTGCTGGCGGTGGGCTCACTCATGGCCTGTTACGTAGCTCCCAGAAAGATAGTACAATTTATAGAACTTGCTGATGCTTGGTGATTTCACTGGGCTCCAGGTTGTAAGGGGTTCACCCATCGGCTTGTGGGCCAATGTGGTCTCTCACGTGAAACTCCTGTGTCTGGTTTCCTTCACAGTGAGAGCACAGGCATGACAGCATTTTCTGGTTCTCTTTCTTCTTTCCTCTTCCTGCAATTCCGCAGGCTTTTCTGACAGCCCTGAACGTTTCTATAGGTATCGCCACTCTACCCTCTGCCTTTTTGTCCTTGAATTACTAGTCCTGACAGTGAGACAAAGACTTTCTCTGTAGCTGGGCTGTTTCTATAAAGAGCTCCTAAGTCCAAATATTTGTTTCCAACAGAAAAAAAAAGCAGGTGAGTGGCTTTGAATTTGTATGCTTCTATGGGGGGGGGGGGCGGGGGGGAGGGAAAAAAAAAAAAAGGTCAAGCAAGTGAAAGAAAAAAAAAAGCCAACAGGTTAAAATAAGTCTTAATTTCAAAAGAATTCCCATTTTTTAGTTTCTTTGCCATTGTATTTTATTGCTTCTCCATTTCTTCGTTTTGAAAGGAATTGTTTCAGGAGAGGATATAATAGTCTCGTTTTACATGCTACCCCCCAGACCGTTTTGGGGCAGTGTATGGACAGAAGTGGCAGATGCTGGCTCACAAAGCCACCGTCATAGTTATGCTCAACACACCTCACTGAGAGTAGCTGCTGTTTCAGGAACTGGAGGAGAAGGAGGACGTACGTGTGCCACACACTGGGGACAGATTCCCTTTGCTCCAACATGATTTTTATACATCTTGTTAGAAGTGAGTGGGTTAGTGACCAGGCAGGGATCACAGGTGACATGGCAGGGCTTGGCATTCCAAAGAAATCCTGAGGCCACATGGGCTCTTGTACTGAGTAAGAAAATTCAGCTTTATGGCTCTCCTGGAATCGCACTGAAATGAGACTGGTAGTAAACAACTTCTGTGCTAATAGCAGGGTGCCTTAGCGTGCAGGTGGTTTGGAACAGAAGCAAGTGCCTTTAAGCATTGTTTTATGGTGGTGTGCATTTCAGACTGAAAAATGGCCACAAGCTTTATTACTTTAATATTAACGCTTTTTCATTACTCTCTCTCTCCCCCCTTCCTGCAAACTGCTGCATTCATCCATTATAAAGTGGCTCTTTCTTTTTTCCCCTTGCCTGCCATTTCTCACAGCGTGAGGAGGGAGAGGCAGGTGGGTGGCAGGAGGGACAGTTGAGGACATAATGGCACCGCGTCTGTTGCCAAAGAAAGCCAAAGCCTGGGCTGCCGCCGGAGAACCTGTTGTAACCAGCAACGCCCTCAGCGATAAAAGCATCCCTTCTGCTGTGGCTGCCACTTTCTAGTCACCTGGGAGGGGACTGCACCTCTTACGAGGGCTTCTCCCATTAGGGTTTTCCATGCTCCCTCCTGCTCCTTGATGGTGGGGGCTTTGCAGTGCAGGTGTTGGTATCCATCCCTTCCCAATGCTTGCGATCTGGTATTTCCACTGTGTTTGCCACTGAGTGCTGTGTGCCAGGATGTTTTAAAATGGGGAAACAAGTAGGAGTGATTTGCAGGACTGAATTTGTCCTGCTTCCCCCTGCAATTTGGAAAAATGGCATACAATTTTTTTTTTTTTTCAAAGTCCTGTTCTTAGATTCACTTACCCATTCTAAATATGTCAAGGTAAGTTTATCTCGGTGCCAGTACCAACTGTAACCAGAGTCAAATGAGCCCTCCTGTTAGCACTGCTTGGTTTTCACTTTTCAACAAGCCTTAGTAAAACAAATCCTGTCCCACTTGTCTTTAAATTTCATTATCATGACCTAACTTAATTTGCTATAAATTATTTCTACCTGAGCTTCTTTGGCTGTGAACTTGCAGCCCCCAGTGTCTTGCTCATTGGATCATTGCCCAGCTAATCAAGAAATTTTTTTTTCTTCACAACTCCTGCTTTTTTCTATCAGCTAGCTCTGCCAAAGTCAACTTGGCTGTATAACCTCTATGGAGACACACAAAGAGCTGATGTATTCTTGTCTTTAAAAATAAGGGTTTTATTGAACTGAGTTTTGGTCTCTTCCTGTCGTGCTCTAGTGCTGCTAATAAAGACTTCTTTTCCTTTAGAATAAATGTGACCTCAATGGTTTGTTCTCATCTTGGAGGCAGCCATTGCAACACTTTCTTTTGGCTCTTCTTTCTTTTCTTTTCTCCATGGGAAGAATGACTGACTGACTGGAAAATCTCTGCTCACTCAGTATTGAGCAGCTGTGCCTTGTTTTTGTTATTTAGCACAGCTAGATTTCATGTCTGATAAAGACTGATGTTTATTTCCGCTGAGAAATGCTGATGCTTTTTTTTTTTTCTTTAGAGCTGTTCCTATTATTTAGCAATTGTTGATAAACAACTTTTATTTCAGCCCCCTGAACATTGAAGGCTCGCCTCTCTCCAAGCTGCTGAGTTGTAAGCAGGCTAAATATTTTTGCTGAGTAAGGGTCAGAGAACCCTTAAAGGATTTCAGCCTCCTACATCAAGTTGTAGTAACAACTCGCTATGAGCGTATGTCCTCAGAAGAGAAACTTATTCAGTGAGCTTTTTATGACTTTGGAAAAATACTGCATGGTTTAAAAAAATAAAAAATAATTAAAGAATTTTACCTGACTTCCTGGGAAGCCTTGGGGATGCTCCAGAGCAGTCATTTCAAAATGAAAACATGATTATTGTTCCTTAGGTGGTACACATGTAATTTGCAAAGTCCTTTAATGGCAGCTGAGGGCCTGATGTAACTCACCAGCACATTAAAAACCAGCCAGTTTTTCTAACTCTCATTTGGAGATAAGTGGTAACATGTAGCTGTTTATGATGAGCAGTCTAACAATATCTCTCAATATAGCCTTTCTTTTGAAAAACAGACGCTCTTGCTTTGTATCTAGATCCTGGTGGAGCAGGTATCTCTGCTACAGTAGTTTAACTATTGTAGTGGATGTTGATGGAATTGAGTTTCCTGGGTGCATTCAGACTCCGCTGAAGGGATCCTGCTACCTCCTGGTACGGGGTGGTACAAGACCAGAGGGCACAAAAGGTGCTGCCATGGGCACACAGCAGTCTCCTCAGTGCTGACATGCTTCAGTCTGACCTAAATTATTGGGCTCAATATAAGGTTTACTGGTAAAACGACACGTCATGTGATAGGCAGGGGGTCAGATTAGATGATCTAATAGCTCCATCTGGCCTTAAACTCTTAATTAGGGAAATGCTGCCAACACAAGATGGCATTGAAACTTTTTGCTGCTAGATTTCGCTTGCTTGGGAGATCCTCAGCTGAGGCAGAGCTGCAGAGGTTGTACTTGGGCTCGTCTTTTCCTCAGCCTCTAATGCTGGTAGCAGCCAGCAGAGCTAAAATTGAGTCCTGATGGGAAAGTTCTAGTCTTGCTTTCATGGAAGTACAAAAGCCCTGTGTCTAACTCTTCCAGACTGTCACATGTTCAGCTTTTAGACCTATAATGATATCTAAGTATAGAAATAAAATCTACTATTAGCTCGGTACTATGGCATTCATTGAAAGAAAGAAGATAAGTTTCTCTAGCAAGCTGAAGAAAAAGAAATTACAGTCATTTGAAGCTGCTCATGGATTAAAATATTAAAACTGGGCATGTGGTTTTAGTGGTGGGTGGTTTGATACCGTAGAGGTTTATGATACCTTTGCTTGACACCTTTGGTGCAGAAATGGGAAGTACAGATGTGTGTGTGTTGTAGATGTGCTCTTTGCTCTCTCAGCTATGCAAGTGGTGGTGTGCAGGTTTAATTGACCCAGCAACGCCACCATCACTGATCAAAGAGTTCCTTTGGCAAACCCAAAGGGCTTGTCGTTAACTCAGTGTGTCACTTGATTCCAGAAGGTCAATTGAATGTCTTCTTAAAGTTGCTTAATTGCTTATTGATCTCACAATTATTCCATACATACTGTCTCTTTCATTATTTTCAGAAATGCATTGACACGTCACAATTTTAATTTTTTTAATATAACATTGTGATTTTGTGGTGTTGAGTATTCACTTTTAAGTTTAGAACTTTTACCTGGGAATTTCAAACTTTATTGGTTTCCTTTATATACAAATGTTACACATTTTATTTTTTTGCATTTTACTAAATCAGATATTCTACTTCTGCATGCCTTTTAAAGCTTCAGCTAGCATATTTGAAAGCACAAGGAGCTGAATTAGTAACTGCTGAGGTGCTCTATCCTAAAGTGCTGTCCCCTATTGCTAATTTAACTTGTGGTATTCCCGCCCACACCGTTAGGATTTTTTCATACAGAGTAATTGCTCTGGAAGTATGTTCCTTTTCTTTGTAGTTTTGTCTTGTGGATATTAATCAGATTGTTTCATTTCAGTAGTAGCTTCTCCTGCCCTGGCTTCTTTCCTAGCAAATTCCTTGTGTCGTAGATTATTGCTCTGTATTTATGTCACTGGGCAGTTGTGCATGGAGGGACACAGCCTTGGTGTCCTGTGGTGTAACACAACAGGGTCATCTAGATACCAATTAAGAGTATGTGAAAGTGGATGCTAAATAACCACTACAGCACTGCCTCTGCTCATATCTGTATTTCCTTTTGAGGTCTCTAGCTCGAGACGTGGTCTCATCTGCGGTGACCCATCGTGGTCCCAGGAACCTGCTCTGTGGCAGAGGGTCAGCTGGAAGAAGCAACTTTCAGTCATGCTCTGCTTTGTTCTCCTCCTTCCTTCCCTCTCTTACTTTGGAATCTGTAACACATCTTATTTCTTATAGGGCTCCCTAGTGGCTGGGTATCTGCTGCCAGCAGCTGTCTGGCTGGCCGCTTCATGGAACTGTTGTCAACTTTACAAAGCTGCTAGCATGTTCCTTGCTGAATGGTCCCCCCAGGTTTGCATACTTATTTCTGCCTTGCTGACTTTATTATCAGCACAGCTTCCCCAGCCTAATTACAACCTCTCTCTTCCCACTGCCCTACTAAGTTGTAGGAACATTTGGATGAACCTCAAATGAACCTGAAGATAGCAGTGTGCAGAACCAAATAAGCACCTTTAAAAGTGGAAGAAAGGTCTCTAGATGGTCTGAATCTTGCTTATCTTTGCAAGGTGGTACCTTAAAGGCCTATTAGTTTCTGGTAGCACAGATTTTGTTACTTGGCTTAGATTTACGCTTTGCAAAATAAGAATGAGATTTTTCAGTTGGACAAGGACACTATCTGCAGTCACCAGATGCAGTTATCAAGATTAAATTGCAAGACTTGTCACTGATTATGCTGGTAATCATTGAGGTGATCAGTGTAATTATCTTGAGATCAAGAAGACATTTTCTCTGATATGGTACTGCAGAATTAAGTTGAAGGAGCATCCATCATTAGCTACTGCATAGAGGTGGGGTATGGCTCTAACCAAGAACTTGTCTTTTTTGTTTTGATCTTATAATATAGGATTTTATAATATAGGAGAAAAATATATCAGCAAATATTGTGAAACTGACCTTTCATGTTGAAAACATTTTCAATTGGATTCTATCAGATTTATTGAGAACTTACTGCATTGCCTAATCATGAAAGGCTCCTAGGCATTCAGTTCATAGCCAGACTTTAGAACAGACTTTAGTCTGGGTCTCTTTATCCAAGGAAGACAAAGTATTTCCTCTTCAGGTTATATTAAGCTTTCAGTGTATGGTTTTTTTCTAGTATAGATCATATGGAGGATTGGCTCAGCTGCTGCTGGGAAGGGTTTTCTTGCCAAACAGAACGGTTGTTGATGTTGTCTTAGAAAATGTGACTGAGATTCAGTAGAATGTAATCCCAAACTCTAAAAATGTTTATAATGCACGCTAATAATTAATCTAGAAACAAATTATATGGCTTTGGAGAACTCTTTACAGACAGTCATTTGCCTGTGTTGGAACATTTTCCTTCAGTGTCTGTCATGTGGTTCTGTATGTTCTTATATAGTGGTAAAAAATCCGTTTTGCAGATACGATTGCTGAGCAGTAACTGGCATATCTTCAGCCTTTGTTCATTTTTCTATGGATTTGCAAGAAACTGGCTTGACAATGTAGTGATAAATGATGTTAAAGAGGTTATGGTATTTATATTACATCTTATGCCTTTCATTTTTAACTTACTTCATGTTGGCACTACATATGCACTGTAACTGTATGTAATGTTTTGTTTCCTCTTTTCAAATGGCATAAATACACATAAAAAATGTTGTTTATATTTCCAAGCAGGGTATATTGCTCAGAGAAGGGATGGGAGCCTTTTGTAGCCTAAGACATATGAAGAGGATGCAGCAGGTAACTAGGAAAAGTAGGCAGCACTGAACATCTTTTAAAAAACAAGTGATTCAGTTTTTGTTCAGGCTTGAAAGAAAGAGGTCTAAGAGCATCCCTGACAGCTGTTTCTTTAAGCATATAAAGCATATAAAATTTCATTCCAAGAAATGTGTTGCCACAGAAGACTTCCAAGAGCAAAGCATCATAGGAAAGATAGGAGATAATTGGTAATGTTTCTCTATTGATCTTCTATTATATCTGCAAAACTTCACATAATTATCTATCAGCTGAGAGTTACAAAATAGTTCCTGGCTTGAGATGAAAAGGGAGAAAAGTCAAATACGTTTCTTAACGTGAACCCAACGCATCAGTCTTAAAGTGCTGATTCATTTGCCCACACAGTATAATTAAGCTGTTAATCTGTACTAAAGAGTGATACATTCAGTGATCTCGCAATCAGAAAGTAATTATAGCTTAAAATGTTCATTTGGCATTCCTCAACCATTTTATTACTCTGTTACTGTTAAGAGAGGGTATTCATAGCTCAAGATCTGTCAACATTTACCTATACAGTTTGCTTCTGCAACTGGAAGTGGTTTGCCATGAGCAGTTTTTAGAAGAATGTCTATACTGGAAGGTTTTTGGGAACAAAATGTCGACTGGCATTCTGAGTCCTGTCTTAGGCAAGAATGTTATAGTTTGAGTACATTTGGTGTTTCATTAGATAATGAATCCATTATGTAATTGGAGTTCAGGCTCACACTGATTAATCATGACATTTCAATTATTCATTGAATCAGTGATCTTTTGCACCCCTTTTTTCCCACCTCATTTGCTGTTGGCTTCTATTAATTTCTCTTCTTACTGCTTTAGTATTTCATCGTGCTGTGGTCTGAGATCCTGAAAATCTTCCGCTGCTGGAGACTTTCATCTGGGAATTTAAATCACCTGGCACCTTGCAAAGCAGCTCTTGGCATCTGGTTTGGTGCCTCATAGCATTTTCACTGCCTACATTCAAGGTAGCTGTGATATGAAGCAGCCAGGCAGCTGCTCTGTGTTTGAGGAGTGCCAGCGAGACATGCGTGAAAGACGGAGGTTGCCAGCACCACAGATCCCGAGGCTGAGGACTAGATTCTTGGTTCATCTGCTAAATTGAGTTTCTTGACAGTGTCCCGGAGCTGCAGAGGGGGTTGAGTTGCCCAACTCAGAGCGTGTCTGTGCAGCTAGTGAGATTGCCCTTAGCTGCGGTGTGCTGCGGTGCCTTCCCCACTGACAGTACACATTGCTGTTTTAAATGAGTGTGTTTGTCTGCAGGAATTCACTTGGTACCCATGAAATTTGTTGTTCTGTGGTGTGCAGACAGCCCAGAGATCAGATGCGGCTGCTGTGTTCTCCTTTGGGTCCTGCTGTTCCTGCTTAGCTTCAGCTCACAGGTATCCTCGCTTTCCAGCTCAGTACCCACTCTCTCAGTCACGTTGCTGTGGTGTAGTTTTATGATATGTCCATTGGGAAGTGAACAAAAGTACCTTTTAAATTTTTTTATTATTATTATTTTTTATTGTTATTTTGACACTGTGAGTTTTGAGCCATTGTCTAAATCCTAGAACGGATTTAGAGTAGGATGTTGAAGAAGGAGACTCGGCATTTTTACATCAGTCTTGTGTTTTGCAAATAGTTGTAGTCAGATTCAGCCTGCAGGTGTTGGAGGAGCCAGGCAGGATTTCATGGAGGTTTTTCCTTCAGTGTGCACAGACTTTTGGTCTCCAGAGGCTCAGCTGCTCTCAAACACAGCATGCAGATTTACAGGACAACCCCACGTGTAGCTTACTGGAAGGTCTGTACTAACCGGTAGGATAAGATTGATTAAGGACAGGATGCATGGAAATAGTTCTTCCCATGGATATCTTCCATGTTTCGATTCCTTGTAAATATGCCATCTGCAGTTGTTCGGAAGTAGTGGTGGGAAATCTCTTTCTTTGGTTCAGATGAAATTGCTCTGTCCTCAGTTCTTTAGCCAACTGGACTTTTCAAATGGGCTAATCACCTGTGAACCTTAGCCTTTAGTCTCCAGCTGTCTCGGACAGTCTTATGGCTGTCTTGTCAATAGTAATTACAAGGTAATACTTTTAGAGATAAACTACTACATGGCATTTTATGACAATGGGAAAAAAAATAATAAAGGAGTATAAAGACATAAAATACAGCTCTTTATGGATGTGGAGAGCAAGGTAGGTCTGTGTGTGTGCTGTAACAGAGTAGCCTTACAGGAAGAAGAGTGGGTAATTTGCTAAACCTGATTTAAAGCAAAGTATTCAATATGGCAAAGCTAAGGCCAATTTTAATAGAGAATAGGAGACTAGATTTATCAAAGTGCATCTTTTCTATATAACAACATAGTGAATGTCTTAAAGAAAAAAAGTAATAATAATGTCAGTTTCAAAACTATAGAACATCTCAGTAATTGTCTGGAAGTCAGATAAAACAATGATCTTTTTACAGTGTTCCTTTTTAATGGATTCTTAGTTATAAAATTTTAATATTTATTCAAAGTGCAAGTTTGCTCTAAAGGATGTCTAAAAAAAGAGCGCCGTAGGAGTCTTTATTTCCTGGGCTTTTCTAATTCCGTATCAAACTTCTGCTGTTTGCACTCAAGAAGGTTGCTACTCTCTTAGGCGTTTACTTAAACTGGACTTGAAAAGTTGACCTGACTTTTTAGGGATCTCTTGAAGGCTTATTGCGTCCACAGCTGGAGCTGAGCGTTTCATTTGAAGACAGCAGAGCTGCACACGCGAATACGAGCAGTTTACAGATTCCTGTGGTTTGTACGTGAGGAGGACAGGAGATACCTCGATGTGTGCGGTCCCTCTCTGACGTGGAATCATAGAATCATAGAATTGTCCAGGTTGGAAGAGACCCTTGGGATCATCGAGTCCAACCAAAGGCCAGCAGTTGCTCGCAGGGACACCTTTGGCATTACCTGAAAAAACAGTGACGTTTGTGGGGACTCTGTGATCC
>JAOXNO010000013.1:41035940-41074393 GCA_028565335.1 Limnodromus scolopaceus
TTAAACTGGACTTGAAAAGTTGACCTGACTTTTTAGGGATCTCTTGAAGGCTTATTGCGTCCACAGCTGGAGCTGAGTGTTTCATTTGAAGACAGCAGAGCTGCACACGTGAATACGAGCAGTTTACAGATTCCTGTGGTTTGTACGTGAGGAAGACAGGAGATACCTCGATGTGTGCGGTCCCTCTCTGACGTGGAAGGCCAGCAGTTGCTCGCAGGGACACCTTTGGCATTACCTGAAAAAACAGTGACGTTTGTGGGGACTCTGTGATCCCAAGGAGCGTGGAGCGCTGCGGTGCCATTGGGATCTGTTTACAAATGGGGGTTTCTCCAGGTACTGTGCCTAAAGATAGTAGCAAGGTCATTGGAGTTTTCTAGCTGTACATCATCATAAGCGTGGTGTGGCTGGGCAGGTGAATTCTGCGCCAGGGCCCTTTGATCCACATTCTTGGGAAGTTGGGTTGTGCACAATTTTTTCCAATTTTTCTGGAAGTCGAAAAGTGACAGACCAGACAGATTGAGTGCAATCGTGATGCAGCCAACAGGCCACCCCCTGTGGCTGGTCTGTTTGCTTCTTCCTTTTGCCTCTTCCTATTCTTGCTTGCTTGTTTGAGCCCATAAGCTACAATAGTAACAAGAAATTCCTCTCTAAGCATGGCAACCACATTCAGTAACCACAAACACAAACTGTGCGTGCAGATGCTGAGCATTTCTAGTTAGCTGTGACCCCATTGACATTGCTGGAGTAACAGATGCAGTCTTCTACATCAGGGGATCCAGCTTTCAGGAGAAGAGAGATTATTCTAGTACCTTACATTATTGATAGGGAAAATGGAGTTGCTGTTTCCTTCACAATGAGATGTGTGCTATGCAGCTCTCTTTGCACACAACAAAAGGATGGTGTAGTTCTCAAACACCAGCGAGGACATAACTTAGCTTATGGAGGTTGCACAGGTGATCATGCATGAGATGGAAATATCATTTGGCATAAGAGATCAGCAGTGAAAACCCCTTGTAGCCAGACTTTGTGACCCTAGAAGCCACAGAAAAATCTGTAGGTGACTGATGGCCATACTATGCCCCCAGATTTGACTCCACAAGCTTGCCTTGCTCCTGGGCCCTCTCTGCTTCCCCAGGGATCCCAGTGCTACTGCAGTTGCCCTGAGCATCACTCATATTTTTGGGACACGGCTGCAGTCTCTCTTTGTCTGATGGGCACCTTGCATACTTCTCCCTTTTGGATTTTTGCAACTCATTTTGTGCCATGGCTTTGTAGTCCCATGCAGTCGCTGAACCTA
Organism: Limnodromus scolopaceus; assembly: GCA_028565335.1. Taxonomy (NCBI): domain Eukaryota; kingdom Metazoa; phylum Chordata; class Aves; order Charadriiformes; family Scolopacidae; genus Limnodromus; species Limnodromus scolopaceus. The sequence continues at coordinate 41,037,238 of JAOXNO010000013.1, forward strand.
ACCAGGGGGCTAAAAACTCCTTGTACAGCTGGGACTGTACTCTGCCCCTTGACAGTGCTGTACCCTCCAGTTCTTGGGTTTGGGCTCTGATGGGGTAGATGCAGCTGACTCACCTGGTCAGTTGTCTATCAGGTAGCTGTAATCAGCCTATCAGCCCCTAGAGTGGGAAGAGAAAAGAGAGAGAACACTGTGTGTTGGATAGGGGTAGGAACATGATGGAAAGAAACATGCCTCCTGATGGACCCTCAAAAGGAGACTATGATGGTGCTTAAAAGGAGACCATGCTTCAGCTGCAGCTTGATGCCATAGCACCCTCGGTCTTTTTTTCTCAGGATCCCATTACATCACATCCCAAAGAAAGAGCATCTTCCAATATTTATTGGAAGATCTGCAATATTTATGCAATTGTTATTGCTAGAAGAGTGCATTATGCACAGTACCTGTGCTGGTTGACTTAGAAAACAAGAATATTTTTTAGGATCTTATATTTCTCCATTTTCCATGTCTGCTTGTTAGTGAATTGTAACAACAAAAATTAAAAATTCCCCCCTGTTTCTTGTCACTGAAGAGTCCTTACAATCTGTGATCTAGTGAAGGCCAGTGTGGTACTGACTTCAGAGAGCTGCTGCTGATTCTTCCCATCCGTGTTTGACCACAAGTAAGGTGAGTGATGATGTTATGTGTGAGTCTTACCCTGGCGTGGACCTGTGTGGTCCTGTTCTACAGACTTTATTTGTGGCCCCCATTTCTGTGATTTAGGACAGGAATTATTCTATAAAGACATTTATATTAAATACATTCCATCATGGTTTTTTCTTTATCATGTGAGATCTTGCTTGATGAATAACCATCAGGAAAAGGGTGACATTCTGAGCTCTCCTCAACAGAAATGTTTAGGAATTCACCTGAAAATGCCTGACAATTCAGTTGAAATTCAAAGTAAAAGCATTGTGATAGCGGAGCAACTTGAATAAAGATATTTGGCTGTCACAGGTAATTTTTGTAGTGCCAGAAAGTAATCTTTGAAGCACTGTACTGAAATCTAGATACACGATGTATGGAGAAGGCATCTGATGAAGAACCAGGGAGTAAATCTCTCTCTCTCCCCCCTCTGGAAAATACAAATTTCCAGAAAGAGTGTCATCAACAAGTGGCTCCACTGACTTCATCCTGATGGAGGTGCAACCTGATCCTGGTGGTTGAGAGTGTGGGTGTGTGACGCTGAGGAGCTGCTCACACATGTGTGGGCACTTGGGTAATGACTGAAGAGCTGCCATGTGAACTCTGAAAGTCTCTACACCATAGTAGAAACCACTTCTACCTCCCCTTGCCCTTCCCCTTCTCTTTCATCAAGTCAGTCATCTTTAACTGTATATACATGATTGATTCTTTTACATATCTTTTGTTGTCTTAGCATTGTTCTAAACAAAAAAACATCTCAGACTGTGTCATTTTTATGCTCTTCTGGGGGATGGTTATAGGATTTCCTATCCTCCTATATCTCGCTCTGAAGATGCAATGGCATAAATTAATATTGCAAGTAGTCTTGTCATGGACTTTCTGTGTGACTTAGCTAAGTCTGCAGGCCCTGTTTGCCAGGTGAGTAGCTGGGGGCACAGATGCTTCTTTACATCACTCATGTCTTGTGGGGAGCAGGTATTAATCAAATTCCTAATTTAGTAATATTGCATTCAGGTGCTAAGATACAGTCAATGCATCTTGCTTGCTGGAAAGGCAAACATCTGCAAGTAGCTGACACCTGAAGCTCAGTAGAAATCTCAGTGTATTAAAAGCAAATGTGTTTTCCTTGAGGATTTCAGGATTTGTACATTTTCGTATGGTGGTGGATGTTTGTATTGAGTGAATGGTCTTGGGGGAGCATGAGAAGAGGAAAGCTTGAAAACCAGTTTAAATTGCAAGCCTGTAAAGAATTCTTCTCTGTGATCTTCCCTCTGTAGTTTTATTGCCCTGAAATATTTGACGTATATGTTAGGTTTTCTGTGTTTGTACTTGTATTTTAGAAATGTACACAAAAAGCCTTTTTATACCTTGCTGTTACCTGTGCTTCTAGTATTGCTGTCATTTCCCTGTGGCTTCGTTTACTTTTAATTTTTTTTCTTTATTTGCAGATTTCTAATTAATTCATATACTTATTTTAATTCTCTGTCTTCCATCCCTTTCTCTATAGTCTTTAGTGTTTCTGTCTGGTATATATCTCTTGTCTTTATTACAACTTTGTTACCACCTTCTTTATTTATTGTGTTCCAAGCAGAGAAGATTAGACAGATGCTCAAGAACCAAAAATCTTCCTTTTTACATTACAAATGTGAAGATCCTGGTTTTCTTTTCTCTTGTTGCACTCACTGGGATGCCTGTGAGTCAAGAAAGTCCTTGCTGTAAGTTTGTTGGTTAAACCCAAACCTCACATATCCCTTGGATCAGATCCTCTGGTTATGGAAGTAAACAAAGCTCTGTTTCCCCTGACTGATGCTCAGTCCCACTGGGTTGCTTCCAGTTAATTTACTGAGAATTTGCTGAGCTTTATTCTTGCTCTGCTAAATTTTGTTGACTGGGTTGTTAATTATGGGTTTAAGCTTGTATTTGCTCTTTCTAACAACTTAAAACATTGGGAGTTTTTCTCCCTCTTTATCCATTTACTTAGTTATCTCTTTTGAAGAGGCATTGCTTCATTAAACACTTTCCTGCTTAGTCTGTAGTGATCCTACTTCTTCCACTCTAAACACATTAATACATTAAAGAAAAAGAGCTTCATTTGTCTTCAGTGGGGTGAAGACATTCCACATTGTTTTTGGTGCGTGGAGTGTCTTTGACACATGATCTCTGGTGGCATAGCTGCACTATGGAAGAGTCAGCAGGATCCGTGGTGTAATTCCAGGTTGGCAGGGGTTTTTTTTTAGCCTGTAATGAAGCTCATATGATATTTAATTGTCACACTTTGGTGAGAACAGTGTGATTATTATGCTTCTACAAAATTAAGCATCTAATTCAGGTCTTTGCTTGCTCACCCCAGTCTGTTCCTGCAGTAGGACCCCAGTATCATTGGTGGAGAGCCACTGTATACAAGTAGTCAGTGATGAGGTGCTTATTCTGTGCCGATGAGTTGGACCACTCATCTACTCTTTTGGTGCAGCACAGTAGTGAGACATGCAAACGTGACAGGAAAAGAAAACGGGTGGCTGTTTTTCCAGGGAATGGGTGGTTCTTACAGCAGCACCCAGGACTGCTGGGAGGAGGAGCAGATTGCCAGCTCGGAGCTGCCAGGGGGAGCAGCTGCCAGCTCCAGCTTGGCCTCCGAATGGGCTGCACGTTTTAGCAAGTACTTAGCACTTTTGGGCAGGCTAGGGAAAAACAACTTCTGTAACTTGTCTCCTTCGGTAGCAGATTTCTATCTGATCTGAAGGCCTAGTACTGCAGGGACCAAAGAACTGCAAGGAGGAAGGCAAAGATGCAGCCGCTACAATGGGCTCCTTTCGTGTAAAACCTCTTTGTTCCACAGAAGTCCTGCAGGACTCTGTGTTGATTGTGGAAGTGCTGCCTCAACTCCATTTCCTCATTTCCGTGCTCTGCTTACTTCCCTTCTTAATGATTCACATTTCCAGGATTAACTTCACAATTTCTCATTGCTAACATTTTCCTTTCTTTTTAATTTTAAAGTAGAAGATTTCCTTGGTATGGAGTCCAAGTGTGAACTTTCTATTTAGGTTTCTGGGCCATCTCTCTCTTGATCAATAGATAAGTGGAAGAGTCGTGGTGATACACTATTACCCTTTGCAGTAGTTGCAGTGAATGTGCTGAGCTTTTGCCATTCCCAAGCCATGGAAATGGAATAATCACACATAATGTACATGTTACTAAGATTTATTTTTTTTCTGTGGGGTTATTGACATACTAAGCCTCAGCAAAAGGGTTAAATAAAACTTGAGCTATGGGATTGAAATACTGCATGACACATCTGATCCATATTACTGTGATGTGCCGAAAACTGCAGTTAGTATGTGAGTTCTGCAGGCAAAAATGAGTTCAATGCAGTTTCTTCCTGTATGCCCTCCCTGCAGGGGACTACACTGTAGGTTTGGAAAAAAAAAATCATTTCTGTGTAAATACAACCTGAAGGCTGGAAGTATCCAAACTGCTACAAAGACAGAGGGCTTATACATAAAAAATATGGACCTGTTGTGGTTAGAAAATTCATAGTTTACCATAATAGGGGAAAAAATAAATGATGTTGTCTTCGAAACCTTATGGGTCAGCATTTCAGACTTGTGTATTTGTGCTCCAATTAAAGGAGAAAATGGAAATGCTTCTGGATATTTACTGTTCTTAAGCCAACTTGAGAAAGGAGAAGCAGAAACAACATTTTTCATATGTTCTATTAGCAAATTACATGCCACGAATGTGGTCTTTTTTTTGTTTGTTTGGATTGTACGTAGGTTTGTGTGAGGTTTTTTTGGTTTGGGGGTTGTTTGAGATTTTTGGCAATTACTACATTTCTTTCTTTTTGTCTATGGTAAATGAAAAGAAAATTTTCAAGAAACCTGGAAGTAGAAATAATTTCTGTCTGTCTTACAAAATGCTCGGAGGTACAGGAGTGGTGTCTTGCATTTGGTTTACTTCATTATTGTTTCTCAATATAGTAAACATATTTCCTTGTTAAAGTACTTCGATTTGGACTTAACATAGCATAAATTGTTTTGAGATGAGTTCACATAAACCACCACAAATTCCTCGCTTGCCTGTCACTGTTGCTGGAGATCCAGCTTTTAGCTCCTATTAATGCATCTTCTATTTTATCAAGGGAAAATTTAATTTAGTTTTATAGCTTTTTAGAAAAGTCTGATAAAAACAAACCGGTGCCTCCTCTGATAAGTATTAAAGCCCAAACCTGTGCAATTTGTAGTAAGTGTAGTCTATCCTCTTAAAAATGTACTGGGGATTTATGTACTAAACTCAGATTAATGCTAATACAAGTTACCTAAAGAAATCCTTTGGTGCACTGATAGCATAATAGATCATTTATTTAGTGTTGCATTTCAAGTTGACCTTTTTTTTTTTCCTAATGAAGAGAAAATGGGTATTGGAGTTCATGGTTTGTCTTCCTCCCTCTCTGTAGGTGTGCTTCTAAGAAGACTATTGACCATGAGGAAGCCCACATGTTAGTCAGTGTTTACTAATCCCGCTGAAGAAAATGAAGCCCCATTTCAGCTTTGCGGATCCTTTTCCCACCACTGTTGGCTGAACGAGAAATGGGCGTGTGATTATGCTGACACCCCAGCATGCATTTGGTAGACCTGTGGTTAACTCGTTCCCTCTCCATGTGTCTGCTCTTACAAAGTTTTGTCCTCATGATACTGTGCTTTCATTCTGCCAGTATGTGCCCGAAAGGCTGCCTCTGTTCTCACTCCGGAGGTCTGAACGTCAGCTGTAGCAATGCGAACCTCAAGGAAATACCCAGAGATCTTCCTCCAGAAACAGTCTTACTTTATTTGGACTCCAATCAGATAACATCGATCCCCAATGAAATTTTTAAGGACTTGCACCAACTGAGAGTCCTCAATTTATCAAAAAATGGGATTGAGTTTATAGATGAACATGCCTTTAAAGGGGTGGCAGAAACCTTGCAGACTCTGGATTTGTCCGACAACCGGATTCAAAGCGTGCACAAAAACGCTTTCAACAACTTGAAGGCCAGAGCCAGAATTGCAAACAATCCCTGGCACTGTGACTGCACGCTGCAGCAGGTGTTGAGGAGCATGGCCTCCAACCATGAGACGGCCAACAATGTCATCTGCAAGACCTCTGTGCTGGATGAACATGCGGGGAGACCCTTCCTCAATGCTGCCAACGATGCCGACCTCTGCAACCTTCCTAAAAAGACTACCGATTACGCCATGCTGGTCACCATGTTTGGCTGGTTCACCATGGTGATCTCATATGTGGTTTATTATGTCCGGCAAAATCAGGAGGATGCAAGGAGGCACCTTGAGTACTTGAAATCCCTGCCAAGCAGGCAAAAGAAACCAGACGAAGCCGATGACATTAGCACTGTGGTATAGTATTCTGAATATAATGACTGCCTTTGTGATGGAGACTAGATTTGGATGACACTAAAACCAGAGGTTTACTTCTAACGTTCATTGTAAACATTAAGACTTCTGGGGTTTTTCTTCTGTTTAACTGAATTACACCACTGTTGAGCTTTCTAACAGAAAGTTTTGTCTGGGTGGTATACTTTAATTATTTCTCTGGTGGTATCCTAAAGCAAGTGAATTAATATGTATACATTAGTTTAGACCCATTCCACTATTTAATAACGAAATTTATTTTTTTAATTTAAAAACCAAATAAAAGCTTAAATTTGAACCATGTAAACCAGAGTAGTTTATTGATCAGAAACCTGCCCAGTGTCAGAGCACACTTGGTTTGGTCAGTGCTCGCAAGGTAGAAGACAGGAGCGATGACAAAGTGGGCTGTGGTCCAGGAGTCGAGAGTCTCCGAAGGGCGCATCTCTCCCTGGGGTGCATGGTGAAGAGCTGGTGATTGGTGGTCCATTTTGGGTGCTGCTTGCTGTGATGGGAGAGGGACACTGTCAGGAGAGCAGAGCGCCCTGACACTGGGTAGAAGGGATCGATGCTTGGGTAAGACCCCGGAGTGCATTTTGGCAGTGCTGGGGAGGAGCCAGCGTGAAGGAGCTCCATTGCAGGACATGGAAGAGAGGTAAGTGGGGAAACGTGGCGGGTTTTCATTTTACACCCACTTACTGCCTCCCGTGAGCTTTTGGGCAGGTGTCCCCAGCACTGGGCAGGAGACCAAGAAGGCAAGAGCAAACTTAGTATACCATTCAAACTAGAGTACCACAGTGATGATTTAAAAAAAAAAAAAAAAGTTAAATTAAATTAGTCTTTTTAATGTATATATTAGTTTGTAAGTAAAAGTGGAAATATTTTTTAGGGTGCAGCCTTTTTAAAAAAGCTGAAGGAAATAAGTGAGTATCTAGGCTGGACGTATTTTATTGTGTATTAGAAAATATTTTTATATGATTTTATGGATAAATGCTTGGGAAAATATAAAGCCCATGCAGTCAAACTCAGCCTTGGATATGAAATAGATATTTTAAAGCTCTGCTGTCTTTAAAAACATGATCATTTTCTCTTTTCATAGATAAAGTTTTCAAAGGGAACAAATTCACAAGAATGTATTCTTCTTATCCTTTATTACCATAATAAAATGATACTTGTCTCTGGGTCCCTACAGATCCAGTCTAACTGACATTGGAATATGGATTGCAGAAGGGTGGATTAAAAATAATGTATAAAATGCTGCTTTGCAAAAACAAGTGTTGAAGGACAGCCTTAAAAAATTTCAAAAACTCCAGACTCATATCTTCCATTAGATTATCCATTATTTCTACTACAGTTGTACTCTTTTATATTTTAGAGGGCACAAGCTTGTTTATCTTGCTTCTTTTCAGAACATTGTTAAAAGAATATCTAAAATTTGTGTGAGAGAACAGGAAAAAAAGACTATTTTTTTTTAAATGTGCATGGACTCAAATTTTTATGTCATCTTTGTGGGTTGAGTCCTACCTTAGTACCTGTTCCTGTGACCGACTTAGATATTTGCATTGTTTTATCTCAGTGAACAGGTTTTGGCATATTAAGAGAATGTTAATGTTTTAAAGGGCACAGTCCGTCCAAAAAATATCTGCTGTCTGATATTTCTGCCTCCCCCCTGTTCCCTCCCACTAAGTAAAAGTTGTATTTTCCAAGGAGAGGAGACTGTTGATTACACAACCTGCTTAGTTTGCATTTTATACCTTCCTTTTTTCAAGGTCTGTCTTGCTGAATTTTCCAGCATCACCAAAGTGCCATCCCCAGCTTCCTGAGCTCTGCGTGGCCTCCTGCAGGAGCCAAAAGCTCTAAGGCTAAATACACACATGAATCTGAAGAAAGCAGATAAAATGTTATATTGTACTGCCAGTGTAACAAACCCAATTGAATGTGATGTGTAGTGCCTCTCCGTAAGCTGAGCCAAGTTCATTCCTGATACTATTCTCCTAATTTCTCTAAAGTCTCCTTTGTCTTGTTTCTGTTTCTGTGTTCCCCAAATGATATTTGGGATTCCAGCTAGTATGCTACTGTTGGAAAAGCAGGGAAGACTAACTAAAAGAAGGGCTGAGCTGGAGATACTAACTTAATCAAGAATTCAGTGATGTTTATTCAAAACTAAATGCAGGAAGTTCTCCATAAAATTTGGGCAAAAATATTTGAACAGCAACATTTACAAAAAGCTGGACAGTCTTAAAACACTTAAAAGCACTTGTAGGTTTTTAAAATTTGCTTTCAAGCGGTGTTGGCTTGTTGTTTCTTTTTTTTTTAGATAAAAAAATCTCTCCCCAAAACTGACTGACAAAACTATAAATAATTTATCTTTTTTTTCCCATTTTTCTACTTTATTACTTGATCCATAAGACTGGTTCTGGAGTTGGTGCAGTTTTGTCCCAGCTGAGCTTCTGACTCCACATGTTCAAATCCTGACCAAAACCAATTTACACCAAGTTAAGCAGTATTCTGTAGAAAGGCTCTGGAGAGATGGTTTCATATCAGTTCTCCAGGTCTACTGGAGGTCTTTAATTGATTCCCTATCAAACATCTCTCCTCACAAAGCTGATCCTTTCTTCTTTTAAAGCCAGTACTGAAATCTCCACTTAAAATCTGAGAATCAAGCCAACACTCTGACAACCAATAGATGCAAACTCGTCAAGCTGAATTTACCTGATGAGGAAAATGAATTAAATCACTGTTCCTCAGCTTCGTGGACTTGACAGTGCTGGTAGTCCTGACAACTCAAATATTTGAGCTACATCTCTTTGTTTCATTGAAAAGAAACAGAAAAAGATAAAGACCTCTAGCATATGAAGACACTTGTTTTTATCACATTTACTACACACCTTTCTGTCCAAAGCTACTGTCTATAGAAAAGCCTACGTGCTGCCCTTTGAAGTCAATGGTGCAAACTTTTTGAACTTTGGATGCATAATACTTCAATGAGTTATTTTATGTACCCAAACAATTTTGCTAAAAAAATTATTAATTTGGTATATTTTTAGCTGTAATACCTTATTATATAAATACAATGAAATTAAATAGGTTTTTCCATATTCACAGGAGATAGCATATGACAGAAAATGAAGAGGGAAATGCATAGCACAGTGGTTCTTAGGTGGTTTTTTTTCTTCATTAAGATGCTTCAGAAAAAGTAGGACTAGGGCTCAATAGATTAAACATGATTCATTTCACTACCCTGATTTTGTAAGAAAACGTCCTAGTTTTTGGGTCTAAAGGGTAAAAGATAACTCTCAACGTATTTTTTTTCTTGAAATGAATACTGATTATTGTCTGCTAATTTTCTAATGGTGCTATGCTCTCTGGGTAAGATATATGATTGTGCGTTTGGGCTGTCTGTATAAAGGCTCATACTTTTATTCTCTTCTCAGTTTTGTACAGAATTGGATACAGATATCTTCACCGTTAATGTACATTATGTTTTTAAGTCTTCAGTAGAAAAATTTTGCACCACATTTGCCATAAGAAGGACATGGACCTGTAGGAATGGGTCCAGACGAGGGCCGTGAACATGATCAGAGGGCTGGAGTACCTCTGCTATGAGGACAGGCTGAGAGAGTTGGGGTTGTTCAGTCTGGAGAAGAAAAGGCTTTGGGGAGACCTTATAGCAGCCTTCCAGTACTTAAAGGGAGCCTATAGGAAATATGGGGATGGACTGTATCAGGGAATGGAGTGATAGGATGAGAGGTAACGGTTTTAAACTGAAAGAGGGGAGATTCAGATTAGATATTAGGAAGAAATTCTTTAATGTGAGGGTGGTGAGGCACTGGAACATCTTGCCCAGAGAAGCTGTGGATGCCCCATCCCTGGAAGTGTTCAAGGCCAGGCTGGATGGGGCTTTGAGCAACCTGGTCTAGTGGAAGGTGTCCCTGCCCATGGCAGGGGGGTTGGAACTGGATGATCTTTAAGGTCCCTTCCACCTCTAACCATTATATGATTCTATGATTTTGTAACTTTGAGGGGCTGAGTACAAAGAGAAAGTGTGATGCTGCAGGTTCTGGTCTTCCCATGAAGGAAAGAGGAGAATTCTGCTTTACCAAAGAGATGCCATGCAGAAAATCCGCCAGTATTTTTTAGTTTGAAGGAGGCAAATTGTAAACATTAGGAAGCAAGCAAAAAACAAGTAAAAGGAGCAGCTGGAGGCTAAAATGCTTGAAGATATCATGGAGTTTTGCAGCAGTTTAGATGTGCAGTGGGGTCTCGGAGTGAATCTAAATAAATTTTTAAAAGGGTGTCTCTCTACTCAACACCTGGAAAAAAGCCAGCATTGCTAAACAAGAGTAAATGAGATTTCAGGAGTCTTTAAATTGTGGAAGTGAAATCTCCAGAATGAAAATAGAAGAGGGTGTAAATTCTGGTGGGGTTAGATGTAAAGCCATAGTATGGCCAAAACAAATGGGAACCTTTTTTTCTAAGCAAATCATAAACGAATCCCACCCTAGCAAGGGCCAACAGCTAATTACGTACTAAGGGAACACTGTGGATAGATTGGGCAAATGTTCTGGAAGAAACTAGGCTAGCATGTGAGAAGGGGAAAAATCATCCAACAAATTAATTACTTGTTAAAAGACAAGGAACAAAAGTCAGAAGAAATTGTCCATTTTATTGAAGGAGGATGGTTACTGACATTTCTGAGAAGGTGTCCCAAAGATCTCAAAACGGGACCAATGCTGTGCAATGTACTTCTGAGTGATCTGGAAAAGGGAGTTAATAATGAACTGATAACATTTGTGGATGATAAACAGTTATTGAGGACAGGCCAACTTACATCTAGCTGTGAAGAAATACAGAAGGATCTCACATTCCTAAGTTAGCAGATGATAAAATGATGGTTGGATTTGGTGTGAATAATTGCAGAGTACTGCAGATGGTGCATCCTTAGCTATGAACACAAGGATGTTCTCTAAATTGGCTATAATCAAATGGAAAAAACATCTTGGAGGCACAGTGGGAGGTTCTTTGATGACAAACACCAGAAATTACCAGGAGGGAAATAAACAGCCAGTGTGGTGGAACAGCATGGTAAACCACTGAATAAAATCTGTGATGAACCCACATCTGGAATGCTGCATTTAGTTCAGGTTCTCTTGGTCTCCAAAGAAGTAGATCTGTAGTCGCCAGACTACAGAAGATGTAGAGAAAGGCAATAAGATAATCAAGGATATTAAGTTGTTTCCATAGGAGAAGACATCAAACATCCCCAAGCATGGGTATGAGGTACCAGAAGAAGACATGGTTCTACACTACCTGGAGTAGAACACAAAAGGTAACTTGAGAAGGACTGATCTCTGTTGCTTAGAACAGAAAATAGAGCAAATCTGATTCAAGAATACTGGGCAGCAGGTGTTGGGTTATTTTTTAAAAATATTTTTTCTTAGAGAGCATGCATTTAAATGGTAAAGCACAGGATACTGTAGAGAAGAAAACACATGTTCAAAGGTAAGATCCACAAATTCATGCAAATCAAGGTTGCCAGAGATTATTTAACACTGTTAACATCGATGTAGATACAATTCTCAAGAAGGAAAGCCCCTGCTCATCCCCAGGAGCAGGGATGATTTCCCTAGGAAAGGCTCACAAGTCTGTGCTTCTCTTACTCTCTCTGAGGTGCTGCTGCGTGTGTTTGTTGAAGAAGGGAAAGTGAGCTTGATTTTATGGTATTTAATGCTCTCATGCATCTGGTGAGATGCAAACTGTGCTGCACTGCCCTCCTTGTGAGGCAGGAGGGGGCATTTGTTGCGTGGAAAAGGAGGTCTCACGTGCGTGGAGTTGGAATGAAGCCCAGGAAAAGCAAAATCATATTTAACTGTTGATGTCTCCGTGCTGTGAATTGCAGCGCTAACTGCTGGGCAGGGTTCGGGCACTCTGTGCTGGGTTGTGCCAAGACTGTATTAACTAAAGGAGTGACAGCTTTTCACTGGGGACCTGCAGGGAGGTTATTCAGAGATCTTTCCTGACACATCGAGGCGCTTTGATACTACTCTTACAGCTCACCTTGGGCTCCATCTAAAAGAGATGGGGATTTCCCTATAGGATCTTCATTAAAAGAAGACCCTTCACCATTGTCTGTTTCTTCAAGTGAAAACTAGTGTGATGATATAATGAAAGTATGAGTACTTCACAGTGCCACTTACGACAAGTGAATACCCTCATCTTTGGTTTGCCAGTTTTGGTTTGCTAGAGTCGGTTAATTCGAGGAGTGAAGCCAATCAACAAGCATTAAAAACAGAGTGTACATGCCGAACCATGGCAATATATGAAATAGGTGGTTTTTGCATGCCAATACATAAATGAGTATGCGTGTGTGCAGGGCATCCATACATCTCTCAAATTCACTTGTATTTCCCTGCAGTTAGTTGTGTGCGTGGGTGCGTCGGACGTGTACACACACATGCACGTGGATTTTGGATGCTTTCATTTCCCCTACTTAATCATGAAACAGGTTGCGTTGATGACATGATTCACACCACTTCTGAGCCAACTACACCTCCATCCTCAGCCTTTCACAATGCCCTCCCGCTCCCAGCACCAGCTGCACACGACGTGAAAGAAAACGGGGTGACTGGCACAGCTCATCCTCTTTCTCTTCCTCAAATCCTTAGTCAAATCCATTGGTTACCATATGAAGCTGTTACAGACCTTTGTAAACAACCTTTTGTTTTCCTTCCCGCTCACAGAAAGACATACAGTTTTCTAGGAAGAAAAATGGTTAGGTGGATGATGTAATGCCTTTTTGCTCATAAGAAACAGTCCTGTTTGTAAAAAACGGAGAGTGCAAATGTGGCAAGTGTCCCTGGATCTGTTCTTCTCTCTGCACTTGTTAATGAGGAGGTTCTTGGCATTACAGTGTGTTTGGCTGTGTTTTTCTCCTAGGAGATAGTTATGCCGCGTGGAGGAGATTTCTTGAGATGGTTGTGAGTCCAAGTACAGCTGCTAAATCCAACAAAAGCTCCAGAATGAAAAATGAGATGGTTTTAAGCTTTCCCTACTGCAGGGAAACTTGAGAAGCAGTTAAGTATTTGGGAATTCAAACACCTCTATTGTTCTTAATGCTGCTGTGAGGTTTCAAACACACGTTGTGAGGATCCTGGTGGGGCAGTCTGCAAGCGGATTTCATAAAGACGCAACAATCTCCAAAGCCTGTTAGTGGCAGATTAAACTGGGCATTGAGGGGGGGGAAAGAAAAAAAACAAACTAAAAAAGTCTGTATGTTGAACAGTCTGTTTAGATATCTCTATCCTTCACAATTATTAATCTCTCCTTCATAATCAAAGAGTTTATGATCACTAGACTTTTTCATAGCTCCATCTTAATTTAGTAAAATAGATCGCTATAAACACATCTTCCCTAACACTGGTAGTATCTGACCTGACAGTACTAGTGTTTAAAAGATGATTGAAGTTTAACATATTAGTTAAAGCTCTTCTGCACTGAGGTTTGTTTCTATGCTTGTGTGCATATTTGCAAACAAATAATTAGATATATGTTAAAAATTTTGCTTACATAGGTGTGACTATAAGACCATGCTCTTGCAGTTACGCTCTGACAGTTTTTAAGGTACAAAAACAAGGAAAAATTGGAAAGGAAAAACGAACTCCAGAACTTTCAGGTCCTCTTCATAAATCAAAGCTGGACAAAAAGGAGAAAAAAAGCAAGCCCTAGCACAACCTATTCTTATTTCTTCCTTTGAGGATTAGCTTTGTGATCAGCGCTGCATTTCATGGTTTACCAATTTTTTTATTTCTGTACCTAAGCCAGATTAACATTCACTTTCAGCAAAGTCTCTTTTAAATGGAATTCTCGGCAACAGAGAATACTGAGACATATCAAGTTGCCTGAAAAAAAACTGTGACTGCAACAAATAAGCTCTCTAGACGGTATTTCTATACCCTGTTAATTAAATTTAGCAGTGAAGGAAAAGAGTTGTTGAATTAAGATAATGCTAGAGAGTTTTCAGATTCTCAAGTAGATGCTGGCTTTTTTATTTTCTTAACGTGGCTGTGTATGGGACAACTGAAACACCTTTTTGCTGCCCTGTTTCAGAAGCTATGGGTCTGGTTGGTATTACAGAATACCAACCCTTATCTCTTTCTTTGTGCAGTCACTAAGGAAAGAGCTTTGGGAAATGCTGTACCTGGGAAATGCCACCCTGAGAACAGTTTGCTCAGGGTCCCACCTCAGCACTGGCAGCCACGTTATTTTATGCCATATGTAAAAGGAGGGAAGCTGCTGTTGGATGACATCTGTGAACCCTCTTGAATTGACTCGGTTACCACTAGTCGCAGATGCACCACAGCTCAGGATCCCAGACAGCTCATCCCTTAAAACTGTAGGGTGCGCTTATTTATTTTTTTTTTTTTTCCTGACTGGGCATCCTGACATGTTGATGAAGCTGAATTATCTGGGTAAGCAAATTTCATGGCTGCTCTTCTACAGAATGACACAAGTTACTCCAAAAGTAAGTATTCTCCAGTACTAGAAACTGAAAAATACTAGTATAGCCAGTTTGATTTTTCAAGAAGGGGGTGTCTAACAACATTGCAGCTGCAATAAAAACGTTAGAATTTTTTCTCCTCTTTTGTTGTTTAATATTACCTTTGCAGTTGAATGACCTTTATAGTTCTTCATATTGAATCTTCAGCAAGCTTGTTTTCACTTATCAAAAATTATTTCCTATTGCTGTGAATGGTAGACCTCACTGGGAAAATGTACATGGGTGGGCATAGATTCTATCTTTTCTCATGTTTTTTACAAGATTCATGAACTGGTTAATATACTAGAGTTTGGGGTTTTTTACAAAGAAAATTAGGTATGATGTATATACATAAGCTTTTTTTAAAAATGCCTGATCAATAAATGTACAAAGTGGAATTTAATGTATTTTATTCTGAAGTTCTGAAATAGAAAAAGACAGACTATCTGTTTGGAAGGGCTGGGTAATGTATAAAGGTATTCTTTCAAAAGACAAGCTCTGCAGTACCTTGAAGCGTTTACTTCTCTTTCAAAACTGCAGCAACCCTGAAACTAGAGTTGGAAGCATCATACAAGATGCAAATTGTTATGCTAAAAAGAATTAATTTTTAGATAATAAAAGAAAATCAATCTCTGTCTTGGGTTCTCACATTGTGATGTACCAAAATTCCTGAGTGAACTTGAATTTGTGCTTGCTTTGTTAGCAGAGTTCCTTCCCGAATCCAGGAATACTCTTTGGGTTGTATGTGAAACACAAGTTTTGCTGTTGCCATGGGATCAGCATTTCTGCAATAAATGTCTTATTGATATGGGGTGAACTGACTGACTGTTCTGGCAATTGTTTTTGTTCTGAAGGGGTTAATGTGGGTTTAACCTCTAAATAATGGCATCACACAGCTCTGCAGTGGTGCACTCTCAGACTTCTGGAGTGGCAATGGAGAAATAGCCTTTCCTTATGTTGGTGACACACAGCAATGAAAATTGTCTTAACTTTCTGTTGTCTATACAATAAAAGACAGATGATGTCTTTTTGTATTTGGTTGTACATAGACCTCTCTGGAATCTGTGAATATGTGTGTACGATTGCAGGCTTCTTCAGTGTGAAAAAAAAAAAAAAAAATAGTACTTAGGTGCATTGACTGCATGTTATTAGTTTCCAGTAATGGGTTACTGTTCAGCCAGCATCACCCAAAAAAGTTATGTTACAGCAAAATTGCTGGAGTCAGCAGGATTCTGAAAAATAACCACCCTTATAGTCTAAATGCTTGTATTCCTGTATTTTTCCCCAATTACTGCTGTTCTGCACCATTGTGTCCTCTGTGAGCACCACTGTGGAGGTGAGTAGAAAGTTGTCTTGGAGGGAACAAGCTCTAAATTTTCAGTCTCTCCTGAGGGGGTGGAGGAAAGGTCTTTCATGGAAACTACCTCAATTAAAAGCACGACAGTACATAATTGTGGACCTGAGGAGACCTGACATAAATTTCCTGCCTGGCCCCTGACTGCCTGAGTAAACAGATGCTGTACTTCGCACAGAGAACAAATGGTTTGGGCTGAGAAGGGTGAGTCATTCAGGGCTGAGCTGCTTTTCCTGAAAACCCATAGAAATTCAATGATTAAATAGGCTTTGCATTTGGAAAATCCTGCAGGCAAGTCTTTAATCAGTGTTGAAATGCTTTTCCTTCTGACGCCAGTAGATTTGTTTTGACACAGCATGGCAATGACTATAGGTATGGCAGCCGCTTTCAGCTGGTAGAGGCGTATGGGTGAGAACTGCTCACGTTACGTGAGCACAGCATTGGGTGTCTGACGAGTGTGCTGCTTCTGCTGCAGGTGTTGGACTGAGCACAATGGAGAACTAAACTCTTCAGTACAAACTGAGAAGATGCTGGTGAAAGGCACTGCATGGTCTGGCTAAAGATTTGGAGAGTGAGCAGATGGTATCCCTCACTGCAGACCTGATGAAGCCCTTTCTGATGAACTTGATTTGAAACCCCAGTTCTCATCCCTTGTGGAAAACCACATCAGTTCATGGCACATGGACTTCAGCTGTCTCAGCCTCCTGTCCCCATGCCCGTGTGTGCACTTGCATGGGCGCAGTAACATTGGACTCCACAACGTCTTGCTGGTAGGAGACCAGGGATTTCTATGCCGGACACTGTGGGTTAGAGTGCATACAAATGGTGGGCTTGGGCAGCAGCAGTATCCCTGGGAAGCTATCCACAGGCTTCTTGGAGGGTGCATGGAAGAGGGTCAGAGGGTGTTTGCCATGATCGTGTGCTATTCCAGTATTGATAGAAAAGGTTCGTGATTATTTTTTCTTCTGTTCTCATGCTGGCCTAATACTGGAACCTTTTCTGTACAAATGAAGGCACAGTAATTAAATCATTACTTATCGCTGCCATAATGCAGGAGCACTTAATTACTGCATGTTATATGTCACGTCAGAGCCTGCCAGGTTGCTTTTGTCTGAGGCCACTTCCCCAGGGCAAGGAGTCAGCCAAGTTCTCGGTGCGTGCCTGCCCGACCACGGGGTGCCTGTCTCTGAGCAAAACACCTTGTCCGCCTGACAGCAACACTTGGGGTTCTCCGTGTCCTTCGGTGGCAGCAGGGCAGGGCAAGGGCTGGTGGGAATCTGCTCCTCGTACTCCCAGGGAGAAAGGAATAGCTGGGGTAGATGAAGGAACATCTGATTTGAAGCAAGGGATTACAGGAATGCCTGGAAAAGCCAGTAAACCCAGGAAACCTGGTAGACTTGTTTTCTACCTTCCATAACACCATTTCCACTGCTTCCTGCTGCAGAAAGGCTGTTGGGGAGCAAGGCTGAGCTGGGAGAGAAGGGTGTTAGGATGCTCATTCTCCTGATGAGGAGACCAGTTGCCTAGCCCCACCTGGCCTGTCCAGAGCATTTCTCCCTTGCCACCTGCAGCCTCTGAGACCTTCTTGGAATGGGGACCTGGGTTGGTAGGAGCCATCCCACCACTGGCCCTGCTCCTGTTGCAAGGCTGGTTCCCGACAAGTGGGACGGGGTAGACAAGGTGCCAACTGCTGCAGTGGGTGCTGAGTTGATCAGCCACTGTTACGTTGCCACCCCAGCAGCTCGCCTGATGCTTGACACTTTCCTGCCCAGCCCTCATCAACTCTGAAGAGGAAATATATTTTTCTTTTCAGGCAGTGAATTGTAAATAATGTCCATGCTCTGCTTTCCCATAGAAGGGTGTTTAAACCAGCTGTACATGTCTTTCGAAATGCAGGGAAGATGTAGTGAAGAAGGGAGCAGGCTATATAAATCAAGTCATCCCTTGCATGCTTCTCCATGCTTTGTCTGTCTTTTTTAAAATTCATAAGCTGGGAGACCCCCTACTCTGCTGTAATGCCTTCCTGGGTGAAATCCAAAAGTGTTGAGGGTCAGATCCTTACCTGCAGTAGTTTAATGTAATGCTATTAAAATCAAAGGAGCTGTTCTCATTTATCACAGTGAAGGTCCTCTTGCAGAAAGCATTTTTAACTGCCAGCATCCTCACTGAGCATGAGGAAAAGAAACCTATGGTAATTTGGGGGGAATATTTAGCCCGTCTAGTTTAAAGGTGCTGCTTGTTCCTATTTCAGTTGTGCCTAGGGATTCCTACCAGAGAAAAAGATACTAATACAAGGGTTTGGGTTGACACAGTTTATTTCAGCATTGACTTAAGCTGTCAGGGGTAAGTAGATCAAGAAGAATAGCACTCAAATGATGAGAGCTTCAAGGCTTTGTAGATAACAAAGAGAATCTAATTTTAATTATGATCTTCTGTGAATTTTGAAAAGGTCATATTCTTTCATCGGTGTGTAGAAGGACAAGGAGCATCTACATGAACTCCTCTCCCACCTTAAAGGTAGCAGCACTCCTGGCTCTTAGCCCAAAGCCTGAGAAGGCAAATATAACTTTGTTTTTTCCTTAGAATCATCTGGTACAATATTAAAATGCCATTGCTGCACTGCAATAACAGTAAAGCAGGGCTAAGAAAGAGCAGTTATAATCTAACTACAAAGTACCAGGAACAGGTGAAGACTTGAGTCTCTACAGCTTCTTCTTGTAAGAGCATGCCAGTATACCACAAGACATGGAGGCAGAAGAAACAAGAAGCCTGTGAGTGTTCAGAAGGGCCTATAATGACCGTGTTAGTTTTGCTATTTATTTATTCTCTGGAAAGTTGACAGTGGAGCAATTAGTTGACCCAAATATGTGTATATATATATGTGTGTATATATATAAAATTGTCCCTGTGTGCGAATACATACACATACATGGCATGGTGAGTGGTATCTTGTGAGTGCAAAATGGTATGTATTGAACCATATTTTCTGATATTTTTCTGTAAGCTTCTTACCCTCCCATCAATTCCTAGCATGTTGCTGTAGCTAAATCTTCCCTGAAATCTTTTCATGTTACATTAATTGTTTGCCATTGAACAGGGTCTGATTAGCAAGTTCCTGAAACTGAACTTGTGAGATGCTGTAGCTTTCATGCTAAAACACAAAAATGCTTCAGTTGACTCAAGACATACCTCCCTACCAATTTGGAGATACCTGCCATGCCCAAAAAGATTTCAAAAATTTAAACAACATTTAAAATATCAGTCTCAGGCTTTGTCTTAACTTAGAAACTGTACTTTTGAACCAAAGGTTAATTAACTCTAGTGGTTTTAACGCTAGTACTATATCCCTTCCTTCTATGAGGAATTTACAGAGGAATAGTTTGCAAGCAGGCATCCTGCATTTAAAAATAACCTTGCTTTGCAGGCACATATAACTTGTCGCTACCTAAGATCCTTATCATTGTCAAGGAAATGAGAATTTCTCTGGGGCTGTTATCACTATAATTCCATGAAATATAGTCAAGTTCTGTAAATGTAAACCCTTGTTGCCTGCTGCCAGCCTCTTCTAGGACCTCATCATTCTTAGTGGTGAATGTTATAGATGGGAGATCTGTCTGCTGGGGTGCTTGATATCAACAAAGGCTGAGAAACTCCAGATGAAATACAGGAGTGTTGCTCAGCCTTTAGACAAATGTACCTTGGTAAAGGTCACCTGTGAAGGAAAAGATGTATGGAGGATGCCTGGAAAGTTGTTCAGAAAACAGATGGTTTGGTTTTATTTCCCCCCCCGTGCTTCTTTTTCACTTTTGAAAATGAAATTCTACCAGGGCTGCAAAATTTTACAGTGACTGGAGAAATAGCACATTGCCACAGCCAAATAAGATGATGTTTAATAAGAGATAGGAAAAGGCTTTGTAAGTCAAACTACCTCACACTCTGCTATCATGTAATCTTTTTCAGTGGCTAATTAACATCAGATAAAAGAGATCTTAAAGTCTTTAATAACAATTTTGCTTCTTCACGGAGATGGAAGAACTCAAAATAATCATCCTTGATGCATCCTTTATTAAGGCTTGGAAAGTTTGAAAGACTAAATTCAAGATCTTTCAGATAGATCTAAAGTAAATGTAAAAGAAAATTAAGAAGGTTTTAGCTTTATTCTCTTCATCTGTCCTTTACCCAGCAGCTTTAATTTAGCCGCTAAATAGACAGGGAAGACAAACTCCATACAAAATATATATGTTCTCTCACGTCAACTACAATGAAAGGAATATTTGGTGTACAGGTTTTATCAGCTGCTTTAATTTCTTTTAATTCCCCAAATTTTGAAGCTGATCTGTGTTCCAGCTTTAAGCATCTGTATTAGGACTAGATTTACAAAACCTCAAGCAAACGTCAGATTGAGATTTTATAGTTCTGGCCCTAATGAGGAGACTTAGGGCTGGATTATTCAGATTGTTTTGGAAGTCAGGGTGATTAAAAACTTGTCTTAAAGAACAAGGCTCCTTTAGCATCTTCTTAATGAAGACCCTAAATTTAGAAATGCCTTTTTTAGGAAGAAGGTAAAAGACAGAAATCAAAGCATCAGTCTTTAAAATAATAAAAACAATTCTTCATTTCAAAATTGCAGGGCAGCCTGGGAGAGTGAAGCCAAGCCCAGGACCCCTTCTTGGTGTGCTGAGCTATGGTGTTCGCAGAGGTTGAGTGACAGCCTGTGGGAATACTGCTACCAGCAGGGTGGGAATCGAGCAGAAAGGAGTTGCTCTTTCTGGCTCCAGCTGGGGCAAGGGCAAGGTGTGGCCTGGGTTCTCTCAGCCACTGTGATGGGTTGTCAACCTGGTTATCAGCAAAAGTGGCACTGTTTCTGACTCCATGCCCTGAATGGTCCCCACCATGCATGGGGCTGGCATGGAGCTCACTGAGATCTCCCACTTCACCCCTAAGTGTGGGGGTGTTTGTAATAAATGTTTCTTCCTTTTTCTTTTTGTTTTGTTTCTTCCTGCCAGCTGCTGAAGGCAAGATTCCATCCTCTAGATCAATACAGAACAATGACAAGCCCTGTTAAGGTCTAAGGGCTGGAAGTTGCTCTGCAGATACATGCAAATCCAAGCTCTGCAAAAGAGCCCATCTTCCTCATTCATAACAGAGCTATAATGAGAGGAAGCGTGTTTGGAAAAAACTTGCATACTTTGTGGATGTTGTTTTCTAAATGCAATGTGTTAACCATACCTCTCATGCGTGTGGTTAGAGTGGCTCCAGCATTGTGAGAACAAGACCTAAAGATCTCCTCTAAATGGCATGCAGCTTGCTGATGTCTACTTGTCATGAGAGGAGACTGCTTCTGTATAACGTTTTCTAGGACTGTCTCCAGGGGAAAACTTGAGTGACTTACTTGAGTGACTGAAATGAGGATTAAGGGCTCAGAGTATCTGAATGCTTGGCCACTCATTACAACTAAAGGTCTTGGTGTCAGACATCATATCCTAATGGAGTATGTATTAACCAGCTGGATGGGAAAGTCTAGCTTTAGAAATATATGACACGCTGAAGTGCTTCCATTTTGCTTATTGGATTCAGCATAAAGATCAGTTTGTGCATCTGCAAGCTCTTCAAAAGTAGCTGATGAGAGAATGGTTTGTTTGCTCAAACTTCTGCAGCTTATTACATGGTGTGTGAGTCTCTGAGTTCACATTCCTCTCTTGTTCTTGCACTTATCCTGGGAAAGAGGTTGGGGAAACAACAGAAAACCTTAAGAGAGACTAGCATAAAAAACACATTGTGACAGAATTTTAGGATTAAGATAAACTGTGTTTTATGCGGCCTTCTAATGTACCCAGCGGTCTGTTTAGAGAGCTTTTTTTCTCCCACCTAAGATTTGTCAATGTTGGGAACGTCTGCTGAGGTGTTCCCCTGCTGGTTATGGGGGTGCCATCGAGCAAAGCAAGCGCAAAAACTTTATATAAAGGGGAATGCATTATGCTCTTCCTGAGCATCTCTATCTACCAAAAACAGCAACTGAAGTTCACACAAGAATTTCTAGTTGATTGGTTTTGAATTAAATTGTCAAAGATTTTACATTCCTCTAAGTCCTCAAGCACATTTGCACTTTCGCTCCCCTGTCAGTGTTCCTGTCACAAAAGTGGAAAGGTACTGTCTTTTCTTAGCCTTCTGGATACAGCTGAGAAAAAAAAAACAGGGGGGAGGGAGGGAACCCAACAGACAAGCTCTTGCAAACTGCAGAAACTGCAAAAAATACTTGCTTGTTTGTTTTTCTCCCAATTATGTCAGTTGGCCTACAAAAGCATGTCAGCTCCTCCCACGTACCATGCCAGGGGCCTTATATTATGACAGCTAAAACAATGCTGTTGCTGTTTAAACGAATGCAATGTTTCCCACTTTTGAGAACAAATATTATTCATTATCTTCCTAATATTGATATCTGCAAAGGAGAACACTGGTTAGTAATCCAGTGGCCACTTTGCTCGATAATCTTGTTCTAGTCCAATGTCAATATTTAGGACAGGGTTTTCTGTCAAAGTGAAAAACACACAGACTGGTAAATATGTAATAAGCAGGATTCCAAACAATCCATTTTTAAAGTTTTTCATTGAGCGATCAGAAAGAATTTTCCTATTATTAAGCAAAGAAGTTTGCACAGATTTGCTAATCGTGTCTTGCATTGCTGCAGCCTTGTCCTGCAATTTGCATTACTGCAGAGCCACAGGCACCCCGTCTCTACTGGGAGAGAAATAAACACGCAGTGAGGCTTCCTTAGCCTTTCTGTGCCACTGCACAATCCTGAGCACGTTTCTTATGAGCACTTGCAAGGCTGATAGCAGAGTTTCCAGCACGGAACAAGAATGCTCTTGTGCTCAGAAGGCCGAGTATAGTGATGGATGGACAGACTGACGGACGTACAGGCTCACTCTAAAAAAGAGTTGAACAAAGTGCTACATTAATAAGATGTAATAAAAGAAAGACGGTGACACAGTGTGTGACTGGTTGCATGGTTTCTGAAATGATTAAATATAAATAATCAGTTGATATACTTTTGCTGCTCATCAGACTTCTTATTAGTGCTTTGCACCATCCTATGAACTTTGCAGTGACAGATGTGTTGGAGAACAAGATAATTGGTTCACAGATCAGTATTTCAGGCAAAAAGGAAATGATGAAAATAATGTCTAGGAGATTGTCTGGACAAAACAAACCAAGAGGAAAATATTAAGAGAACAAGAAAGGTTATTATTACATTATCTCACTGCACTGTGTTTCGTGATGTTGCAGCACAGAATTCAAGCTGTTGCCAAGACTCTGCTTGGCTCTTAAAAGAGATTTCTAAGCATTTGAGGAGAGCTGGTTCAAATTCATGTGAAAAAAATTGACTTTTTTTCTGGAGAAGTTGTTGATGTTTTGCAAACAGCTCCAAGTAGCGTTGAAATTGCCCTGCCTTTTTTTTTGTTGTTGTTGTTCTTCTGTTTGAAGAAAACTGTGTATGTTACTTTACTGCTCTGTTGAAAAATCATCTTGTAACCTTGAGGAATATATATTAGTTTTATTTCATTTTAGCCTATTCAGCTGCAAATCAAGCTGTTGGATTAGCTGGTTTAAAACTTGTTGGCTTCCATTTAAAGCCAATAACCATAATGCTTCCATAACACTTTCTGGCTGTGATAGTCCTCAAAGAAATAACACACTCGTACAGCTTTCACTGATCTTTGGGAAATTGGAACTCTATTTTGTGAACAAACATATTTTCAAAGCTATTAAAAGTTTCAATTAAACAGTGTGATTTTTGTACTATGAAATTATTCCATAGCCTTCTTGAAACGGAAAATAGAGCACTTTCTACCATTTATCATCACTCTGTTGTATTAAAGTACTCCATTCTGAGATGGTTCATACAAGGCTGCTCACCTGTGAATGTGCAAAATGGATGCAGTGACCCAGCAATGCGTCAGAGGAGCTGGCTCCACTACCGGGCTTTGCATTTAGCCACTGGGGGAGAAAACCTCTTCTGGATGCAATTATCCTGGTGCCTTGTGAAGTCTCCGCAGTCAGATGGTCCTGCTTAAATGGGAGTCACAGTCTCAGTAGGCTTAAATCTGTGCAGTACTGTGGAAGTTCACAGCACTACCCTAATTTACAACAACAAGGGTATTTATTGCACTCAGTCTTTTACGACTGTGGCGATGATAATGCTGAGCCTGACTTCCTGAAGCACAGCAGCATTGTAAGGAAACAGCCTGGGCTCAGCTCTCCAGGAATGAAGTTGCTCCTTCAGTGGATCGAACAGTTAAGCTCAAGTGCGCAAAACATATGTTGCTTGCATAAGATACATTTCGGGTGAAAACGCTGCTTTTAATTATAGACGGTTGCATAAAATGTCAGTGATTAAAGCACAGATTTAGCAGTATTCTTGGCCTGCATGATACCAGCCAGAAAGCATGTTTCTCCTCCTGTTTACTCCTCTGAGAGCAGAATTTCAAGTGAAAGTTTCAAGTGAAAGAAAATTCAACCAAAGTAGCATTTCCTCATCTGTTCTGTCTCTCCAGATTTTTCAACAGTGAAATTGCTCAGAATGGGATTCAGAACAAGCTGAGCATGGCTGTTTTGAAACAGGGGAAAACGGAGATCTAATTCCTCACTTCAAAACAAGGAAGCTAAAATTCAGGTTTAGTTTGACTGAGGCGATCTTTGCTTTGGTGTCATTTTGTCCATAGACTGATGAGGTATGCCTATCCTTTGAAAACACCAGTTGCCTCTGATAAGTAAAAATCCTTCAGCAATTCTCCAGAGCCTGAGATAATTATATCCAAGGCAAAACTGGCAAGGTTTGAAATCTGATCAGATATATATCCAGCTGAGCATGATCCACTTAAGTATTTGTTCTGATTTAGCCATTGTCATTCCAAAAATACTGCCATGGAGGAAAATATAAACATGATCCTTTCTTTTTTTAGGATTGTTACCATCTGTATCATAGTTACCAAATGTTTCTTGCTTAACTTGTATTTAAAATTAACCTAGTCTATGCATCGCCTGCCTTTACTGTAAGCATAATATAGTAATCACAGCTCTGTTCACAGAATGTGGTCTACTTCGATAAGCATTTTTTTTTAGATTTGAGTAATGTTTTCTGACAAGTGCTATTTTTGCCACTTCTTCTATAAATATGTAAGTTCTTATTATTCTGCTGTAGTGATTCACTTCTGTACTCATTTCTGTGGAAGTAACGTTGAATTACACCAGCTGAGGTTATGGCCTCTACTGCGCTTTTCAGAATGTTTTCTTTTGGTCTCCTCTATTTTTAGGTCAATTACTGAGTCCCCATCACGTTACATGACTGAAGATAGCACCTGTCCTTTTATTTATATCCTCATATTTTCTGAGTTCCTGTTGCTGCTTTTTTTGACCTCCCTTCCCCATGTAACTGCTTCTCATTATACTATTTCCTGATTTAACCTAGATTACACAACATCTGTGTGGGTTCATTAAGCCCTTTGAAAGAACTAATTGAGCAGAAAAAGCTAGTGGGAGACCTATGGGTTAACCCCAGCCAAGGCAAAATCCTCAAGCACATAAGGAGGATACTTTCTGTTTTAAATGAGATGATTAATGATAAGATCCTGTCTGACTCTGAATGCTATTCGTGCAAGTATTACCTTGGCAACCTTTGGTGAAAGCAAAACCATTTTTAAAAGAGTATTTACTGGAAAGCCAGGTTTTGCCTGACTCCAGGAGGGATCCTTAGCAGCAGGAGGGGACACAAAAGGCTGCCTTCCCTTCCTAATCTGCAGCTTCTGCATTTCTTGAAAGGGCTGACAGAAGTCACTTGATTCACCATGTGGCTGCCAGTTAAACAAGACAAGACGCTTAAGGAGTGGAGAAGGTCTCTGTCTGCAGTAGGAATGGCTGCTTGTGACAGAAATGGGAGGGGAACCAAAGCGGCAACCAGCTGACCCTCAAAAATCACTCACTTTGAGGTACCAAGTTTGTACTGTGAAGTGTAATGGCCAAGAGCCAAGGCTGTCCTGAATGAAGTACCCAATTAATATCTGAATGAGTATTTGGAGGTTTTTGGCATATATTCAGGATTTGTTATCATCTGACCTTTCCTAATCTAGTTTATCATGTGTCATATATTTGTGCAGTGCATATTTCTTTTTAATTATTATAGCTTATCCCTAAAAGTAAGCATTACTGATGCATCTGTGTCAGTGTAAAACTAGAATCACTTACAAGCATGGCTGGTTTTAAATATATTTCCAATATGATTTGTAGGGGTAAATACATATGCACAAAGAAACAGAAGCTCTTCCCACAAATATGCTGTTGTATTAGGATGTGCTGCAGTATAATTTAGGTAATTTCAGGCTACTCAAGCGTCAGAATTCTCCAGATCAGTATTGAGTCTGTATTTTACACTGATCAAAATATGGATATAAGTTTCTTATGTTAGGTCTTTAATTCTGCCTCACTTTTTACTATAAAGTGTCATTCCTGTGAATTTTGAGCTGGAATTTGAGCTGTGCTAGCCGTAGCATGCTTTCTTCTTTCCCACGATGAAATGAATATCAAATACACTGATAAAGAACAGTGAGGAAAATAGGAATAAAATAGTAAGTAATTGGTATAAAATTTCACCCGTGATAGCTGAAGCATTCTTCCAAATATGGCACTGATTTTGGCACATTAGGAACATTGTACCTGATTACCTATTTCTCAACAACAGTGACACACAATTAAAGTTTTGATTGTGAAAGCATTATTAGTATTTTTGTAGTTTTGGCTTTGTATCCTTTCTGTATCAAAATTCCAATGTAACAGATGTCTAACTATAGCATTTTCCATACTTATAGAAAAAAACCCAAATAACCCTGACCTGTTAAAAACTGAGAAGGCCTCTCCATATTTAATGGGGAAGCACACTGGCAATGTGTGGTCCTGAAGTTTAAGTAGCCAACATATTTAAGTAGCCATCTCCCACTGGAAACTTTTTGATTTGAAAGTAAAGCCAAGCATCTCAACAAGCAATAGCACTTCTCTCCTCAACATCTGTTCCTCAGGTTTCTGGACAGAGGGTCTGATTCGGAATACACTGATGTGAATGAAAAGAGTTTATTCATTTCAACATGCCTAAGATTAAGACTTGAGAGTAAGGTTGGAGTGAGTTATGTGACAAGGGTAAATGATTCGCTTTGAGTTTCTGAAGAAAAAGTGCACTGGTCTCATTTTCAATCCAGTCTGAACAAAGACAGCATGTGAATAACATTTGTGTTTCTGGTGTTTTGCACTCCCATCTCTGTTATTGCTGTTACTGCTGTTAATTACCCACTTGGATTTCTTTTCACTTAGTGCTAATTCTTGGCCCTGGCAGACTGACTCACTGTAAATTGACTGAGAAAGAAATCTTTCTTTGTCCTCAGCAAATCCGAATAATTAATTTTTTTTGTCATTATGCTTCTTAGCTGACACTCTCTTTCAGGAAGAAAGAAAGGGGCATGTTTAATTAAAACAAGGAAGTGATGAAGTTAAACAACATTTCAGTCACACCTATAGTTGAAGAACATGCAATTTTTTCAGGGTAACACACCTCCTAATGTAACCTACTGCTAATGTAATGTAAGCCTGCTTTTGCAGCAACAATCTGCCAAAAGCTAAATAATTTGGAATTAGCACAGAGGAAGCTTTATGTTTGCACCTCAAAAATATCTATAATAATTCACTGAGAACTCAGGCCTGGGAAATGCCAGGCAGCTTCTGCCCCACTGAGCTGCAGTCACAGCGTTCCATGAAAACCAGAGTTTTTCTCTGGCCAAAGGGATGCCCAAAAGCAGATGACAGAGCTGTGCCCCGGTGCCCTGGGCAGCCACATTCCCCACGCAGGTGTTCCCAGTGCAGGAGGACCTGAGATCTCACGTTCAATGAGGTGGTGCTTTCTGAACATACATTATAAGCACCTCATTAGTTACGGTACTTCAGGGGACCTGCGGTAATCGTGTGGGTGTTATGGCTGGTGGCAAACGTGAGGTAGTTTGTGGTTGCTGTGGGCTGAGTGAACGGGGTGTGTGCGGGGGGACTCACTGTGCTGATGTGAGTATGGGGGGTTTTTTTCTTCCTACTTGGAATTTCTTTGGTTTCTAACAGTTTGGCCTTTGTGGCTAAGATGCTCCAGAAAATTCTCGCCTTTACTGAAGGTGTAACAAGCATCCATTTAGTCTCTACTGGCTCTTCATGCTTAGTCTCAGACTTACCTAAATCTCTTCAAAACACACAAGGAAAGATCTCCCACTTTCCAAGATGTCTGCTTCAAGAGTAAAACCTGCAGTGAATAAAGCAAGCATTAAAGTGGTTAAGCATTAATCTAAGTGGTTTAAAAGTTTCAATGTACATTTGGGTATTTCTGTGCTTAAAAAAAAGAAAAAAACCACCACCCCACTTGTGCATAAAAGTTGTATTTAAAATATCTGTCCCAAAATAGCATGCTCCCAGGTCTCGCTTCATGTGAACAAAGCATTCTGGCTTTCCTTTATACAAGTCAAGATCACTAGATGTCTTGAAGATCATCTAAATGCTCCTTTTCAGTGCCTAGCATATGTAGGCTTATGTTTCTAGCATGGATAACTGCTATAAAGCTCATCACTGTCATCACAAAAATTACCAAACTGGAAGCTGATCACTTTGGGCAGTTCCCCCTGCTCACGCAGAGCAATGTGCATACCAGCATACTGTTTTTAGGGTGGGAACCTTCCGAGCAAGAATGGTAGTTTAATGTGCTTTTTCCAGTTCCGGAGAGGCAGGGCGGGAGGAAGTGGTATGTACAGAATTCACATTGGTGCCAATGTTCAATCCTTCTCTGCTTACTGATGGGTGGCTAGAATACCTGCAGGATTCATCTATGCCAGGTGTAACTGGATTAATGTAGAAGGGGACTTTAAGGGCTTGTCTAGGAGAGAGTTGCAGGGTGCATAATCATAGAATCCTTGAATAGAATCCTGGAATGGTTTAGGTCGGAAGAGACCTTAAAGATCATTGAGTTACAAATCCCCTGCCCTGGGTGGGGACACCTCCCACAAGATAAGATTGCTCAAGGCCCCATCCAGCTTGGCCTTGAACACTTCCAGGGAAGGGGCATCCACAACTTCTCTGGACAACCTGTTCCAGTGTCTTACCACCCTCACAGTAAAGAATTTCTTCCTAATATCTTCTCCAGGCTGAACGACACCAACTCTCTCAGCCTGTCCTCATAGGAGAGGTGCTCCAGCCCTCTGATCATCTTTGTGGCCCTCCTCTGGACTTGCTCCAACAGGTCCACATCCTTCCTGCGCTGAGGGCTCCAAAGCTGGATGCAGTACTCTAGGTGGGATCTCACCAGAGCGGAGTAGAGGACCAGAATCACCTCCCTCAACCGGGTGGCCACATTTCTTTTAATGCAGCCCAGGATGCAGTTGGCTTTCTGGGCTGCAAGCACACATTGCTGGCTGATGAGCTTCTCATCCACAAATACCCATCCTTCTCAGCAGGGCTGCTTTCAATCCATTCTCTGCTAAGCCTGTATTTGTGCTTGGGATTGCTGTGATGCAGGTGCAGGACCTGTGCTGGTGGCTGGACAAGCCGTATTTGGGTATGGACATTAGCATGACTGACAGGTTGAAAGGATCTTGAAAACATTCAGGACTCCAGGAAACCAAATTACTGCATGATGTGGGTGAATTTAATGAAACAAATAAAGATGGCAGTGAAACTGTAGCCATTCTTTGTAGTGCTCCATCTGAACTGCAAAAACAGATCTTATAAAGGATGGAGAGAAGGATCAATGTAATAAACTCTAGTGCCCGTCTCATTAGGCTTGAACCAGAAGAAACAACAGGACATACTGTAGTAGTGACTCCCTTTTAGAATGGCAGCAAGGGTGCTAAGAGCTGTATTTCCATCTCTTATAAGTATAAGCACTCCTATTCCACAGGTGAGACAATAAAATGAAGACCATTAGCCACTTGTCCAGATCTCTCTTCTGGCCCTAACCAGACTTCTGAAACAACCAAGGAAAATCCTATTTCTATGTGACCAGCCCAGATTTTACATCAAATCCAAATGAATGCAGAGGAGAAAGACTCTGAAGGGATCCTTTGACCAAATGGAGTTATCACCTCCCAAGTGGAAGGAAAAGAGATGCTTTTGAGTATGATTCCTCCTTTTCTGAAGGTGATGCATAAGTGACAGACAGGCCATGACTATGTCATTCCATTGACTAGAGGGACACTACAGTGGGATACTTATTACAGATGTCTATGTTTTAAATGTCTAAAACTTTGTGAGATGAGCTGAGGATACATGATAAATAAAGTATCAGTGAAGCCTTCTCTCCAATACCAGGATGAAAAGCCCATTACATGTGCTTTGGTTTGTTTACACATAAGCACATAGTTTAAGTAGATGCTTCTTTGCACTAAAGTCAGTGGAAAGAATGCTAATGAGTTCCTAAGAACTGGACCTGATGCTTTTAAAATTATGTCATGTACTTTTTGCTGTTCAGCTACAATGCCCAAAATTTTTTAGTTATTTGAGATAAACAGCAATTTACACTCCTAAAAATTCAGTGAAAAAATGATGCAATCATAAGGGTCTTACCTACAACCAGAGGAAATTGAAATGAATGGATTTGTGTTTGTTTGAATGTCTATCACTTTCCTATGAAGATAAAAACCACAATAACTTTTCTGATATCCCATACATCAACATTTATTTTAAACTTCATTTTCAGTGAAAATGGGTTTTATCAACCCCACTCATGCCTCTGACTTAATTTGTAATGACGTTTTCTTAGGCACCACGATCTGAATAAATTGATAGAATTTCCCTACTTACCTCAAAAGCAAATAATTTAATCTTTTCATTGCAAATTCAGTGCTCTAAGCATTCCACCAACACCAAATTAAGTTCCTGGGTTGTGAATCTGACTTTACCATCTGGTTTCTGCATGGAGTTCTAACAAAAGCCTTCAGGAGTGAAACTGTGTCCATCAAAGGGTAGAATCTGGCTGCTACTACAGAAACGTGGCCTGCAGACTGTCACATCAGATGAAAGCACAGGATTCAAAGCTAATTTGGGATCCAGACATATTAACTGGAAGTAATAGATTGAAGCATACAAGAATACATTTCTGTAAGGCTAATGCGTGCTCTGATTTGTATCTTGCACTTATTGTTGACCTTAGTGAGACTTCACAAGCAAGGCATGTATGAGTACAGAATTGGTTGCTTTGTATTCAAAGCTGTGCTTTCTACACAGTTGGTAAGAAAGTGAGAAAACAATTAAGCAGTTTTTTGGGCTGGTGAAAAAGAATGAAGAAAATTATTGTGACAAACTAAATGCTCACATATGAGCAAGGACAGATAGTCTCACCTGAATGTTCTTAAAGAGCAGGCAGAGAT
Source organism: Limnodromus scolopaceus (assembly GCA_028565335.1). Taxonomy (NCBI): domain Eukaryota; kingdom Metazoa; phylum Chordata; class Aves; order Charadriiformes; family Scolopacidae; genus Limnodromus; species Limnodromus scolopaceus. Next base: position 41,068,645 of record JAOXNO010000013.1, read on the forward strand.
AATTGCTGAGGCATTATCAATCATTTTTGACACCTCATTAAGACCAGATGAATTTCCAGTGGGCTGAAGGACAGAAGAGCCAAGGTACAACCAATAGGTAAGTAGATAATAAATTGGAAAGAAAGATACATATCTTTGAGGCAAGCTTCAATATCCAAAGAAATAATAAAGGGGTTTATTCCCAGACATTACTGCGATGTCTTCCAAACGTACAGGTTTTGGGGTCTATGGGAAGGAATGCTCTCAAGTCCAAGGAGAGGGAATCAAAAGGGCAGGACCATATTAAGCTAGTAGTTCCTGACTGAGAAGTACAACAACCACTGCTGTTCACCCCTGATTCTTTATCTGTTCCCACCAAACACAGCATTTTATATTTAGAATACCAAAAAAAGAAATAGTTATGATTGATAGAAGAACCCAAGTAAAGAATTAGACACGTGCTTGCTCTGTGATGGTCAATCTAATTTAAGCACTCCCATGGTCCTGTCATAATGGGGCATGATTTTGAATACTATTACTGGATTTTGTTTAGTACACAGAGGCATGCATACATAGAGGCTAGGGGTGCAAGAATGGGCAGGCATGTCCTGGCAGAGGTAAAATAAGCCAATTCTTCATTTTTCTTGCAAACAAATCGCAGGCTGCATTGTTCCTGGAGCCCTTGAATGCCATTCTGACATTTCTTTCGACTATGGGAGTGGGTTGTTTTGGTCCATTGGTTTAAAACAGCTCTTTTGGGAATTTATTTGCTAGAATATATATGAATGTCAATTAAAAAAGAACAATAACAGAATCATTAATATATTGGGGCAGATGCTTAGTTAATATAAAGGCAATGATGCTATGCTGATATATGCAAGCTAAAGATCCATCCTATTGAAAATCCAGAGAAGACACTCGCCAACCATATTATCTATGCTTCACCGCCTAGTTTTCTGTATGCCCAAGGAAAGACAAAGAAAATCAGTTCTTTCTTATACCACTCATAGCCAGAAAATGATCTGTCATCATCAGTTGTGAAAACACTTAAAATATGGATGCAGTGTCTTCATTGGCCCCATCCTCCATGTCTAGCTTGTTACCTTGATTTAGAGGACAGAGGTTTTTTTTCTAGTGCATGTGTTTCTGACATTTATGTCAGCAGAGCTGGCCAGGGCGGTGGAGGAGAAAGTGTGTTTTACTGCAATCTCTGTTTTGATTTTGAATTGTATTTAATTTCACTTCATTTTTTAAGGTACTTTATTTTTCTACATGTATGTCTCACTATTATGCATAGACCATTAATCTAGTCTCCTGAGATCTTCAACTTTTAACATTTAGTCATTTATAACATTTTCAGACAGATTTTTGTGGATAGTGTGGTGTTAAGCTTTAAAGTACTAGAATTTCTTAGAAATGTAGCGATATGACATCACTTGGCACTTGCCAAGTGACCCTGGTACCCTTTTTCAGAAGCCAGCAGACCAGACCTGGAATGATAGCTGACATCTCAGTCTTAGTTAGGACTGTTTTAAAGCTTTATTTTATTACAAATGTAGCTACTGTTTTCATTTTGTTTCTAGGGTGGGCATTAAATTAAAAAGTGCAGCTGCTTTCAATTATGCTCTGATGTTCTGTACCAAGATAGCTTTCATTTTTCATGGGATTGCTCAGTTGCCCTGCCCCCTTCTCTACTGGCTTCTGCACTCAGAGCTTCTAAACACTTGGGAATTACGCACGGATGAAAATTAGCAGATGTGATTCATTTACCACCTCTTCTGCTTTGGTAGTAAAACCAATTCACTCTTAGGGGAAAAAAAATGATGTTCTTACAAGCTAACTAAAAATGTCTGTCCATGGGGAAATGCTGCAAGAAGTTGCTCAAGGGGATACGATATTGTTAGGGAGGTGCCACAGATAAACTCTTTGTAGGCCTAGTCCTCCCTTTTCCTCCTGTATCTCTCAGCCCGGGACTGGGGGTTGCTGAGAGAGGGGGGAATTTGTTGGTGAGATGGAGGAAGGACAGCAGGTACAGACTGCACCTGCAAGGATAGCATTCCTGTGTGAAGAGGAAGGGTGTTCCAACCTCATGAAGTCAGTACTTGCAGGAGTCATGAAGACCTACCCATATTAGGAGGGAGAGATTAGGACCTCTGCAGCTCTGACAGCACCTGGCAGACACTGAGGGATGCCCATGATGCCATTGCTAATGCCGTGGTTAGGCTGAGCTCACCACCGGTGTGGGCAGGCTGAGCAGTCCTGGGGTGAAGCACCACTACAGAGCAGCAGGAGAGCGACACAGACTCCGGGAATGACTAATGGAGCGGTAGGTTAGCATCCCTTCAGGGAAAGCAGGAGACAGGCTTTCCCATCCTCCCCCCAGCGAAGTCAACTCAGTAGGGGCTTAGGACTTGTAAGTAGGGAACATTCTGCTGTGGAAAAGAAAAGGCAGGGGGTGTTTGAATTCTGCCTATGCGCGTATGGGTTCAAAATGCTTTATTTTGGAGATGCCCAGATTCTGAACTAAGTCTTCGCTGTCTAGTAACAGACTAGCAAAGAAAACTAAACTTCCTTTTAAGGGCTTGCTAGTGTCTCAAAGTGAACCACAAACCATCCATCTTTCTTACAGGTCACAAATATCAGAAAATGCAATTCCTTCTAACACCACCTTGACTTGTGTCCTCCATGCTCCAGCAGATGTGGCACACCTACTGACACCAGAAATGCAAAGCTAATTTCCTGGGCTGGGGTAGAAGAGTATGGCTCCCACTAAAGAAAAAAGGGTGTAATTTCTCCCAAGTACCCATGCACACACATGAGGGAACAAAATGCTTGTGATTTTAAGGCATAACTATCTCTTCTGCCTGTAAAGGAGGAAAAAAATTCTGGAAAACCTTTCCTCATTGTTAACAGGATTTTTAAAGAGAAAGCAGCCTGCCCCCATGCTAAGTAGCCACATGAGCAAACAGCCATACTTTGGGCAGATGAGGAGGTTTCCCTCTTCCTTAGCAGCTGAAAAATAAGATCTGATGTATAAAATACCTCTTGTAATTAATCAACTGGCTTGTTCATACCTCCTAATCTCAAATTTGAAAGCTGTCTGGAAACCTGAAGTACCTTGAGGATAAAATAATGGGCATTAGGCTTATTTTGTAGCAAGCCAAGTTTTGAGAGTCTGCCAGCATTGGTCAGGCTTATTGGACCATACCTAATCGAAGCAGGGAAAGGCATGAGCTGAAGTCTTTGACTACCCAAAAGTTCAGAGAGTGATGAGCAAGAGTGACCTCTCCCGAGCTGTGAGATAAATAATAAATGTCAAAAAAAAGAGGTTGAGAGCTAAAAATAAAGTCCAGCTACACTGTGAACCCTAGTAGGAGCCACGAGGATCGTTTCACATTTCAACATCTTCGCAGGGAAGAACTGGTTCACAGAACACCTCACTAAGCAGGATTTTTTTGCCCCTTGCTACTCAAATCCCAGCTCCCAAAAAGTGTCATGAATGATTCAGCATGCAAGTGGAACTGGGAGGAGAACTTGCACACACTGGCTGGGAGCCATATGACCCCAAGGAGTGTGGTTGTCCCCTCACATCCATACTGGGAAATGCCACTGGCTCTGAGCAGGCAGCTGCCAGAAAGGATATTTGTGGCATCTGCTTTTTAGAGGGGAAAAAAAGACGGTTTTTCAATGAGAAATAATCTGAAGAAAGTGTTGAAGAGGTTTATTTGACTCATGCTAACAAACCATTTGATGAAACAGACATGTTTTAAATGGAGGTACTGGAAACTCAGCCCAGTTGACCTTAGAGGAATCCAGCAGAATTGCACTGCAAGTGGGTCTGCGGTAAAACATGGGAGTTCCTGGAGTCTTGTGGTGGAAAGAGAGAGATGTGGGGGCTGGTTGGTGAATCCTCTGAACCCTGCCTCCAAGCTGGGAATGGACATGTGCTTACCGTCAGGCTAAAGGCATTTACTAGGTGTGACTAAGAAAGAGAACATAAATTTTCCAGATCAAGGCACAGGTGACTTTGGTGGCTGAGGGAAAGGTGGCAGCAATGTCAGTTCTCTCCAAGCCCCAGGGTCCAAAGCTAGGGTGAAAAATGAGGACCCCACCTCAAATTTCAAAGGAAGGAGGATTTAAAAAGGTTGAAAACACTATACACAGAGCTACTGCTTTTAATAAGATGGAGCTGTCTCCCTTGCTATATGCAGAGCAACAGCTTTGAAGGTACCTTCAATCAAGGAGCAGGAGGAAGACACAGATGAGATTCAGCAGACAACTGAGACTGAGCAGCAAGGAGCTGTGGCAGGAACTGAAAAAAGGGAACAAGTCAGAGGCAACATGCAGACATGACGGTCTTTTCACAAATCCTCCTTCATGTGAGAATTTCCTTTGACTGACAGTCAGAAAGATAAAACAGGCAGGAAAATGTTGGGTATGCTCACACTAGGGATCTCACAGCAATGATACTGCAAAATTCAAGGGAGGAAGAAGAATACATGGAGCGCAAATGGCAGAGGAGGAAATTGCACAGAGCAGGGCTTTGGGAACATGAACAGTAAGCCAACACCCAGGGAAAAAGGTTTTCCCTTGGCACTGCAGATGTGTAAGCAGCGTGTTGGCTCCAGCAAATGTGTTTAGGAACAAACTTTCACACAGTTCACAGATGTCCCATTGTGATTAACCAGTTGTGCTTGTATGTAACAAGGTCCAGTCCAATATCCACTGCCACTGAAACAGATCCTCACGTCACTGATGATTTGCCTACGTGTAGCCTCCATCGCTTGCTGGCCAGGTCTCACTTCAGAGTGTGGGACAAAGGGGCCTGTTTCATGATTCTGTTAGACTTGCCATATGTAGCCATCCCCTTCTGTTTGATGCCATCAACAGGGTGCTTCTCTCTAGCAGAACTACTGCAGGTTATACCCTTATTTCACTACAGGAATAATGCATCTGTTTGGGTTCTTTCCATCACACATCTTCTGTGCGCATAGCGCTCACCTCGCATCTCCTTGCCTATGTGGCAACACAAAAAAGATATTTACAACTGACTCTTAATTTGGTCTTAGCCAAGAGGTGAAAGCAAGAATCACAACAGAAGACAGAAAATGTAGGTTGGAAAGAGAAAAGTATTTCTTTTAGGCCATGTGTTACTTCTGTATTAGGAAGCTAAGGTCCTCTTTCATGTAAAAATTCATTGGTGTTCCTTTTTTTTTGAAGTTTCTCAAAGGGTTGCTTCTGATGTCACCTACAGTGCCATTATTTACATGGCAACTCATTTGTTAGCCCATTTAAAGTACAGAAGAGCATAATTGATCAGCAAAGTTTGCAGATCAACATGATAAAAAATACATTTGTAAGGCATCCATGTGAATATTTTATAACTGTTGTCATTTCAAAAGGCTTACTGGGCAGTTTATCATTTATTTGAACTGTGTAAATTTGCAAGTCCCAGGCCTTTCTTTGGCATCAAATTATGCTCAGTCAGTCAAGTGCAAATTCCCCTCCTCTTTTCCATCACATTGTAACTACGGTCTTCCATTTGAAAGAGAATAGCCTCATACAAATAAAGTTTTATCCAACTCCTACAAATGCCAGTAAACTTGAACTAATCTTGGCTTCTGTTATACTGCTTCACAGGCCATCTCTGATAAAGACAGTATTTTTTCCCAATGAATGAAATAATGAGATGCTTTCACTGAATTTTTAGAGTTGGAAGGGACCATAGAGATCATCTAGTCCAACTCCCCTGCTGAAGCAGGATTGCCCA
>JAOXNO010000013.1:41074493-41084734 GCA_028565335.1 Limnodromus scolopaceus
CCTCCTCCTTCAAACCACCCTTTAGATACTTATAGGCATTAATAAGGTCTCCCCTCAGCCTTCTCTTCTCCAGGCTAAAGAGTCAAGACACTCGACTAGTTTTATAGCTTTCAAAAATAGCACTGCATCTCACAGAGCACGGATAGTCCCAGAGCTCTGTGCAGATTTTCCAGTGATGCTGTTATTGCCTCCTGCACTGAGCTGCAACATGACCCAGCCCATCGTCCTCCTTCAGCCACCTGATAATGCCACTGGTGACACATTGGTTCTGGTAATGTGGCAGCCCTGCCTTAAATTTATGATGCAGTTTGTAATCACAAAGCACAGAAAAACTGTACAACCATGTTATCTAAGCATCTCTGGTGCAAAGTTCAAACTGGCTTTCTTGGTTTGCCCTCAGTAAGTGGAATGAGCCTGTTGTGTTTTGATATCAATGCTGGATCAATCCTCATTTGTAATGAGCAGGAAAAAAAATCAGAAATTACTTTCAATCACTTATAAGTGCTGACCAAAGATCACTAACAAAGGCTGGATGATCAAAGCCTGGACTACCTCTCTACACTGCCTGCAGTAAGTGCTCATCAGTTAGTGTGAACGTGCGTTTTGTGCATGTGGAAGACAATGAGACAATGAAATCACATCTGCTCCTTTTCATGGTACATGACAAGTGTGACTGTGTCCCATCAGGGCCTTTTCCCAGCACTGACAGATGGCAGAAACTGAGTTGGTTGTAAGACCCCAAAAGCTAATGAAGGCAGACATCTGCAGCACAGTAGTCTGTAGCCAGGCTACTTAGCAAACTCCCTACGCAGCCAGCAGAGAGATAAGGTACTTTTAGGGACCACACCTCTGTCTTATTTTAGATGCCCTAAAAGGTGGTCTGAATCATGCTTGCAACTCTATTCGCTATTGACCAGGGACCTCCCCTGGTCACCAGGCAGCCCAGGTGACTTACATTTAGGTGGATGACTCCCATGCCTATTTTATTCAGCCAGATGAAGTGAAGCGCCACTCCAAAAGTGCACTTCAGCTGGGTAATGTCCCTAATGGTACCGGCTCTGCCTACCCTCTTGCAACCATGGCCCTTTGAGAGGTCTTTTTTAGGCACCTGAGAACAGTTTCAATTTGCTCTCCCCAATCTGAGACAACCTCTCCTGGCTGGCCCAGAGGTCCATCAGTTGCTTCTGTTGGAAATGCAGTTTGCATCCCACTGCATCAATAAAGGTGAGTCAAGCACAGTATGGGTAGCTCTAAAGGCTCATTTCATTGATGTTTACTTTTATTGAGTACATACATAACTTTCCTGCCAGCAGGAGATGGCTGTAATAAGGCCAGTCTCAGTAATATGGAGAGGGATCCTTCCAGGGAGAAAACACAATGGTTCATACCTCTTTCCCAAATTGTTTTTTGCTTCCAGCTTTCAGAAAACAAATTTCTGCTGCAGGATATTTTCCTGGTGGTTTTTCACAGAGGAGACCTTGAGAACAGACACACATTAGCTCTTCTCATTTCAGAAAAAGAAGACTGTGGTAACCGGATAGCATGGAAAAAAGGAAAAAAGAAAAAAAAGATGAGCACGACCAGCATTGCTAGAACACAGCCAGCTCCACAGCTTGGGGTAAACCCTATGGGCAGTTAAACCAAAAACATAATTACAAGCATTAGATTACCCTCACAAGCACATCCATTGGACATCTCCAAGAGACCTAAGGGGTAATAGGAGGGAAGATCTCAGCGTAGCTCTTGTCTCTTTAATCAATTTAATGCTTAAGGAGTCCACCACACCAAGTCAACTCCGGCTGACTGAAAGTTATTTTTCAAGATATTTTCTTCTTGCCAGAGATGAAGATCCAGTAACAGATTCACCATCCTTTTTTTATAATTTCTTTCAAAGATTCATACCCTCCTGTTAAAAAAATGCATCTTCTTGTACTATGACCTTTTCTGGCTTCTAACATTTGAGCTTGCTAAGTTCCCATTCTTGTTTCTTGTTGAGCTCTTCTCACTAGATTAAGGATTCACTTGTGCCCTATCTTCCCTTTTTCCCTACTCCAGCTGTTATCAAGCTACTTCAAAATAAATAGATCAAGCCCTGTCAAAATAAATCAGTTTCTCCAACTCTTCAGGCCTCAAGTTGTATCTGCACCTTTTTCATTTTCCAACACCTTTTTCAAGATGCCAGCATCAGAACTTCATGCAGTATTTCAGTTCCAGTGAAATTACTTCCCTGCTCCTACTTGTTTATCTCATGTTTACAAAGCTAGGCATTACTTTTGCTTGTGTTGCCAGAATATCACACAGTTTGCACTGTGGCAACCCCAAGACTTTTCTTGGCATTGCTGCTTCCCCAACTCTGCAGATAAAGCCTACAGTCTATGCTTGTGTATCTCAATGATATTAAAAAGCTTTAACTGATTAGACTCCATACACCCAATCACAATTTCATATAGTTGTCCTGTCCTCATCATTATTTCTATTCCACCAGCATACATGATATTCACAGATTTGTTTTAAATCAACAGGAACGTTGCATTTATTCCCAGATCACTGATGCAATTGGTTGGTCAACATTGCTTCTAGTACATACCACCACAGGACACCACTAGAAATAAGCTCATTCAGAGAAAATTTCACATTAGCAACAGCTTTGCAATCTGCCATTTAGCAAGTTCTGAATTCATCTTATCCAAGCTTTATTGACACTAATTGCTCATTTTTGCAACCTTGCCATGCAGTTGCTCATTTTTTAAAAACTCAGATTATCCTACGGCAGCAAACAGAACACATTAAACCACAGAAATCCTTTATGTCTATGCAACAGTGTTTATCAGCCAAACATGTAATTCCCAATAAAATCAGGCTGTTCTGACAAGATTTATTTTTTTAATAGCATCATATTAACTGTCATGAAATTATATTCCCACCTCTTATCTCGATTAGCATCTTTAATAATTAAATCTTGCTTCAGTTTTTCCGTTATTTTGCAAGGGACATATGTCAGGCTAGCAAGGTGATTACCTATATTAACCCATTTTTCCTTTTTACTGTACCATCACAAGATGATTGAAATAATTCGCTGTATTTCTCGATGCAAGTTATTCAGGTTTGAAGCTTTATAAACATTCAACTTAGAGAGATGGTAGCACCTTCGCTGCTTTCCAGTGGACTGGAAAACATTTAAGGTGGCATAGGCATATCACCTGCTTTTCTCTGAGTACACAGCAGACAACTCCTTTCTTTCTTCTGTCACAGTTATGAATGGTTCTGTTTTCATTTTGCAAAGGTGATTTTTTATTATTTCTTTCCTTTGCTTGTACTATAGCTCAAAAAGTCCTTCTTGTCCTAAACCTGGAAGACATTTTTTCTGTACTTTATTTACATTCCTTCATGCATTTTCTACAATGCTTAAATTCTAACTGATAGCTTTTGTCTTCCCCTCTTAACACTTTTACATAGTACTAACTCTGTGGCTTATATTTACTTCTGTATTACATTAGGAGGTTTAGAGCAGGTAACCAGTATACCTGTATAAGAACAGCAATCCAGAGGGAGTGAAAAGATTAACAGCACTTCCTCTGTCACAGTCTGAAAGAAAAGAGCATCTCGAACCACTCCTAGCACCCTAGTCGTTGGCTTTTCTGGCCCACCCAAGCCATGTAGAGCATCCAACACCATACTACCCTTAAAAGGACAGATGCCATAAGAGCAGGGGGGTTCAGATTTAATATACTGCAAGGAGGGAAAACTTCTGGGTTGAAACCATTGCTTCATGTTCTCCACAGCCCTAGACTAACTGTGACTCTACTGAGGACATTGAGGCCAACTTTTCAAGGTTTCTGTCTTAAGAAAATTAAAATATTGCAAGGATCCTAGAGCTTGGAGGCCTGAGCATTTGCCTGTTGAGGTTAGGAGTTAGACTAGTGGCTGAAAGTTTTGGGCAATGACTGAGATGCAGTGAGCTGTGCAGAGCTGCCATTACATCTAGTGTGGTGGAGCAGCTGGTAATCAGTATCATGGAGTAACTCAGGTGGGAAGGGTCAGGAGGTCCAAGCCCCCAAGCTCAAAGGAATGTTAGCTCTGAACTCAGAGCCAGTTCCTCAGGCATTTGTCCAGTTGGGTCGTGAAAAGCCTCCCAGGATGGAGACTGCATGCACAAACTTTTGGGGCAGCCTGCTCTGCTGCCTGCCTGTCCTTGCAGGGAATTTTTTTTTCCTTATATCTAGTTGGAAACTGACTGTCTGTTGTCCACCGGCCATGTCCTACTATGAACAACCTGGGGCAATCTTTTCAATTACCTCCCTGTAGGCATCAGACATCTGCTGTTAAGACCCTCCAAAGCATCACATCTCCTTGGAAGATGTGCTCACAGCCTCTCCTCACATTGCAAATGCTCCTGCCTTGATCACCTTGGAGGCTCTCTGCTGAATTTGCTCTAGGTCATCCTTTCTTGGATTGCACGAGGGGCCAAGGCTGGACGCAGTACTCTAGATGGGGTCTAAAAAGTGCTGAGTAAATGCTTTCTTCAACTAACTGCTCTCTTTCAGCCAGAATCCTTTTTCTCCACAGCATCTCCAGGTCCCTTAAGTGGGTTGTTTGTACCCTGCCTCCATTTTCCGTGTCATTGCCACTTCAGTACAACGATTTGTTGCCCTGCTTTTGAAACTCACACAGCTCTGCCTTGCAGTCTGCCTGAGTAATCAGCATTCAGAAATAATAGCAATATTTTGAACAGATGAGAACGGGTCTGGTTTTGCTAATGCTAACTGCTGTGGCAGACTATACAGCAGAAACCAAAGAATATCAAAAAGCTCTTCCATCCCTTCCCAGAACAGAGAGTAACAACAATGGATCAGTTTCCTACAGCAGCAGCCGTGGGGGCTTTATCTGTGCTAAGAAAATATGCCCTCTCTTCCCAACCTACAGCAATTTGTATCAAGGAAAGCCTCTCAGCACTGCCTTGTTATTTATTCTGCCTGCACGGTCCCTGAGTGCGGTGGCTGCCGCCAAAGGCAGACTCAGCACGAGGCATTGCCAGAGAATGTTAAAAGCAGAAAAAGTCCCAGGAGCCACACAAACTGATGCAAAAATGTACATTCTCTTCCCACTCCAGAAAAAAACAGTGACTGTTAGTTGCTCACAGACTTCACAGAGCGTTTAGGCTAAAGAGCCCTGAAAAGTCAGGGGAATAATTCTAGATGTTGTGAAAATGGGTATGATTGCACACACAGAATATTGAACATTTCATTTTACAGGGTTTGCCTGCATCACTCACTACAGCAGCCAAATAGTCTTCTGGTATCAAGACCAGACTTGCCTACTAGGCAAGGAGCAAACCTCCCATCATGGCTTCCAGTTTGGTGAGCTCTGAAGCACATATGCACGAGTGAGTGTGCCCAGTATGCCATAAAAGCAATAATTGATATGGGAATTGGCTACTCCTGCAAGCTCATGGAGAGAACCTGTCATGGAAGGACTGATTAACTTCACTAGTTAGAGTGAAGTAGTGAAATATTTATTAAGGTGAAACAGTGATTTAACAAAATCAGTAGTAAGTGCAATAAAACCAGTAGTAAATGTGATAGTGTTTTACGAGATTCGATGTCAAGGTACACTCTATTATTTACTGCATAGAGGACAGGGTCAAACAAGCTGTCAGGGAGACCCTCCCGTTGAGTCACGAGGTTCAGAAAGGACCCCCTTGCTTCCTAAACTCCTTCTCGGAGAGGAGTCTGGATGCGGTTGGATCCAATCCTAGTCCCAGACTTGGTCAGTGGTTTATGTCTAAAGGATTATATACGCGCAATCAATCTTATATTACTTAGCTAAGATTTCAAAGTTTAGCATGCTGTTAGTCACTTACCAAGAATCTGTTCCGACAAGGAATCTATCAACCTTGAGGAGTAGAACCTTAAGCGAGCGTCCTCACAGAAGGGGAGATCCTGGCGTGCAGCCCGCTGCCATGCAGGAGAGCTCAAAGGGCTCTTGGGCTGTCCACTACTATACAGTAAAATAATTGACCTATAGTCATATTCTTATCAGAAAAAAATTTTGTATTTTGGCTATGTTGCCAGCCATCCCCCAAAGTCCAGGTGCAAGTTATCGCAACTGATGTTGTGATGGCCATGGTGGCCAAGGCCCGGCCGGGGGTGGGAAACAGGGAGAGCACACCACCACACCCTACCCCATAACAATAGTAACAATATTAACTTCTGGGTTTAAACCAAGCTATGAGTGACAACCATCCCTCATCTGCCTTTCTCTTCTGAATATTTTTTCAATGGTTAATCTTTATTCCACAAACATAGTTTTCCTCTTTTATGCTCTCTAATATTCTGCACCGTTCTTTGTAAAATTCTTCTTTTTGCCCGGGGACATCATCTGCTCTGTAACTTCCAAACTGTTGTATTTGCCTTGCTGGGACATTCTAATTTTCTACTACTTCCTCAGACATACAAAGCCCGACTCCCATTTCATTTCCACCAATTTGTACTACTGTTAACTACTCTCCAATGAATTCTCTTATAGTTCATATAGTGATACAAAAGGAACTCTACACAACTGAGTTGTCTCTGCTTCAGCTGCCATTACTCTTTGTAACTGCCTCCAAGTTGTTGGTTGTTTTTTGGGGACTGTAGTCAGATGGGCATCCTTCTAAATAACCATAGAAAGATGCGCTACCCAGTAGCTGTTGAATAACTGAACGCCATGGGAATATTACTTATGGAAAGAAAGGCTTACAAATTGAACGGCTATGAAAAATGGAAGAATAATAGAACCCTGTTGATGCAGATTAGAGGGACTAATGACTAAATTTTATGAAAGATGAGAAATATTCCCGAAGTGATCATTTGAAACGAATAGAAAATACCTTCTCCTTCAGAATATGAGTCCCTTTCCATCACACGCCTTTCTGATAATTTAGCCTCAGACTTTGTTATTTCAGGAAGCTACATATGTAAGTATGGAAAGTAAAGACCTTTGAGAAGTAGTCTTATCCATGGATCTGCATTATGAATAAGAAATATGTGAGCCTGCATATTGCTCTTTCTTCATACATATCCAGTAAATCACCGAGAAGTAAACTTCCAGGGGAATTTATCTATAACCTAAGTCATTCCTTGGACAAGCAGTGAACAATCTGGAGACAAAAAGACTTGTCTGCATAAGACATTCATTGAATAGCAAACATAGCCTCCAAAACAGCAGCATGTTCACAGGCTATTCACAGTAAAGACAAAGGGTTGATTCACAGTCAGGACAAAGATAATTGGGCACCACAGCTTGTTCAAGCAGCTGTGAAACAAAGGGCCTATGTGGAGACTCAGTTTTAACTATTTTACCAATAAATAAAATACCTTCTGTACTGACACAAGAGTCCCTGGGTAAGCATCCCAGGTCTTTCCTTCTGCATTGGCCTGCACTTGGATTATAATGAAAGAAAATACAAAATGAAAATAATTTCTTAGAAGCACAGAACTGGCATATAGTAAGAAAACATGAGTTATCGTCTTGTGCAGTTATATCAGCGCTATTTCCAGTTTGTTTTTGCAAAGTCTTTGATAATAATTCCACTGCTTGAAGATGCACAACTGGGCTAAACTTTCAATAACTTTTTCCTGACTTAAGTTTATGCATATTTATAACTGTTGTACTTACACATTTCACATATCACAGTCCATAATACAACAGAAGTTAAATGGTTAAAGAATTTTCAAGGTTGATAGAACACATCATTTCACATAAAATTTGTACTCTCTACAATAATGCAAGTCAACAGATGGCTGCTTTTCAACTGGACAAGACTACAGAAATTCCTTCAAGAATACATACAGATTCCTTCAAGAATAAAGAACTTGCTCTACAGTCACTACGCTTAGTGGCAAGAACGAGACGGAATGAATGGCTATGTACTTGCTCTTAACGTATTTCAGTGACTACTACGTTTTTGAAGAGTATTAGCAAATGATCACACAGTTTCATTCAAAGAAGAGTGAGATCCCTACACTAGAGAGAGGTTAGTCTATTCCTCAAGGCAGTTATGGAGAATACAGATCCTGCAGTGACGGGGCTGGAGTAATATCTGGATACTTCAACACCTATTCTATAGCATATCAACGGACCAATGGAGAAACCCATCCACTATGTTATTCAGGACCACAGAGTATGACAGAAAGGTAGTTGCATCAGTTTTCCAATGAGAAAGCAAGTGTTCCCCAATTTCCAACTACATGTGCCAACTAAATTGCGTAAAAGGAAAATCCTAGCAATTCCCAATGTTGATGTATTAGCATTGAAATGCTAATATGGACATTAATTAATGTTAAATTAGTTACAGTGGAACAAAAATTACATCAACATAAAAATCAAAAGAACTTAGCATAATTTGCCACTTAAGATAAATATTTCTGCTTTACATGGGAATTGTAACAAATGATTTTTATGTCAAGTTAATTGATGTCAAATAACAGTGAAATACCCTTGGAAGTGAATATTACATTCATGTTATTTCCAATAAAAAAAAATTAATTGTATCATATGCTGTTAACATAAGAATAAGATTGCCACAGTCTGTACACTGAAACTCAAAATACTGTAGCACACATCCAGGGTACAGCAATATACACCCATCCAGAAAAAGGGTGAAAAAAATTTCAAAAGCTCGACCTACATGTTCATGTATTTGTGAAAGTACTCGTCATCCCAAATGGAGGTTTTCCCCTCGGTGAACAATGGATATTGTCTTAAACCACCTAGAAATATTCTACACCAATGGGTAGTAGGTCAAACGAATCTCTTACTGCTACAGCATTTTGCCTTCTTCAAGTAATGATTATCAAAACCACATTCTAGTTAATATAATTTCTTCCTTGTAGTAGAAAAAAATTAAGGTGTTTATTTTTTTCCCTTCTAATAACTCTTATGAGTTCTAGATAAGTTTTCAACAGCTGCTGAGGATAAGAAGAATTGCAATAAAGTTAAATAAGCATTTTGAAATACTCTATATCCTTAACGGTAGAAATGTAACCTGTCTTATAAGCAGTATCTATATCTCATACGTAGTTTGACTGCTCTTATATAAAGAATCCACAAACAAAAAAATTCTTCATCTATGCATCTACTTGCTTTCAAAGTACAGCATCTTGAATACAAGACGCGTGTCTCTGAAAGAATTTGCATTATTAGTATATTTGCAGCAATTATTCATGAAATGTAGAATTAATTTGATGCAACTCTAAAATAAGTATCCAAGATACATGAGATAAATCAACACCATTTTCAATTGACTGTAGAGACAGCCTAGTCAGAATTAGGCAAGTCAGATCCCACTTTCACCTTAGAATTTTTCAAGTAAAAGTGAGGCCTCCAAGACTTTTCCAAGCCTAGTTTTGTTAGAATATGTAATTTCTTGATCCCTCTTTCAAAATTCTGGTTTACAGTCCTATAGGCTTTAGTGAGCATAAGTGATTAATGAATCTTAATGTTCAGGTGGAAAAATAGAATTACCTAGCAATGGGTCAATACATCAAAATGTATTTTGATTGCTTGGAAGAATTTAAGGTTGGTTAAGGAGAACCGCACACACTGAAAAAAACCAATGCACTGCCTGTAAAAACATTCTCATTCACTTCTTATTCAAGATGTCACATTTATTTTACCATTGTACCTGCAAGAATGAAGAACTGATCTCCCAGAACCCCTCAAGAATAAGTTATGGTTTAATGATTAAGTTTTCTGCTATTTTTATTGGAAATAAGAAACACCGTTAAACTAACATTAAACTATATTCCTCACAAAATATTTTGAACAAGACACTGACCTTTAATGCTGACTTGATTTTCCCCTTCGTTTTTATTCCACTTAGTAAATTATTCCATTTTAGAATCTTCTCTTACTTGGCAATATGAAAACTAAGAGCTAAAAATAGATCCAATTAGAGAGATTTCTGTAGTTGCATTCTATCAAAAAATTCTGTCATAATGAACCGAAAAAGCACTCTTTACTCAGATAAAGCAGCTCTTTATCACCCTAGCACGTAACTATAATAGATTAACATGTTACTATTTTTTAGAATAAACCTCAACGGAGTAGGCTTTTAAATCAGTATAGACACTTCCCCTTGCAAATTAAATTTGTTTTTGAAAAACGAACCAAAATGAACCTGACGGAGAGCTTATGGGTCAGGATTAAAGGGACCACAGGGGCAAGTGATGTTACAGTTGGGGTCTGCTACAGACCACCAG
>JAOXNO010000013.1:41092735-41118215 GCA_028565335.1 Limnodromus scolopaceus
AGCAGCCAGGATGGAGCACCCATTTCCAGCTTGTGGCGGGGTAATGCTGGCTGCCCCTAGACATAGCCTCTCCTTCCAGCCTGCCCAGGGCCTTGCTCTAACTGGTTAGAGTGTATTTCCCAGCTTGAGTCCCAGCAGGAGACATTACACTTCGCCCTTGTGCATTCCCACAATAGATAAACTAAAAGTGGGTTTGTTTTTTTTCAATCTCTTTTAACTCTGTGTAGAGTTACTGGATACTGTAGAGGTCTGTTGTGGTGTCTGAATTGTGCTGTAGGTCTTGTGCAGTGCCAATATTGGAGTGGGCCATGAAGCTTCAGTGAAGTCAGTGGAAGCAGGATGTGTGTTTGCTTGAGAAAAGACCAGACAAGTAAAAGACCAGTTAGGACAACTGTCTACTGTTACCATGACAGAGGACCTTCTGTTCCTTGATGGCAGTGAAAAGCACCTGCCAGTGTCATTGGAAATGTGGTACTGCCATGGAAGTGGCAACAATGCAGCAAAAACCACCATCTGAAGGAAACTAAAGCAGAGGAGGAACATGGGTGTTTCTCTGCATAAACACACGCAGCAGAGGGCACATGCTGTTCGCACACAGAGCGACTCACCCCACCGCGCCGGCTGCTCCCCGACCCAGTGCGGGTCTGACCACTGGTGGTGAAACAAAAGTCCTCCTCCCACGAGTGCTTGCTGCCGTCAGCTACAACGTGGCTACAACAAACAGCAAACTGGTGAATCTGACATCAGGGACCGGCAGTGACTGATCAGTGTTTGTGCTTGGTACGCTTACAGCCGTGCCAAACCAGCTGTTTTCTGCCCGTCGCTGCTATTTGCTCTCTCCAGCTCATTAGCTGATGGTCAACACGGACCGTAGTAGTACAGGGCATGGCTCTGTGTGATGGCTGCACTGGTCTCATGTCTCAGCTGCTGCAGGTGTGGAAAGGGGCCACTATTCCCCTCTCTCCCCTGCTGCCACCTCTGCCCACCAGGGAGCCATCCTGCCCCTCCTTGGCTCCCCCGGGGGACCGGGAGTGCCCAGCCCTGGCAGCCAGGGCAGAGGCATTCCTCTCCTTGTCCCCTGGAGGCTGGATAAGCTTAGCTATAACCTGAGACTTTACTCTGGGGACACCAGGAGCTGCACAGCAAGCTTTAGTTACATGCAGATAAGCCAGAAGTCACAGTAAATTGTGCATGAAATAAAAACTGACCCCAAGGTGGCGGTGGCAGGGTCAGCCAACTGACCCAGCCTCACTGGGGCTCTTTAGCTGCATCCTAATGCAACTACAATTTCCACAGCCTCCAGCTCAACAATCCCTCCTTTGATGTGACTCAGTGATCTTTTCAGGTGGTTTATTCCACAACCTGATCTGCTTTAGCACCGAGAAAGGTTTATACCTGACCTGAATCTCTGCTTCTTTACACAGAGCTGATGAGCCTTCATTTTATCCCTTACAGTTTTGGGTAAGCGAAACTGTTTTTCTCTAGCTTCTTTTCACATTTCAAATGTTTGTACAGCATTATTATCTTCCTCTGGATTTTGATTTTTTTATTGAAGTGATATGAGAGAGGAGAAGAGAGGACATACCAAGAGAGCAGTAGATAGAGATCTCCATAGAAAGTTAAGGGAGAAACTGAGCATGTTGCACTATGTATAGTATGTGTATAGGTCTATGTCAAAGTAAATACATGTACGAGGATGCTTATGTTTATATTAAAAAAAATACACAAACGTAAATAAACACAAAATATTTTTCATCATAAAAATACTTCATTAATTAATTTCTCTTTTAATGTTACACAAAAATGCTTCCCCCTACAAAAAAAAAAATAAATCTTAATAGTCTCTAAATGCAGCCAAGCTTCAAGCAAAACAGAGCCTCTATGAGAGAGGAGCTAGGAAGAATTTTATTGCCTTACTGCCACTTACTGACTTTTGTGAGCCTTTTTTTAGGAGCAGCTGGTCCTAGAGCAGAATACCGGTGCAGATGCCTCAGCAGCCTGATCCTGTATGGCAAGCTTTATCTCTCCACTTATAATCTAATTTATGCATCCTCAAGAATAAAATACTATTTGAATGCACAGCAAAGGAGTCGCAGAGCATAGCAGTACGGGCTAGTGCATGAGCAGAAGCCCTGTAATCTTCATTGCCCGTTTGTCGTAACTTCCCCAGCTCATCTGTGAGCTTCCTCAGCCTGTGTCGAGAGAGGCACCCTACCAGACACCAGCTGCCCAGTGCTTCCCACAAGGGTGGGATAAGTGATGACAGCCTTGACTGCTGCTCACATCCTGATCAAACAGAGGTAGGGGATGGTGCAGTCCTGGGCTTTATTCACCCTGAGCCTGCATCCCTGTACAACACAGAGGACTCGCACCCAAACGCTTCATAAAGGGTGAACAGAGCTCAGACCCACACTTAAAATATGGCTCAGGCATACACCAGGCACTTGCTATGGGCTTGTGTAGGCTACAAGCTTTGTGTGACCAGGCAGGTCTGTGGGTTGCAGATACCCAAAAAGTTCTACACCTCCCTTTGGGGCCAACTGCTGACTGCCGACCGCCTGCCTTCTCCCTTGCAGAGCTTACCACCAGAGCCCTTCTCCCAGGAAATTCATGTCTACGTTCTTAGCTGAGCTTCTCAGATTTTGAACTGAAAAAAAAGGTCACTGTCACACCACTCCCTGTGTATGAAGAAAGGCTCAGTGGTTTCCTTTCTGTGAAGCCTGAAATGCATTTCAGGACTTGAAAACTGCTGCAAAACCAGCAACCCTCCCTGTGACTTAATTTTCAAAGGCACTGACTTAACTCCCAGAAGGCAGGGGTAATGCTGGCTGTAATCAAGAGGGCTGTGCCTGAGAAGAGTAAGAATTCCCCCCCAACTAATTTTTACTGCATGGGTACGTGAGAGCAGAAAACCCTGCTGAGAGCAAGCGGATAGAAATGCCCCCTGGTATGAGCGGGTCTGCCCTAGTGGAACAGATCCACAACTGCTTCCCACCAGCTTTACTTCAGTGTAAATGTACTGAATAAAAGAGCTGGTCTCTTCAATCTCAATAAGCTTAATTTACCTGTATCTCCAGCAGCTAGTTACTGTTTCAATGCTATGATGCTAATTAGTTTTCTTCAACCCTAAATGGCAAAAATGATCAGAGGGGAAACCTGTGGGGAAAGTAATGATTTCCAGCTACTGAGAGTCCCCGTTCTGAGGGAATCATTTGCCATGTCTGGAGCTGTGGCAGGGAAACAGGTGAGAGATGGCATTTCCAATCACCAGCTTCTGAAAGGCAAACTGAGAGCAGCCTGCCTGCTAAAACCTGGTGAGGGCTAAATTATGCAGAGAAGAAAGGAGGACCATATCATTTGCACAGCATGCCTTATATTTTTTTTTCTCCCTCTCTCTCTGTTCTCTTTCTGTCTCAGCAGCCTTCTCTGGCAAAATATTGAAATACAATCCTTCCTTCTGAGAACACAGTGAATAATTGTATTCTAGACAAATTCAATCCCAGGAAAGACACTGATCTTAATGACAGAGTAGCTGGTTGAACAAAGTCCCAATTAACTTTCTGGCCCAATAATCCAAAGTTTGCTGTTAAAATTTTCACCAGAAGATGCTGGCAGAGAAAGGCAGACGTTTTATAGCAATCATTGCATGAGACCATTCCCTTAAAAACATGCTTTTCAGTAACAAGGGTGCTTCTCTGGCTGGTCAGAGCTTGCACATCGCTGCAACTGCCCTTCACGTTTGCATTTTGTCAAGATAAAGCTGCTGCCAGAGCATGGGCCAGCCAGCAGCACGGCGTGCAGGGCAGACGGCTGGTGTTGTCACCCATCTCCACCCCCTCTCCCATGGCAAATGTCAAATAAGGGAGAACTGGGAAACAGATTTGAGTGACAGAACTATTCCTGTTTGCCTTCTGTGGAGCTTGGTACCTCTGCCTCCCCTCTGTTAGCGGCTTGTCTGGATTTATTTACTTTTTGTGCCTCCCCAAACCAAGAAGAAAGGTGGACTTTCAGGCCTGAGCTGACACTGCACCTAATTTACTACCTGTTTTCTCCATTGACAAGGGTATCTGCATTAGTGCTTTTTAAATAATGGTTCTCTATTATATATTTATGTTAATTATTATTTTCCTTTAAATTTTAAATTTATCTATATTGAATATCTCTTTAAAGAAAAAACCCCTGCTTTTCCTAAGGTTGATAGATTCCTCTGCAATTTTGTCATCTTACCTGCATTTTTATTCCTGTTGCTTGTTCAATAACAAAAATCGACAGGACTGATGAAAGAGTTTGGCCACTTAAGGGATGGTTTCAGTATTGCTAAGAGAGCTGCCGAGAAACAAACAAGTTTATATTTGATATAATTCCATATTAACAGAGGTTGACCTTATCTGAGGGCAGCCTTAAAAGGAAAGTCTGTTCAGTCCCAGGCTTGAGAGTAAGCAGGCAAGTGGTCCTTATGTAAGTAGTAATAAGTGTTTACAACATTGCTCAGACATCTTCATTGTTCTTAGCTGTACTTTTGCAATACTTTTGTTTGTTTAATTTCCTTTCTCTACTGTAATCTTAATGTAGCCATAATGGATTTGATTATATGTTGTTGCTCTTTCTTGGCTTATTACAAACTGCTGGCAAACACTCCAGAGCTCAAATGTGCTCCTGCAAAATCAGCTGTTTAATAACGCCAAATAACAAACACGTTCTTGGAGAATAATCTGTAAACCAAACAAAGGGGCACATCCCTGCACTATGCTAAATGAGCATACTGCCTGCAGTCAGCAGCATGACTGACAGATGAAGAAAAAGGGCAGTAGTAGAGAAGACTGCTTTCTGAAGCTTACACAAAATACTTTTTTCTACAAAGCGTTCACCACAAATGTAGCAGAAATGCTGTGGAATAGTATATAGAATCCATGAAAACTTGTTTGAGATGACCTGGATGTCCCATTTAACCCCTCCTGTGAATAACACCCTTGTCCCAAAGTTACAGCAGTACAAAACATCACAGCCTGTCTCTGCTTTTCTGCTCCTGGAAGGCAACAGGTTCAACAGAAGACCTTCAGTCAGGTCTTGAATTCTTCTGTTGGTTCCTACTTCAGTATC
The DNA here is from genome assembly GCA_028565335.1 of Limnodromus scolopaceus. Lineage (NCBI taxonomy): Eukaryota > Metazoa > Chordata > Aves > Charadriiformes > Scolopacidae > Limnodromus > Limnodromus scolopaceus. The sequence continues at coordinate 41,097,836 of JAOXNO010000013.1, forward strand.
ACATCAAACAAGCTGCTTATTTTCAATACAAAGGCCCTTAGAGCCTTGCCTCAGAAATGAGGAGTCTTTCTGTACATATCTGTGTGTATGTATGTATTATTTTTGTTTCTGTCTCAGGGTTAGTCTACTTTAGGAGGCTCCATCACTCAGTTGTTAGGTGAGAGTCTTGATGTTTTCTGTTATATCAGAAGCATCCACAAAGTGTTGTGGTGTCTTACTGCATATGTGGCCTGATATGCTCAAATGCTCAACATGCTGCCCAGGTGCTAAGCACAGGGAAACCCCTTCCCACCCCCCTGGTTAGTGCTTTCATCATGGGATGAGAGGTCAGCCTGGAACTGGGTTTACAGAATCCCTCTGTTCAGATAGAGAAAGAGCAAGCCACAGAACATCTCTGTAGTCTTCTCATGCAAAGACTTTTTGTAGGACCAGGGTCCCAGGGGTGTTTAACTGTCAATACCAAGCAAGCAGAGTGAAAAGGGAAGCTGAGTGCCCTCAACTCTTGCCAGAGTCAAGCCAGGGAGACAGATGCCTGTTTGTGAGCCAGTGGGTAAGAAGATGCCAGCACTGGGATCTGTAGTAGCTTTGTGAAAAAGCCAACTCTTCAGTTCCGTTGCATCTTTTCTAGGCACCCATAACAAGCTTTCATTTGGGGCCAGAAACAATACTGTGTTCAATCCTTCCTTTTCCTTTCTAATAACAAAAGAAAAAATAATGCATTTATTTATTTATTTGTCTCACTGCTGAAACAACTTTGACAGCTCCACCACATTCACCTGCTATCCCTTGTCTTGTAAGCTCTTTGGACCACAGAGAGTTTCTCTCTGCAGTGTTCCTGATTGCCACAGTAATAAGAAAAGAAAATAGTAATTATAATCTGCTGGGGTTTGTTCACAATAGTAAATAGACGCTGAATGTTTCCTCAAGTGAACAAAACTGCCATGTCTAGCTTTTCAAATTCTTCGATTTGAACTAATCACTCCTAGAGTCATTTTATGTGTATATCTGTGATTTAGACTTGCATCCCTGTGGAGGACATCTTGCAAGCACAGACTGAAGTTTATTTGGTAAAACACGAGCGTGTGTACTCCTCGTGCTGAACTGGCCCTTCAGGGAGCAAGTGATGGCTGCCCAGTCACAGCTGGGTGACTCTGTACTGATTAAATTGAGGTATATTAATGCTAACTGTTCTTCTAATCTGCTGTCATTCATACTGAGTCTGAGCAACGGTCTGAACTACGTGACTGCATTCCCTGGAGCAGAGAGCCCCCTGCTAAAAGGATTGGGACTATAGGGCCAAAGAAGGATTTCTTCAGCCCCACCTGCCTGACCCAGCCAACGCAAAATCATGCATGAGAAAAACCTCAGCACATTGATTTTATAGACATCGAAGTGTTTTCCAAACAAATCCATGCAACCATTGAGTCTTCCCCAACATTAGTCCTGACATTGTGGTGGGTTTATGTAGCACAGTGTGTAAATACTAAAAAGTCACCTCACAGCAGGCCGAACTGTGTGAAACACAACTGGCCATCAGTAAGACAGACATGTAGAAGGTCAAAACACCCAGAAGGTTTCTTACTATTTAAAATACTTTTGGAATAGAGGTCAGGCATACAGTCATTCTGAAAAGAAAATCATCCAGACCCCAGGGTGTGAGCACACTTCTGTATAATGCTGGCACAAACAAATACCAGCGTGTCTCTATAAACCCCAGAAAATCTCTAACACCTACAAATGGCAAATGTACCATGACCAACTTTATTCTGCAGCATTTGCAATACCTGACGCCTCTGTCACCACCACCCAGTATTTTCTTATCAAGGCTGTCTCTGAAATCTGGAGAAGCTGTGTTTACCTGCTCACTCAGGAGATCTGGCTGCGTGGTATGAGGCAATGCTTGCTCTACAAAATGCTGCATTAGGTTCCAGTCTTCCCTGGTGAAGTTCAGACTTGGTTTTGACCTGCTGTGCCAGATGGGACGTCGCCTCTTGTTTGTGGCCAGAGGAGCTGAAAACAGACAACTTCTCTTAACTGGGCTCTTGCAAGAACAAGCATTGGAAAAGGAACAAAAGAACCTTTTCATCTTACAGAGATGCTGGAGGCCCACTTGAATTAGAGGGCTTACCTTTGGAGGTGCAACTATCCAGACAGTGTGCTACATCCCCTCTATGCATGCACGGTCTTGTTCTTCACATGATCAAAGGTAAAGACAGGATGACCCACTTGGCTGATCTTTGTCCAGGTGAGACCAGAGCAGTTTATGGTCCTCCAGCCTATATGGGGTAAAATTTTACTCATTGACACTCAATGGAAAAACTGAAGCTTGTTTCAATGAGATTGGTGCTCTTTCACTGTGTTTTCCTAGAATCACAACCAAGAAATTGTACATGGAGCTCTATGAATACACAGCAATGCCTACAAAAATACAGTACTGAAAAACTGAAGAGCTTCTGTCTCAGAAAATTTTGTGCAAATCTTTCCTGTTCTATTATTTTCAGTAACTGTCATCTGATCAAAAGTACAGCTTTACAGACTAAAATGTATAGAATTGAAGGAAGCCAGCATATGCTATTTTAGTGAGTGTATTATCTAAAGTAGGCCTTCCATCTGTTTCAGACCTAATTATTACATCATCTTTATGTAGCTTGATTTACAATGAGTGAATTAAATGCTTATGTGAGTGCTTCATACAATGTGAAACACAGCTGTGACATTTTTAGAGCTAGAACAGGGCAAAATGTTCTAGACATAGTGAATTTCATTTTTCTATTGTGTTTACAAAAATATTCCTTTGTAGCAAATATTTTTCCCACTCCCTTAGTAATACACAATTGTATTTTGAAGAACCATACAGCATCCATTTGGATTGCAATAAAATACCGAATATTATCTGTCAAAGAAAAGACTGTGAATTTTGTGATCAAAACAGCAGTCTCTATTAAAAGCATTCAGCTGGTTCTTCCTAACCTAACTGTTGCCAAACAAAGGCAGATTAAGATTAATTGCAGTAATTAAACAAAGGGACAGGCTACAGCATTAGTAGCAGCAATGTATCACATTTGTTGTTCCCAGATACTTTATTTAACAGGAAAACAGAAAATCACATGAGCTCCGGTCTATGTTATGCAAATTTTCTATAAGGATTAACTCTTTAGCCAATACTCAGGTACAAGGTATGTGCACGTATAGTTTGCCATAATATATCTTTCTTTAAAAATCCCCTTTTCTGGTAAAAGCAAGACAGATTTAGAACATATTTCTTGATTAGATTACAACCCTCTAAAATAGTTTAATGGGAGCAATTTTTTTAACTACCCATTTTTGTCTTGGGTTTTAAAATTCATCTGACAAGTTGTAGTGAAAGGAGAGGTAGAATATAGATTAGGGTCTAGCAAAAGCTCCTGTTTCAAACAGAATAAGGAATAATCACAATTTTCTTCTCACTTTTCTCCTATTCAATTTTTTTTCGCTTGCTTTTGCTTTGGGATTGGGTTTTGGGTTTGGTTCTTGCTTGTGTGTTTGCTTTAAAAGAGCATGCACTCTGCCTGAAGCCAGTTTTGGTCACCTTACGGGTTCAGGTTACAATGTCACCAGGCTCACAGCAGGACACTGCAAATTAACTGTATTGCATTTAAAAGACTTGACTGTATACACATTCTGAAAGCCAAGATACTTGGTGTCGTTTCCTCAAGATGGAAAATAAAAGACACCTAGAATTTAAAATCGTGCTCATATTTAGGATGGTCCAAGGCACATAAATTGTCTTTGGCTAATAGTGTATGGGCTCAGCATAAGTCCTATGCACCGCCAAGCCTCCTGCTCTCCTGGGACACTTCTTCCCACCGCTCTTTTACCCACACAACACAGTCTCTGCTCAGCAAGACATGACCAGAGGTTATTTCAATTGGAAAAAAACCAACAACAAACCCAACCCACACAATTCATCTTATGCCCACTGCAGTGTGGCATAGACATACCCTGTTTTGCCAGCATTGGCTTAGCAATTTGTCATTAGAAGAGAAATAAACAGGTTAAGAAATCAATAAGCAGTTTTGCAGGCAGAAAGGTAGCAGAAAATAAACAGAGCTCTATTCTAGGAAGAAAACGTATTTTCCTCAGTTAAAGCTTTGAACTGGAGAGTGAACCTGATGCTGGGAAGCAAACATTAAACGTATATGGGGAGGGGGAATATGTGCCTTGCAAATAATTTCCCATGAATAGCTGCCTGCTCTGACATCTTTTGATTGAGCTATTTCTAGAGCTAACCCTCTGCTTGTAAATGCTGATGCTAATCTTGTTTCAGAAATGTTTCATCTTGGCAAGGCATTAATAAACACTGTACCAGAAAATGCCTGGAGTCCAGCCGTGCACAAGGCCCTGGTGTATTAGATCAATCAACACTGGAGGTAGGTGAAGACCAGGAAAGGGATGTTCAGGTGCCTTGGTGGCTCTTCAGACACATTTTGAGTCAGTCAAGCCCTCATTTGGCTTTCCATAAACATTAGCAGAAGAAAAATTTAGTTTGTGTTAATGTTCCCTGAAAAACAATGCTAGTTTGTAGGCTGAAGTTTGTTTGACAAAAAGAAGAAAATCTGATTTGGTGAAGAGAACAGGCCCCCTGTAATGGCAGAGTCATGGGGTAGGACAGCACAAGCAAAGCAAGGGGTCACACTTCTGGGCTACAAATCACAGGAATATCCATTACAAACTATTCACTAATCACTTACAGAAAGGGAGTCAGCTGTATAGGCTAAAAGTGGTTTGTAATTACAGATTTTGAGTCTCCTTAAATGAGTCTGATTATCAGGAACCAAGGCCTTTACAACGTCTCATTTTTCAGTTGCTTTTGAAATCCATAACCTATATGTCACAGCCTGTTAAACAATGAGCAAATTCCAGGGAGTCATCACTTATTGCAATGAATTGTTATAATTAGCTGTGTTGGTGTTAAGATAAAGACTGGTGGCCTGGGCTAAGCAACTGGAAATAGGTTCCCCATTGTAGGAAACTTTGTACAAAAGCAAAATTTTTTGTACAAAAAAGACAAATTCAACTCCCAGTAGCTTCTGATCTCAATAATGCATTAACAGGAGATAAAGAGAAATGTTAGTTTTCCTTATTCAGTGCATAGTCATCAATGAACTTTTACCACTTATCTGAGGCTAAAGGCTTTCTCACCCTTTATGCCAAATGAAGAGTATTAATAGCAACAAGTGTCACTGGAGGGAAGTGGTGAGCGGGTCTTTGGTACAGCCTGTTGTTGATAAGAGTCTGATCCCCCATCCAGCTGAAGAGCAAGACTACAGCTGCCAAACAAAGCGCTTTTGTTTGATCTCATTGCTGCAGCCATGTAGGGAAAAGTGCCAAGTATGAATTTGAAGTAGCCTTTTAATAGCAGATAGCTAAAATGAGAAGTTGCTCTGAGTGGAAACACAACACACACCAGGGGAGATAGTTTTGCCTGATGTGGAAAGGCTTACTCTTTATACAACATCATGCACATGGAATTACATAATTGAATAAAACCCTGGATGCTTTTTTGGCTCAGGAGTCATCTGAATTGTAGCCTAATCATTTGTATGTGACATGCCCCATTAACAAAACAAAAAAAAAAAAAGAAAGTTTTGAATTTTACAAAGATATTAAAAATTCCAAGCAGAATCTGGAAGGAACCATGTTTATCTTACTTTTCCTTAGCTTTTCCTTAGACTCCTACAACCAGCAAGATGTTTATAACCATATATTTAGACGTAAATTATTAACAATGCAGACAGTAATATCATTATGCTGGTTCATTCCAGTAAAAAGAGAAATGTACTTTAGGATAAAAGTCAACAAGTCATTGCACAAGTCACCATCTAGTGGTACTTAAGAACATGTTGCTGCTCATTCAGTTTAGAAGTTAAATAAACCTGTGGTTTTAGGGACTTAAAATAACATTTTCAGTGTTGCTCAGAATGAACTTGTGAATATATATATATCTATGGTACACATGCGAATGTATATAAAATACATATATCTTCTGTATTTTATATGCATGTATTGATATTTTAGTATACAGGCATAATTTAAGCAAATTTGGTGTTACCCTATACAAAGTTATTTCAAATACAATTTTACTTCATGTATTTAAAATGATGGAGCTCAACACTTTGTAGGCTACCTGTTTTTTGGCCTTTTTCTCCTCTCTGTATGCATACATATGTGTTGCCTCTCTTTACGTGCATCTATAGCTATATATGTCTGTACCTGGTGCGCCACAGCATACCATTGAAGGTGTCTGTATTTCTAACGAGCCAGCTGAGTTGCAGAAAGAAACTTGTGGTTAACTAGCACTACTCTGTAACTGCTGGAACAAGTGACATCTCCCCCACTGCAGCTATCTGTTCAGAGGGAAAGCTATTAGGACTGACAGAGAAGCTCATTCTTGCTCATTATATTCCAAGCCCTTACAGATGAGGCAATTTTTCACTCTTCTCAGTTGTGATAAAAACTGAGTACAAATACAGCATTATACTCTATTCAGGCCGTATCTAAAAATGTTCTGCATTTATTTATCCCTGAAGAAAAGCTGTACGCAAGCCAGCACTTTCCCCCCTCCAGTCTACCTTTCCTATTCGCATTTATATTTAGCATCTTCACTCGGGGCCAAATCTTTGAGACCTTATTTGACTTTTCCCCAATCTTTCTTCCTGCATTACTCACCATATGAGATTTGTCTGACAAAGAACTAAATTAAAACTTCACAGAGAGGATATGCACTAGAACTTCCTGATTGATTGAAAAAAACCAAACACATGGCAAACAAGATATGACATAAGATTACAAAGGTGCACTGCTGGCAAGCTGTGACATTTCTGCTTCTGGGCTTCCAAAATACCAGAGAATACATGGGGTGGAGCTGGAGGCAGGGAAAAGAGATAAGCATGGTGAGAATAAGGCTGGTCTGCAAATAAACAGCTATGATTAGTACTTGGCCACGTGCAGCGTTTGTTGCTGGGACTCCCATGGGAAGAGCAGTATCATCTGTCACAGAGGTTAATACAAGGTGCTAACAAAGGCTGGCTTACCCTTTTCACCACAAGGTCAGTAACAGCAAAAGCTTGACCTCTTCACACTACTAACTACCATCTAGTTTTGGGACACATTTGTTATGGAGACCTCTAAAGTTAAGGCATTGTGGTGGAAGATGTTTCCATGGGTCAGCACTGCAGTGATTGAGCCAGACTTCGTAAAAGCCAAGGGCACAAAGGAATGCAATGAAACTATTTGATAAAATGTCTGGTAAGCTTTGGGGGTGAATCTTTAGAAAACCTAGTCCACAAAGCAGAGACTTTTAAACACTGTCACTGGCTTTCAGTTCCTGCCTCCTGAACCTGGAAGAAGGGGAAGAGAGAGTACTCTCTATGTGGACTCACATACTGGATTTGGTTCCCTCAGTGGCAAAACACACATCGGCTTAGACAAAGGACCTGCCCATACTGTTTATACTGATTTAAATGCAAATAAAATGTTTTATCTTAAATTTCTCCATTTAGCTACTGCATTTTAGTTCACGTTTATTTCAGCTTAAGAGCAGGCATACAGGTGGTTACTACAGTTTAGCTCAAAAGAGACAACTTCGATCTTACTTGTCTGCTGGAATCTTTAAAGTCTGCCTGTGTGGTCCTCTGTGGAGTCTAGGAAGGGGAAGAAAGCTGAAAGAATAGTGTCTCAGACTCACTAATATCCCTGCCTCGGACACCCTGAGAGCCCTGACACCAGTGGGAGGAATGCAGATTCATACTTCCCTAGATTATGTATGACCCTTAAAAATTCAATTCAGTTCTCTCCTGAATTAATTTCCTGTCTTCCTCTATTATTTTCTTTTTTAAAGGCATGCAACCTTACAAGTGGCCAAAAGGCACCTCTTGCTTGACCTCTCTTTTCTAGCCATGCTCTCAAAAAATTGCTTTTTGCAGATGGGGTCTAAAAGGTAAGATACAGTTCTTAAAGTTGGGGTTCTATAGCACAAGCACAGAAGAAATAGAAACAGAAACACTTTAAAAGAAAAAGAAAAGCACCACAAAAGACTCGAACAAAGAGGATTTTAAAAATGCTGAGGCTCCACCGTGGTTACTGGAAGAACACTGGAGAGATGAATAGCAAGAATAAGCAGTCAGATCTGCAGGTGGTGCAAATAGCATTACTGGGGTAAAGTCAGAGACACTACGCTGATTTACACCGGCAGGGAGTGAAGACTGTTACTAAGGAGGAACGTGCAACAGCCCTGTGATGCACAGATTTTACTTTCTGTGAAGAATATTGTTTCAGTCCCTCCCACGGTTTGTCAGTGACTGCTCCCTGGTGAGAACATGAAGAAGTTGTCAGGTCTATTAACCTTAACAAATGTAAATATGAACCCAAAATGTGGAAAAATGCTGGGATCTGAAATGAATTTCATTCTAACAGACTGCTGAGTTAAACAGTCACTTACGCAGCCAACACAGCAACAGCAGCCACTGAGAAAGAAAGTTGTTCACCTCATTCTTTTTGGGTTGTCCTTCCTGCCTGTTTCTTGGTTGGGTGGCACCTCATGTAAACAGCTGCATTAAAGGAGGCTGGAGTCACTTGTGTGATTTATCCCAACTAATCTACCTTGTGAATGCAGGCCTTTCTTCTCCAGTCAAGACTCTTGTTCACAATTTTTCAATACATCTGCAAACAGATCTTACCCACCAACTCGCTCATGAAGCAGCTGCTAGGAACAAGCCATATGCTCAGTTCTTGTAGGACCTGACTGGAGCCAGGAGCTGTATTCCCTTATTTCTGTTCCATGAAAAACAGCATGCCCCAGGTACCCTGTCCCACAGGGAAAGAGGAGTCCTTTTGCCTGTTACAGGGTATTCATGAACATAGGGAACTGTATGGTATTAGATTAAGACCAATACTGAGAGATAGTCTGGAGTGTGACTTAATTTGGGATGCAGTCTGTAATGTTTACATTTCCTGTGAACCCTCATGCAATAAAAACATGTAAACAGAAAAAGAGGCTTAACCCACATTTCCATGGCTGGACCCATGCAGGGAGGTCTGAGGGATCCTACTGCATTGGGGTTGGGATGGCAGGAGCTGTGTGAAGTGGTATATTTTCCCTTGTGAAAAAGCTTTTCCAAAATTGCTCCCTGCAAGGACCCATTACCCTGGAAGGGTTGGAATGGGGCTAGAGGGAGGATTGGACTTCTTCACTTGGTAGATCCTTTGCATGTCCTGCCAACATGCACAAATATGCCTGCAAAAAAACGTTGGAGAAGGTCCCACTAAGATTCAGTCTGTGCAGTACTTGCAAAGCAAACCTGCAGCCCTTCTGCAGCTTAAGGAAGAGAGAAGCCATTGTTTGGCTGATGCTCTCAGGTTCAGGTCTCTGAGGTTCAGATTCGTACCGAGACTGAAAGCTGCACACTGCAATGATTAAGAAGTCAGAGGCTGAGCTCTGCTTGCTGTTCCCAAGGCTGCGTTATGTGCTGAATGGGAGGACTGTCAGGCCTATGAGCAGCAGAAGGTGAAGGTGTAACAGCCCAGGACTGTCTACCTTGCATCTCCACCTGGACCTCTTCTGCACCCCGCCTCCTCAGCAGCATGGCACGCACTCCTGCAGCTCAGCAGCTTCAGCGCCAACTCGGTGTCTTGGGTTAAACTGCTGGGGAGAGGGGGATTGAGTTAATCTGAAGGAGCGGGCACTTGTGCTGCTGCCATGTGCCCACCTATCAGCTCTGTTAGGGTGGCAACACCCTCCAGCCAGGGGTATGTAGTGTGCAAACAGCCCACAAAAACTTGTCTGTCAAACCCTGTAAGTGCTGGGGCTGTGGCTGAAAACTGGGAGTCCAAACCTGGAGACAAGAGATGCTGAAAGGAGAGAAGGGAAGAGAAAGACTCAAATTTTATCCTTCCCTTGGCCTGATCATCAATTACCTGTGAAGGTGGGTTTCAGCCTCGAGGATCTCATTGGGGGCTCAGGCATCAGTACCATGCTGTCAGGCGCGGGCAAGTACACTGCTTTCTCATACTTCAGCAGCAAGAAAGGATAGAGGATTCCCTTTGCTTAACAACCAAGAGTACTCGGGTACTTGTCCAGACACCAGGCTTCGAACTTCTAAGTAAGAAAAAAAAAAAAGGAAATTCAGAAACAATAAGATAGTTGCCTTTATATGCAAGAATATTTATGAATCATTTCTCTGCTGCAGTGACACAAATCTGTATAATTGGACAAAGGAAAAAAACAGGACTAGATAATGATAGAAAAACGTTAAAGGATACGTGGGAATTAGGTTCCCCTAGTTTCATTCGCATTTAGATACAAAAACCTGTTTGTTTTTACTGTTCTTCCATTAAAAAGAAGCCATTTAAACTTCTATGGACATTTGCTTTAAGTTTTGAGCTTTCTTCTGCTTTTTGGTTTCCAAGTCAGAGGTAAAATGGATAGCCCTTCATTTTATTTAACACGAAATGAATTACAAGAAAGTGGGACCTCTAGGAATAAAAACTCTTCAGTCTGTATGTTCATGTAAGTGTAAAATGTACTGCAAGGCAGAGTGCTTCTCCAATTTCACTGCAGATTTGTAATAATAAAAAAATGGACTCTGAGGAAAAGTGAGCCATGAGCTATGTCGTTTGAACAGTTACATTAACACACAATAAAAAGGTGCAAAGGTTCAAGACAGTTCTCTCTTAATAGAAAAAAAATGCAGAACCCAGAAATGCATTAAAAGGCATTTGAAAAGTAAATTAAAAGATTGGATGACATACTTGATAAATGCAAATCTAGACTGATTTCCATTTGAAAACAAATAAAAGCTCCTGGTCACAACTAGAGCAGGGGAAGGGAGGCAGGAACAAACGAGCAGACAAAGGAAGGAAGGAGGGATCATATACATTGCAATGTACAGTTATTGGTGCTCGGTTAAAATACAGTGTGGGAATGAACGGGAACTGATACTAAGATGATAATTTACAATACAGAGATACACAGAACATTCTCTCAGTGTTTGGTAGGAGAGAAAACTAATGCCTGAGTCATTCAGAAAGCGTTAACAGTCTGTTTATAATACCCACATCTGTCACACCACACTCCCTTGTAATCACACTCCCCTTGATGGGAAAGGAGAAGATTATGTGCATCCCCAGGGAAGGATGTATGTACTCGCATGAATCTGCAGGCAACATTCAAAGAACAATCCACTCAGAACTTACCTAATTCAAGAAGCAATAGAGCATACAGTGCCAGTGAGCCACATCCCATATATAATAAAGCTGAAACAAAAAAGGAGGGACATACTCATCACTGAACACACCTTTGATAACAATGTATAGGAAAAGAGCTGGAATCTGGGGGAAAATACCAAACTAATATCTAAACAACTCCTTCCGGGCTGCATACAGGTAACCAATGCTGTGTCTTAAGGATCTTGATTTTTGGCTTTGGCAGGGGGGTGGAATGGTAAGAAACAGTGTTTCACTTGGTTTGCTGTAATTTAGTCTAGGTTTGCTCAAAACTTGGCCATATTTTGAACTAAGCCCAAATTGGCAGTACAAGGCCTTAAACACCCTGCCCAGGCAGAGGTTCCCAACTCAAATCTTATAGAATGAGGCAGGTTTTGCTTTTAAAAAGAACATTTCACATAATTTTCATCTTATTTTCCCTTTGTACAACAACCTGTTCGCACAGATAGCTCAAAGGGGATAACTAAGGTCAGAGCGGAATAAAACACCTCAAAAAAAAGCCTTGCTTGTTTAATATCTAGCAGAAAAAAAACCCCAACACTATGTCTCTAACTCCCATTTGAAAAGAACCTATCAGAAAATGTCTATCCACTGTGGAGCAAAAAGTCATTTTTAACACTCTGAATCTTAAGGCTCAGACATATTTGTGAATATTTCCTGCTATTGACTCTACTTTGAGGCAAACGGCACCGAAAACGAGCTATAGTACTTTCCATTTAAACTCAGTGCTAAATGATTATATTCTAGGCTGTCCATGTAGCTCAGCCTCGGAAAAAAGGTAGGTAGAATCAGTAGGAGTCTATGCTGATGACAAATCCATAACAGCTCAGAGTAGCTTGTGTTCTTCCACTGATAGCATCAGTGTAATGGTAGTGCCAAGGAAATGACAAAGACTTGAACTTTTGCAAGATAATGATCACACTGACTCCTGTTTAGCAAAAAGCAGATTAAGGCCACATGATTTTAGCAGTATCAAGCAAAATCGCTCATTACAAAGGTTCTATACCCCCCAAAAAAGAGCAAAAATGGAAACCAATATTATTGCTGGATTAAAACCTTTGCATAGATTTGGGGGATTTGTGAATCAGTCATTTGAGTCTTTCTACCCCCTACTATTTATCCTGTAGCAGCATTTCCATAAAGCAGCTTAAAGGTGCAGCCACACAATGTTCACATTTTCCCGTTTTGAGGAGACGACCAGCCACTGCCACCCCTGCTGCCCATCTGGGAGGGCATAAAAAGCACCGTATGCCAGAAACTCTGCCAGCATAGCTTCCCACAGCAGAGAGGGGAGCTGTGTCCGTGCTTTCCAACATGGCTGGAAAGTGGTATTTATCCCTCCATGAAGGTGGTGTTACCAAGTCTCCAGGGTGTGGTTAGTTCATTAGTTGAGCCCTGGAGATAGTGCATGTTTTGTTCCCTGTGGTAAAGCACCAAGCTGTTTCCTACACATCAGCTACATGCGTAGCATGCTTGTCAGAGCCTTGAAAATTTAGGTAATTGGCCAGGAAAATGGGTATATGCAGATAGGCACCTGCCACATGCGCCTGCACAAATGCCAGCACAACATTTTACAGCCTTGTTTTTAATTTTCATCTCCAATCCCCAGCATCCCATACGGAAAGGTTTCCTTGTAATTAGATAGTACTCCAGCTGTTTTCATGCTGCAGCTTTGTGCATTTCTCCGGTTTATGCTTATTGCACCTGAATTAATGTAAACTTAAGCTAATAGGGGATCTCATATATAAAAAAAATCATAGAAAAGCTCATACATCCTCCTTGCACCCTGGGACTATAGTCTGTGGTTCCAGGAGGTGTTTATTTACATTCCACAGCCTATTTGTTTTAGACATACGTGCTTGGGAGCTTTACTTCTCTCAGGCTTCAGTATTCACTGTGGGTCTTACTGATCCTCTTCCTTCTCTTAGCTGCAAAAGAAACCCGTGGCATCTGTTCTATCTTGTGTCTTGCCTGTAAGATCTGTGACATATTAAGAGAGTTTGAGCCCAGAGGGGATCTACAGCTCTTCAAACTGTCCTTTGAGTAACTTGTAGTTGGCAAAAAAAGACACATCTTCAGAGAATGTCTGCTCGGGAAGACATTGAAAGATAGAGAATCCATCGCTTCGCCTGATAGTTTGCTTCAATCACTCCTACCAGAACAGCGTATGTCTTGGTTTTAGTTTGACTTTTTGCTGTTCCATGGTTCCATAGTTTGACTTCACGTCCATGGTTCTTTCTGTGCCCTTCCTTGCTAGATTAAATAGGTGGTTCACTCCCAGTATTTTCTCCCTGGGATGGGAGTATACTGTAACCAAGGAGTTTCTTTTCTTATGGATTCATTCTGTAGTGCACCAAATGCATGTTTAGCCTTTATGCAGTGCTATATGGGACACTGCTCCTTGGAGAGAAACAAGTTAGATCATTTCTAGCCTCTTTTATATATACAATTAAACATGTTTATCAGAAAAAAAATTGGGTAGATTGCTCCCTGGTTAAACTGTCCTCTGACTGCTTATTAGAGTTTCACTGAGCTGTCACAGTGTGCTGCTACCTGGAACAATATGGCAGTACTGCATCTCTCTACAAGTACTAATTAAAAGAGACTAACACTGCATAATGTAAAAGTATTCATAATTCGAGCCACTATCAAAGAGAAGTCTGGACTGCTGTTAACCACCCTAGTGCACAGACCTTCGTTCAGAAAAGTTTAAATAGATGGCTAGATCCTGCATTTTCAGTGCTCACACTGAGTGACATGTTCACTGTAGTGGTGTAGTTTAAAATCTATGTTGTCTAAGGCACAGCTCTTCACTTTGGGCATATAAGGATTTCAGAACTAGCAAATAGGTGGAAATGTGTTTTCCCTGAAACCATCTACATGACCCTATTAGATTTCCCTGTAAAAGCCATCAGACAGATACAGCTTCAAAGCAATCCTCATTTACCTGTGAAAGCCTTAGGGTGTAGCACTCCTGCACAGCCAGGGCAAAGTTTAGGTTGCCGGGAACGCCGACTGTTTTCTCCGTCGCTAGAGCTCCTGGGACATTGGTCTATGTCTGCTGAAATTTCTCTCTCGAATCAGCCCTCAGCCTTGCCAAGTGCCTGCAGGCAGGTCTAGCTCTGCAGGGCAAGGTTGACCTTCCCCTGGAAATCATGTTTGCAGATGATTGTTTTTTAACCAGCTTCATTTCATTGATCCCTCTTACAGGGCAGGTCACTACCCACAGTTACATCAAGAACATGGAGAGGGCAGAGAACTGAAAGTGAGAATGTGGGAGCTGGTGGGAGTGTCTTTAAAAAATATTAAAAAGTTATGTTAGACAACATGCAGTTGTCTACAGTAAGTGCTTAGGTTTATCAGCTGTACCGTAAGTCACTTTTAACATCAGAAGAGCCTAAATGCAAAAACACTACAAGTTTATTCTAGCCAGAAAAAAGGTTTCATTCCTGATTATAATGTTGAAAGAGAGAGTCTATAAACAAAGACAACACAAAGTCATCCTGAGTAGCACTTAACATTTGATACCTTTCTTAACTGCTGCTTTGGCTCTTCGAAGGATATTGCACTGTCATCCTGAGTGCTAGATCTTAGATTTAAGTCCTAGATTCGAGACTTATGAAGTTAGTCCTAGACCCAAGGACAACTACCTGAAAAATAAAGAACAATAAGGAATGTTTATCACAACACTATTTTTCATAACATGTCATGTAGCTTTCTTCAAATGTACATTTGATGCCCTCATCTAAACAATTCTGTTGTCATAAAATTCAATTTGTTTAAAATGGTATTTGTAATTTTTAATCCTTTTCTTTTTCAATCAATCCATTAAAATACTTATGTGTGCAACTGAAACTAATGTTTATTTAAGTGTTGTCTTAAGAGAATCAATATGCAACACTTTTTGTTGTTTTTTTTTTTAAACATCCACGTTTGTTAACAAAAGAATATATCGTTTCTGGTGCTGAATTTGAGGTTGGTTTGCAAAAAATAGACTTCACAGGTATGAAAGAACAGTGACAGGAAGGCAGAATGTTAGTCTGCTCCATAATACAGGTTGCATACAGGCCACTGAAGCAATTACGCATAGCTTCCTACACAAGCAATTTGCATGCCAATTTTTGTTAAGCTTCGGTCCTTCAGTAATGCTTGGTATTTCCTGAACATTACTTCTAGAAAAAAAGTTTATGTATTTTATCAATTAAAGCATGACATGCTTTCATTATTCTAATTTTAAAACATCATAAAATTTATTATTGTGAAAGGAGAGTAGAGAATGAAGTATCAGTTATTCAAAATGTCTTTTCATCATACTTATCTTAGCCAAATAAGTAACTGTAGCCTAAAATACAAAAATAGCTTCTAATATAATATCAACATTTTCAGACTTCTTCATTTGCAGGGTTTTGGAGATAATCACCTTGCAGAAAAATTCCTCAATATTTCTATGCACTGAAGGATGACAAAAGGAAAACTGCCTTGTAATTCAAAAAAGCATTTGGCAAAAGTGAAAAAATAATTTACATTTTCATTGTACACATTCAAGGCCATATCATGAGCCATATACAGCTTTCCATTTTGTATTATGCAGTATGTGGACTAGGAGATTGCTTGGAATAATATTAATTTTCATACTATATTAATGCTTTGTCTCCATAAATTAGTATTTGCATGGTCTGTTGCAAATATTAATTTTTGTCAGAATTTGCACTACTTTACAGATAAACGTTTTCTGTATCTTCCAATATTTCTGATGGAATTTCAAATTGCCTTCAAAGTAAGCAAGTAGACAACAAACTAATGGACTACCCACATACCCATACAGTTAGGAACAACTATTGGAACATTTAAATATCTCTGTGTATTGGAGTATCAGTGGCCTTTCTAATTAAAAAAAAAAAAAAGAAAAGAAAAGAAAAAAGGTTTAAAAGGTTTTGCACTTACCAATAACAACCAAGTGGACCTTGAAAAACATTATTCACATTGCTATCTCAATGAAGTGACCTGGCATTCTGCACTTCATTGGTTCTGAAGCAATCACTTCATCCTTTCCTGCACACTCATATATTTTTGCAACCAAAAAGTTGTTCTTTTAAACTATGCTACACTTGTATTTATTATGGACTCCACTTTCATGCTGTATTACTTCTATCTATGTCTATCATAAGCAACTGAGGTTCTTTGCATAAACTGCAATAAGCCCTGTAACAATTATTGCTATCTTTACTGACCCTGCAAAATTATTTTTCCATTTGTTCAAGAAATTACAAAGCTCTTTATACTTATGGAGCGTATTGTTATTTAGTAAAGAAATTACTATTGCCATCACTGCCAAAATTACGATTCCTATAAGGATGTACCTCAGCCAATGAAAAATGTTACGGTAGTTTAACTCAGATTTAATCTGCCCACTCTGTACTGAACCAGACACTAGATACTGTATTCTACATAAACATTATTTAGTTGTAATAAATATATGTGATAGAATGCTCTTTATTTACTGAGAGCTTGAATATATTGGCTAATCCTAGCAGTTATTCTTCAAGGCAGACTTCAACTATACTGAAAATACATCTCACGCTTTCTTTTTTTTGCATTTCAGTGAGGGTTGGAATTCTCTTCATATAAAATGTATAAAGAAATAGAGGATTCTGCAGTTTGAAAAGGCCTATACAGATGTAAAAATGATATTTTGATGGAGATCACACATCAGAACTATCTGGGGAGAAATGAAGTTTCATCAAAGGCGAGTTTGACTCAGTAATTCAGAAGTCTCTTCATGTCAGAGTCCTCTGCTCTGCCTGGAGGAAGGTTTGCAGTGAGCCCTGCTACGATACCTGCCTAGAAACTTCCACAGTCTCTGAAGAATCTGTGCTCTGTAGATGTTATGCACACAGTAGGTACTAAAATTTAGCAACAAAATAAACTAATGTCTCTTTGTGTCAAGTATTTCATTTTTATGTAGCTATTAATGGCATTTCCCAAAAGACAGTTGTTTTTTTTCTTCTTGCGAACTGATCCTCATCAGGGTTACAAGTAGAAGAAACAGAGAAAGTTATCACGCTGTGCCATAGCTGTGATTTTACTTCAAGGCAGTCTTGGGAGACCAAAATAAAGCAAAACACACACACACAAAAAAAAGAAAATTAAAAAAAAATCACTATTTTATAAGCTTTGTGGATAGTTTTTGCTAAAAGAACAGATTTTTTCAGGCTGAATTCTACAATGCAAACAAGGCTTCACTGACAAGTTAATTCCTTAATGTAATTCTGCAAAGGTTTGATAGACTGGCTTCAAGGCTTCAGCTTATACCTGTAACAGAAGAATGAAAAAGAAAATGGTCTTTTAATCTAAGGGAAGAACCTTGGAAACACCACCTGGCACTACCTTTCTCTCTTTTGTTCAAGATTTCCCTTTCCATGTTTTTCATAGCTCCTTACTCCAATAATAAGGGAGCTTTGATAATAGAAAGCACTTTATCAAAAATGGGTCTAATAATTAACATGCTACCCCCACTTTCTTTCTGGAATTGCACTTTGAAGTATCAAATGCAAAATACCTCCTTCCCCTCTCTGGGAATGTCCTGAATTCATAGGCTAGGCATGTTCTTGAATTAGCACATTCTTTCTACTTAAAACAGCCTTCCTGGCGGTGAGAACCATTCCAAGATAATTTCAAGATACGACATTTCCACAATGTTTATTAAAGCATGTATCATAAATTGTATTCACTGTATGCATACCTTACCAAATTCATAACACTTTGTTCTCCATGAGCACTCTCTGGAGACAAGGTACATTAGTAATGCAGATGACAGAGTGTTTTGTTAAAACTATCTTCCGTCTGCCTTTCACCTGCTCAAGAAGTTCATGGCATCCTGGTGACCAAAACTGACACTGTAAGATTCAGAACTGTTTTTTCCACATAGGAAACATGAAAATCTGTGGGTCTTGGCTAAATAAGTCTCTTACTCTGTTTTCATTGCTTTTTCTTTCTTTTGGGAGAAGAAATGTTTTTCTAACATACATGAGGAATTTATATTGGATATATTTTCTTCTCAGAGCTGAGATCTGCTTCCCTCAAGGGGATTTCCTCTGAGTAATTGCCTAACTAGTGGTCACTGAGCTGTAATTACTCCAGATGAAACCAATTGTCATCATTCCTTGCAGTGCAAACTGCACACACACTCCAAAAAGCATTCCCATTAGTCGTATCTCCAGCACAACCTGCACATTTTTTCTGCTGAAAACAGATATTGATTTGACACTGTGCTGAGATGATATGATGTATAACTGATTGTACAATTCGGTACAGTATTGGATTAGGCTAATGCAGCCAAGTTTTCAATCTAATTACCCCTGCTCAGCTGATGGAGAGAGTTGTACCCTATGCAATTGCCTTGGCAATTGCCAATATCACTTTATTATAATCTACTTAAACTGAAAGAATCCTAGTGAAACAGGAACATGCTGAGTTTCTTCCAGAATTTTTCTAATGTTTCTTGTACTTTTATAGGAACATTGGGTTTTTCTGAATTGGTAAATAAACATCTGAATCCTACAAAGTCTACTCATGCAAAAATCACAGAAGAAAACAGTCAAAGTTTCCATAATCTTTGAAAGAGTGTTTGTATCGCACTGGCTGTCAAACATCGTCCCATGGATGCACGTTGCCATGGCTTGGTCTTGGCAATATATGATGATAAATACTTGAATTGTACAGCTGGCCCTGGATCTAGACCCAAGACTTTCTCCAGTGTAAGATTAGCTAATGCATCTCTCCTTACTCCCTAAACAGCACCTGTTTGATAAGGCATATAGTCACAGGCAGTCATCTGAAGTTTGGCAGGAAAACTAGGTGGGAAACATTTTGTTAAAATCCAGCTGGACAAAGAGAGGAACTAAAGCTTGCAAAATGAGCAGGAGACAGAAAGTACAGGTAGCCTTTGGTCATGAGTAGCTCCAGTTTTAAGAAGCAAAAAATTGCCAAAACCCCACAGAATAATTTTTTTTTTTATGTTTTCTATTATCTGCTAGTCTCACGGACATCTAAGTTCTATCACTTTGCTTTCCTAGTTCTTAGCAAAAGGACAATAATACATCCTGAAGCATGTCAGTAAAAACCGGCTCCCTTGAGAGTCTTTTGGGTCTGTGAATGATCAGGATATAAAAAGATTGCTCAGAACAAAGAGGAGATTGCCAAGAAGTTGAACAGCACCTTTATAGCAATACACAAAAAAGAAAAAATGGCCACAATTCACCTGCTCAGACTCTTCTTTGTGGGAGAACTCATTACAGAATCTGTTTGAAACTGAAGGGACTGTAAAATAGATGAGGTTATTTTTGTCCATGAGAAAATGGACAAAAGCAGCAAATTGTCAGGATTAAGATGGTGTTCACCCAATAGCTCTAGAAGAGCTCCACAGTGAAATAGTTTGATTACTAAAAGTGGTACATTATGTGTTTAAAACTTTCCTGCACACCTGAGGACTTGAAGGTGTCAGATATGATACTAACTAAAAACAACAGTTGCAGGGAGAACCTTGGAAGTCCAAATATGGAATCCTGATGCCTGTTGTTGTGATTTCAGTTGGGATACAGTTAACTTTTTTATTAGCAGCTACTTCTGGATTTGAGATGAGAAATACTTTTAATAGCACACTGGTGTTTTCAGTTGTTGCTAGGCAGTCAAGGCCTTTTCTGCTCCTCAGATCATCCCGCCAGCGAGCAGGCTAGGAGAGCACAAGAAGGTGGGAGAGGACATAGATGGGACAGCTGAGCCCAACTGACCACAGGGGTATTGCATACCATGTGATGTCATGCTCAGTATATAAAGCTGAGGAAAGGAAAGGGAAGGAGGTGCCATTTGGAGTGATGGCATTTGTCTTCCCAAGTAACCATTACATGTGATGGAACCCGGCTTTCCTGGAGATGTCTGAACCCCTGCCTGCTGATGGGAAGCAGTAAATGAATTCCTTGTTTTGCCTTGCTTGCATGCATGGCTTTTGCTTTACTTATTAAACTGTCTTTATCTTAAGGCACAACTTTTACTCTTCTGATTCCTTCCCTCATCCGAACTGGGGAAGAGTGAGCAAGTGGCTGCGTGGTTCTAGCTGCCA
>JAOXNO010000013.1:41118315-41142304 GCA_028565335.1 Limnodromus scolopaceus
ATGAATTCCTTGTTTTGCCTTGCTTGCATGCATGGCTTTTGCTTTACTTATTAAACTGTCTTTATCTTAAGGCACAAGTTTTTCTAACTTTTACTCTTCTGATTCCTTCCCTCATCCGAACTGGGGAAGAGTGAGCAAGTGGCTGCGTGGTTCTAGCTGCCATCTGGGGTTAAACCACAACACCTGTCGGTGGCATCAATAGCATATTAATATCATGAAGCACAGACACTTGGATAAGTGTGATCCATTAGGGAAGAGTCCATGTGTGGGTTTTTTTTTTTAAAGAGGATGCCCTACCTTGCAGGCTTAGTGGAGTTATTTGAACTCAACAAGGAGATGAATAAGGGTGATCTGGCTGATCTGTACTGCTAAACACCCTTCAGCAAATTCCCTCACGTTTAATTTCTTTAGCACTTCTAAATAGCATTAAAAAATAGAGAGTAGGAGTGAGCAACCAGTTGACATGATGGCGGGCAGGAATCAGTGAAGGACTGCAGTGATGTGTGCAGGAGCCTGTTCTGGTTAGCATATTCATTAATGAACTGACTGTGAAGAACTGCATGACTTAACAAGACTGAGTGCCTGGGTAGATCACAGCGGCCGAGAGCTTTCAGTACAGATAAATGTAAAGTGATGAGCACTGGACAAAAGTAGTTCTAATGTCTCATTTTAAGTGATGGGCTCTGAGCCCAGCACTAATACTCGGAAGTGAGATCGTTCCATGAATGCATCAGTGTATTGCTCAGTTGCAGTCAGGAAAAAAAAAAGTAAAAAAAAAAAGTTATGCATTAGTAAGAAAAATAGAGAGCATAATAGACAACATTATTGTACCACTGTAAGAATACGTGGTTTGCCTACACCTTGAAGAATATGCAGTTTTAATTCCCCTGTGTCAGAAAAGTTATATCAGAATTAGAAACAAAAACAAACAGAAAAACAAGAAAAGCAAGAAGGATAACCTGAAATGGGAAATATATTCTATATAAGAAGCAATCGAGCAGCCTACGATTTCTGAGTTTGGAAAAATGATAATTTTGATGTTATAATGATCTTTAAAAATCGTGATTGTCATGGGGGTGGTAAACAGGAAGCAACTGTAAGCTGTGTTTTCCACTACGAGGACTGTGGAGTTTCAAATGAAGCTGGTGGGAGCCAGATTCAGAACAAACAACAAAGGAAATGGTTCTTTGTGCATCAGGTACCTGACAAGTTGAGTTTTTGCCAAAGGATGCCATGGGATTATGTAGCATTTATATGCTCTCCTTTCGTTCAGCAAGCATCTAGTGAGTATGTGGTCTCGGGTCAGCACAGTCTTATGAATCCATATGTTATTTCATTATTATGGATTTGGTGGGTTGGTTAGGTCCTGGAAGAAGGAAACTGAAAGCAATAGGAAAATGACTAGCAAGAAAGAAATAATGCTGCAGATAAATCATGTACAGTACTCTTTTTTTCTCCTTTTTCTTTAATGCTATGGGTGTTTTCTGAAAGGCAGAAATCCTATTGTCACACCTGGCTCTCACAGGCACCAAGACAATCAGCAACAGAGGGCTGTGTATCAGGGCAGGAATCTGCTGGCTTGAAGCCAGTGAATCACTGATGTCATGTTCCAGGTGTTTTCAAGTGGTAGAGTAAGAAGTTCAGGGCCCTGGAGAATTGATACAACTGAGCCCTGCTGTGCGCTGTAACTCAGGAAAAACATGCAATTAACCAGGACTGTTACAGGGCTTGTCAATATAATCTATTTTACTGCATATCCGAAATGCTCAAAACACCCTGGCCAGATTCTTAGTGGATGTAAATCCTAATCAATTTAAGTTAGAGTTTTAAAGCTTCAGAAACAGATAAAAAATTAAACCTGTTACAAAGGGAAAAACAATCGCAAAACCTGGCCAAAAGGGATAATTCCCCCTCTCCCTCTCCTGACTACCATGTATGACTGCTCCAGCTTCAGAGCCAGAAAACCCCCATCCAGTGAAGCAGTCACTGGCTAGGTAGTAATCTGCTCTACTGTCTTGCATCTGTCGTTTTCACAACACACAAAAAGTCTTTTATCTTCATGTCATCACATCCAAGAATTGGGACCTCATCTAAAACCCCTTGAAGTCAGCGCAGGCTATCATTAACTTCAGCTGGCACTGGAACAAACTCTCAGAATGTAAATCTACAGTCTGCTAGCAAACTAAATAAAGATCTGGGTTCAGTTCAAGTTGGACATAGATAAGTTTAATAGTACTGACATCAGTGAAGTTATACAGGTCTGCAAGCACACAGGCCTTCATTCTGTTCCTTGCTGTTCAGTTGGCTTCAGTAATTCACTGCATGAAGTGAGACATAAAAATGGCACTTGATAATGCTTTTCAGTATCAGTGGAGGCATGAAGCAGAAGATTAAATAGAAATAAAAGTTTCAAAGGGCTAATAATAATATTTTACTAACAGGAAAGACTGCTTTGCATTGTTTATGCCATGTGCAGGGTTTCAAAAAGTCAATCACTCTTTAAAGACAGCATGAAATCAAACCATATCTGAAAAATGGTGCATTTACTAGGATTTCAAGAAAAATTGTTCTCGCTATTATCTCTGGGATGAAATAGACTGTGCAAGAATGACATAAAAATATTCTTGCCTCCAGAGTTGCATTGGCATAATCTGTCTGCAACACCTACAGAATATGATACTGTGTTGCAGAAATGTGGAATCAGTCTTTTTTAGCAGGCAATATTTGGAACATCTTGAAATATGTCATTGTCATATATGTGTCTGTGTGTATGATAGAAAATAAATTCTGCTGCTGGTCTCTTGAGATATATCATCTTGCACATAGAAACACTAATTGCAGTCTTCATCATAGCATAGAGACATAGCCTACTGTTATATCTGGACTATAGAGAAGACAAGGAAAAGTAAAACAGAAAGGAAAAAATATATTATTGTAAGTATTTCTGTCATCTGAATAATTGCTGTGAAGAGAACAAACCAGGACCTGCTGACAAGTTTCTATTCAAATCTTTTCCATTTCTATAGAACAAGTGCCAGAAATTCACATAATTTACCAATGCATTATGCCAAGTCACTTCCCTTCTGGCTAAATATTCCTCTTTGCTAGACCCAACTGTAAGGGTGAGATGATATTGCTGATACAAGTGCTGTCAGGTAAAGAATCCTCCTTTACATGGGGCATGGAGCTGAGGTCGGCTAGATGAAGGGAGAGGAGAGCTGTAAGAATAGGACAAGAACTGGGACGTGGAGCCAGGCAAGAGAAAAAGCAAAGGCAGGTTAGGGTGAGGGCATGGAGAGTGGGATGGGAGCTCATGGGACTCTTTTGAGCCTGAGGGAGGCCCAGAGACCAAGGGATGGTGGTGTTGGGTGGAAGGGGATGGACAGGCACCGGGGCTAGTCACAGGGTCTATGGCCAGCAGCACCAACAACTGCAGTGAGAGGGAAATCAACACCACAAGAGAACAGGCTCTGCAGGGTCACCACATCCACTCACAGCCTTTTGTAAGTGGTGCCATACCCCTTTCACACACACATATGGAGTCAACCACCATCATGTCTTAGCACCAGTATGAGCTTTGGTTCTCATAAACTGTGGCACAAAAAGTATGAAAAAGGTTATGTCAAAGGCTTTCTTCAGATTTTAGAAAGCAAACTGAATTTTGTGGGTTTTTTTTTGGTTTTGACTGCCAATATTATTTTTTCCCTGTGTCTCTTTTCTTAAAGAAAACCCACCAATATTCTTCTTTGCAAAGATTACAGCAAACAAGCCATATTGGTGGGAAAGAAGACAACCCACAAGAAAACCACTTGGAACTGACCACTTCTTGCCAAACTCCTTCACTCCTAATGACACAATGAGAAACCTGAATGGCTTCTGCTTCTTATTAGGAGAGGAGCACGCAGGACCCACAAAATCTCATCCACTCCCATGTTCCTATGCAAAGCAGAAGCACAATATGGGAGGCAGAGAAAAACCCACCAAAATTCTGGCAGTCCACAAAATTTCCCATAGCCCAGCCAGTGGAAACTTGCAGAACTGCGCTGCCCAGACAACTGCAGACAGAGCATTTGTTGAAAAGACCTAATATATTGGGATCTTTTGCATAAAAGTTTTCACTCGTGAGGAATCAAATCTCTTAAACAGGGTGGCCAGTTGCTGTCTGGATGGGAGTCTCCATGGCAAGCATTCTTGCAACAGCATCTTCAGCTAGGTGAGTGTGGGATACCACAGTCTGTTGTTCTGATGTTTTGTTGTAGTCCAGCTGGTCTGTGATCCTACATAATGACTACTGCACATCAATGATCCATTTCTACTGAGTACCTCAAACTATGCACAAAACTTAACTTTCACGCTATATACAAAAGAGTGTCAAAACATAGAATTAGAGAATAATTTAGGTTGGAAGGAACCTCTGAACGTCATCTAATCCGACCTCCTGCTGCTTACCTGCCCCCACCTAATTAGTTCAGGTTGCTTAGGTAGTTGCCTAGTTAAATCTTGAATGGCTGCAAAGACATTTCTGCATCTGTATTCTGCTGGCTATTTAAAACTATTCGTGTACAGTTTGGTCAGTTCTCTCACCTTGTGGGGGAACTGATGGGGGCTATTGCTGGGCTTGCCCAGGATTCCCTCACCTGGGGATTTCATCTACACATTGAAGCACACAAACAGTGCTTATCAACTGGTCTAGGCACAACAAGCGACTGTCTGAAATTCCCACCTGGATAGCTGTAACAAACAGTCAGTTGCTTTACTATGAAGCAAGTAAGAGATCCATCTATCACCTTGTCTCAAGTCAGTCCATTGCCCCATCTACACAGAGACCATCTGGGGACTTCCTGGATCACCCAGGGAGCTGAAGACAAAATGCATCGGGTATGTGCACAGACACAGTGCCAGTAACCATCTGCATCACAAACCTTGTTTTAAACATTTTATCACAGTTAAAGTTTAAATTAAAGTAATTTAAAGCCACAAGTACTTTGTTCTTGGGTTGCTTTCTAGCACTTCACTGAATATAATACTAACACACACATAATTATGGGCCAAGAGAAATTTTTCCCACTTCAGCACTTCCATGCGCTCAGCCATGTGATATTCTCCCATTTATGAAACATGATTCTATTTATATGTTCAAGTACCTGTCATAGCAGCCTCAGCATCGAATAGCTGCTCTGCTGGTGTGAGCAGACTGTTGCTAATGGGAAATGTTACCGAGCTCTTGTGAACAGAAATGGCCAAACTTCATGCTGAGCAATAACAGAGTAAATTTAGAATAATTTTGCATCTCTAAAAATTTGCCCCTACAGAAATGGGTGTTTTTAGCACTGGATGATACCACCAGGGAGTTATCTGGCTACATGTGCTTCAGCGGTCGATTTTAGAGAAATCATTAGGAACTGATATCCGTCTTGGACATATGGCTACCTCACAGTTTTAACCCTGGGTTAAATCAACTAACTAACTAACTAACTAACATATATAATAGTTCTGACAGAGGACCAGCGTCATATTTTGGTTTACCCCGAGACATACTGGCAACTACTTCATTAACAAAGAAAATGAAATATGAGACTGCTAAATCACAAACTAATCTAGAATGGGTGTTCCCCCTATTTCCATGTACATGTAAGCCTCATATACTAACACAGCAATTGTTTGTACTCCAAAAATCCCATCATCTTTTCCACCAGCTTTGTGTTACTGAGCAGAATATAGTGGTAAGACACTGTGGGTAAGCATTCCTCCTACACACTCCAGAGGAAGGACCATTTTATAGATTTCACAGGTTTTTTTATTTTATTGCTTTCTGTAGCATGATGACTTTTCAAAAGAATATAGTTTCATTCCTGCCAGTGATATTTTATTGTAAAATATTACCTGCTGCAATCTTATAATTGACCTTGACTTGGGACAGAAGAGTGTTTGCAGCACTTACTCTCTTGAATGGGAAAGGTTTGCCATCTTAATGCAAGAGATGTAATTAGACATGACCTTGGATTAGAGGGTCAGACCTGCCCAGTCCCATGCATATTCCAGACTTACAATAATAATAAAACATCCCTTTATAGCCAAAGGTATCAGCAACATTCAGACCAAACACATTCACCTGCAACAGAAATTCCAGTATTTCCCTTGACAGAGGGAAGAGTTTCTGCAGCTGTCCAGGCTTGACAGCCCTGTGAGAAGAGAGCTGGGCATGGCAGCAATTCAAGTGGAAAAGCACTACTGATAGCTTAAACTAGTATGCCATTTTCTTAGGGGATCAGGGCACAGAGAAAACTGAGGTATGTTCCATACACACATACCTGTCTCAGATCTGGTCTCTGGTCTTTACAGATCTTGTCATCAGTCGCCTCCTCTGTGCCCAAAGCAACATGCATATATTGGAGAGAAGTCACCATGTCATTTGTAGCACTGCCAAGCTTAAGCCACCTGTGGTGGTGCCTGAAAGCATATTTGATGTACACACAAAAGTACCTGTTATTACCTGTGGAGCTCGGACACACTACATGTCTTAGCACTTCTACTTCAGTTGAGAGAAGCAAAATCAGCAGCTACAAGTCTAGTAAAGGAAATGCATTCAGTTCATCACATTTATCAGAAAAGCCCAGTCAGGTAGATTTGAGTTTTCAGATAGCCATGAACCCACATCCTGAACTTTATCTGGAGTTCCTTGCTGAGAGTGAAGTACTAGTTGGATGGGCCATGGGAGGCTCAGCACTGCAAATGTGCCAAGTAGTGGTCTATATTACTAGGATTTTCTTGCCAAAGAGTCAGTGCTCCAGGATGTCACATTGCCATTGGAGAAGTAATTATCTACAGATAGGTCCTCATTCATCAGGAAGGGATGGAGACTTTGGGGCAAATGGAGATGTCAGAAAACATTATGAATGATACCACATGAGATCTTACCCCCAACAAATGATTGCCATGCTGGCCAGTTTAGTGCAGATGCTCACCAGTATTTTCCCTGTCCATTGTAGGGTCCTTTTGGCTCCTTGGTCCTTCTTCACAAGCTGATGTTATGCAGGCTTTGGGACATCATCATGACTCTGTAGAACCCCTGTGTATTGCTTTTTGCTGGCTTATGGCCTATTTTGTCTCACCAATTCAAAGTGTGGCCTATTGGTGTCTTTGAAGAAAATCAGAGAAATAGCTGGATCTGCTAAAAGAAGTCTAAGGGTAGAGGGGTAGTTTCCTGTTGCAATTCATTGAGTAGCTCCTACCCATAGCAGTTGTCACGACTATAGCACATTCTAGTACCCCCGAGTGAGACAGCATCATCTCCTGGTGACAAAGATAAGATATAAACAGGGGCTGTAGGGAAAGAGATCACTCTGTACCCATTAATGCCAGGAGATCATCTACCAGTGATGCAACACAGCTTTATATCCTGGCTGGAGTCCAGGCTTTGCTACAATTAACATATTAGCTTCAATTATATGAGCCTGCAGCTAGCCTTTAGCTAGTCTCTCTGTAATTTATCTTGGGAAGAATGAGTTTGATCTTGGCTGTCTTATTCCTGATATGGCTTGATTCAGAGTGAATTTTATGCAGAATATTCCTTCCCTGGCTGACACATTGCTTATTTCTAGCAGCTCTGGAGTCAAGATTCTCTTTCACATCTCAGAAAATCTGTGATGGGTTCCCCTGTGTGCACAGTTGGGTGCTGGTTGTTTGAAGATGCCCAAAATATATTCAAAAAGCCTTAAGTTTATATCTTACTCCAATATGACTTTTATAAGGGACCAGGATAAAAGGGTCGACCCCCAGCCTTTCAGTGTGCATACCCTCCTTAGGAAGAAGCAGAGCCCCACCAGACAAAGACTGTGAGAGCTAGGAGAAAGGTCTCATGTTAAAATACTGGCTGGTGACTCAGACTTGAGCCAACTTCTCTGTTTCAATGTAAACTTTTTGAGAGTGATCTGGGCAAATTGAATTAACAACAATGACTTATGAAGCTGACTGTAGCACAGTAAGAATAAATTCACAGATAGTTGTGAGACATTTAGACACTGCAGTGAAAGAGGCCATGGAAGTGCCTGGACAAAACTGTCAGTTCTTTGCTTTATGTTAATATATTAACCTTCCCTCAGCAGGGTAGAAGCCTAAAGGGCATCCTTTATTCTCAGACAAATTCCTCCTCTCCCCTCAAAATAGCTGAAGCAACTCAGGAACAAAAGGCTAAAGACTACTGGAAAGCTGAGAGCTGCCTCAGCTAAAAGGAAATGGTTATGAAGGATTAGAAGGAAACCTAGTGGGCCTCCTGGGCCTTCCTTCAGCTTAGCAGAGCAAACCATGACCAGCTCTTGTGGTGACCCTGAAAGAGAGGTTAGGAGGAGAGCAACAGCTTTAGGATTTTTTTCTTTCATCCAGCAAGATAAAGAACATTACATTAACTCATGGCAATGTGGGAAAAAGGAAGAACAAATATTGATTGACTGTTTGAAGTGAGATATGAAATGAAACACATATCTCCAGAACAATCTCTGATAGATGAGATCAGAGAAAAGAAGAGGTGCCCCAGCTATAGAGTATTCATGGGAGCTAACTATCTGTGGATAATCCACATAACTCTTTTCACAGAGCTGTGACCTGATATTTAATTTTTCCACCACATTGTGTTTTTGGCAGGATTTTTTTATTATCTTGCATAAGAACTAAATTGTTTTGTAGCTTTAGGATGACAAACTCAAACCCTTCTTCAGGGTAATACTGAAAAATGAAGAGATAGAAAGAGACTTCAGTGATGCACAGCCCTTATGTGTTGTTTTGTTACAAGACATGTATCATCATCTTCCCACACATTTTTTATGCAAGAGATCTACGGGATGCTCAGCTTGGCGCTCCACAGTATGCCACCACCATCAAATAAATGACAGGAAATTGGCAGCATGCTGTGGATTTGCTTTCTGCAACTGAATGGAAAACACTGTTCATTACAGACCTCCTGCCCTTCTTCCTCCACCCACTCCTACCATGCCTTCAGGTTTCCAAAGCAGCTCTCAAACTGCAGAAAGCGTCACTCCTTTATCGGTGCAGTATAAGGTTTGCCAATGTACAACAAAAACTAGCCACTCCTGAGGTGTCACTCGGGAGCCATACAGCCCCTCCTCCTCTCCCCAGGAACACTCTACAGAATATTTTAATAATTTTTTTTTTATAAAGGGAAAAACTGGAAGAGAAAATACTACATTAGGAATTTCACAAAGAATTAGAGTGGGTGGGATGTGATCACTCCATCTGTGTTTTTGTTACAATTTCATCTGGAAACTAAGCAGTCCATTGCACATGCCACTATAAATGACAATCTGTGCCCCAGGCTGTTAACCCCATAGAAAATTAGTAATTACAGTTAGCCATGCCAGTGTGCTCAAGTGGCCAACTCTGAGCCACACCTGATACTTCTAGTGTAACTCCAGCCATGCACCTTATACTCTTAAGTATTCCACAGGCTACTAACAAGACATTTACAGATGTAGTTCAGGAATGCCTTGAATTGTGCATCTTTCTTACTCTAAATGGAGAATATTACAAATCGAGAAGTGTGTTGACAGTGCTGTGTCCTGCTGTGACTTCCTCTCCAGGTTTAACCCTGCCTGCAAGATGGAGGCAGCCGGCTGACAAACTGCTCCAGGGCATAGCCTGCATCCCATTAAATTCGAAGATATTGGGCACATAGTTCTTTTGCACCTAAGGAGCTCAAGGAACTCCAAAGTCAAAAGTCAAAAGTCTGTCATAGTGCTCTTAACGGCCATAGGCTGGACTGATTTCCTTGCTGATCAAGCTTAAAAATAGGCAGCATGACCACCGGTGTAAGCACCAATTCTGTACCTTTGCTGTCTTGTATTATTTGCTGGACTATATCTACACAGCCACAGAGAGTGGCCCCAGGCACACTCCAAGCTGAACAAGCATCTTATCCACATTATTTACCTGATGAAGAAGCCATCACCAAAGAGGTGTTGATATTTCTCAAAAGAGAACTTAATCTTTTCTTCCTCTCCCAGGGACCTTCCAAGATGATTCTCCCTGCTGTTGGGTTGGGCCTGGCACTGAGCTCTGCGGCAGTATGGATACCTTCCTCCATATCTGTGGTTTTAAGGCAGAATTGATAAGGCAATTTCCTTCCCCACAGGACCTTTTTCTGCTGCAAAGGTAGGTATGATTATTAGGTTACCAACCTCAAGTAGCCCGGGGTGAATTTCAGCTGCCTAAAAGTAATCACAGAATGGTTGGGGTTGGAAGGGACCTCTGGACCACATCTGGTCCAAGTGCCCTACTCAAACAGGATCATCTAGAGCGGGTTCCCCAGGATTATATCCAGATAGCTTTTGAATCACTCCAAGGATGGAGACTCCACAACCTCTCAGGACAAATTGTTTTAGCTCTCCATCACTCTCACAGAAAGAAAGTGATTCCTGATGTTCAGACAGAACCTTCTGTGTTTTGATCTGTGCCCATTGCCTCTTGTCTTGCTGAAAAGAATCTGTCTCCCTCTTCTTTACACCCTCCCTTCAGGTATTTATACACATTGATGAGATCCTCCTTGATCCTGCCCTGAGCCTTCTCTTCTCTAGGCTAAACTGTCCCAGCTCTCTCAGCCTTTCCTCATAGTAAAGGTGCTCCAGTTCCTTAACCATCTTTCTGGCCCTTCATTGGACTCTAGTATGTCCATGTCTTTCTTGTACTGAGGAGCCCAGAACCAGGCACAGTACTCCAGGTGAGGTCTTACTGGTTCTGAGCAGAAGCGAAGAATCACTTTCCTAGACCTGCAGGCAACACACTCCCTAATGCAGCCCAGGATACCGTTTGCTTTCTATGCCACAAGGGCACATTGCTGGCTCATGTTTAACTTGATGTCCACCAGAACCCCAAGGTCCTTTTATGCTTTCCAGAGAGTCAGCCCCCAGCATATATCAGTGAATGAGGTTTTTCCTCCCCAGGAGGAGCAGGAATTAGCAATTCCCATTGTTAAACTGAATGAGGTTCCTCTCAGCCCATATCTCCAACCTGTTGAGGTCTCTCTGGATTGGAGCATGACCCTCCAGTGTATTAGCCACTCCTTCCAGTCTTGTTTCATCAGTGAACTTGCTGAGGGTACACTCTATCCCATTGTACAGATCATGAATGAAGGTGTAAAATAGGATTGGACCCAGCACTGACCCCTAGGGTACGCTGCTAGTTGCCGAGTTCCAACCGTCTGTTCATCTAGCCCATACTTCATCAGCTTCTCCATGATGATGTTACAGGAGACAATGTTAAAAGCTTTACTGATATCAAGGTAGACAGTATCCACTGCTCTCTCTTCATCTACCAGGCCACTCATTTCATCATAGAAGGTTATCAGATTGGTCAAGTATGACTTCTCCTATGTGCTGACTACCCCTGATGACTTTCTTGTCCTTCATGTGCCTACAAATGTTTTCCAGGATTAGCTACTCCATCACCTTCCCAGGGATCAAGGAGGAAGACAGGAGTGGCATTTCCTTTCTTCCAGTCCTCAGGCACCTCTCCCAGTCTCCGTGATCATTCAAAGATTATTGACAGTGGCCTCATAATGACATTAACAATCTTCTTCAGCACTCGGTGCATCTCATCCGGGCCCATGGACTTAAGTATATTCAGTTTACTTAAGTATTCTCTAACCTGAGCCTCTTCCACAAAGTGTAAGTCATCCTTGCTCCAGACTGGTCTTCAAGTCCTTAGATTTCTGAAGGTTACTCTTACTAGTAAAGACTGAGGTGAAGAAAGCATTCAGTACCTCATCCTGTTCCCCTATCCTGAATCACAAGGGCTCCTAACTCATTCAGCAGCAGAACCACATTTTCATTAGTCTTCCTTTTGCCACTTATGTATTTATAGATCCCCTTCTTTTTTGCCTTTGGCATCTTTGACCACATTCAACTCCAGTACCTGGGATGTACTGGGGATCCAATACTTGGGATGTCAAAGTTGGAAGGAAGAGGCGGCATAGACTATATACAGCCTATCTATTCAGGGATAGAGCATGGGCATGGGTTTTGCAAATTCTCCTTGAAGTACATTGCAGAAGCATAAATAAGTGCTTCATGCACATTGGGCTTCAAATTGGATACAAGCTCCCTAAACAAAATGAGGTGTTTTTCAAATACGGTCTTAAAGAGGAAATGTCATTTCAAACCTGAGCCCAATCCAGCAGTCTTTCAGGAGGTTATCCAATCTGGGACCAGATTTAGACCCAAGCATTTGCGTGTGTGCACTGTTTTCCCTCACAAGAAGTTCTTGGCAGGAAGGCATATAATTTCCAGCAGAGCTAACTGGGAAAGGAAGTACAATTAAGCCTGCAAATTCTAGGCAAAATCTATCCTTGTAGCAAAGAGCTGCTCAAAACATTCATAGTTATTACAGTGGATAAATCTCACCAACATGTGCAAGGAGAAGCTTGAGGAAGGACAGATGTAAGGCCTGGATCTTAAGGCAAATGCAGGGGCAATTTTTTACCCCTACCAGGTAGCCCTATGGTTACACAACATTTCAGCACAGTGATGGAGTTTGAGATTTTCTGTCTATGGTCTTGCAAGAAGTAGCTTCAGATGAGTTTCAACAGAGTAAATACGCACCATTGACTTTTATTCAGTTTTATTTAACAGACTCTTGCAATACGCTTTTTTAAATGTACTTCTATTTTATGACTGTTATTTTCTCATACTCTCCTCCTTAATCTCTTTCCTCCTAGATCTTTAATTGTGTAGAAGAACCACTGTGATGTATTTAACTTTCATATTATTTCCCTGTTTGGCAATAATACCCCCAATTAACTACTGTTCTCATTAACAAATTTACTCATTTATAATCAAGGGCAATGGATTTAACAGTTCTAATAATATGCCTTGTTAATAATGTCTTAATGAGGATTATCCTTATACTGCACTCAGAAGGTTCTCTTTTTCCCTAAAATGGGAAAAGGCATATTAATGCAAAATAACCTTCTACCTTCTGGCTAAGTGTTTTGTTGGAATGAAAAGAAAATATGGAAAAGTACCATAGATTTTTAACCTCAATAGGCTACCATTTAGAAATTCAGTGACTTACAGTGGGAGGAGTACATGATGCACTCGTCCATAAATCAGTCCTGGCCTCAAGCCTCTTTCTTACTTGGTATAATTAGACACCAAGAGGGTCCTTCTTTGTATCCTCAGTTGCTTTGGCGTGCAGGCATGCTTATCAGTTCCGTTGGATGTAGCAAACAGAATACTGTTAATTAACTTAGGAAAAGAAGTAAAATAAAAATGAAAAGATCTACTCAAGTTCTTACCAAATTAAACTAAAAGACCAAATCTAAGAGAAACTTCTGTAAAATTATCTAAGGAAACACAATAAAACTGCAACAGAACATATGTTCTGCTAGCAGTAGCATTGAAAATTTAATGTCTAGAATAGGCAGCTAATGAGACAGGTCTACTAATGATCAACAAAACAAATCTGGCATGGTCATGTTAAAAATCGAAGCTCACATGTACAGGTAAAGCAGAGAAGCTGCAAAAGAAAGCTTGCATTTAAAATAAAAGGGAACAGAAGTACAAATCAATGCATGGTCAGGCAACCTCTGGAAGTTTAAATGTTAGAGGAAGAAGCATTTGGTGAAAGATAGCTCTATAATGCATCTGAGCTGATGGAGAAATAAATGCAATTCTCACTTTATAATTTTGAGAAAAAACAGAAAGCACCCACAGACTGGCCTGACAGTCTCTGGGGAACAGAAATCTATTCACTATCACCTGTGAAATGCACATTTTGCTGCGCTGCATTCTGTCCACGTAAAGACTGATGATCACTATATTTTAAAATAAAACTATAAACCCTTTAAGCCTTCCATCTTCCCGCGTATATTCAGATGTCCCTGTATTCCCCATTTGAGCACTGATGAATTTTGAATCTTGCCTTCAGTGATCAATTAGGAATTTAAGGCATACTTAGGTGAGGAAAATAGTTCAATCTCATGATTTCTAAGCACTGGAGACATAGCGCTTGATATCATAAGCGCCTGTGATGAGGTGTGGAGAATTTTATCTTCAGAAGTCAATATTATTTACCAGCACATGGAAATGTTGGTTTGCCATAATCAGTTCTTTTCTGTCCTATGTTTTATTTTTAATAAGTAGAAATTAGGAAGATAAAAAGAGCAACATGCCAGCAATGTTTCTGTTTCAGATAAGCCATTGTAGCTACAGCTACAAAGTCTCCAAATACATTCAGTTCGGGATTTAGCATACTGTAAGAATGGTAAATGTCACACCAGTTTTCAATATGTTGCAGAGATGTCAGATCAAGGCCTGTTCAGCCTACACATCTGACCACACCTTCAATCTATGGTTTTGATCAAGCACAAATTTGGAAGTAGCCTTAGGATTAATCTGTATAAGAAGAGAATTCTCTAACACACAAATAAATTTAATTAGTTTCCATTATTCCCTGGAAGGTTCCCTTGATATGAACAAATACACACGGATGAAAACTTGGCTGCACTAAACCAATTGGGCATTTCCCTATTGACTTAATTGGAGGCACTATTTAACCTGGTGTCTTACAAGGAGCAGATTTTACTCTCTTTTGAGGAGTCACTGTCTTTATGGTGGGGTAGGTGGCATACTTCATTTAGCAATTCTGAGGCAGCTCATGCAAATGATAACTCACTGAACAAGTTTTGGTGGACTCTGAAGCCATATGAGAAGCTATTTATTTAAATTCATAGAATAGAGCTTTAAAAAAATGGAATGTTTTTGCTCTCTTCCTTGGGCTTTGAAACAATGTAAAACACCTGATTTAGTACTGAATTTAACAATGAGGGCCTTGCCCTTGACTGGGTACAAGCTATTTCTAAATCACTGGTGTGCCAGTTCAATTCCATCACTTATTTATTTTTTTTGGCTGGAAGAATTTAAAGCCAAACTTAATTAAGCTACTGACATTGTGAGAGGGCATTCAGAAAACTGTTTAAAATATGAGCTTTGTGTGACTTGGCTCTTGATATCAATCCTATTTTAAATTCATTGTTTAAAAACATGTCTTATAGGCTGTAGTTTTTCCTGTGGCTGGTGGGTTTTTGCACATTGGGCATATTTTGCACAGATCTGTGCTTTAATTGACGGTTGACACTGAGACATCCATTTTCCTATAGAATGTTATACGCACTCAGCTGGCTCTTGATTACAATTTGGTTTTCCCAAGTTGAAAGTACTTGGGATGTTTATCGTTCAGAGACAGTCAACTTCATTTTTTCTTTTTATTGTGAAAAGCAAGCTGAAGCTAGAGGGAAAGAACTGGGGATGGAGCTGTGCAGCACCTGGTCTGATATTTTTCAGTGCTTACCTCACTGTTAATGGACATTGATATTTTTCTTCCTGTATTTGCAGGACTGACTTGACTATGACATGAATAGAGATAAGAGAAGCCACAGAGAAAGGCAAATGGAAAGAAGCACCACTGAAGGTTGGGGATTAACATACAAGACTCATGACGTGTTGGTAAAAATATGCACAAAACACGACAGACACTCATGAACCAGGACATTGGCCAAGTAGAAATCATGATCTCCTCATTCCAAAGTCTTCCTATAAACAAATACATAGCTTTAGATCACCAGCAGACTTGGCCAGCTTTGGAAATGGAACTGCTAGTACATTTTTTATATCTTCTAGCCAAAATCTTTGTTTGATTTCAGTGGGTTACAAATCACTGGGATTTCAGTGCTAATGAGCTCTTCTACTCCAATCATTTCACTTCTTTGAAAGCCTACAATTCAGCCAAAATTGGAATTGGTTTTCTCATGATATGGTGATATTCACTTGGAGGTGCAGAGTAGATTTGCCATTAGATTATTCCCTGGACGCTAAAACACATTGAACTAATAAATAAAAATCAATACAACTGGCAGAGGAGGCCAAAAGATTCAAAAGTAGTCATACTGCCACATTAAATCCTTAGTTGGAAAATTAAAAATAACCATATTCTGTTCAAAACATATGAACAGCATATGAGTGAGGAAAATGTTCATTTACACAATTCAGACTGGTTTGATTCAAGAAACAGCCAACCAGCTGGCCAACTTGCAAGACGGATTACTTCTTCACACACCACAAAGTCTAGACAGATCTCTGCCATTTCATGGTACCTAATAATTTCAGACTTCAGATTATAATCATTAGGTTTTTAGACACAATTACTTTAACCCATTTAGTGTCAGTCTGGATGTAGCACCTGAATACCTTCATCTGCTTCTTCTGAAGGGCAATGGCAGAGAAAGGAATTTATTCCACCTCTCCTCATTGCTATTAAAGAAAACACTCCTAAACACAGGTCTGTGCTAAACATTGACACTCTCAGCCTTGATATCCATCTTAATCTGTTGAGGAAGTGTCTCTATTCTGGTCT
Source organism: Limnodromus scolopaceus (assembly GCA_028565335.1). NCBI lineage: Eukaryota > Metazoa > Chordata > Aves > Charadriiformes > Scolopacidae > Limnodromus > Limnodromus scolopaceus. The sequence goes on from JAOXNO010000013.1 coordinate 41,134,735, forward strand.
CCTGGGCCAGTTATTTTTCCAACTTGTAACAAAAAACTGGTAAACCACAGCAGAAGCAAAAAGGCCACTATTCAGAGCCCTCTAGAAAAAAGGTAAAAACCTAAGGAACAGATCTAGGAAATGCTACACAAATTAAAGATTAAAAGAAAGAGCTTTCCTGGTGACATGCCATGGATATTCAGTTTCTGTTGTGGTCTGACTGTGCTTTTGCTTACAAAAGATAAGCCCAGGACCTCCCTTCTCTTGAATCAGCAATAATGTAAAAGTAATTGAACATCCTGCAAGGAAAGGTCTGTCATGTTCTTGTATTTCACTGGTTCAATAACCTGATGTTATTAAAATTTCTTCCAACCTTCTTGCTATTAGTGCATTATTTGATCAGTTATGAAAGATGGAGCAGGATCTTAGCTTATAGAGTTTCCTTCTGAGACAGAATTACATGGTAGGCTGATTCAACCTGCACGTCAAAGCAAAAATAAGACTTTCTTTGGCTCCTTTCTCATTTTTCTATTCTGATTTCCTCATATTCTTTACCCAAGAATGTCATAGACTAGTAACGTCCCGTGACTCTATTTCACACTTACTTAGCAATGGTATTTATGACTTACCTCTGGTAGCAATCTCCCTATGTGAAGGAATGCCATGCATCTTGGGCTCAGGCAAAACCTCCTTTTCCTTCTTTAACAGGCTATCCTTGTACATTTTTGGCTAACTGCATTACCAATTTTTCCTGTACTCTTCTTCAATAGCTTTTTCTATCTTGACTTCTAGAGATAAGAGACTGTCAAGATGAAGGACTCCTTTTACAATACATTGCCTGGAAAAACAAGCAGAAGGATTTGCTTTGACATTCACATATTTATAATTGTCTTGAGTGTTCTCAAGACACATCAGTGTATTATCTTTTCTAATTTCCTTTTAATCCTCCACAGAAATAACCTCCCTCTTTACACAAGTCTCTAAAGAGCTGGTGCTGAACATTTCCCTGGTATCCCTGGATATTCAGATGCTCAATGCATATTCCCCAGCAGAAACAAAATCATACCCAGACTCAGTCCCAGAATGTAACATTTATAGAACAATTCATGAATACATTTGAATGATGGGGACCTCATGTCTGTTTTTAATGATGGTTGTGATGTCTCCCCCAGCTGATGGCATGGAAATGGGCTGGGCACTACAAGAAGAAAAAGAAAGCCCAGTGCCCTGTTAAAATCTAGATTTACATCACACCAGACATTTTCATTACCTTTTATACTGTGCCAAAAACATCAAACTATGTGTTTCTTTCTGTTCTCCATAAAGTCCTGTGAGAACCCAGCTTGGGTCAGAGAATGGTCTCAAATAAACAAGCTCGAATAGCAAACAATAGCCAACTCATTTGCAGAAAAAGAGGCTTCAGAAGGCATAGCTACATGACAAAGATGACATGCCTTATTGCTCTTGACTGTATTGTCCTGCTGTGCCAGCAAGCAGGACTGGTTGGCAATGCAAGGGCTTGGACACACGAGCTGCATCCTGAGCCTGCCACTGCATCTGGCAAGTCCTCCTTCCTGGTGCTTACTGAGGCCTCCATGTTCCATTTCACATCTTCGGTGGGTAGCATTCATCTTACCAAAAGTAACTGTAGCTGCCTAAAAATTAGGTTTAGACTAAACTAATCAAATAGGTTGATCCTGTAGGCCATGGAGAGAAACAGGTCTCTATGAAACACTGGTGTTTTCTACCTGTCTTAGGATTGAAGCATCCTTTCTTTACAGGCTTCACTTTCTCTTCCGTTGAACAGAAAAGTGTCATGAATTGAGACTGGGCAAGAATTTTAAAATACTGATATAGGCTGTGCTAGGCAATATTATACCACTATATCTATGGCTTTTTAGTTTTCTGTGCAAGTAAACAGGAATTAGAAATGCCATATGTGTAACAGCGATATCCACTGTATTTTACAATATAGTGACAGAGCTGTATCATCATGTGATGTGGTGACAGAGTGTTATAGTTACTATATGGAAAGCCAATGCCTTTTTTTTGTACCACAAATATGCATCTGTGTCCATCCATATGATATGGCCATAGCTTATTTTGCTTATATTATGATCTAGCTGATTGTCTAGAGACAACTCTGCCAGCCTTCTGGCACTTCCTTCTCCTTTTCCAAATACGGATGCTTAAACTGTGACTAGGAAAATGTTAAAGGCTCCCTGTACCAGAGAATACACTGAAATTACAAGCCTAGGAACTACGTTATCCTATTCTTTATATTCTTCCACTAATTCAACCTTTTCCCAGTTCTCTTCCACACTGGTTTTCTGAGTCTTTATGTTCTTCCTTTCCCCTTATTCCCTTTAGATTACCTGTCAGTGTAAAATTGTAACAGCACGGTAACCATTCTCATGCTTTTAATGACAGCTCATAATTGCTGACAAGAAAGGGAAGTAAACCATGTGAAAATGTGTATGCATAAAATTGTCATAATGTCATACACAATGCTGAGCTCAGTAATGAGGAGGCTGGGACTAAGTTAAGATATCTAGATAGCAAATATATACCAGGAAGGAGAGGCAGAATAGAAAAATGAGATAAAATAGTGGCTGTGGAAAGCTAAATGAATATAATAAGGAAAGATATAGTAGAATCAGATGGCATACCTATGCCACCCTTTGGGCATAGATAATATAGACAAATAACTTTGGGGACAACTGGCAATAAATGACATTTGTAGCACCTAACTAGTGCACTATTACTCTGCAGGAGAGGTGGGGACTCCCCAGGGAGACACTGCCTTCCTCGCTGTAATCACTGCCCCCTGCAAACAGCAAATGTTGGGCTGCTTCTGTGAACACATCCACAAAACTCTTTACACAAAGCAGGTTCCTGGGACCACAGGTCACATAAGTCCATGAACTTGGTTCACAAATGATAATTTCTTAATTTATTTTTGCACTTATACTTCTCAGCCCATGCTATTTAGCTGAGACAACAGACCAAACACTTCAGAGGTCTCTCCTTACCTGGAAGAGGAAAAGGTGCCAAAATCTGCCAAGGATCCTGGTGAATGCAGCAAGAGAGAGATTTATGAGAGAGAGAGTTGGAGGTGTTTCAACTGGTGGAGAGCAAAAGGTGGATGGTTTGCTTACTTCAGGAGCTATTTGTACAGTTCCTGCCTTTATTGGTACCTTCTAGCAACAGTGTTCACTGTTTAGACAGAAACGTCATGAAATCAGTGCTGTAATACAGTTTATTACTGGTTTTATGGATAAATGGGTGGAATTCAGTCCATCTCAGCTATAAAATGAAGCTTCAAAAATGCCAGCTTTGCTAAGGGCTTGGCAGTCAGTTCATTAAGACGGTACCTTTCCTTATCCACCACTCCCAATAAGGTGCTTTTAGACTAAAGAAGGGAAAAGACGAAGCAGTAAAGTTGAGAAGAATTGACCTTTTTTTATTCCTGTGAGAAAAAACTTGGTGGCATTAACAGAATATTTAGGTTTAAGCCATGACGGTCAAACTCAAAAAGGGCCCAGCGTCCAATGCTGAGTATCCAGTACTTACTTATCCCAAATTATCTGCAGTTGAAAACCTGGTCATGTCTCCTGAGGTTTGCAGCTAAGCGGTTCCAATAATTGAGGTTGTACTTGGCCAGCTGCCGTTTAAGTCTGGCTCCTCCAATTACAGGGACCTGCCTGTGTGCCCCAAGGCAATTGCCTCATTAGGACGTCCATGTTCATTTCTGCAGACCCCATCAGACATTTTGTATTCAAGGTTATCTAGCACATGTGCTCCTCATAAACACCAAGTGATTCCTATGTCAACATAAATATTAGTTAGAATTGGATAGCTGGGGGGACGGTGTAAGCAAGGGGAGATGACAAGAAACTGATAATCTGCTTGTGATCTATTCTACAGACAGTGAGTTTTCAGGGTTTTCTGTCTTAGATGTCTCTTTTTTTACCTTTTTAAGGAAGGATGAGCACTCTGAGAAGGGAGAGAGATGAACTGCCCAGGTGTGTTTTGGAGTTCGGAGGAGACAAGGAGGTGTCACATCCGAAATCTAATATGGCTTTTGCAGAGTAGAGGAGCTGTCATGCAAATCTACTTCAGTGTTCTGTTTGTGGACATGTGCAGGACAGAGTCCAGATTTCCACAATGCCTTTCAGTCTACCTTTTAAAACAGCTTGCAGGCAGCAGCAAGGCTTCATAGGCAAATGACCTTTCACAAGCAGATGTGCAACCTGGCTGATTTGCTTTTATAGTAATTCTGTAACATAAAAACATGTAAAATACCAATCTTAAACACAGCTTGCATTTCTCTTCTTTCTGATATGACTCTTAGTGGCTGATTAGTCTTGGAATTCACTTCTGGAAAACAAACCAGTTCTTATCATGCAATATTTCCCTTATTACAGCATGGTTTGAAGTACTGGGCTAGTAGAAAGCCATTTTCTTTCTGGGATCTGAATGAGATGGCTGCAGCCATAAGGTTGGACTACAGATGGGTTGATGGCACAGCAGGGTCAAGAACATTTTTGTTGAATAAGCTAAGGAATAAGTGTTACTTGTGCTGGGAATGGAAGCTAATACTAAGTGATCAGGATGAGGAAATGACTGAGTCTCACAGCTCCCTCTGCAGAACCGTGCATCTCACCAGCTTCCCGTTGCAGAATGCTCTGGCTGGTGCATAAGGTACCAAGACAACTTTCAAACCTGCATTTCTTTGCTCCAGTGTTTTCCATACTTAGTGCCGATTTTCAGAAATATCCCATTTACATTCTCTTTGCTGTAAGTGCCCCTAGTGACTTGACATTTGGGAATAAGCAGCTTATGTGGCCTAAGATGTCAGTTAATTTTAGCAGTGGCAAGGCTAGTGATGGCAGTCCTCTCCACACAAAAATATGGGTGGCATGCTCATAAATCCAAATGTTAGTGGTTTGAAAAGGCCAGCAGCTTCTCCCCCTCTTTCATGAAAAATAAAAAGAGGTAATTTCAATATGAAAAAAGGAATCTGCATACATTTGCTATGTGAGATCACTGGCACGTAGCCCTGCCAACACTGCCAGCTTTGTTAGTATCTTGGTCAAATACTCAAATCTGGCATATTTTACTGCTTCATGCCCTTTGTCTTCTAATACTGTTGCTATGTCTGGAGTGTACTGCCAAGGCAAAAATAACCTATTGCACATTTCAGAGCACTGCCTTCAGTGTAGCCTGGATTGTGTCAAGCAGAATTTCACCTGGGGGAGAAAAGGAGGAAAAAAGTAACCCCTTGCAGTCCTGAATTTCTAGCTCACTGGCGCTGGATTGATCTTGTGATGAACTACTTATGGGCATCATCCCTACATGGAGCTGGGGGTCTAGAGGAAGTACCCACAGTGAGGCTCTGCCCTTAGGCAGAGCTATACCTGCATACACCTCTCACACCAGAATCAGAGCTGCAGAAGGTAAATGACAAGCAGTCATCGGGATGATCCGGGGGGCCTGCATCATGCACAGCCTCCCTCCCACCCATACAACAGGACAGGCACAATACACCTTGCTGGAGGGTTCTACTGCAAAGCAGGAAAGAGAAGAGGAAACCCCTTCACCACCCATCTTGAGTCACTCCGTGCTTGAATATCTGCAAAAAAGACATGGTTTACTGAATCTGGTTTCTACAGGTTGATGTCCTGAGGCTGGTTGATATTGCTTTATAGAAAGATGCAAGTTTTGGCTGAAATTCTGGACGGAGCTGGGACAGGTCTAAGGCCAGGAGGCTCTCCTCTGTGGGGTTCCCACTGCACTCACTATTGGGGTGTTTGCAACAAGGTTCCTGGTCTCCTCCCTTATTATCTTCCAGACCCTCATCTCTCTCTGAAGTTTGGGTGATGTCACACACCTCATTCAAAAATTACTGTGGAGAGAGACAAACAAGTGCATATGCCCATAAACACAATTTTGATAAGACACTGTGTGCCTCCATCAGCTGGATAATTATTCCAACAGAAAATCTGTAAGCTTCAAATAGAGAAGTCTGAACAAAATAAAAAACCTCCTGCCTGGAAGGGACCTTTTTGTTATTCTGAGTCTCTCTGGCAAATCTGGTAGCAGGTCCACATGTGCATCATTGCTCAGTGCAGCCCTGTCCTCCTTGTCCCTGCACCAGACACGTATTCCCAGAGCTGGCTGAATCATTCGGTCCTACTTAGCAGATTCCAAATTGTGAGTGGCACCCTTTTCCACTCTTATTAACATAAACCTTGTTTCAGCTCTCCAAGTTCCTCAAAGAAGAGGAATCATCTAGACCCCCCTTGTTGGTGTTTGTTATTTATAATGCTTTGAGTTCAAAGACCTTTTTAGGGGATGCTGAGTATACTTCAGGGTGTTTTACTTTATCCCGTAACACAGAGGAATGTGCAGATGTGGGCATGTGGAGTGAAGATAGGCTCAACGTATTCTTGCAAAGTCTGTCACAGCTAATTTGCTAGCCCATCGCTGCATTTGCAGAGAGGGCTGCTCCTGCAGGTTTCGCTGACGCGTTGTCTGAAACAGGTTAGCTCTTGTCACTGTTTCAGGGTTCAGTGGAAACCAGTAATTCTTAGTGAGCCTAGGTATTTCAGAGCTAGAAAAAGAAAAGGCTGACAGTATGTTTTATGCTGTTGGAGCAAGAGAGGAGGAGTGAGAAACTGGTTTCATAAGGAGTTCAGAAAATGGTAAGTGGCAATATTAAAATATAAATTTTTGTACGTCTCCTTTAAGATCACTCATTGTTGAGAAAAGTTCTCATTAAAACAAATGCACAAAATGCAAACTCTGGCCAGAGTGATAGCTTTAAAAGTGGATTTTGCAGCTTTTGTTAAACTTCACTGCATTTTTAAGCTGTCTATACTGCTGATAACCAGGGCCTACTTTGCTCTGTGGGCGGAGGATGGAAGAAGCTAAGGTGTAGACTGTGCATTTCAAACATTGGTCATTAAAATGAAAAATGTTTATTTTCCTGAGGAATTTCGATCTCAGAAGAAATATAGAAGATTTTTATCCCCCACCCTAATGTTTCTGCTCTCCTATTTGAGACACCAGATGCTATTTCTGGTGACTGGAAGAACCTAGGACACTGCCGGTTTTGAGATAAATCAAGCTTTGATGCATTACAGCCATGTCCTCCAAGTACTGGGGCACAGACTGAAAGAATCAGCCTTTGGAGGAAAAACAGTCCTATAATCCTAAGCACTGGCTGCCCAAGTTTGGCTCCGATTTACATTTCTATTGTAAAATCATAAACCTCAAAGTATTCAGAAGATATAAAACTAGATCTCTTAGAGCACTAAGGATCAGTGATGCAATGAAATACCTTAATATATTTGTGACCGCCTCCTTATTTGCTACTGTGCCTTTCAGGCTTCTGTCAAGTTGAGGTGCAGGCCATGCCTAAACACCTGGGGCATAATGAAATGAAGACCAAAAAGCTTAGGCATAAGCCTCAGCCTCCACTGGGGGAGATTGGCCAAAGGGAAATTCACAGATTCACAGAATCACAGAATCTTCTAGGTTGGAAGGGACCTTAAAGATCATCTTGTCCAACCGTCAACCTAACTGA
>JAOXNO010000013.1:41142404-41152802 GCA_028565335.1 Limnodromus scolopaceus
CTTTTTTATGGTAGGGGGCCCAAAACTGGACACAGTACTCGAGGTGAGGCCTCACCAGTGCCGAGTACAGGGGGAAAATCACCTCTCGGGCCCTACTCGCCACACTGTTCCTGATTCGTTTCTTTGGGTTTTGCTGTGTCTCAGGTGGGTTTTGCAGTATGTGCCTTACATGCTGCGGTTAATTCTGACTCCCTTCTCTCTTTTCTAGCTACATTCTCTTTTCTTTCCTATAGCTTTATTACCTGTCCCCTGGGCAACAGCTCTCACTAGTGAGGACTGGTTTGTTGTGATGGAATCCTCGCATTTCTCTTGCCCCATAAAACCACAGGGACTTCTTTAAAATCAATTTTCCCAGTTACTATTGACTTACTAATCTATCTAGCTTGCAATATTATTCCTAGAACAATTCCGTCTGTTCATAGAGTCTATCACCATCACAGCCGAAAACATGTCAGCCTTGACCTGAAGGGCAATTTTGGGGAACCACAATTGACCTCCCCTCTTTTTGCTTATACAGCTGAACAGAATTCTGATGGTTACTCTAAACCCCCCAAATACTACATCAGATTTGGAAGTAATGAGCCAAATAAGGTCTTCTTATGGTTTCTGGATTTAGCTTAACCTCAAAGTGCTAGAATAAGGTTGCAGGTGACACAGGTTCCCTTTATGCCAGGTATGGCCCAGCCTGTAGACCAGACTTCCCTGTGTGCGTCGAATAGAGGGGAAATCGCATGATTATTTGACCACTGAGACTTGGTATAAAGGTAACAGAGCAGAATATCAGGTTTCTGACAGATTGCCATTATAGTGCATATTGCCAACTGCAGTAGAATGAAGGGGCATGCACAGACTCAAAAGTCTGGCAGGCTTTACTGCTAGATTTTATTTTGAAAATTTCTTAAAGTCTCTGCTTGTAAACAAGAGACATTCTGTATGACTTTAAATAAAATCTCTCAGTCAGAGAGGCAATACAATGGCATCCCAAGTAGTTCTATTTTTCTGTTCACCTTACTAGATTAGTAGTCTCTTCTTGTGGTAGTAGGAGTCATTTCACTGACACTACTTTTATTCCTGGGCGTGACTCCTACAGTGACATCTTCAGCTTTGCAAAACCAAAGGATGGAACAACCAATGAATTTCTTTGTGCCTCCAACAAGATGAATAGCTGAACATAAGCTGCTTCTCCTCATACGCTACGTTTGAATGCTCTTTTCAATTCCTCTGCAGTCTGAAAATAATAATAATAATAAAAAATCTTCACTTCATAAATGATTTGCCTGCCCAGTTCCACTGGTTTACTTACAACCTTAACTGTGTACATGAAAATTCATTGGCATGTTGCTTCCTTTTTCTAAGTTTTATACAGACAACACAATTCATATTGAACAAAAAAAGCAACATCATTCACAATCAGCTTTAAATAGTTGCTGCTTAGTGATGAATTTGGGTTCCTTCTCATTATAACCTGTTGGAGGGGAAGCAAAAGAATAAATACCAAGGGCCAATTTTTCCAGTGGAACTTCAAAAAGTCAAAAATTCATTGTTAGCCACACAGTCCTCTGTAACATGGAGTGTCCCATTGCTAGCACAAAAACACAAACACTTGCAGATACCCTGAACATATTTTTGCAAAATGACTCATGGTTGCCTTGAAAAGTTAAATAGAATTGGCAAGATTGTGCTAATATTTCTAACCTATTAAACTTTTCCAAAGACAGAACAATCATCTGTGCTCCTTGGGTATGAAACCCAGCAAGTCTGAAGTTGTAATTGTTAGTGATTTCTTAATGATCAAAGAATCACATTTTGTAATAAAGTAATTTCTTTTATTTTCCTTTTTTTAAAATATATTTGTCTCACCACCACCAAAGAGCATTGTAATACTTTTAAGAAACAAATTACTTCTGGGAGGAGAACAAGCATAAGTAGTTTCAGCCCAAAGAGTAATTTTGCTGGAAAGTTTTATGCAGCTGAATAGCAGATTTTAGTATGAGAGAGTTTTCTCAGTCATAACTATAATGCCATTTTATAATGAATGTTAGAAGTCAATCCTTCATTACCTAGCAAATGAAAGAAGTGAAATAGAAACCCAGTAGGTGATTTGGATTTAAGACACAGTGACAATATGTTTCTATCAGTCCAATTTAGTTTTCTTTCACTATCAGGTCATTACCTTCTGAATGCAAATCTGAAGAGTGTTTCCACAGCCGCTCTTTGGGAATATTTGGAAGTGCATTAGGAGTCATCTAGCTGTTTCGATCTGTTATAATATGGAGCATTAATCACTAATCCTTATATGAAAGTATCTGATGATGGTGTACTTAGAGTATTCTTCCTAAGAGACAGAAACAGGAAAATGACTGTTGTGTTCTTAGGAATGTGCAGAGAGCCACAAAGGTCTTTTTATAATTCATAACTACATAATGGAAGGCAGCAAGTGAAGAAAAACAAAGTGTTTTATTTATCACATAGAAAGAGCATTACTTTCCAGAAGACCATTTTAATTTTCTTCATTACCACAGAGAAGCTTATGTTCCTCTGCTTTTTATTTCCTGCTGTTTAGTCCATTTTTGTGGACCATTTTATATACACAAAGGACACAATCAAATACAGCTTTTTAGGTTTTTTAGGTTAGGTAGGAGAGAAACATTCTCTTTTAGAAGTGTTGTGGGAGCAGGAATAAGGTAGCCATTACCTCCTCACTAATATTGGCCCATTCTGCACATATTGCCAGGGAAATGGCCTGAGCAATGAGAAGCCCCATTGCCATCACAGTAACATTGAGCTCTGGGTTCCCACTGGCCTGCTGGGAATGGAAAGTGCCCGTAAGTCACAAGAGAGCTGCCCTGGCAGGTCTCACAGCCAAAGACCATCCTTACAAAAGACTGCCTGTATGCTTGTTAAATGCTACTCCCTTATACATCTCAAGAAGCTCTAAGCCTAGAAGAAATCACCGCATTATAACACCGTTGGGAACGACTTGTGTTGCGATATAGAGAAATAGATTGAAAGCAAAGATAAAACTCTAAAATACTGCTTTTCATGACAAAGATGATCAGGACAAACATCAGGGGATCTAACAGATTAAAACATTGAAACCTCGAAGTTACCTTTCCAGTTTTTAAGCAGAATTGCAGGCTTCTTTTGCTAAAATACACAAACAACTGTATGTCTTTATGGACTGACTTCATTGAAAAGATGAGCAACTTTTGCACAACAGTATGTGTAATACTAGCTATGCAATTGTATGTGACTGTAGGTATATATATCTCTCTAGCCTGAATAGTTAAAGCTATTCTCTGATCTGCTGAGTGAGCCTTTTCAGTTATTAAATAGCCCTTTTTTTTCAAAACAGTTTTCCATCTGAGTCACTTCAGAAATTCAGATCAATGTTCTGTAGTAAAGAGTGGCACTTCTTAACAGTTTGAAGTGCACTTGATTGTAATCCAAAACATGATCCAATACTAAAAGTGCATTTAATGGACAGTGTTGAAATATGACAAAGACACTTAAAGTAAAATCAGATTCCGATTAAATGTTTACAGATCAGCTTCTAAACTGACCTTTACTTAGCCAAACTGTAGCCTGAAGCACAGATTTTAGCAACTTTTAGTATCATTTTCAAGCACAGACAAGTCAGCTACCTTTCAATGGGGGCTGACCAACATAGTTTATAGCAAAAGCTATTCTTCATTCCATGGCCTCATATGTTTTCAATGGGTTTACACTTGGGATTTGCAATGCAGCATTCAGAGTAAGCCTTGAAGAGAAGTGCTGACAACCTATAGTGGGACCTAAACACTCGCTGTATGTGATCTGGGCATGCATCAAGTCACCTTGAAATTACCTATTTTGAAAGGTGGCTCAGGAACAAATAAGTCTGAAACCATCGAATTCTGAGCCAGAAAAAAAGAATATTTGTGCATGAATTGAACCACAAAGCTAACTATCTCAGTCTTCTATACCAAAATAACAGGTTGAAGATCACTATGTTCATAAAACATTGTCCAAAACTGTTTGTGAAGAGTAAAAGGAAATTTGAGTAAATGGGGAAAAAATATGGCTGTAAGCCAAAAATTGCTCCCTTATTCTTTTTATTGCATCTATATTATTTTTTTTCTCTATTCTGCAGTTTTCTTGCACCATTTTCTTCAAACAGGTCTTCCTTTGGCCCTATCCAGCCATCTGCTTCTGTAAAGCTTAGGAGATGTTTTCACTAAGAGGCAATGGGAAGGGACCTCAGAACTTTTAGGTGCAGGAGGTGGGGAAAGGATAAGGAAAGGAGAGGGTGAGAGATCTTTATTTCCACCTCGTTTCACTGCAGGCCCTCTACAGACTCCTTACCTGGCCCTTAGGCGTCAGTGAGGTTCTGCTGTTTAAAAAAAGAGGGTCGAACTCAGAGCATGCCGAGTACCAAGTTTAGTCTAGTGAGGTAGCAAGGAAGGACTTAAAAACTGCTGGTCCGCCTGTGAGCAGCAGTTGGGAACAGGAAGAGTTACTATTGATCATTATGTCCACTGCCAGCACAGAGGGTGGTGGAGCACTGGAACAGGTTGCCCAGGGGGGTGGTTGAGGCTCTTTCCCTGGAGACATTCAAGGTGAGGCTTGACAAGGCCCTGGGCAACCTGGTCTAGTTGGGGGTGTCCCTGCTGACTGCAGGGGGGTCGGACTAGATGACCTTTGAAGGTCCCCTCCAGCCCAGATGATTCTATGATTCTATGAAAAGCCAGAGTGTGTGCTAAACTGGTGCTAGTTTATAGTTTGGAAAGAGATCAAGACAAAGCAAAGAACAAAGTAAGGAAATCTGAGATTCGAATCAAGGAAGATCTACTAGGGGATTGCAAATAACATTGCAAGATTACTTTAATTAGTTGGTTTAATTAATGTGGTAATCAGGTCTTCAAAAATTTAAACAATATAGAAAATGACTGAATGCTTTTCTAAAGCATTTTCACATTTTCTACAGAATTTTCCAAGCCTTAATTCGTTAATCCTTTCAACACACCTACAACTCAGGTGCCATTGTATTTTATATAACAGAGAAAAGTAAGACTGAAATCAAAGAAAAAGAAACAGTTTTTAGATTCACAAAGGCATCCAACTCACCAGGTGGAATTCAGGCATCGACATGCACAATTGCTGACTTTTTGGCACGTATTGCCCCAGCCATTCCAAGACATCAAATCTGGAATTAGGATAAGATCCAATATCAACAACAGAGTTTTGCAAAATCTTCACGGAGGATAACTTAAGGACTTGTCCGAATTGCAAAAGGAAAAAAGAACCTTCAAGTCAGTGGCATGTCCCACACATACTGCCACATATGAAATTATATGGCTGCTTCTTTTTTACCACTCCTTCCACTATTAACTATTTACAACAGGAAAGGGTTGGGTTTTTTTAGAAGATAATGCTACATCTGAAACAGATTTTTATTTTAAATTCTATGCAGTTGCCACAGTGCAACCACACTTCAGTGCAGTCCAGAGCACAGCCCACTATTAACCAACTCTCATTAAGACATGAAAGTAGCCATGGGTTGATGGGACTCATGAACCGATAAAATGAGATCAATTCACTGTAATGTGCTATTAAGGAAAAAAACACCTAATATTAAGCCTTATCTTAAATATTATGTTTTAGGTCAACGATGAAAACTCACTTAAGCAAGTAATCTACTCGTAGCCACTGTTATGGCTTGACAAACAGTGTCTTAACTCACACTACTCTGCTCTTGGTCAGAAAGAGGACATGCTTTCTCAAGGCTCAACCTGATAAATTATAGAATTAGTCTTGTCCAAGTGCTAAGAAATGTCTGCATGTATATTCCAGGGTTTTGTTTTGATGCTTTTAGTGCCACCCGTCTGTGCAACTTACAGACCCAGAAGCAGTGCGGAGCTGAAAAGTGACAGGAAAAGATCTATAATCTTTTCACTGTAGAGACAGTGAAATAAAAAAGCTTGAAGGAACAGTACGAACTGATCCAAGTGTTCTCTTTTATTAGAAAGCAAAGAGGAGGAAAATTCTTTGTGAGACCTGGAAGTCATAAGGTTTGGCTCTGCTGACCCAGGGAGAAATCAGCTGGCAAGCGGAGATGATTTGCAGACTTTCCCTCAGGCAGTGCCAGCCTCCAGGGAAGGGCAGCTGGCACTCATTGCACCTTGACACCCCCAGCCCCACAGCCTCAACCTGTCGTCCCCCCCATTCTGAAGCAAAAGGAGCCATGGGGGCACCCACAGACATGGAGCCAAACCAATGCCAGAACTCAGGTTCAACCCCACACACAGACCAAACACAACACCCCCTGCTTCAACACAGGGGCTTAGCTTAAACTGGGACCAGCATAAGGCAAGAAAATGTCATCCTTGCCTTAAAAAATTGTTGGCTTCCAAGAAATTCCGAGTGTAAGAAAAGCCATTTATAATTACTTTTATGAAAAGCCATATATAACACCCTGCTGTTCCGGGCAGCCCTGTTCCTGTGTGCTCTGCTTTGAGCTGTGAGCTCTCTGGAGGCTGTAGTTAGGCTGTGACAAGGAAAGATTTTGCCCAAGCTGTGCCCCTTGGGACCTGCCATCACACAGCTTGTAGCTCCTGCTTCATAACCACGCTCCTGCAATGCTCACTAACGTCTCTCCTTCAAGAGACCAACTGTGGTTCTGTGGCAAGACACCAGACGCTGGGGGGGTAGCTGGGTGGGCCACCTCAGTGCTGGTACTCCTGACTTCACAGCATTTCTTTTCCAAACAATGCAGCCAGTGTTCAAAGCACAGCCACTTCTGACAACTAATGACAAGTAATGATCTTCTCTGTATGACAGGATTACTTCCCTTTACAGTACTTTTACACATTCAATTACTGGTTAGCAGAGGCAGTATAATTAAACCCTAGCCCAGCCCAAACCAAATGTCATCAGCAAGATCTGTGCTTTCAGAAAAACATTAGTCATTCAACTGCTTTATGCCTTGGCCTACTCAGGGGTTAAGAGAGACTCTTGGGTTAGTTCAGGTCATAAAAGATACTGAAGTGACTACAGAAGGAGTTTGGGAACAAATGATATAAAGAACAGTAACACATTGCCAAGACCAGATGGTAATCACTCAAGAGTTTTGAAGTAATTCAAGGATGAAATAGCTGAATTGCTGAGAGACTTGTGTAACCTTTCATTTAAAGCAGTCTGGGTACTTAGGGCTGGAGGATAACATATGTGATGCAGAGGTCCCAGTGGAGAATTATAGGAACATCAGACTGATGTCCATATTGGACAAAATAATAGAAACTATAAAGAGGTAGCAGGCAACTGCATAAGCACTGTACCATAAATAATCCATCCAGAGAGAGTCAGTGAAGCTTTAATATAAAAGGCCGTAATGCTGCTTTTTTTGTGAAGGTGTCAACAAGCTTGTGGGGCAGGGTTCCTTTGTAATTCCAGAAGGCCTTGACAAAGGCCCTCACCAAAAGCAGCTCTTAGAGGGAAGGTCTTGATGATTATAAGATAGGAAACAGAACAAACAATCAGTTCTTTCAGTGGACGAGGATTCAAAAGGAGTTTTTCAGGGGTCCGTGCTAGGACCTCTACTGTTCAACATATTCATAAGAAAATGTAGAAATGGTAGAATAGTGGAATTAGAAAGCTTGTTGGTGACACCACATTTATCAATCTAGCAAGAGTGCAGGCTGACTGTATAAAGTCTTAGAACAAAACTGAGAAAGAGAATAAAATGTGTAATAAAATGACAGATGATGTTTGGTACAGCTAAAAGCAGTGATGATCATGGGAAAAAGATTTTCCTAACGTCACACATAAAATGATGGGCTTTAAACTAGTCTTCACTACTCAGGAGGTCCTGGGTTTCTTGCAGGTGGCTCCATTTCAACAACAGTTCAATACTCAGTAGCAGTCAGCAGAGCAACTCAAATGTTTGACATTATTAGAAAACGAATACAGAAGAAAATGGAACATTGTTCTGTGACTGTATAAATCGACGGTTTGTCCACCATTTGAATTCAATGTGCATTTCTCTTCCACTCATCTCAGAAAATACTTCAGATTTTGAGAAGGCTGAGAGAAAGCCAACAAGGATCATCAAGGGCATGAATGGCTTGTCATATTAAGGATAAATGAACAGGCCAAGCACTGCAGTCAGGAAACGGGGTAACTGGGGGTGATGTGGTATATATTTACAAAACAAGTGTGCCATGGATAGGTAGGCATTCATTGTTCAGTGTCTTTTAGTACAAGAACTGTAAAGCATCAAATAAAGATAACATGAGCCAGGTCCAATACAAAAAAATATTTTGATTATTCACACAGTAGACTATTATTGTTAAATTACTTCAGGGTGCTAAAAATTTACATGGGTTCAAAGTGATACTATAGAAGCACATGGAAGAGAAATACAGTGAGAGTTGTTACATACACTGAAAAACCATATCTAAGCCATGAAGTCCCTGAACTGGAAAAAGTTGAGGCCTGAGAGAGATTTAGGAAGAAGTGTCTCATGTACTTAGATGTTTGTTCATAGATACTTTTGGTAGCAGGGTACTTGGTTTAGAAGGATAGTTGTTCTGACCCAGCAGAGTCATTCAACTGGTCTTAAATATATTTATATCCCCTTCAGACCCATGGAATAAGCAGGTGGATCCTAAGCTTTCAGTGAATGAAGCTCCTTTGAAATGCACTGTCCCAAAAGGGCACTTGCCCTTCATCTTTTCCCTCCAGGGAATAACCCATCCATTACATCAACAGCTATCCTTTAGTCTAAGTACAGTTGAGAAAGATTTTACCCTTCTTTGAAGATGAGCCTTCAGTGCTGGAGGATCAGGCTTTCTTGTGGAAATCAACTGTATTTCTCTGAATGTATCAGGCTGTAGGTGTCTTATTCGCTTCTACTTCAATAAAATTTGTTTCTAGCAGCCACAGTAGAGATCTGGGCACCTCAAATACAGCATTATAGTAAATGGCTCAGGTAGAGAGGAATTTTTTTGAGATATTCCAGAGAGAGAAAGCAAAAGGATTGGGAAAAAGGAGACAAAGACAGGGAATCATAAGTCAGCAGGGCAGGGCAGCAGGAGAAACATGGAGAACAACGGAGATATGCAGCATGGTAGCTAGCAGAAAACAATCAGTGATAACACAGAAGAGGACTGTGAAAGCATAATCCATTTTCAAGGTCTTTCAATCAAGATTCTCACCTTGATACAGACAGATTTCAATATGTTTACACATGTTTAATAGCATCTGTTCTGTCAGATGCTATTTGGAAGATATCTCCCAGAAATCACTGAAGCCATCTGATCTGAGATGCCATTAGCATGGGTTGAAGATATGGCTTTCACCAAATTAACACAGGCCAGAAACAATCTCTGTGTTGAAGCCAGACTGTAAGAGACCGCAAAACTATTTATAGGCACTCATTCTTCTGAATGGGGTGTTCAGGTAAACTCCTTGTTTAAATATCACGTCTCATTTCTTCAAAGAGTTTGCAGTCTTCCAAATTCAGAATAAGGAAGCTCTTTAATTTTTTAAGGGTAATCTAAATTAAGGGCAATGAGGGGTGTCTGCACATGGGTGTGGGCATTAGGATGATAGCTCAGAGAAAATTAAACTGATGAAAACTACAGGACTTCTGTGACCTGAATGAAAGTGTGCAGGATCCTGCTTCCACTCAACAGGCAGTTCCACCTTGTATGTTAGTGTCTCTAGCATCCCAGCAGTGGTGTGCTGAGCATTCTGAGCATAGATCTCTCAGCTACTGAATTTTGGTCTTTTTCTCCTGTGAACATCTGGAATGTTTTTCTTAGGAAAACATTCTAATAACATTATGGCAAATTCGGTGGTGATGGGACTGGGATTCCTGGAAAATGCAATGAATTTCCAAGATCTCTGATAGACATGCAACAGTACATTAAAATTCAGTATCTAAAATTGTTCCTATTTTCAGTTTTCAAAAAAAATTTCTCATAGAAGTTGCCAAGTTTATAGTAGCAGCCTTGTCCATGAAACAACTCCTGAA
Source organism: Limnodromus scolopaceus (assembly GCA_028565335.1). NCBI lineage: Eukaryota > Metazoa > Chordata > Aves > Charadriiformes > Scolopacidae > Limnodromus > Limnodromus scolopaceus. Next base: position 41,152,420 of record JAOXNO010000013.1, read on the forward strand.
CCACTGCAGTTTTCAGCCCAGCTAACATAAAACTGGAGGAATTTTACCTACTATCATCCTTCCTTTCCAGTCATTCAAATTCTCTGTTAAGCACATCTGATGAGTTTACACCTGTTACGTGTTGGCAGAAATCTGATTTCTAAACACAATGTTTTCTATCTGCATGATTACACTATCATGAGGTCTGCCAAAGGAATCCTTATACACAGAATCATAGAATCATATGGGGTTGGAAGGGATCTCTGGAGATCATCTAGTCCAACCCCCCCACCGGAGTGGGTCTACCTAGAGCACGTTGCACAGGACCTTGTCCAGGCGGGTTTTGAATGTCTCCAGAGAAGGAGATTCCACCACCTCTCTGGGCAGCCTGTTCCAGTGCTCTA
>JAOXNO010000013.1:41152902-41182086 GCA_028565335.1 Limnodromus scolopaceus
GGTCATCCTGTTGTCCACAAGAACTCCCAGGTCTTTCTCCTCAGAGCTGCTCTCCGGCAGGTCAGCCCCCAACCTGTACTGGTGCAGGGGGTTATTTCTCCCCAGGAGAAATGTTATATTATGACTGGGAGTTTGCCGTAGCTTTTGAAGGTGAGGTTAGGGGTCTGAGTACACAAAATGCCTAAGGAAACAATACTTCTCACTGATCTCTGAGTTTACCCTTACCTCATTGTGAGAGGCTTCTGTAACACTGCTGCTGTTTACCATTAATATTTGCTTTTCTAAGTCCTCAGATGGTGGTAATCCATGATGAGATCTAAACAGAATGTGAGAAAAAGGTTATCATGTGATCTGATAAGGCCCTGAAGTCAATAGAGTTGTACCGACTTAGGTGCCTGAAAGGCCTGGTCTGCCACATCAAACATACCTCAGGACATAAAACTGTCTAGAGTTACAACTGTAATTGCATAACATAACCATACCTTGAAGCAACTTTATCTAGACACATGTTCTTGGATTTGCTCTGTGAATCTGGGACTCTCAAGTATCCAGGAAAGGAAGAAAGGAGCTTAATAGCAACGTCATAAACTCCGTTACCTCTGTGAATCCCGAATTAATCTGATACAGTTCTTCTTATTAACCTCAAAATTCCAGTGTCTATTATCCTTTATACATCACTTCAGCATATTAATCATTGGCATTTTTATTTTATATTAGCACGTCCAGTGAAAGGACAGAAAAAGGGCTCAGCATATCCCGTTTGCAGAGTGAACCTAAGTATCTTTCCTCTTTAGCACTGAATATAACTGAGGATGCAGCGGACAACTGAGGCAGCCAGACTCTGCTTGGGCTTAATCCATCTGTGCAAGAACAATACTCATTTTTAATGATGAAGACAACCATGAGAAGAAAAGCCTGCCCATATGCTGTTTCATATGGATGTATCACACATGGTAATCTCTGCCCCAGGTGTATCTGAGCTGTTACAGCAAATAGCGTGATTCTGATTAACAGCTCGTTCTTCTCTCTTAATTACAACTATGTACTTTTTAGAAAAAAAAAATCACATCAGAGACCATTTTAGGGAAGACAGACAAGACTGAGAAAGTCAACACCGGTTACCCATCCACTTAGTGTCTCTTCTATGTCCCGGCTTTTGGAGATGTGGATATTTGAGGCATTACTTTCAGAAATAATGCTACAACAACACAGCCGATGATTGGACAAAGCTCTGAAAGCACATACACTTGCGCTACCTGTGAAGGAAGCATTTTTAGGAAAGGAAATATGCTGCACCAGCTTCTGAAAAGAAAGAAGGGCTGAGCCTTTTAGGTAATATATCAGAATTCTCTTAGCCAACATACAGACAAAAAAGGCATCCAGCAAGGATGGAAGGACAGCCAGAAACTTGGTCAGGTAATCGATCAGATAGTCTTGAAACCTGCCTGGAGATCACTGGCTCCTTCTGTTATCCCAGTTTTTAACCAGGTGCTTTGTGTTCAGGTTGTGATAGGATGAGAGAGCATGGGCGCTGCCCTCCCTTCATGCACTCAGTAAGAGCTTCTGAAGATGGCATGCACAAACCCCCCTTAGTTGAGGTGGGGGAGATGCCAATCACCAGCACGCAATACACAACAGAGGGCCTGATCCTGTCACATCTCAGCATGAAAGTCCCTTCCTACCTTCAGACAGTGAAGTACTGCAGGAAATCTGGAGGGAGAGAGAAGTTTCCCATGAGAAAAAGCCTTGATGTTCACACAGAATTAATGCTAACACCTTTCTCTTCACAAACAGTTTGCAGAAAATGTGAATTATGATACTTTAGAGAAAGGGAGGAAAGATCTCAAGGATTTGCTTTAGAGGAATATCCCTACTTACCTGTACACATCTCTGTGTGCATTATACAGTCAGTCACTAATGCTAATCTCTTTACACCCTCCTACACACAAAGCTTGTGGTATCCTTATCACCATAACATTGCTTGAAATTAGTGTTTTGCACATGTTGTTACAAGTGAAAATGAGGTGATCAAAAGAAAATGACACAGTTAGACATAACAAAGCCTATCTCAGGCCAAACACACACAGGAGGTCTTTCCTCTAAGTTTTGGGTTGGATAGTCTTGTGAATAATGACAGAGGGAAAGAAGGACAAAGGCAAGAAAAAGCAAGAATTGTAGCTCCTATCTCCCTGCTGGGTTTTCTTTATAGTTGTACTTAAATTTGAAATCTCTCCAAGATGGACTGTTACTGAGGTTCGTGGAGGGTTTAAAGAGAGAACTACACAGATGGTATGTAGACCCTACAAAGAGTTTCTTTCCCTGTGGCCTGCAAAGGCTGACGTTGCCAACGGGAAGGAGATGGTGAAGCCTGATCAGCACAGCCCTTGCAGTGTGAGGCAGGCAGTGCTGTGCTCCTTTCACATACCTAGAGCTAAGCCTCTAAGACTGGGCTAGGATGAGGAGCTGGGTCACCAGGCCAAGCCAAACGACAAAATGAGAAACATCACAGAGGCAATGGCAGAGCAGGAGCTACACACTGGTGGCACAAGAGCATCAGAAGGTTATCAGCCTCATGGAAGCTGCAGGGAAATCTGCCCAGATGACCCCTCTCACCTCTGTCTGCAAGGACTGTGACAAAGAGAAGAGCATTATAGGCTTCATAAACCTGAACTGAGTTGAAGACTATGGCCAAGAATAGCTTCCAGGTAGTTACTTCACTTCTTCATCATATATTATTGATAATCCCTATATTTTTCATTGTCTACATTCAGTTCTCTTCTCCTTTCTTTCATATGGTCTTATTGCACATGCAGATTTAGTGCTTCCATAGTTTCTAGGCAGTTGCCTGTGGTGGCACGTGCAGGGGAACACTTCTGCCTGTACAATAGAAGCAGTTCACATCGAATAAATTGTTGACAAAACATTTCTCCCCGTGTGTATTTTCTAATGACTCACAAAGATATTCTACCATTCTGTCCAAATATCTGTGTCTCTGGCCATCCCCTAGCTTATCTCCATGGCTTCATTTGAGATCTGTCACCTCCAGTGAGAGCCTTTCCTCCCCTTTCTTGCCTTTTATTATCTCTGAGGCTGCCAAAGGGACCGTTGTCGTAGTGTAGCTTTATATATTTTTGCTAGAGATACTGATACTTGTTTCTACAACTGAGTGAACTGGGACAGAGTTTCAGTGCAATCCCATATCTGTTTGTCACTTATAAACGAATGGTTGAAATTTGAGACAAGTTTGACAGCGTGCCACCCCATCAACTGTTTTTGGGTAAGTGGAGGGGAAGCACGGGCTTTTGGTAAAAAGCATGGGCAAAGTGTCCATTTCTTGTGCTGGCGCCAAGTAATTTGCTTTTAGAGATTTTGCGTACCCAGCACAGGAGAGCATTAGACTGTAAGGTCAAGAGTTAGGCCATACATAAGGTTGTACATATGCAGCATAACTGTTTGTGTTTATGAGTATTTTGAGTGTTCTTTGATTTCTTTGAAATGGTTGGCACAACTTTGCCTTTTAATACCACAGGGGATAAAAGCCAATAAAATGCACATGAGGAAAAAATACAATGAAAAGCATATAGTGTTTTCACTTTTTGTCTGAGTCTATTCCTCCTCCCTTGCAAGAGGAAAAACACTTTTTAAAACAAAATAGTACATGACCATTTTGATAGTAATCACATCTTATTGCATGCTTTAAAACCCCTCTGCAAACAACTCCCCTTCTCTTCCTTATAGAAGGAGAATTCTGGTGCCAGCACTAACGTGCTGGTCTGCAGTCAAAAGGAATACATGTTCAGACCGGTCCAGGAATGTAAAATTAGATTGGGTTTTGGCTCAGGCTCCACTAGATAGATCCAACAGAGCCAGAAAAGATCTATATTTTCCCTGGAAGCTTTCACATCCCCTTACAGTGTTTCTTGAAGCCTGCCCTGATGTTTCTCAGAACCAGGAGAATGTATGAGAGTACAGATGCTTTCAGCAGACTCTTGCCTCAGACCAGCCCAAGGCTATCTCTTCTCTAGATAAGTGATCACTCTCTAAGATCAAAAAAGAGGAGAAAATTGAAATATAAAGACATACAGATGGAATAATCCTTCAGATTATTCACCTAATCCTGCTTCCTTGTCTCTGGTGTCTCCAGAATTGAAGAACTCACTTCAGCTCTGTTGCCCTGAGATGAGGCTCTTTGAAATCAAGACAAAGATTTCTCTCAATTTTTCCAGACTTAAAAACCTCCTTCCCCACTTTTCTGCAATACTTTGGCTGAATGGCACCAGCATGACAAGCAGAAAATTTTTTAAGTCCCCTGGGCACAAGAGATCTTAAATGTCCCAGATATTTTGGATGCATTGTCTGGCATAACAGAATTAAAGGTGAGACATACAGTGTGCCACAGCTTACCATTGTCCTAGGATCACAAATGTGTGTGTGTGTAAGCATCTTTGTCCCAATTTTGTGTTTTCCAATGTAGTTTCTCCCAGAGATGTACATGTTCAAGGCTGCTATATACTCCAGAACCCACAGCATTCTCACTATTACTTTGAGCGTCCTCCTTACCTGTTAGCAGCATCCTTCAGCAATCTCTGGGTCTACATGTAAACCACAAGCTCTTTGGGGCTGGAGCTGTGTCTCTTAGGAAGCACTTCTTCTGTGAATCAAACAACAAAAAGGTTGGGTTTGGTCTAGATCCAGGTCACATCTATACACAAGGCTAAAGTCCAAACACCTGTAAGATACAAATGAAGCTTTACTTTATTATAGGAAAGACTTCAAAGTTGTCATTTCAGCAAAATGAGGTCTGGGACTGCATCCTAAAAATGGAGAAATAAATACAATCGTTGCAATGCATGGCCCAGGAGAAAACTTTGAATGCCAGCTGCACTGTGGACATACATAGGTATTTCCTGTAATTCCATATTTACATTTAAAGAGGCAGTTAGACATGCAGTAGGGCCTTAATACTATAGCAGATTCATTACTCATAGTAGATTCAATTTTCATAGTTCATCAGATCACTCTGGCTTACAGACTTCACTGTAAGTGATTGCAGGCGTGGTTAAGGAAAAAAAAGATTTTAGTCATAAAGAATGAGAAGTTAACCCTGTAAAATTATATTTAAAGCAGCTGACTCAGCTTTAGCTATTGCAACAAGACAAACAAAACCATCATTCTGTCTTTTATTGTGAATGCTAAGTCATCAAAGGCACATAAACTTGTAAAGTAGCAGCAAATGTGAACCAAAGTAATTGATCCTAGATTTAAAGAGGCAGAAATAACCAGAGACCTGGACAGATCTGACTCAAACAGAAGCCAATGCTCAGGAGCAAATTGGATCAGCAAATTCTAACACATCTGGTAGCTTAATTACACAGGTCTCTGCTGTGTTCCCTTGGCTGTGTTGATTTTTTGCCATTTCTTTTCTCACTAGGATTTTCAGAGTCTTCAGATTTCCACTTTCTGCATATCACTTATTTTTTTCAAAGAATTCCTGCTCTTTTTCATGTTCCATTTTAAATCAAGTCCCACCTACAGCACATTTTGATATTTCTGAGCTGTCACTTCTACCTATGATTCATTTTTGCATGTTTTGTCATTCCTAATTTTGCAGTTTCTAGAAGTGGCTGAGGAAGATGGCAGGTGATAGAAAGATCTACAGGAGAGAAGGAAGAAAACATCTTGTATTTCTTAGTGAGCTAAATTGCAGGCTGTGACATTTTCAACAGTCCATATGGAGGTGATCAAACTGCCTCCAAAGGACAGCAAATGCTTTCCCACAGAGACTGTAATATGCATATATAAGACACTTCAATCACTTATCTTCTGTTGCCTGGCATTTCTCCTTAGGCTGTGTTTCCTATGACTTGGGGATTTTTCAGTCCTTCAAGGCAGAGCAGGGATGTTGAATCACTGGGCTGTTGGAGGTGGTATATTCCCCATGCTGAAATGGCCAGTTACAGTGGAACACAGAAAGAATATTTTTTCTTGCTGTGGTAAACCTTTAAAGAAAGATCAGTTCATAGAAACAAATTATCCAGAAATTTCTGGATTAACATCTCCTTAGCTGGAGCAATTAACCAAATAATAACCAAAAATAATTTATGAGTTGAAATCAGATAAGAAAACTCAAATCTCCAAGATCCAGAGAACTGGAACATGAAAACATGATACTTCAGGTACTTTGAATTATCTGGAAATCTTGCAATAACTTTATCTTATTGGGATAATGCTGAGGAGATGTTGTATGCACTTGGGTCCACATTTCTTTTCTTCTTTTTTTAAACTGAGGGGTCTCTAAACAGTGTCTCATCTGTTTGCACTGCCATGCTGAAATGTAAACTATTTCCCCTCTTTCATCTGCAGACTGAGAGGGCACTGTAAGGATCCAATCAAGTCAGATGTTAGTTGAAGTTCATGAGTCTCAACTCATTAGCTAGTCTCAGACTAATCTCATTTTGCTTTTTAGACACAAGCTCTAATGACGACTGCTTAAATTTCACATTGCTTTCTTCCCTGTCAGTTACTATATACCTCTTTTTTCTGACACGTCTTGGAACTGTTTCAATATGAAGTGTAGGCAGGGTTGTCATTACCAATTTGACATATATACACATGCTGCTTCTGCTGCATCCTAGTCCGTACTATCCTAGCATAATTAATCAAACGTGGCATGTCTCTATAGTAAGGAAAATATAGGGACTTCTAGCATCTAGAAGGCACTAGTCAACACCAGCTTCTTTTCAGGACTACTCCCATTGAAGTTAATGGGAACAATTTGTTGTCAGCTTTTCTGAAAGCCAATCTGCTTGTATCCACCCTTCTTAACATGAAGCCTTAGAAGCAGAAGCAGCTAGGAGACACGAACACAGTGAACACCCTGACATACACATCTACACGTAGGTTTCCATTTAGCCCAAACCTTCAGAGAAGCAGCCCTACCTACCTCCAGTGTTGTGACACATAGGGCAGTTCCACCTGTCCGAATAAAACGGTGCTCAAGGTCGTCGAGACAGATCCACCTCCAGGATTAGAAAAGGAAGCAGATCAAAGCTGTGCTGCTCCTACACTACAGAGACCTGCTCAGAGAAGTGGTTTATTAGCCCAAATTCTGTGCTGTACTAACATGACTATATTAAGTTTCCAACACCTTACCTGGATTTTCTGCACAGTGCTCTTCCATGTGAATGTGGCATTTCCAGGGTCTTGTATGAACGTACACATATGTTTGTGCGTGTTTCCTTTGTCAGACACTTCCCCTGGAAAGCAGTTCTTCACAGACAGATGTAGAAGCAGGAGATAATAGCTAAATTGGTCCTGCTGCCAAGCTATTCATGAGTTAGAAACCAGACTTCCAGCCACAGTCAAATGCTGGTGTTTTTCATCCAGGCAAGGCTGCCGCTCAGATCTGGGATAAATAAAGCAGAAATAAATACATGTCTCACACAGTCACGAAATGTTTGAAAATTGAGACTTTGAAAACCAATCTGAGTGCTGTTTTTGAGGTGACTTATTCAACCCAAGACCTGCAACAAAACCAAAGCAGGTGAACAATTTTTTTCTGCATGTCAGCACACTGTAATAGAGCAAACTTCTTCTTTCCCAAGTATTACACAAAAGAATGCCAAACCCATTAAATTAAAGGCCTACCTCCTACGATGGCAGACAGTTGTCAAACACTTTTAGGTCCCAAGGACTGAAATGGATTGAGGTGAATAAGCTTTTAAAAAAATCATGTGGGAGAAGAATTTTTAAAAAAGCTCAGCCCATTTCTAGAGAAGTAACACAGTCATTAAAGGATCACAGCTTTCCCTATAGAAATAAGACCTTGGAGCTTTCAGAAAGTTCAGTCAAAGACCTTTTCTGCTTGTATACAGAAGCTGCATCCATATAGTAATCAGTAATCCAAGGATGCAGATTTTAGCTGTAAGGTTAAAGGCAAAAAACTATATTTTACTGAATGCCACCATGCCTACTTATTAATTAAGGGTTGCTTCATTTTCAAGCTACAGCAAGTTCATAATGGGATCTTTTAACCATAATGTCCCTTTTTTTTTTTTTTTTTCTGGAAATGCTGCTCAGGAAGTAAAAATCAACCATATCCCACTTCTGTTCTTGTGATTGGTTTTCATGGCTGTGCTTTTTTATTGTGCTTAACGCCTTGGCTGAGAATAATAGAACCTGCCTAACCCAGCAAACTTAGAGCTTACACCAAAAGCCCAGTAATGTAACACATAGAGAACGAATGGGCTACGTGTTCAGGACCAAATATGCATTGGCTTGGTTCAGAAACCCATCCTTTATTAGCAGAACTCTCATGAGATTAATGACACAGTTCTAATGGAGAGCTAGTGCAACAGCGGGACAATGCAGAGCAGAACATGCACTCCTTTTTTTCCCCTCTGTTTATATTCTTCATATAAGCTAAGTTCATTTTGTTGCAGATTGCCAGTTACTGGCGATAATTCTCTTTTCCAATATAATATGCAGATTACTTTCCAGGAAAACCTCATTCAGTGCTGTTGAGGGACTGCACAAAATATTTCTGGGAAAAAAGTCTGGTTTATCTCGTCTTGCAGAGACCTTATCAACTGACATGCACATGATTCAGAAACACTGTTTGAAAAGAAACATTTTTCCAAGGTTCTGATGGGGAGGAACCTGACAACAGAATAGTAGTGTTTCAAAAATCTTTCTGCCTTTTCTGCGTCAGTGAAATGCTAACTTCAGGCATGAAGCACCTGCCAGAAACCTCTGGAGAGTTACCTATGTAAAGATGATATTTGAAACATGTTTTTTCTAGCAGTCAGCCTATCTTTGACAGTAACACAGCCGTTTCTCTTTATTTTTCACTTTTTAGTGCGTCTGCCAGCCTCACAGGTGCCTTTGCATTTCCACTCTTTTCTTCCCATCTGCCCTGCACTGGCAGCTCTTTAAATAACCACGGATGTTATTTGGTGACTTTTAGCAGACAGAGTTGAGCATAATTGGCAATATATTTCCCAGTAAATTCATTAGGCAAGAGGAATACATTTTTTCTATTACATCAGCCCTTACACACAGGACCATCATTTCATTTTCCATTTTAAATTTAAATATACTTCAAAACTTTCCATATCATATTACATTAGACCCCATCGTTCTGTGCTACTTACAAATGGCAGGAGGAAATTGTGAGTAGCAGGCTAATGTCCTAATTTATAGATACAGCAGGGCAGCTGGAAATCAAGTTTCTGCCATGACCATCATCTGGGAGCATTTTCTATTATTGGATCAAATCCTGAGGCAACTTTCTGGAACTTCAGCTACAGAAGGACTCTTTCAGCCATTCCATTGGCAAACACTGACAGCTCCTCCCAAAACCACTTCCTGAGACACTGTGTTTAACACTTTGTAAAGTTCTCTTCTAGCACTCGGAAACACTCTTGATTTCATCTCAGTGTCCTCTTAGTAAATCCTCGATCCTCTTGATTGCTCAGAGGGGACGCTACAGGCAGATGACGAACTCATCTGCCCCCACCTTCAAGATACTGAGGACAATGAAACAGCATACTGCAAATGTGTGCCCACAGTAAATGCACCAGTGTGGAAGAGTGAGAAATAATCTAATTCTTTTCAAAATTTATCAGATGCTGAAGACAGTCAGCAATGGAAGGCATTAGGAAAGGCAGAACTAAGCACTCTTGCCTGTCCTAAGGAAGCTAAAACTGACTGCTCTGACTCATCTTGGCTGGTAGCTCTGCTCTGTTGTACAGCATTACCTCCACATTCACCCACATTAACTGGCGAGAAGTCTCCTGGATTTGTGCTGCACTGGCACACCACTGCTAGAGTGTTGTATCACCACCTGTGATGTGGTGATACAACACAGAGTTTCACATTTCTCAGAGAAGGGACTTGGATGCCCTATCTGCTGACTTGCTGCATGCTGGGGAGCCTTCTTAGCTGTAAGCTCTCCCTGCATGACACTTCTCCCAGCCCTGAGATTTCCAACACCAGCCCTTCAACAGGCTGACATGGTTCTGTGCCAACCTACCCTCATTGCTAGCGGGCACCTGACCCTGAAGTGATGAGTGAGTGAGCTGGGTATTTCTCAGGCATCTCAGAGCTTTGCCTTTAAGATTCACCATATCTGTGGATGAGAAATGTCTTGTATTAATCATTTACCTTAAAACCATCTTCGGGTCAAAGCAGGTTAAAGTGAAATGCATGGAGAAGTATTTATTTCCAATCTTAAAAATAAACAAGCCAGTTTCAAATACCTGTAAATGATAAAGGTGAAGAAATTAAAGAAAAGGCTGTACAAGCCTCTAATATTCAGATCACATCTGAAAAGTTGACTACTTGCAATCCTGACTCATTTCAAATCATCCCCCTGTTGAAGCATGCTAACCTTAACAGTTTTTTCAGCCAATCTTCCTTTTGAGATTCTCTGCCTCCATCAGTATTCTACCCTCCCTCTGGGTGCCCATCAAATTTATTTACTTCTGTCTTACTCAATAGATAACAAGAAGAGGATTAAAACTAAGGGAGGAGAAAGAAATGTTACTTTAAGGGACCAGCCACTATTTGCTGTACTTGACTGGCCATTAGCTACTACTTGACTGAATGAAAGGTAACACTCATCTCTGTCCCGCCATCTTATGTCACTTTATGCACGTATTTCAGTGTCACACGTCTTCATTCATTGAACCCTGTCACAATTTGGAAATTAATAAACACAGTTGCTACAAATATTCACATGCATGTAGCTCTTACTCTGGCCAGGTACTGAAGCAGTTAACTCTTTTGGGGAAATGGTAAATGTCGGCTGACTGAATCCCATACCTGGCTTTGAAGGGAACCACAAAATCCATTGACAGTGTAGGTCTTCCATGTTCCACACTTGCAAATTCTCATTTTTTTACCATATGTATGGATACTCTGCATGCACAGCTCAAACTGCCAGTGTCACTTTCCTTCTGCCCAAAGACCTTTCATCTCTCATAGAGCTCTGTGTACTGACAATGCGCTTCTTTCCACTATTACTATTTATTAACCTGTATCTCCAGCAGCACTGTTGGTGAACAGCCCTTCCCTACTGGGGCCACCCTGTCACATCCCTCTGCTGCTGACACCACTGTTAGCAAAGCCTGTCAGAGAACTAGGATAGGGAAAGGATCCAGCCTAAAACTGCTTTTCAGCCAGCTGCACAATCAGTTGTGCTGACATAACAGGGGGAGCAGCACAGGATGCTGTTCCCAGCGAACATCAGGGAGCAGGACTCTTTAAGCAGCCCAGCTGTAGATACCTATGTGGCAGTCAAGTTGTCATCACATCTGTGCTATGTCAGGGCAGGCCTCCCCACCCAAAGCACAAATGTCACCTATTCACCAACAGGAATCCAGAGGGGACTGGGTCAGGGAAGCTTTGAGTTGCTGCCATTCCAAAGGAATGACAAAGGGCAGTAATTGTGGAGCAAGATGCATCCAGAATCGGAGCAGAAACCATGAGTTTTGTACTATATAGAAATCCTTATTTTTTAAGGTCTCGGTTTTTAAGAAATCCTTATTTTAAATTGTGAAGACCAATGTGAGGGCAAGACTGTCCACTGCAGAAAGTTAGAGATGGTGTTCATGTCCATTTCAGTGTCGTCTCTACTCTGGCTAATGGGTATCCCTAGTCCTGCACAAACACCCCATGAGACTGGCTGACACAGAGCAGCAAAGCAATCTGTCCCCGGGATAGATCACAGACCACTACTCAAAAAAGTACTGCATATTTTGTGAAAATAAAATTTAAAAACTTAGCTACTCTTCACACAAAAGAAATAGAACCACTTTGCTTAATTTCTCATAAGGAAAATACCTGCAACAGCTTCATGAACAACAGCAAAGACTAAGGCTGAGTTGTTTCAAGATAAACCTGAGCCTGTGCGATCCTTGAAAACTCACCTCACTCAGAAATTCCTTTTCACCTCTGCCATAACCTGCTCTTTCCCACTCTCACTGCAAGCCTTCTGTCCTCTCTGAGCATGGGTTAAGCCCCCTGCTCTTTGCTTATTTACAGGTGTTCAAGCATCCTCTACAGTACAACAAAGTTTGTGTGCATCTTCCTATTGAGTCTCCTTCTTCCTCCTTCCTGATCTATAGCCTCTGTACGCCTTGGGAAATGAAACCTAGCAGCACAGGCAATTTTTCTTCCTGCTTCCATCTGCCGCTGAATACACATGCTGCAAGTTAAGGAGCTATGAATGATGGAGTCTATGTAAATTTAACTTAATGACAGCTGGATAAAGAGCAATGGGTTAGAAAGAAGAGCACAAAGGCCTTTGGGTGGAGTATGTAAATGAAGTCAGAGTTTATATGTGAAGGACCACATATTAAGAGAGGAATAGTGAAGATTTTAAAGGGTGGGAGTAGGATCAGAGACCTTTGGAGGTCTGTAGGGAGGCAAAATAATTTCTCTTACAAATCAAAGGAGATACAGACTCTTAACCACATTGATCTTTGGTTCATGCTTCTCTAGTTGGGACACTGTCTTAGATCATGGCTATGTCGTGCTCTGACATGAGACAGTGCCTCAGAAAATACTTAAAGCTTGTTTTTCTGATCAGATGTCCACCATTTATTTGGATTCAGAATGTTGTATGTGAATTCATTAAGTTGTCCGTTCGAGCGGAACAGATCACTACGAATGCCATTACTAGTCATGACCTTTGTTCACAGACTAGACAAATTACCTTCAGACAGATTGGCAACCCTCCAGTTATGATCTTTCTTCTTGATTTATTCATGGCTCCCAACTTATAAGCATTAATCAGAAACCAATGAAATGGACTCTAAAAGAAGCAGAAAAAAACCCCAACAAAACAAACATATTTCGACTTCCTGACTACTCATTATTTATAGTGAAATGGAAACTGGCACGTATCTAGGAGTTTTTCCACATTATTTCCCATAATCAGTGGGTTTCAATGCCTAACCATACAATGACATCATTACCACAAGGAAACATGAGAGACACTGTTCAAGACAAATAATGCTGAAGGCAAAAATACAGAAAGCATCCCTTGTAATTTTTGTTATAATGAAGACTCCAAACTTTACCTGCACAGTTTCTTACAAGAATTATAACATAACACATCACTATTTGGCATGTGACACTAAGCAATTGAGATGCCAGTACTCAGGGACACAAGGAATGACAGCAGGAAGAAAAGATGTCACATGTCACCACTATCACAACCTGTTCCTGCTGCTGGCACTTTCTTTAGCTCCCATGTCCTGGCATGGGTTTTACAATCTTAATACAATTCTAATTGCATTAAGAGGTTTTAAAATATCCCCTCATGGACAAGTGTTGATCCGTGTTAAATTCAACGGAAATTGTGCTCATACTGCCAAAATGCATAATTAAGAGCAAGATTTAGCTATCTTCTGGGAAATACAGCTCATAAGAGGACAGGTTCTGAGGTCTGCTATACCATCCTGCCTGAGAACAAAAAAGCACAGTCTAACAAGGGTAAGCTAAAGGACTGTCCAGCCTGGTATCCTCCCTCAAACAATAGACTGGACTAGATCCTTAGAGGTGAACTTTCCATGCGGCACCTCCTAACCTCTGTGCTGGTGAGTTTTCTTTGCCATAGGTATCATCCAGATCATCAAGACTGAGAGTTAGCTGTTCATCCTGCCCCATGTCTCTCCAGGAGGTGGACAAGTGGTGCAGAGATCTCAACAAAAACCTCAAAAATTGGGCTGACAATTCATCGGAGATGGAAATTTCTCATCTCCCTGGAAATTGGCTCTTACCACAGCAGAATCATCATTACCTTTGGCCTCTTCACAAATAAAACACAAAGCTTGTAGACTATTGACAGAAGCAGCTTCCAGCTTACCCTGAGGAAGCTTTATGTACAGGGACAAAAACACATAGTGAAATGCAAATCAAAGCAGCGAGAATATGCATTATCAAAATGAGAAACTAAGCAACACGGGGAATACAGACTTTCTGACAAGATGATTCCATGTATTCTGTCAGAGAGATTACCATTCTTTCTTCTCTTTCAAGTATGTGTCAAATCCTTCATATGTTTAAAAAAAAAACAACCACAAGACACACGCAAGTGTCTCAGACCCAAAGGGTGACTTTCTTGGCCAGCTTGGAAATACAATTTATACAGCCTCTGTTACCTTTCCTGCTTCCACAGCACCAAACCCAAGTTTATTCCAAGAACTCCGCTCCAGCCCAGCCTTCTTCTGTTTTCATGATATAAACCTGGCACTGGAGGCCACATGCAACTAAAGAACCAGCTCGTCCATCTCTGTATTACAGTTAAAATTTTTTCAAATACAGTTTTCAAGCCATGCATCTGAACCTACATTCAGTTTGACACTCTTGAAGTATGCAAAGTCAGTCGATCAGGCCCTTCAATAGTGTTGCATTTTTTTTGCTTAAAAGTATTTTTAAATAAAAAAAAATATTAGATTTTCTAATTTATCCTCCCATTTCCTGGCATGTTTGCTTCACATTTTCAGGCTTTTTTCTTCAACAAGGTCTAGATAGACTAATAAACCACGAAGGTCAGACCTACAGTAAGCTGTGAAACTGGGCAATTCTATACATTCTACAACAGTGAGTGACTTATTTGAGACAGTGACTAAACTCTGACCTTGGTAGCTGAGCCTATCAGACTACTGAGGATCAGATCATACAAAAATCCATCCTTACATACTTTCTGAAGAGCCTAAAAAAGAAGTGAGATAAATACTAATTTCTTAGCTTTAAAGTGTGGAAGAGAAGAAACATTGGGAAACTGCCCAACATCTTTTCAAAGGTGCTAGCTGTGCAAATTCACCCACACGCCTGTACTTACAGTATGTTTTTGCTGGCAGAAGGCATTAGTAAAGAAGGGAAATGTTGTTTCATATCTTAAATAAGAGTCTGATTTCTTTGAAAGAAGATTTTAGGAAAGAAGAAATAAAAACAGAGTTTGGTTTGTGCCATTCTGATCCATGTCTGGCAGCCTTCTACAACTGGAGTTTGTAGCAGAAGAATTGGACACAGCTGGGTTTGGACTCCTGTTCCACTAGGCAGTCATTCTGTCTTGCTGAATGATGTACTGCATACCAAAGACTACACACAGATACAGAAGACAGGTAGGTCTTCTACTGAACTGCAGGACCGTAGAGATTCTCCCGACCACAAGACAAGCAGTTGACACATTCCCCTGTCCAGCTTGGCCATTTTCCCACCCTTGCAGATTTAGTTTTTTCCAATTTTTCCTCTGTTGTGCACAGACACACAAGCATAGACATACTGAACACCCACAGAATGAGCCATGTTTTGTTTTTACATTCATGTCCTAAACAGACATCCATGAAGGAAGTTATGTATCCATGTACATAACATACTTGCAGGTTTTTTGAATTATCCTTAACAAAAAAATCATTTGATAAGAACAACCAGCTTTAAGGAATGTCAAAGCATGGGTACTGGCTAGTGTTTTCCTCTTTTGGAAGCTGTGCTAAACAATTAACAAGCTGCCATACTTAAAGAGCACCTCTTTTTCACTGGCTTAGGTACAAGATTAATGCAAGCTCTAATTGTTCCATGCTCTTCAAGAGTCTTGAATTGTTCACATCTCGGAAGCAAAGAATAGTTTTTCTACTTTCCTTCAACAAATACCCGGCCTGCAGCCTGCAGCAGGTGGGATACTGGTCATGCAAATGATTAGACATTTGCTCCTGAGCTGGTTTTGTTCCATATATTAAATGTTCTATTGCATTTGATCACTACCTTAAATGGCAACTCCTTCTCAAAGCCTGAGGAATCTCTTCATCATTGCCTACAAAAAGGCATATATTAAATATATATATATATATACTCTATATAGGGTATATATAGTATAGAGAGATATATAACGTTCTATATCTATAAATGTATGTATATATAATCATACAAAAGCAAAACAAAAAGAAATTAGGTACACTTTTTACACAAACTGCATTTCCATTTTTTCCTTATAGGAATACATACTCAGTTCTCAGGATGAAAAGAGTAAGAAAGAATGAAAAAGCTACTCCTGACAGACTATTCACAGATGTTAACATATTGCTGGAAGTTATTTAGATACTGTGGTGACAGCTGAAATAACAATAGTTGTAGAATCCAAAATAGTAAAAAGAATATATTCACTGAAAAGAACCTTATTTTTCACCCCTTTGCTATCTTTGTATATACTATTCTTGGTTATTTCTCAAACTGATGAAACGTCTACAGAAGTTGTTAAGCTGATACCCAAGGGAACCTCCTTTCACACTCAACAGAATTGCAAAAATTTCTGAGAAGTTCCCATCTCCCCAGGGCTCTACAAACTCCGATCAGAAGTGAAGATAACATGTCTTTGCAACCATTCTTAGTCCTCCCCAGCTAATTTGGAGGTGGCACATCCACAATCACCAGCTATCCTATGGACACTGCAAGTGCTTCCAAGGTCTTAGGTTCAGCATTCTAGTTGTTCCACTACACAGCTGGGTGCACCATCCTGTGGGAATGAGAAAGTTAGAGACACGCTGCTGAGGGAGAGCTCAGCAGGTGTTCTTGTATTGATGAGAAGGAGGCCTTGAGATGAGTAAAACAATGTCCTTATATGTTGATGCATGTGTGTTGTGAAACAGATAGCAGTGTACCGAAATAGTAAGTTTTGTTAGCTAGGCGGGATAAACATTTAAATGTAGCCAATTGTATTGCTCACAAGGGTGTACATCCACTTGTAACCTATCTGTGTAAAGAGCACAACGTGTGATCAAAAGACAGAAACTATATATGCTGGAAAAGTGAAACAATAAACGTCTTCGCTTCACCACTTAGCGGAGTCCGTGCCTCAGTGCCACACCATCCCACCATCTAGATTTCCATGGAAGGTCTTCCTGCCAGCCTCTGAATATGAATAATGAAGGCTTTGTGATGTGTCCACTCCAGATATTGCCAGAGACACTGCAATGATACTGCAAGATTCAATTCACAGAAAACACCTCACTAATTTGTACGCAACACTGACTTTCAGAGAGGGCTTAAAGATTCTGCATCCTGTTAACAATGCCTCAATACATCCCCTTGCTTATTAAATCTAATTAATATTGAATTATATAAAATCTAAAAGGCTACGCCGTGATTAATTTCACTAGTAGTTCTTCAGATTTCTAAAATGAAAAACAATTAGCAGTTGCTCTAACAGCTTACTTGTGGGTCTTGGCAGGTTAATGCCATGTGCACACATGAAATGTTAACCATGTTAATGATATTGCTTATGTTAATGTAATAATGAAAGAGCAGAGAAAGAAACAAAACTCAAGTGTCTTGAATCCCAACACAGTATAAAGAGTGCTTGTCACTTTCAGGGTTTTGCTTGTGCAAGCAGAAAAAAATCCCTTCCATACCACATTGCTCCTCAACCCTGCCAGCCAGAGGACAGAGCCGCAGCCATTACACTGCAGGGTTGTCACAGCTCATTTAAGCACTCTGATCACTCATGGCCTGCTAGGCTCGATGTTTCCCTAGTGCACAGGTGACAGACATCTGTCTATGTCACCAGTTTTGTGAGCACAGATCTCTCGGCAGCAGCAGGAGAAGTTCAATAACCAGTTCACAACACAACGTTCAGCAGCAAAGCATCAGAGGCATTGACAAATGGCAGCGACGTTCTGACAGGAGTCAAGGTCACACATGCAAGTGAAGCTTTGCTGTGAGCAAACTGCAACAGCCTGTTATGACCAGGGGCTCTCAAAAGACAACGCAGGCAAACGAACCATCAACCCTTATTTGTCCTGAAGAAACATAAATCTCTTCAGCTACTGCGGGGGGTCAGTGCATGCAAAATAGAGATAGGTTCAAGACTCCAGACTGAGATGCAGTCTGGATTACAATGTAGAATCATCCCTTTTTTCCTGTTGAAAAAATGCCTTTTCAGGCTTGTTCAGAAGAGTGGGCCTGAGCTTATCTCTGTTGCACAGTCCTCACAATGCAAGAAAAGGCTTGTCTAAAGCACATTGGAAAAAACACAAACCATGTGTCAGAGAGATTTCAACTGACCATACATTGATTGTCTCCTGGCAAAGAAAACTTGCACGTTCAGAGGTTATGTTTTCAGGGAAGCAATCCTAAACCGATTATGAGTGGTTTTACTGTACAGAGGCCTTCTGAGGCAGCACTGCAAGTAAAACTCAATACAAGCAAGAAGGCACTGACATCCTGAAAGTTTTTCCTGGGTGTGCAAAAGATGAGAGACTTTTCCCTTCTTATCCACACAAGTGAAAAACATGCACTCCTCCCTCAAGCACTGACTCAGTTGTTGCATAAGGATTATTTGTACCAATTGCAGTTAAATCTCTTCAGCACAGACTTACTTTGGGCTGTTGCCAAGACTTTAATGGAAGCTTCGCTAAAGCAGCCATAAAAAATCATTTCATTTGTGCTCAGATGCACCCTGAACCCGAGCTTGCCTGCCTGGCTTGACTTTCTGTACCTTCAGCTGACTCCTGGGTGTCAGACCTCAGTTGTTACAATCTTCTAGTGCTTTTCCACACTCACACAAAGATTTTCTGTTCTTTCTATTTATACACTTTCTATGTTTTCATCTCCCTAGTGAACTACATTCACCTAGCTGGCAATCGACCTAGAAGAGAACAAACATGTAATCAAGGAATTATTATCGGAGCAACAAATACAATCAAGTCAAGGGCTGATACCTCCATTGTAGACACTCATCCCAAGTTGGTCAGCCAGCAAAATATCCGTGCCACATGAACCTCATAGGTGGAAAACACCCTACCTACAAGCTTTTCTTCCCATGTATATTATGTTAAGTGTATGCAGGCACAGGCTAAAAGTAAGTAAGCCAAGGTGGGAAACTTGGATGCAACAGGAACTCCACCCGGGGGAGAGGACAATAAAATTTTAACCCCTTGAGCCATGGGGAGAAACTATAATATCATAATACAGTGAAAAGGAAGGGAATGGGAAAGAGTTGCTCAAGACAAAACCAGATACCCCTGAAGGGTTCTAAAGGAATTAAAAGCGAGAGTTGCTGAGCTATTAACTGGGAGATGTAAACCCTCACTTAAATCAGATGTATTATCTGAAGAATGGGGGATAGGAAATCTGATGACAATTTCTTGAAAAATTTCCAGGAGTAAGACCAATAAATCTAAATTCCTTCCAGGGAATCAGCAAAACTACAGTAGAAACAGAACTCCCTTCAAGCCACATGTAATCTAGTCCTCTGAGGCTTGGGTTGTCTACAGAGACAACCAGAGGATCTACAGAGACAGGATCCACACAACTTCATATTCTTCATATGCTTCATATTCTAGAGTATACATAGAATACTCTGACATAAGTGAACGTTTTTCTGATCCAAAATAAAACTTTAAAATTTAATCACTTCGTCAGTGTGGTCTAGATCACCAAAACCAACCAAAAACCACCAAAAAACCAAACTTCTTAGACTTGATTGATGAAGTACAGTAAATAGTAAAAAAACCCTGATAATCTATGTACTTAAATTGATTACGTAGTGTCAAGGAACATACAATGATCATATATGATGAGCTTCCACAGTTCAGAAACCCATGCCATGTTTCATCTCATTGGTTTTTGCTACATTCCCATTTACTCTTCCTTAGCTTGTTCTTCTCCTTCCTCTGGTTGATTTTCCCATTTCTCACCAATCATTTATCTCAAGCTCTTGTGCTGACAACCTGTTCTCTGCCCTATGCCATTCCTTGTAATATCTAATGATTTTCCCATTCTTGCTGCTCAGCTAGTTTTCAGCATGTTTTCTCAACTAAATACAAAGGTTTTTGTACATTTTTGGCATACCTTTGCTCAGCTTCTTGTCTCATCGGTGTTTAAGCCTGTAGAGCACTCCCATATTAATCATGGCTGTAGTTTAACCTTGTGACAGCAAGATATTTTCCCATGACTACTCAAAACTGATTTTGTCTGATGAATTCTGGCTCTGATCTTATTATTTCATCAATAATCATTTGGCATAAGAGTTCTCAAATATTTAACATGGCACATTGCATTTCATCTTGCTTTTCATATGCCTTTAGTTTCCTGAGCTTTGATCTTCATTCAAATTCCTGGGTTGCGGAGAGCACTGATCATCTGTTAAAGCTCTTTTTCTCTGAAATGACCATGACTTAATCTATTTCAAGATGACTCTATTTCAACAGTCCATCCATTAAATAGGTTCTATAGCTGCATGAGCTGCCTGAGAACTATGTACCAATTTACTTCAAAACAAAAAGAAACCAGCATTTAACACATTTTTTGACATTAAATACTATTCTGTTGGGATTCGTGTACAAAATTGTTTAACAAATTTTACTTAATGAAAGGCTGAACCTTGTTTATAAGTTTCTAGAGTAATTCTTACAGTTTGTGTGCAATCCAGCCATGCCAGAACAAGGAGTGCAAGGCCAGCTAACATATTGGTGTAACTACTGTTATTAGAGCAGAGCGGCATTATCTAAAGTCATGGACCCATACCTATCTGCAAATGTGCTGAAATGACGCTTGTGAAACTAAACAGTGTGTCAGGCCATCTAGAAAGAGACAACCTGCAAAGGACAAGCGACAAGTGCACCATTTACATACAGCATAGTGTGTACGGTTGATTCATCATGTCATTCCAGCAGATTACCACTCTGAAAGCAAAATTTAGCCTGTAATGTGAGAGAAACAGACAGGCTAAGATTATTTCAGAAGTTGAAGATTATGGCCACTAACTTTCTCTTGATTTTTAATTACATATCAGATACTTAGGGCCCTACCTCATACATGATGCTCTCTATCTGGACATGTAAGAAGAGAGGGCTTTTTTTTAAACAACTGTTTAATGTTAAAATAAATTTCAAAGGCTCAGTAATATCCAAAATACAATATTTTGTCAGTGTGGTTCCGTACTTTTTTCCACTGAAACCAATGGCAAAACTGCCATTGAACAGAAGACTTTAAATGCCATAATATTCTCAGACAGCAGGTTCTAAGAAAAGATTGAGTGAAACTTCCCAGTCTAAAGATGACCAAGAAGAACATGGAAATAGATTTCAAGAATATAAAAGGGTTTTGCAAAGAGAAAAACAACAATATTCATCAAGAAAAGGATAATAAATAAGGAATTTGAATGGCACTTTAAAGTGAGAAAGCTCAGCTTAGACAACAAAAAAAGCTTCCCAACGTTAACAATTGTGGAATAGTGGGCTAGAGCACCTGGAGAGATTTTCAAGTCTTAAATATGAATGTTTCTCAGTCATGCGACCTCCTCAGGAGTTTTGACAGAGTCCACAATAATTGCAATATTATACAACAACAGTCAGCAGCAGCTCAGTAACCCCGGATGGCAGCAGCCTGAGTCTTCCTGACTTACTGCTCTCAGAAAATTCTCTAAATTTTAGGCATCTCTTTACTGGACTACAACACTCTCAGTCTGATTGCTTCAATTCAGTTCTCCTGCATTCCCTAATCTGACACCTTCTTGATGTGAGACAAGTATTGCTAACATCTCCTCCTGCACTTTATGATCTATGTGCTTAGGTAAAGATTGTCGTGCAGTTCTTCCACCCGGATTTCCTCTTGAGTTTGCAGTCCCCCTGTAATCCCCCCTAGCATTTTTACAATTATATAGAGCCTAAAAGTATGTGGTCATGCAAATGTCTATTCCAGTAATTGCCTATGGGCCTTAATGCTGAATTGAATTCCATTCATAAAGCAAGGTGTAAGTCCCTTACATTATTAATGTTGGAGTGTAACTGCCAAATCTGTGTCATTTCTGAGAACAGAAACAGATGAAACTCTATATTAGTTTTCCAGTTACGCTCAGCAGCAGTTTGAAGATTTTGAGCCAGTTAAAACACTTCCTTTAAGAATGCTTCCTTAGCATCAAATGTTTTTTCTCTCAGATCACTCTAATCAACAGTCGCCTAATTTGCTGCGTGAGTTATCTTCACATACAAACATTAACACAGGGGAATCTGAAAGGGCTACAAAGCCTTTAAGTGACTCAATGCACATTTTCTTCTGTAGAGATGCTGGTCCTTCCAGCAATCAAGGAAGGACTGGTGGGTGACAACAAGCCCAGTAGTGGTGTCTGACTGTTACTGGAGATAGAAGAGGTCTCAGAAAAAGACTCCACTCAGGTCTGCTGTTTCTTCAGGCTTCTGATTCTTCTGGGTAGCTCCTGCAACAAATATGATGCTCTTTGTCCACCATCCTTGAGGGTAGGAATTCTTTTTTTTTTATCTCAGTGTCTGAACAACAGAAATCCTTCTTTTGTCACTTCCAAATCAAACATTCAGCTTCGATGAACCACTGGCATTTCTGCTCTGGTCACAGCACGTGTACAGCATAATGATGCTTTCTCTGTAAATCAGACAGAGCTGTAGTGTAGTTGGAGTGACAAGTTTACACTCTGATAAGTTGCCATGATTTCTATATAAGCTTTAAAAATAGGCTTGATGAATAGGCTGAATAGCATGAAACCAGAGCAGAGGGTTGAAACAAAGCCTAAAGGTAAAACATAGCAGAAACATCTAGACAAAATACCCTGACACTGAAATAACACTATGACACTTCCTCTCCTGTCCCCTTCTATCACTGTTCAAGAATACTGCCAGGCAAGTGGTAGTATAATTGGAAATTGGTGATCTAATTGCGCTCATTTTGTTGATAAAGTAAAATGTGGATCTATGCACACTTGCGGCCAAAAGGCCCTGGTCAGTTCTTTAGTGTAATGTAAATGTATAAACTGGTTTTTAAAGTGTCATTGGCAAACAAGGGGAAAGTTTCTTTCTTGGAAATGCTGAAGTCCATCAATATCACACAACTTGGAAATGGCCCTGCCGTTTAGTCCTCAAGGTGGGAAAGAGCTGGTTTGGGAGAAGACTCTACAGAGCACGTGGCATTCACTCTGTTGTGGAGCCTTTGTGAGATATCCGAGCTGCCAGCCCACTTTTGGTGAAAAGGATTACAAGCTCACTACAACAGATAGTGTTCTAGAGCAACAGAAACAAAATATAAAATAGATGCAGGAAACAGAGTAGGAGGCACTTAAGACGCACTGCAGAAAGGAAGAAAAGATGGTAGATGATCACAGGCAGGATTCAGACATAAACAGTAAATTATTAGTGTTTCAATCACCTAGAGAGTAAACTCAAGAATTCCAGCTGTATGCCAAGAAAACCAAAGCTTAAAGCCACTTGGGACTCGCAGAACTAGACAAGAAACAGCTGCTGAGCTTGTGATGATCATCTAGTTAGATGACTAGTCCACAGCTTTTGAATTGGCCTTTCTATTCCCAATCACTGCTTTGAGAATAGATTTTATAAGTAGTGGCTGTCATCTACCATCTATGATCTGTTAATGATCTGGTATGTCCAGCTTCCATCAAAAAATTTTTTTTGAGTTCAAAGAAATTGCTCCCTGCTGATAGATACCATTTATCAAAACCTACCATCAGAACTGATGCAAAGCAGCCCCTTCTTGGTAGTCGCATCAGACAGACCAAGGACTGAATGTATATAAAATTTTACTAGTGCCAAAGATTAAACGTCCACTGCCTCTATCTGTTCTTGATCACTTTTTAGGCATACTGTCCAATGCAGACAGATAACGCTGCATTTCAAGTTTCACCCCATCTTACCAGAATAATTTTTCAAAATCCTTTATCAACATGGAATTAGGTTTTGGGTTTGGGACTTTTCTTGAGTGTTTGGGGATGTCAAGAGGGTTCGGAAGATGACAGCATTTCATGCAGGGGTTGGAGGAAGATTGGGAAGATTAGATTCCTGAACAGAAATCTCAGACGAACTATCAGAAACCCTCTAAAATTATAAACTGCAAATGATCCTCCCTTCTGATTTTCAACCACACCCAAGCTCCAGCTAGCACTTTTGTTTTGAAGCAACACTGAGTTCAAATCTGTTCTTAACTAGGTGATCAACTCAGGCCAATGTAGTTTCAGGTACAGATTGAAAACAGAGCAACAAAGCAACTAGCCAATTCTCCTGATTCTCTATGAGGCCCCACAAGGGACAGGAATCCCTCCATCAGCTCATGTAGATAGAGAGTTCTACATCTAATGCTGTCGGCAGACCACATTTTACAAATATTACCTACACTTTAGTTGTATTTGTATCTGGTATTCCTGTTGTAATTGTCCTTCTGGCTGTACTTTAAAATACTTAATTCGATTAGACAGATGAAGACATCAGGGGTTGTATAAATACATGCTGCAAAAGAAGTGTGCTAGAGGACCTCTACATCTTTGGATGTGGTTTTGGCAGATGTCCTGATTGCAAATACAATCTCTTTAATGTTCAAATTATGTTCTCTTAATGGTGTTTGCCCTCAGTACATGGGCTGTAATTTACAAGCTGTAAAGCTACAAATCCAGTTTGTGCCTGCTACTGTAGGTGTTGTTGCTCTATTAATACCTATTAAGTCTGTGAAATATATTAAAATTCACCTTCAACACATTTCTCATTGAATGTTTCAGGCTAATGCATAGTCAGGAAACAAACGACACTGTCCAGAATCAAAAAAAGGAAAAACAAAAATCTAAATGTTGTTTAAAAGACACTGTTAAATTTGCACCTGAGGGATAGGTTAACAAGTTAACAGGAATTTGTAGAAAACCAACACTTGAGAAGATATTGCTGTCAGTTTTAACAAGTAAAATAAAATCAAAAACAACTGGAGGGTTATCATATTTATATCTGACTTAAATTTCTAGAATCCAAAAATAGCATTTCATGCCTCATTGAATGCCAAGAAAACTTACGTATGTCCCTAAATTCTGTGAATTAAAACTCTGACATTTTAGTGAGTATGACTGTCAGCAGGTTTTTGAGTGCATCTGATAGCACTTCAGAAAACCTGGAGCTTTCCAACTAACAGAGAACAAAAATAAGCATCTTTTGAATCAGCAACATATCTACTATAAGTAAGAAGTGACCAGATAACATCCCAAACATTTAGAAAGAAAAATTACACAGAAAGATTTTTACTACACAGGTCTTAAATTAATGATGGTATAATGAACTTGAGTGGACAAAGTACAGCCAAATGAAGAGGCAAAGGTGTATGTGTGAGGAAGGCAGTATACTGCAACAGCTGTGAATTTCCGAGAGATTGAAACTACACAGAGATCAGATTTTACTTGCCTGTTTCATGCATCACGTAAAATATATCATTTCACTGAATACCTCCTCCATCACCCTCACAGTAAAAAAAAAAAAGTGATTCCTGATATTCAGACAGTTCTCGTGTTTCAGTTTGTGCCCATTACTTCTTGTTCTGTGACGGGGCACCACTGAGAAAAGCTTGGCTACACCTTCTTTTCACCCTCCCTTCAGGTATTTATGAACATTGATGAGATACCCCTCTCAGCCTTCTTTACTCCAGGCGCAACAGTCCCAGCTCTCTCAGCCTTTCCTCATAGTAGAGATGTTCCTGCCCTTTCAATCACCTTCGTGGCCCTTCGTTGGACTTTCTCCAGTATGTCCATGTCTCCCTTGAACTGAGGAGCCCAGAACTGGACACAGTACCCCAGGTGTTGCCTCACCACTGCTGAGCAGAGGCGAAGGATCATCTTCCTTACCCACTGGCAACATTCCTCATAATGCAGCCCAGGATGCCCTTCGCCTTCTTTGTGGCAAGACTACATTACTGGCTCATGTTCAGCTCAGTGTCCACCAGGACCCCCAGCTCCTTTTCTGCATCCACACACCCCCATCCATCTACCACTCTAGTTTTTGCCCATTTTATTTCTTTCAGTTTGCTAGTGGCAGTACTAACATCCATGCAGTCAGCTGTATCAACAACAGCTAGGAATGATGTCAAAATACAGCTTTATATCAATGCATTTCTGCTTCTGGATTTTATTTTTTAAATGCATGATTAACTGTGGGGTGAGTAATTTTATGTCCTCTTGTCCTCTTCAGGAATACATAGAAAATCATTTTTTTACAAACAAGTAAATAATTATAAGAATATTCTTATATGTAAGATCTCCATTTTGAGAGAAGAAAGAGGAGATAACTGCTAAAATACAAGTCAAAGAATCAACAGACTTTGATCCTACAGCTTGGAATGAAATAGGTCTACAACAAATTCTCAGGAACTCACTGTTCTCATCCATGATATGAGATGTTTCACTCAAAAACTTCCACCAGAGTTCTGGTCCCAAGGTAAAAGAGCTAAGCTATTGCTAGCTCCTCCGTCTCTTTGTATAGCTTCTGCATCTATAAGATAAGGATCTTAATCTTTACCTTGTTTGGGTGCTAAGAGATTTTGTTCATTAATGTTTACAAAGCACTTCAGAGCCTTAGATTAAAAGCTGTACAGGAATGCAAATTACTGTTAAGTTCCCCCATATGTTACAAAAATACAGGTGTCTTGTGTCATCTAAATAGAAGTCTCAAATATAATAACAAGATTTCAAAACATTTACCATGATTCCTAGTTTTCTTCCCTCCCCCTCCATCTATTTCATCCCAGCGACACAGAGCAATAATCTTCACCCCCTCCTAACACTGAATGAAAAAAAAAATTGCAAAAAGCTTCCTCAAATACGAAAGAATAATATGAAATCACTCACCAAATCTGAAGGCTTTTTACAAACATACAAATGAGTCAAAGCTACAGGTTGTTAGCCCCTACCATTAATGATATTTAAGCCTTAATATTTTACTTGGTAATGAAGAAAAACATGTAGAATAATTACTGTCAAGAAATTAACACATTTTAGTGAAGAGAGAATATGTTATTTGCTTTAGGGAAAAAAAAAAAAGCAGTACGCACTACAGTGGTGATTACAGAAATTCAGTCCAAAATTCACTGTGTTTTCTTTTACAGATTATGGTGAAACATGTTTTAGGATACCCTTCAATATTTTTTTGAAGCTTATTTGAATGCAAGGTATTGGGCTTGTCTCTTTGGAGCAGTAAACAGTGAACATTTGCAATGTGCAGTCTTTATAAACAGGAATGAGACCAGACAGGGCAAACAAGTACGCATTCAAAAAAGATGGGTAACCCCTCTTCATTAAAGAAAAGATGCAGCTTGTTGCCAAGGATGTTTGGCTGAAGAACTAGGAATATCCTCTAGGTCTTTCTGAGGTGTACAAAGGAAAAGAGCAGCTACAGAGAAATACACAAAATCAAAGAACAAATCTTGGAAAATAGCCTGAGGAAATTAATCTCTCCCCTACATATAAGTACGCTATCTTCTCTTCATAGGCTGAGGAAAACAAGGCAGGAATACATGAAGCAATTGAAACAGAAGGTGATAAAACTTTAAGAATTGATTTAAAATTAGAATTAAAGCTTGGATACCAAAATGGTTGGACATAGATTGAGTTTATATGGAGATTATATTTCTCCACTACTAATAACTCTAAGGAAACTCCTTTTGATTGGAAGCAATACGTACTTTTCATGCACCCTGCAAAAGGGCACAGTCAGCTTCCAATATGCCTTTATAGTGGCAGCTTCAACAAAATAAATGACCCCTGAAGTCACCAGAATTGTCTCAGTGTGCTGGGTGTTTGCTTACTGATTTAACTCTATATTGCAGCCATATTGTGTGGTTTTCTATGTTACATTGATAAGAAAAAGCTGCAAGAATTCCCCCCTCACAGGAATTCTTTGATCTCCAGATTCTAGAGCCATGTATCGTGGTCTTTTGTGTGTGACCTCAGAGCTAGATGCACCAATGCAAAGGTCACAGGTTCAGAAAATGCATAAGGGAGACTGATGAAGTCTCATTCTTGGAGAGAATAAGGGTGCCCTCTTTAGAATAAGTATTTAGTGAGTATGGGAATTCTCATGTCTCAACAAATGAAATTGTAGAGAGGTAACCTGATCGTATATTCAAAATGCTCCACAAGGTACAGTGATTTCAGCAGAACAGTGCTCAATTACTACTGTCGTGCTTTGCATTTACTGGACCCGTTCAACAGTTGTCCCACAATTCTGCTCTGTCAAGTAGTCTTAGTTTCACCTAGTGAAATCTGAATACAAAGTGAGTTTCTTATTGGTAAAAAAGGTTTGTACCCACCTATTTCCACCAGCATGTCTCTCAGCAGTCACTTCTTACTGAGTACAAGGCTATGAGAGAGAAGTTCATTGTTGATTGATTAACGTGTTCAGGAACACAGTATTTTTCATTGTCCATTTCTCCTTCACGTCAGGAACATCTATTTCCATCCCTTCTATAATTATTTTTCAATAAAAAAAAAATCGCTATTAGCGCACCATCATTTAATAATGAACTCTCATGAAAAACTCTTTCTGAAAGACAGTGGGCAGGTCACTCAAGGCAAAG
Source organism: Limnodromus scolopaceus (assembly GCA_028565335.1). NCBI lineage: Eukaryota > Metazoa > Chordata > Aves > Charadriiformes > Scolopacidae > Limnodromus > Limnodromus scolopaceus. The sequence continues at coordinate 41,181,271 of JAOXNO010000013.1, forward strand.
CTCTAATTGACTGCCAGTCTTCCTTATTCAGAGACGGTATTCAAACTGTATGTAAAGAAGCATGAGAAATATCTGTCTCAAAGAAGGGAAGATGACAAATAGGTCAACATTAATTTAAGCCTCACTGAAGACACCTTTAAAAATAGCTGTCTGCAGTTACATTGTGCTACACCTCCCTCGTTTATTTAATGCCTACACTCTGCAATATAAACCTAATTGCAGAAATGATCCATTCAGCACAACATAATTTAAGACTAACAGATTGCATTGTAGAGCTTTACAAAAGTTTCTAGGGTTTACTGTGCTGCTGCTGGCTCCCACAGGTCTTCAGAAGACAACCTTTCACACCAACACTGCTAACAGGTGAAAGTCCTGCTTCTACTTGGTACACTACTGTCTCCCATTTATTTTCATTGACTGCATTTGGACTACAAACGAATCACAACAAATTCTGGATGCATAACCCTTCAGGCATATGCTGTGTCATCAACTGTGGGCCAGAGCATCAGACCCACTACATCAAATTGGCATGTTCTGCCAACATTCATCATCTTGTATAATTCCACTGTATCATGACCTGTCTGAAAAAAATTAAAGAACTAATTGTCACCATAAAGCTAAAGAAACATAAACCTTTGATTCCAGATACTGTTAATTAAAGCAAATTTTTAAGTACCCTTCTAAATTAAGTCAATAAACATGATTTCAATTACTATTTATTGTTTCAATTATTTTATAATACAGAATCACAGAATCACCTAGGTTGGAAGGGACCTTTTAAGATCATCTAGTCCAACCAATGGGAAAAAAAAAAAA
>JAOXNO010000013.1:41182186-41203966 GCA_028565335.1 Limnodromus scolopaceus
TGTCGACTCGTCTCTTGAATACCTCCAGGGATGGTGACTCAACCACCTCCCTGGGCAGCCCATTCCAATGCCTGACAGGCATGTATGTATGTATTTGTAGAGCATATTAATATTACATTGTGGAAGAATGCAATCTATGGAAAAATTGGAAAAGTCTATGGAAAAATGCCATCCCTATTTTGCGTGAGGACTAGGTAGAAAAGATGAGAAAATGTTAAGTAGGCTCACAGCGCAACTTATCTTACCTACTACCACTTTTTAACTTATCTTACCCACTACTGCTTTCTTTCCTCTTATTCAACATGATCTTTTCAGTAGCAAGAATCAGTAATGGTCAAAAGTATTCCCCATAGAGCCTCGCTATCAATGGTCCAAGATACCCACAGACTGCTGGAACACCAGAGTTTATGGGCACATTCTGCTTGGCTCACAAAGCCAGTGCTCTCTTTCCATCCACCAGCACTGCGGCACAGGCTGCACAGGCAGCAAGTCCTAAGTATTCAGACCACATCTTTCTCAAAGAGGCTCATTTTCTGTCGTCTGTGGTGGATCTCCTGTTTTCAGATTCTCCTCTTTATCTTACTGTGACGCTGTTTGCTGCTCTGAAAGAGTGTGCTGGGTTTGGCGGAGATAATTTTCTCTGTAGTAGCTAGTATGGGGCTCTGTTTTGGATTTGCATTGAAGATGGTGTTGATAATATAGGGATGTTTTCATTATTGCTCAGCAGTGCCTACACAGAGTCAAGGCCTCTTCTGCTTTTCACACCATCCCACCAGCGAGAAGGCTGGGGGTGCACAAGAATTTGGGACTAGACAGCTGAGACAGCTGACCCCAACTGACCAAAGGGATATTCCATACTATACGACATCGTGCCTAGTATATAAAGCTGGGGAAGAGGAAGGAAGGGTGGGGTGTGGAGGGACAGGACATTCAGAGTTATGGCATTTGTCTTCCCAAGTAACCATTACACATGATGGAGCCCTGCTTTCCTGGAGATGGCTGAATACCTGCCTGCCAATGGGAAGCAGTGAATGAATTCCTTGGTTTCCTTTGCTTGTGTGTGTGGCTTTTATTTTGCCTATTGAACTGTCTTTATCTCAACCCACAAGTATTCTCACTTTTACTTTTCCAATTCTTTCCTCCATCCCACTGTGAGGGGAGTGGGCGAGTGGCTCTGCTGGGCTTGGTTGCCAGCTGGGGTTAAGCCACAACAGCCAGCTATTCAACCACTTGTTCAGCCATAGGTTCACACATTCAGCAAACGTAATTCTCCATTTTGGCAAACTCTGAAATATTATCTCTCTCCAGATGAATATTGCTGATCACACATCAGCCAAAACGTAGCTACCACACTTCAGTAAGAAGGCCTTCCTTTTCAGACACATGGGGATGTTGCCACTGTGTTAGTGACTTGTACCTTTTGAGTGCATTAAGAGCAGCACACAGGCTACGGAAGCAAGAGTCAGTGCATTTTTAAATGTTCTGAAAGCTGTAATGATGTAGCGCTGTGATACAGTAGTACCACTGCTGACAATAGGCCATAAGCTTCGTACTGATTTTGTAAGGCTTCAGACATGAGGATTGTCAGCCACGTCTGTATGAATAAGTCTTTGTTTAACTTGGTGTGTGTTTGCCATTCCTCTAACTGACCAGTTGTGTACCTTTAATTTGGTCTAGTTTTGTTTATCTTTGTACAATCATAGTTTTATATATAGATAGCAGTAAAAAAAAGTTACTCTATGTAGAGCAAGATACTTATGACTCTAACATAATAATGTAGTATGAAGAGATACAGGCCTGGCTTGATAGCAGAGGAGACACAGGATGAGGTATAGAGGAGTACAGGTATGGGAGGATAAGAGATGAGGCACAGACTTGGCACTAGTGACTATAAACAACTCAGCCATGATCAGTAACAAAATGCAGACCTGGACAAAACTGGGTTTAGAGGTAGCTAAGAGAACAAAGAAGCAGCATCCAGTACATATAAAATGCACCATACATTATAAATGCAGATGTATCATGAAGCTGCAAATCAATGAAGAAATGGCAAAAGCGTAAAAGTGTTTTAGCAAATGTATAAAAATTATCCTGAGTGGTGGATCCTAGAGTGAGGAAGAAGGAACCAACGGTACGAACATCCTATTCCTAGATGCTGACAACTCATTGTAACAACAAAACCACGGACCTTGGGACACAGAGAGCAGTGAAAGGGTGAGCATAATCCCTCCAAACGGGGAGAAGCTAAGGAGTGTTTGTAAAGCAATTTTAACTGCATTATTATTCTTTCTTTTTCTGCAACTGATCTTGACTAATAATGATTCTTGAATTAGACTACTAAGATTTGAACTATACTAATTTAAAAAATATGGATATATATATATATACACACACATATACATATATAAAAATACGTGCTTCCTCTTTGTCTGTAAACAAGATTTTGAATGTAGCAGACCAGTGATTCCATTGATGAGGCTAACTCCCACACTATCTATATTTGCTTACATTGCACCAAAGGAGATAAAGGCAGAGGAAAGACAGTACTTAAGCTATGGTAAGTCTAAATTTTGAGCAAAACTGAGTAAGTCTAGTTACAGCTTGAACATGTCCTGATTGGTAGAAATTACAAACGTAGGTTAAAATATGACAATGGACAATTAGTTCAATTATGGAAGCAAAACCTTAATAGATGTAAAGTGTTAGTTTGGTCAGAAATTTGAGGACTAAAATGTCAAAATGTCAAATATTTTAAAATTACCAGTTTTATCATTATGATTCTCACCATCTCCTGTTGAAAGCATTGAACAGAGACCATTTATATGATTTAGCTTCCTGCAAGTCAAGAAACAAAATTAATTAGAAGACCTTTCTTTCCAGTTGTTTTTGTCTATCTAGACAAATGGAATGATGAAACTTTCAGTTGAAAAGTTTTAAAATTCAAATGTTGGGTGAATTCATACAGTCAAAACCAAACATTCTCAAGTGGTTTCCTCTTTTCACATGTCCTGAAATGCAGTCATTCAGACTCATCAGTTCTTCCTAAACACAGAACAGAATTCATACATATTAAAACTGTGTATATTATTCAGTTTGGGGAAAACAATGCTAGAAGCTTTCTTGTTTTTAACAAGAGATGTTGTTGGCCTTTCTTCTATAATTAACAGAATTCCATAAGTTCATGAACTAGTTGTCAAATTTCTTGACTTGAAATACCAATAATCAGGCAGTAATTCTACAAGTTACAATGACTGTAAGAAACAGTCTTTAAATACATTATTCTGTGACTGTAAACAGGAATTCCCTTATGGATTTGATCCAATGTCAATATTTGATTATTCAGGGATATGACAGGAGACTGGGAAACTTTTTGGATAGAGCAAAATACATGTAAATCAGGCTACAGAATACACACACAGTGCATTCTCCTGAGAAAGTACTTGTAATCAGATGACTGTAGAAAGTAGGTGCAAGTATGAATAATAGGAGGCAGAATACTGCATAATCTCAGGTATTTCACTACAGCCAAGCAAAGTGAAGGAAAAGCCTACGTAAGTCACAGTTTAGATTAACTCACAAATAATCAAAAGTTAACTTTATTTCGGTACAGTGTTTCAACATTGTTAGTACCCATGCTTTGCTGAATCTTTTTCAATTAGTGAAATAATAAGTACCACTATACCTGTTTCTCTGATTTTTGCAGAGGTTACATTGAAGATTACAAGCATGTAAGAAAAAAAGATACACACCTTGAAGGATATCAGTTATGCATTGGACTGGTACTCAGGAGATGCAGGTCCCGTTCTCAAGTTTGCTGATGGTTTGCTGAATGATATTGGGCAACTTATTTTTGGTTTCTGCATTTCCCTAAATATGCTTCATCTATATTGTCTATAAAAAATTTAGCCATAAAGAAATTATTCATGGCAGAACTTGCTCTTGTTACTCTTCATACAATGGGAAACACAATGGATGCTGATCTCAGTGGACACCATCTATGCACTAATGCCATAAATTACTTAACAACTTAGATAATGAACCTTCTGTGGCAGTTAATTGCCCTGCACATAAAATGCACCAGCTCTTTCCTACAACAGTCAGCATGTCAGTTCAGTTGCAGCCAAGGAGAAAAAAAAATTCTAGTGAAGATTAAGAAAGAAACAGAAAACACCGATTTCTTGCTTTGATTAGCCTTGGTGTTTGCAGATGTACACATCACCAATCCCCCTCTTGTCTTGTAGTTACTGAAGAGAAGTCTGCTCTCCTCTGCTGGCCACCAGCACTTTTCACAGTCACAAAAAAGAGCATAAAATTTGCTTCAAAGATAAAAGCACTAAAAATACATTAAGAAGAACATAATACGAGTAGTTAATTATACTTTATTTCTCAACAAAAATAATGCCATCAAGTATGAACGAACACTATCCTATCACACAAATCCAGACAAAATATAAACAACGATACTTCAAAACATGCCTGAAATAAGGCCCAAATTATTTCTGAGGCATTCAATGCACTCTGACAATTTAAAACTATAAGATATTTCTGCAAAAAGATATTAAAATAGGTTACTTTAAGTGTAGATTGGTTTTACACTATTTTAATGGAAAATTATTATGAGAATTCATATGCAATTTGAGAAGAACACATATCAAGGTTGAATTTAAACAAAGTCTTTTTGGATAAAACATCAGTGTATCAGTTCCACTGGCAGCCATATATAGCGTGGTTTTACTTTATAATCCAACAGATTTAACCATACTGTGTTCCCTTTCTTCATTCTATCAAAGCAAAACTAGCATTCTGAACTAGAAGAGGAAATTATTTTTAGCGGTAACATTGTAGGAAATGCATCACCTGGGGTGATTCTTAGTGAAAACTGTAGCTACCTGCTGGTGGTACCTTAAGAATCAAATGTCTTGACCCTTAACAGACCTTTGCTATTGCTACTGTACCATTGTATAGATGCAAAGATAGAACCTGATGACTTTCTATGTAATAAGAGGATAGATTTTTATTATCATTATTATGATTATTATTTTATACTTTTTTTACACTGCCCATTGGGTCTTTTTCTACTGCTTCACAATTCAGGAAGCTGAAGTAACACATTGTAGGTGAAATAGTATTCTTGAATTGTTAGGAAATTAATGTCAGTCAGTTAGTTATTTATATTTACAAATGAAACACTGGGAAAAAACCAAACCAAACCAAAACAAACCTTTGCCAGCCTATGAAGAGTATACACAACATACATCTGTATCAAATTACTTCTGAGTAATCATGTGATGACCATAATGTTGGACTCGATGATCCCAATGGTCTTTTCCAACCGAAATGATTCTATGATTCTATGTTAATAATTTTCAACAGAGACAGTAAAGCTGTATCACCAAGTGCATTCTGCTTATTTTCAACATTATGATTGCCACAGTATCAACTGTAGAGAAAAGCCTTTGTACTTAATAAAGATTCCTTACTAAACTGTAGAAAAAAAAAATCTTGTCTGCTACTGCAGTGAGACATTTTTATCTACATATAATACAGAGTTAATAAATATTGAAATTCTGAAAGTGTTCTTAAAAGTACTACAGTTTTGATTAGCAACAAAGTAAGTATTTAATTTACTTAGTCTGTAAAACAGTAACTGAATGTGTATATAAAATGCACATAAATGTACATGACACATTTTACATTATACAATGTGTACCTGAAGATAGACATACAGAAATTATGAAATAGCAGTGAACCCAGCTGTTTTTAAAATAATAATAGTTTTAGGAGCTATGCCAGTTGCAAATAATGACCAGTAACGTGTCACACCAGCATTAGAATTTGCTACTATCCAAATGTAAGTGGAGAAATTCCTTCTAAATACTAAAATCATACTGATGGTCTTTAGTCTGTTTCTAATTCTGGTACAGTGAACCTACATATATTTTCTGTCTGGGCATATTACAAAGCTCTTTTTCTTCCCATAGAAGACATACATGGATATATATGCAACAATTCTTTTAAAAAATATATATAAAAATAAAAGTACTGTTGGGAATTGTGTCTTCCTCCTAATGTATAAACCTGGAAGCATCTTTCCCAATGTTTCTTATAAAGTGCTTATGCTGTAAACAAAGCTAAAGTTAACAATATCATCCTGAAATATTATGTGTGGTCTCTTGAAGCTGTCCCATACTGGTATTCCATCTGTATGCTATTTAAGGAGCAAAGCTTGTCCCTTTGGTAATCAGACAGCCTTAGCTGAAGTACAGGCAGGTTGACTTCATCAGGAACAACTCTGAACCCTTTGTTCAGAATCACAAGTTCTCTTCTTTTGCTGGATAGTTCTTTGTTCCCCTCGGACAGTAGAAATACCTGGCAGGGGGGTAAATCGGTAGTTAGTATGTGTCCATAGCCCCCCACTGTCCATAGCCACCAGGTGTGGGATCAATCTTAGTGCTATCATAGAATAGAATAGTTTGGGTTGGAAGGGACTTTTAAAGGTCATCTAGTCCAACACCCCCTTCAACGAGCAGGGACATCTTCAACTAGATCAGGTTGCTCAGAGACCCGTCCAACCCAACCTGGAATGCTTCCAGGGATGGGGCATCTACCACCTCTCTGGGCAATCTGTTCCAGTGTTTCACCACCCTCACTGTAAAAGATTTCTTCCTTATATGTAGTCTAAATCTGTCCTCTCTTATTTTAAAGCCATTACCCCTTGTCTTATTGCAACAGGCCCCACTAAAAGTTTGTCCAGATCTTTCTTATAGGCCCCCTTCAAGTACTTAAAGGCCGCAATAAGGTCTCCCTGGAGCCTTCTCTTTTCAGGCTGAACAACTTCAACTCTCTCAGCCGGTCCTCAGAGAAAGAGGTGCTCTAGCCCTCTGATAATTTTTGTGGTACTCTGGACCCACTCCAACAAGTCGATGTCTTTCCTGTGCTGAGGACTCCAGAGCTGGATGCAATCAGCAGAAAGCTGATGATGGAGAAGCCAAGGAACCTCAGAAGTCTATCAAAAGAAATGGTTTAGTTCAGGTTTTACAACAGAGTTTGGTGCAGAAATCTCTGGATTAAATTCTATCATTTATGCTACACACAGGGAATTAGTTCGTCTAATGATCCTCTGACTCAAAATTTATGGACTCGTCTGCACTGTACACAAATACAATTAGAGCAGCATGGTGCAAAGGTCTCCCACAGCTAATCAATGAGGCCTGAATGCAACATAATGTGTTTGTGGCCAGCTTGAAGATATGTAGCTGGTGTAACATCTCCAGAGACGTTAGCACTATGGAGAACTAGTAGAAAGAAAGTCTTTAACATCACTTCTTTCTCCTTTTCTAATTCCTCTTTAACCTGCTACATAGAAGATTAGCACAGAGAGTGATGAAGCTCCTTCTGTCGGTTTTATATCACCAAGTTCTTCTCCTCGGGGCTGCTCTCAATCCCTTCATCCCCCAGACTGTATTGATGCTGGGGATTGCCCTGATCCAGGTGCAGGACCTTACACTTGGCATTGTTGAATTTCATGATGTTTACATGGGCGCCGTCCTCAAGCCTGTCAAGGTCCCTCCAGGTGGCATCCATTCCCTCAACTGCATCACACAGTTTGGTGTCATCTGCAAACGTGCTGAGGATGCACTCAATCCCACTGTCTGTCATTGATGGAGATAATAAATAGCATTGGTCCCAGTACAGACCCATGAGGGACACCACTTATTACTGCTTTCCACTTAGACATTGAGCCATTACCTGCAACTCTTTTTATGTGGCCACCCACCTAATTACTTATTCATCTAACAGTCCATCCGTCAAACACATATCTCTCAAATTAAGAGGTAAGAATGTTGTCAGGAGCGTATCAAAGGCTTTACAGAAGTCCAGGTAGATTGCATCCACAGTACTTCCTTTGTCCACTGACACAGTCACTCAATCGTAAAAGGCCACTAAATTAGTCAGACATGATTTGCCCTTGGTGAAGACATGTTGGCCGTAGTGAAACAATTGAAATATTTACCATTATTGATATCAAGAGTACTTTCTGTCTTTCTTGAATCGCAATACAGTTAAGAATATTTAATGTAAAGCTTTGTGTATGATATTTCTCAATTTTTACATCATAAATTGACCCCTCTCTGGGAATTTCATTATGTGATGTCACCAATTCAGTTCTTTGAAACCATTATCTGCACTGCACAGATTCTGCTATTTAAGTTAATAAATAGCTTGTAGCAGATACGGGTAGACATCCTTCTGTGATGACCAACACCAAATGAGAATGACATACACACTTTTCTCACAATATAAAAAGGAATAGTGTGCACTCAAGTGCTCCAGCTGCCAGGGGATCCCTTCTGTTTGAACTTTTGAGTTTGATTCCTGTTCTGCGTGCCTACTTTTCCTACCTTCTGCCCTTGCTGCAAACCATTCTCTTTACCCAGTCAGTCCCAGCTACAGGTCGTTCTTCCTTTTCCTCATACCAGTCTCTTTTCCAGGACTCCTACATTCTGTCCCCTGCTGTTCTTGGCTCTGTGTTACATGTACATATCTACTGCTCGCTTCCTAGCCTCTATCTCATCAGTTGCTACCTATCAGTTCTTTGCCCAGGTATTCCCTTAAGATGATCAGACAGACTCACTTTCTGTTCTGATGTCTAGACTTGATCTGACAATATTTCAGTGCTCCATTAAGGCTACTGTTAAGTATACACCTACTGTGATTTTTCAAAATTATAACTTGGTTACCTTCGCATGAATTTCTAAGAGAAGGATGAAAGTCATATCTGTGACCAAAAAAAGGTACTTTCTTGGCCAAATGAAATCCTCTTTCTAACACACAAGTTAAGAAAGAAAACAACACTAGATTTTTTTTTTTAATATGGGCAAGCAATGCAGGGCAAAGCTTCACATTTTCGATGCCTTCATCCAATGCTGTAAAGGCTAAAATCTTTTGGTTCCATCCATGGCACAGATTTCTAGAACTACAGGAATCAATAGGAACACAGAAAACTCAGGAGATCAAGGTGTTTTACAGATACAAAATTCCAGTAAGACAAACAGTTATTCCTTCTTTTTACATAATCTTCAGATGATTGGTCTTAAGTAAAAGGTTTCAAACTAACTTTCAAAACTGGGGCTGATACTTTGATGAGGTCTAAGAGTTATCTTTATGGAGTACCATATGAAAAATACAAAGATCTGACTTTTTTTATCAGTAAATGGAAGTTTTGCTAGCAAAAAGGCAGTCTTCAAGGAGTAGGGACACAACTACAACATTTATGGGAACGCTGTGCCTGTTAGTACTATACTGACATCCTAGAATATCAAAACAGCCACCTATGTAACAATGTGAGATTCCTCTCTTAGCTGCAGTCACAAAGGATATCTTGAGACAGTTAAAAATAATTTGTCTTTGTATGGCCTTGATTTCTGTACACTGAGGCCAATCTTGTCTTCCATTTCTTCGAAAACTTTCAGATTGTCTTTCACTTTTAGCCTAAGAGCTCCCAAAACTCCTTTCAACAGCATCTTGCTGTGACATGGAAAGGTAATACATTCTGCTCAGCTAAACTGCCCTAGCTGGACCACCAAACCATTAAAGATTCAAACAAAAAAAGAAAAATTCCTTTTCAACTCAAAGTGTTTAGTTCAGAGCAGCTGTATAAGATACAGGTCTGCTAGCACAAGAATGATTCCAGACTACAGCAAGCTTTATGAACCATCGTGAGTAGGAAGGTGCCTTCTTATTTGATGTTATTTGACAGACTTTATCTATGCTCTACACAAGAACTCTGCCAAGCAGACATCTCAGACACATAGAAGTCAAAGTAAATCTTTTCCTTAAACTGGTAGAAAGAACTGCAAGAGCAAACCCATCTTATTTCAGCCAAACAAGTCTGTGACGACAGATGCTTCTGCTCAAAGATGGGAAGCTCATATAAGAATGTCTGAGAGCTCAGGGCATGTGATCTCTGCAAGGGATCAGAGCCATCTGCCTAGTGTTGAAAACAGTCATTCCACAGTCCAAATGCTGACAGACAGCTTCATAAACATGCACTTTTTCTACAGGCAGTGTGGACTTCAGGCATCTCCACTGTCTGGAGATCACTTGATTTTGTGCATTCATCACTGAAATGTATCAATGACTCTGTACCTACCAGTCAGGCCAGATGCTCCTTCATTTTTTCCATCAAGAGGTGAAATGCACCTTTCCACATATCTCATTGCTAAAGAGACTCTTCAGCTTAGTGAGGGGAGAGGTTTTGCGTCAATGACAGTCCTATCACATGACCAGATTATTTTGGTGCTTGCACCAGATGGGTCCCTGGATCACTTCTCTCTTCGGCACAATGCAATGTCATGAATTATAGCCAGGTTATACATGTAAGTCTTTTATACCTAGCAGCCCTGATACTAGCCAAATCCAGTAGTCTTGATGCTGGCTAACTGCTAGAATAAAAAACAGTTGCTGCTACAGTTCCTATCATTCTAATTCACAGGGGAAAAAAAAAGCATGAAATAAAAAAAGGGCTGACTTACTAACCAAAGTGGGAAAAGCATTTTGTTATGGTATTGTCATATCAGAAAAATGCAGATCTTTTTTCTGTGTCATTAGATTAGTGGCCTCTCTGAAGTGATCAGAACATTCCCACAATTATCTAAAAATCCAGTCAGCAGTAAGTTTTTCATACCTGGCCATCTGATTTTCACACGCACAGCTGCTAATACCCCAGGAGCCAAAGCATACATTTTCCTACTTTATAAGTCTTTATTTCTCTAGAGCTCCACTGTACAATTAACAAGACATCTGGCACACGTATCTTCTGAGTACAGCCAATATTGGTGTGGCTGTAACAACTTGGTAAAAATTATGGCTTTAGCAAGCATGAAAAGGCGCAGTGTGAGTATCACCATGTGCATTGGTAAACTCTACCCAGCAAGTGCCTTTAATCCATCTCTTGGCCAAACGTTTCATTGTCATTGGAATACTCTGTACTCATCAATGTGACAGGGATTAAGTCACTGCCTTACCCTAGAAGTTGGATTAAATTGAAACTAGGATCAATTGCTACCCCACGTTTTCATGTTGCTTCTCCTTTTTCTAATTTCTGTAGAATCTGTGACTTGGGAAAGCTAGGCCAATACTGCCTCTTAGTGGAAGGACAGCTAATTCAAAAGATGTGGTGAATGCTGGTCTGTGGGAATAGGGCAGCATACTTACAGCGCCATACAGACCCTCAGCTGAAAGTCTTCAGAACCGCAGGTGCATAGATCAAAGACTCTTGCAGCCATGAATGTTTAGAAGGAAAAAAAAAAAAAAAAACAAACCAAAACCTGCTGAGCTTTGGCAGACGTTTTATCCTCCTTGGGGAGAAGTAAAAATTAACAGAATGCCGGTATAACTGTAAGAAACATTGCTGGCCAAAACAATCTTTTTCTGTGTGTGTGAGATGCAAGAAGTAAGAATCAACACGGACAACTATTTGGAAGAAGAAAACAATTAACAGAAAATGCCAGGCAACATCAGCAGGAAGTGGTGCCAGAATGGAATAAAAAGTAGCAAAATGTCTTAAATCACCCAGATATCACTAGAGTCAAAAAATCCTCTTTAAATTCCAGGAATGTTGGATCTGTGTACTTTCAACTACGGTCTAGTTTGGTATGTTCTAGAACATTGAAAAACATTAACTAAGCTAAAAGAGGTGCATTAATGCTGAAGAATACATAGATAACATGGTAAGAATTTGCAGATAGAAAAAGCTCCATTAATGCATTTCTATTTTTGAATGATAAGATGACTGGGTCATAGACCCAATACAAATGAGGGCTGCCTGAAACAGGCAAAATTCAGAATTTCAATGTCATTCCTGAACTATATTATCCTTCTGTGAATAATACCTTGAACTATTCTTTGAGCAGTTAAAAATGTATAGCTATCATTAGAGCCAGACTTCACAGTTTTCCTCTTCATAAAATAGCTCTAACTACACAAATGGTTGTTTCTCTAATTCTAAAACTTAAATAACAATGGAAAAGATTGCATTGAACAAAGTTATGAAAATTATAAGTGACAACATATCAATATATGCATTTGATTATGAAAATTGTCTCCTTCTTTTCTTACTTGCATTGCAACCATTTTTTTCCTACAAAACTAGTGTTGAAACATTTCTCTCATAAACAGACCTCTGGTCATATAAGCTTATACTGGCTTTGGCTGCAATAGAGTTAAATTTCTTTATAGTAGCTAGTACGGGGCTACGTTTTGGATTAGTGATGAAAATGGTGTTGATAACACACCAATGTTTTAGTTATTGCTGAACAATGCTTTTACAGCATCAAGGCCTTTTATTGTGTCTTGTACCAGCCCACCAGTATGAGAAGGCTGGGGATGCACAAGAAGCTGGGAGGGGACACACCTGGGACAGCTGACCCCAACTGACCAAAGGGATATTCCCCATCATATGATGTCATGCTCAGCAATAAAAGGTGGGGAAAAGTAATGGAAAGGCAGGGGAGGATGTTCGGCACTTGTCTTTCTAAGTAATCATTAGGCGCGATGAAGGCCTGCTTTCCTGTAAATGGCTATGCCTCTGCCTGCTGATGGAAAGCAGCAAACGAATTCCTTATTTGCTTTGCTTGCACACACAGCTTTTGCACTACCTATTAAATTGTCTTTACCTCAAGCCATGAGATTTCCCACTTTTACCCTTCCAGTTCTCTCCCCCACCCAACTTCGGGGAGTGAGTGGCTGCATGAGACAGCTGCCGGCCAGGGTTAAACCATGGCAGAGCCACAGCACTCAGCTGAACACAACTCTTGTCTCTGACCATTGCTATTTTTGTTTACTTGTAACAAATCTTTTTTCATATATCTGGGTTTCTGCTTGGATTAAGTCTCTTAATGCAATGTATTAAAAATAGATTTCTGCATCATTCTGAGTATTACATGTATACTTCAATATAAAAAAAGCATGATGAAATTTTGAAACCAGTATTCATTGTCCTATTCATAAATAGTCTCACAAACATGGAGCTTGCCTCTTGTGCAGTATAATATTAAATCAGAAGGAGAAAAAAAAGAATGAGAGGCACAATGGATGTGAATAGAATAATTTTGAAACATTACAGGGCTTTTTTTATGCATGTTTACCAAATTTCTGTATAAGTAATAATACAACTGGAGTCCTGAGTAATTTCAGGAGATTAGTGATAAATGGGCACAAGTTGATTATTCAAGATAAAGCTGAGGGTCATTATCCTCAGCTGGTCATTAATCCCCATGAAATGACTGGTATTGAGACAGTAATTACTATTATAATGAAAATGGTGGGGGAAAAAAAAAAGCATGACATTTCTCTTATGAAGCTGTCTCAATTTCTAAAGAATTCGTGTTTCTCTCATCACCAAATCAAGTTGCTTTAATCATTTTTAACCCTTTATGCAGTTTATTCATCCTACTACAATTCTCATGTAATCAGTTCACTTAAGTTTGGTTTCCCATCATATGTTCCTGGAACATTGGGAGCCACAGCAAGGGGCAACAGTGATGGGAAAGAAAGACGAATCACACAAATCCTACCAAAACAGAAAATAAATAAAAAATATTTTCCAGTTGTTTTCTTTATACAGTGTGCTCCATGATGAGGTATGAGATTGCATTATTACGCTATACACTCTCTAGCTGTTTATTCTGCATTTAGTAGTCCTTTTAGCAATAGCACACATCTCCCTTGCCATTGCATAGCACCTGTGGAATTTTTTGTTCCAAAAGAGAATTCACCTTGTAGCATCACAACATATGGAACTGATACTGTCAAGTCAACTTGGTCAGAAATCATGAAGAAATTTGGCCCTAAAATGAAGAAACATCTTTAAAACTTCACAAATTAACTTTCTGGTGTTCTTATGTGCCTTCTGAGGACTTCTCAGCCTTTGGAGGGGTTTTTTTTGACATTTCTATTAGAAGAGCTAGAAACTTATTATGGGCAGAAGCGAAAGCAATTCACTTCCCGCTAGAAATACTATCATTCTGTTTGCACTATGAGAGACCCACACATGCTGCATTATTACAACCTCCCATCTTAGAAACTGAAAAACTTAATCTAAACTAAAAGCTTTTAAAATAAGCTAAGAAAGTTTAAAAAATAGGTCTATTGCCTAATAGTTACTGCTAAAGCAAACAAGATACAGATATTAATTACTCCTAGTACTTTTTTCTAAAGCTTTTCTGTGAACAATTTTTCCCAGGAAAGCTACAGGATATACCAAGTTTCTGCTGGAAAATTTGCAGTTGCTTCTGAAATGTTTCACTATGCATAAAAGAGAGGAAGTAGACCAAGGCTCAAAACAGTTTTAGGCAAGAATAGCCGATAGTATGTTGCTCTGAAGGCTGCAAACCCAGTTCTGCATGGTAGAATAAAACCAGATAATGGTGGACACTGATAAGTAACTTTGCAGTGCAGCTTGGGAGACTGATGTGTCCTTCTAGCTTGCTTAAGCTGTTTGGAGAACTTGAAGCAAAACCTAATGATGCATGTCTGCTTGCAAAATTAATCATTCAATACTGGACAGCTATCAAAACTGGACTGTTTGGCTATTTGGAGAGAGTGTGAGAAGAAAAAAAAAAAAATTCTTAAATTCTGAAAGTTCTGAATGGCATTGAGCAGAGAATAGTTCGGAAAATATGGCAAGTCCTCTGGAAGTAGAGACATGTTTTTTGACAGCCAAGACCGAAGCATGGTCTGTCAATTTTCTGGAAGAAAGGAAAAAACAGTAAGTTATTTGGGAGTAGAACCTTGTCTGGAAAAGAAGTAATGTGATAGAGACAGGGGAACTAAACATAATTATGCATCATGACAGCTAACAGGATTCAAAAGCATAGTGAAAACTCATGTTGCTGGTGACAGACCAGCAACTGGGCTGCAGTGTGGCTATTTCATATTTTCCAGCTAAAGCCAGGGCATGCTAGTGCGACACACTCAGTGGAGAGGGTCAAAGTCTACAACAATAGCTGTTACTGTGCGCACATTAACAATTCTAACCAAAAGAGAAAAAAACCCAAAGCAAATCTAGACAACATACTTCAAAACTTCTAAGGAGACTCATACCTATAAGGAGATTTCACTCCATTCCTTTCATCCACTCCAAAATCAATTTTGTCTTTGCTACAAGTCCCTTGAACAAAGCACAAATCAGCACTGACTGTGGATAACATATCAGCACTGCTGAAGAAGCTGCATGATTCAGGGAAAGCAAAATGTGACTTACAATTTTTCTCTGCTCCTGGGAAAATCTAATACATAGCAAATCCACTAATGTCAAGAAGGATGCTGAGCATCTACTGGCCTTCTCTAGACTTTATGTATGTATGGAAATGTACTGCTTGCTCTTTTCACTCTGTTTCCTTCTGCAGAATAAACATTGTACAGAGAAGAACACCTTATACTACACTAGCATCCTGTGTGGCTATGAAGAATATTCCCTGAAGCTTTACATTTCCAAAAATGTAGAAAAATAACTTAAGATTCTATAGAACAACTACTCTCTAGGGAATTCCAGCACAGCAGAAAAGTAAGTCGTCCTGAATAAAACAGGAATGTTAATTATTTTCATGCTGTTAGTCTCTTTTGCATTTCTGTGGCATTCTTATGTTACACGTTGAAAGAACTAGCATATTTGCAAGCAATCTTTAAGCATCCCTTACATTTCAGTGATTCCATTTACAGCAACGAGAAAATGGAATGAAGCTGTGCTAGGGGGAGTTCAGATTGGACATTAGGAAAAAGTTCTTCACCGAGAGGGTGGTCAGTCACTGGAACAGGCTCCCCAGGGAAGATCATGGCACCAAGTCAGAGTTCAAGGAGTGTTTGGATGATGCTCTTAGTCATACTGTTTAGTTTTAGGTAGTCCTACAAGGATCATGGTGTTGGACTCGATGACCCTTATGGGTCCCTTCAACTTGAGATATCCTATGGTTCTACAATTTCCACTAATGCATATCTTATTTTTATAGTAGTTTGTGTAAAATACTCAAGTCTATATTCAGCACACACCTGCTTCATTACAGTTAATTGCAGTAAGATGCTTTTTGCCAGTCTGTGTGACATAAATGCCTATACAACTACAACACATTTATACATTTATAAAAAGACTTGCTAGATCTTGATGTTAAAAATGAGAGCCTTTTCCTTTTCTTTTCTTTTTTTTTTTCCAAAATACGTTGTGTGATAATTTTTCTACAGCACCAAATTTTGGGAGTTTGTGATTAGGACAAAAATTTAAAATACTTGAAAACACTTATAAACAAATTTGTCAGAGCTCATGGCTGCAAAAGTGATTTGTAAACATGATTCAAGTATACCCTGAAGGTTTAAAGAGTGAATTATTATTTTATTTTGGGAGTGCTGAACCATGATTTTTCAATACTTACAGCTGGCAGCTGCAAGACACTTGTAAGCTGGAATTCCAATTTAATGAGTAGCCTATAAAATATTCAGGCTAACATTTAAAACTTTTCAAGCTACAGTCAATCCATACAGAAAAGTTTGCAGAGATAATAAATAACTGAAAAATACCACTGTGGCACCAGGAACTATATATTCTTAAAAACTCTTAATATCTGGGCGGGGGGGAGGAGGAAGGGGTATGTTTGTTAATTTGTTTTAGAAAACCTAACTGCAGTCTCACAGGCTTTAAAATGTTGATTACTGCAAAGAAAAGGAACGGACTTACTTGATGGAAGTAGTAAACTTTTTTTGCACTAAAGAACATCTGAGATGGTAAATAACAGGCTAGCAGGTAAAAGAATGAGAAATACTAAGCTGATATTGCCAACTATAATGATATTTTTCATAGATTTTCTTTCTTGTGTTCCTCAAAGGTTTCCTGCAGGAAAGACATACCATCTCCAGGACAAGGCATTTACCTGGTTTCAAAGACTGTTCCATTATTTTTTTTCGCCCCCTGCATTTTTGTGCTACCAACCACTTACTCTGCTTTTTGTGCTGTACTCAAACATTTCACTAAATATGTCAGCTTCATCCTTCCAACCCTGTAATAGTATTTTATTAAAATATACTTCTATGTAAATTAAACTTTTGTTCAGCTCTGGTTTCATACGGGAAAAACATGAGGATATTGCTGCCAAATTTGTACCACTCTATCATCTGAGTGAAGAAAACAGATGTGACCAAAAACACCTGCTTAGATTAGCTAATATGTCCCACCTATATTTCTTCAGTCCATGCATCTATGCATTATAATAAACCATGTATTGCACTAAGTTTAAAGTGAAAAGGCAATCAAGTAAACAAGCAGATGATACATTTGGTGTTAGCGCATCATAATTAACTTTTTCTTTTTAAACTGAACACTCACCCGTTAGAAGAGGAATTGTAATAACCACTTTCCTCTAGAACCTCTTCAATTAGAGTCTATAGGATAGAAGAAATTCATTTCAGTAATTTAGCTTTATTTAAAGTAATAAATTAATACCCATTGATACATTTATATCTTACCTGCAACTGTTCATATGTCATCCCTTCTGCTATGTCAGAATTGCCAACAATACCTTAAAGTAAAAGGCAAGTAATGTTACACTACTGAATTTGGGGTTTACGCTCCCTAATCAGTTTCTTAACAATTCCACTACAAATACAATAACAAGAGAGATGCTTGATTATTAGCAGCTTATTCCACTTATCACAATGACCCCCTGTAAAGGTGGGAGGCACATTGCGGCATGATGTGAACATTTAAGACACACAATATTATAAGATTATGAAAGGGTTCTGATTGATGGAAAATATTTCAAATATTTAACAGAACAGAAAACAGCGATGCAACTTTCTTATTCTTCTCCACTTACAATGTATAGTGGAAAGGGCACACAGCCAGCAGCAATTTGTGAAGACAAATATATTCTGTGCAGGTTAAGAGATGCAAAAATTAGAGATACTGAACATCTGGACAAATTGCATTGTTGTCTCTGGGAACAAAATAAAGCTCATATTTAAAGTGATTGTTAGGGACTTATTTCCTACTCATATCATCCTTGACACCTAGTATTATTTTGGGGTTTTGCAATAGGCTGTGGAATTGATACGCTAGTTTCAACATAAAGGCCAGCAAAATCAAAGTTTCTCACTCTTCTTTCTGGCACCATAGTTTTTAATGTTACCATGTCCTCCAGTCCATGGGTTGCAACATAGCTTTTCCTGTATTTAGAAGAATGGAAATGGCACAAGTACCAAAACACAGGCTGCTCATTTCCCTTATATCCATTGCACAAAGAGGTATATGATGAAACGAGTCTCTGAAATAGGAATTGTGGTTCCTCACCCTTTATGATACCAGTGATGGTAGGTTTGATTAAAGATGGATTTCATGATTTGTCACACTGAGTATCAGTAGTCCAAAGTATATTTGACACTATTGATTTTCTAAAGTGTGTGTATATATATATTTTACATTATATAGATGTGGTATAGCATGAAGTGTTTCATTCCTCAAGTTTGTATGGCTTGATCTAGGTGGGTAATTAAATCATTCCAGTATAACTCTTTCAAATATGACAGAAGAACAATGTGGAGTTTAAAAAGAGTTTGTTTAACAATCACATGTAAGGACAGGTAAATCCTGAATAGGAGATTTTCCATTACAAACATTTCTATTTATTTTCATGGATGAACCATGTGTTATTTGCAGCTTAGATATTTCTTTGTCATTTCAAAGTACACTCTCTTAAATTAGTAAAATGTTCCATCAGTTGTAAACTGCATATCTTATCAGGAATTTTAAAAAAAGTACAACTAAAACAAAAATGGTAATGAAAATCAGTAGTCAACATAATTTTACTGTCTTTAAAGATTTTAGAGCAGCAATTCCATCTGCTTTGATACCATACACTTTATTAGAAATACAGATGCCACTACAGAGGTTTTGTTGCTTTCTTTACCTTTCCTGTCATCTGGAAGCAACATATTTCCACCTGAAGAGAGAAGCACCACATGCCAATCTGTTGTGAAGAAGTTTGGATCAATCAGTTCAGGAGAACCTTGCAGCAGCTGGGAAAGGGGAAAAAGAAAAAAAAAAAAAAAAACCACCTGAAATCTCTATCCTTCTTGTTTGCCAAAACTTCATACAGCTGTAAGACAGTTTACCCTTTCCTATGTTTCCCAGTGAAATCAGAAGTCAAAGGAGATTTCTAAACTTTTTAGATTAATGAAAAAGTAGTGAACACAATTACGAATGTTCTGCCGCCTTCTCTCCAGAAAATCTGCACTTAATAAAAAGCACTAAGTTCTTTAGACTATCTGAATTAAATGTCATTAACTATGCTTTTGTGTGAAGATAAACAGGGAAGTGTGTTCCCTCAAACCTAAGAGAGAAACAGTTGATGACTGGTTTTCAAAACCAGGAATTCAAGTGAAATTGTTCATCCGTATTCAAGTGATATCATTCCCATTAGAGGAATTGAACCCAGCACTTCTGAAACCTGAGTCAGTTCAGCTACTTCATTATCTGAACAAGGATACAGACATTAAAGTCAAAAACATCTAGTTTTGAAAATATCCACTGGGAACAACTCTGACATGAAAATATCTTTGTGGGCAGGAAAGGAATTCCAATTATGCCTTTCTGCAGCATGTTAACACTTTTACAGTTACAAAAACAGAAGAATATCTGTTGTTGGAAGACCTTTACCCCATCACCAATCAGTGACAGAATCTTTTTGTCTGTTATTATAATGAGGATTTCTAATTCAGCATAGTTAAGAACCCATGATTTCTTAATTTTATTCGCAGAAATTGCACAACCTTATAACACTTGCTGGAAGACTTCAACCTAGTTATTTTCTCTATTTATATTCTTCTTACCTCCAAATGATATCCATACACAATGTATTTATAGTGGTGATTTTTGGTAAAATATGTACCATTTATTCATGGATGCTTATCAATTCTCCATCCTTCTAACTGAGGGGTTTGTTGTTGCTTTCTATTAACTATTTCCTTCAAGGTAGAAATGCCCAGAATTGCATTTAGCATTTCAAACATCTTCAATTTACTAATATTTAATTTTTAAATAGTGTATTTCTTCCCTTTTCTTCAGGTTTAAATCCAATAGGTTTGAAGCTAACACAATTTTACAGTTGATAACATTTATAAATTTATAAATAAATAAATAAGTACCTTTATTTCTAGGCATTTAAAAATTAGGTTAATTTTATAACAAACGTTTCCATTATCTTACCATATTTTTGGGCCTCCTTTCCTGAAAATATCAACTCAATACACAATTAGCAAGTGTTATGGCTGAAATACAGGAATTGTTTAGCATAGACCACAGGTAGTAATTGATGTACTACACCTTTTTCATTTCTGATTTCAGATTACAAGGATTGCTCTGCTGACTGAAGAGGGACTTCTTAAATCTCTCAATGATTCTCCTTTTCAAGTTGCATTGCAAAGCTGGAGGAAGCTACATGAAACAAAGAAACAGATGTTTACACGTGCTGTAAAAATTACCTAATCAGCAGTACCATTAATGAAAAAAGCAGCTACACTGCAAAAAGAAACATTGATATTTAATAGCATGGTGCTAAACAGCAGTACAAGAATTGATTTCATGGCATATTATAATAATGCTCCTTAGTTTGCTCATGCAGCTAGGCTTGGCGTACCATATTACTCAGTTCCTCTAGCCTTGAAGGTAAAGATCATCATAATAACAAGCCTAATACAGGTAATACTAGATTTGCTTCCCTGATCAAAGTGCTAATATTCGGACATTTTTCTACAGATGAAACTTACAGAACTTTAGACTAGATTTCACGTTGGCTGGATGACTCAATCCAGCTGAAATTAATGGAACTTCAAGAAGCTTAGACCTGCATTCAATGTGTGTAGATCAACTTCAACAGGCTCTTTAAGGTCCTTATGTACATCTTAATACAATTTAAAATGTCTGTTTTGATAGAAGCTTCCTGTGGGAGGTAATTTACATTTCATTTCTCTATAAAGCAAAACTGATTTTGTATACTTTTTCTCCTGCATTTTTTTGGTTGAAAAAATACACATCTTTTGACTATATTCACAAAAGAAAAGCACAAATCATACTTTATTGTGTTTAAAGTCTTCAATAGAGAGTTCAAAGGAGGTCTCTTTCTTTGCTCTTTAAGATTTTTAAAACATTTTTATGCTCCAACAGTAAATCTTCAGCTGTTTGTCACTGCAATGACACTAACCCACCCTGATGATAGAATCATAGAATGGTTTGGGTTGGAAGAGACCTTTAAGATCATCTAGTTCCAACCCCCCCGCCATGGCCAGGGACACCTCCCACTCGACCAGGTTGCTTAAAGCCCCATCCAGCCTGGCCTTGAACACTTCCAGGGATGGGGCATCTACCACCTCTCTGGGCAACCTGTTCCAGTGTCTCACCATGCTCTCTGTAAAAGATTTCTTCCTTATATGTGGTCTAAATCTACCTTTTTTTGTAAAAAGAAGGCCCTTGTAAAAAGTCCCTCTCCAGCTTTCTTGCAGGTCCCCTTCAGATGCTGGAAGGCTGCTATAATGTCTCCCTGGAGCCTCTTCTTCTCCAGGCTGAACACCACCAACTCTCTCAGCCTGTCCTCATAGGAGAGGTGCTACAGCCCTCTGATATTCTTCGTGGCCCTCCGCTGGACTCGTTCCAACAGGTTCATGTCCTTCCTGTGCTGAGGACTCCAGAGCTGGACACAGGACTCCAAGTGGGGTCTCACCAGAGCAGAGTAGAGGGGT
>JAOXNO010000013.1:41212840-41226141 GCA_028565335.1 Limnodromus scolopaceus
CAGGGGAGTTGGACTAGATGATCTCTATGGTCCCTTCCAACTCTAAAAAAAAATTCAGTGAAAAATTCAGTGAAATTAAAAGGATACACACAGAAGATGGGAAGGTTGAAGGCAGGGCTGTAGAAATGTTCCTTGCAGCCGTCTTCTGAATGGGCACTTGAATAACTAGAATGCTTGTATCAAAACGAGGAAAGATGTTTGCCTGACAGCCTTATGAACTCAAGCAAGAGTTTTAGCAACATATATTGATAGGAAAGATAAAATCTTAGAGGTGCCTGGCAAAACAGTGAGACTTATTTTGTATGCACAAACTTTGAGAGATGTGCAAGTTAAAGTGGATGCTCAGATACCAAAGTATTGGTGAGGATTAACTTTATTTTCAAGAACGATCAAAACCTGAGCAGGACTTTCAGTACAGGCAACTATGACATTCCTTTCAGTTGTGTTGTACTCAACTGTATGGCCAGAAAGCCACAAAGAGATCTTACAGGCATGAGCAAAAATTTAGTATGGACAGAAGGAAATACATATGGTGTATACAGCTAAATTCATTATTTGCAGCATGATTTTGCAGTTAGATGAATAAGTAGACACGTTTGTACATGCAAAGACAAGATGCAGAAGACAAGAAAATCAGTGATAAAGCCATGTGTAACATTCTAAGGAAATCAGATGAACAGATAAACTAGTGTCCTTCTGCACGGTCCTTAAGAAGTTTCAAAAGACAGGAAGAGAATTAGAAAAGGATAGAGTCAGGAGAGTCAGAAAAGCATGATTTTAAGAGGACAAAGATAGCGCCAATGGTAAATAGCAGATCAAGAAAATAAAGGAACAACGACCTTAAAGAGGCCATTAAACAGCTTAGTAAGAATTGCTGCAGTAATATTCCTTAAGTGAAAGCTGGATAAAACAGGGTCTGTGGAGAAAAGGGGAAGAGGAGTCACCTCTGTTATAAATACTTGCCTAGTTAAATTAAGGGTAAGAGGAAAAAATTATTCAGGAGGCAAATGGAGTAAAGAGTGATTTGGGGCTTTTTTAAGATGTGAAAGAGAAGCAGAAATGAAGAAACAAAGAGGAGAGTCTATGAATAAGAGTGGTATGAAGGAGATCAGAAAAAATAATGGTTGGTCAAGAATGTGTTTGATGCATTTCTGAATAAATAACAGAAGAAAAAGGAAAGACATTTAGAAGGAGAATAGGGATGGCCATACCATATTCTGTTTCAGTTTTTTCCTTTTTGAAAGAAATGAGGACTCCAGAATTCCAAAAATGGTTATCTACTTTTATATAGAAGGTCTAAAGGAATTCAAAGGGACAAGATACTACTCTACACTAACAAATGCACAAACACATTTTTCAATTGAAAAACAGATGCTTAAAAATGCAAAATCAGAATTCGGCTAACCAACTAATGTCGGTTTAACCTGATATAGCAAGGTCTACTTTTAAAACTATTTATCAGTTTAATGTCAGCCCTTAGATTACTCATGTAAAGATTCTGTGTGCAAACAACCTCTAACAATATCCTCAAGCTGACTGAGTGTCATAGGCTGAGATAAAATGAAGTTGCAATGATGAGTAAAGGAACATTTCATAAAGGCAATCGTTCATCTCTTCCACTGTTAAACGACCAACTGGAATTGATCATAACAATGATCATTTATATAATCTATTTTAAAATCATAAATCTTACCTATTCTGAGCTTGTCTTTCAGAAGCATAAAAACTTCGTTTAATTATACCTGAAACAAATGCATAAATATTATCTCTGCATTAAAAATATATATGTACAAATGTGTTAATATTTTTTATTTCCCTGATATGGTGTCAAAATAATCTTTTTTAAGCAGTGTTAAACGAACTCCAAACCCCCGTTTGACTGTTGAGTTGCTGTTTGAGGTATCAAAGATTTGCTTGCATCATAAGTAAATTCTCAGCCCTCCATAGTATTTTAATACTTTCAGAATTTCACAGAAACTAATAACATGCTGACAAGATGTCCACATAAGATGCATCTGGATTTTACTACAGTTACTGCTATCACCATAGCCACAAAATTGTCTCTAGTCTGGATAAAAAGCTAGAATATATACCCACTTTCTCAGAGGATCTTTGACGGGTTGTCTAAAGTATGTTCTACCAGTTTTATTGCTGCCATTCTGTTAGCTAACTATTCAAACTACTACATATGCAATACCTTACTTCTTAAATAATCCTACTGATTTTAAGACCTTGAAGACAAAGTCATGTCCAGTTATTGGTCAAACATCAAATCAGCAATAAAACTGAACGTAGACATTTATGTCATTTATTGCATAGTGCCAAAAAATGTGAGGACGGAGGGGTAATGTTTGATGATATTTATTATTTATGCACTTGGAAAGCATTGTCTTAAAGCAAGTGTTTGTCTCAAGCATCTGTCTTCAAACATTCCTGCAAAACCATTTCTTTGCTGGTAATTTTGACATACGAGACCACCCTCTCCTACAGATGATATCTCATTTTGAATGAGGAAGTGTATGTTAAAATCAAAAGATATTTCAGTTAACTGAAGGTCTGAGTACTAAGATTAGAAAATTCTTCAACAATTTTCCCCTACAATTAATGCATTTTAATATAATACCCTGCATCTTTGTCTACACGACATGTTTTTTCAACATTAGTAACATCACAAGCACTGTCACAGAACAAGAACAGAGGCATCTAATGACTCAAATGGTAGCTAAGTAAAAAGATTTTATGCCAAACTTACACTAGTTTTCCCATTGTTGGTCTTGTTACAGCAGTTATATTAGTCCTAGAGCAACAGTAGAGGACTTTCAGAGAGCAAACATATTTCAGAGAGTCTTAAATCTTTTCTTTGTGTTCAAACATACTTTCTGTCATGCTCTGAAATTTAGTACCTCTATTTTTCCTACTTTTCTGAGATCCTCTGAATTTAAAAAAAAAAATCCTGAAGGAGGCTTGCATCTGTCACACAGAATTCACTTTAAAACCAAAAGAAATGGTATATCTTTAGGCCAAATCTGTCTCCCTAAGAAGAAGACACAGAGACAGAGAATGAAAGAAAAAGAAACAGTATTTTCATCCTTGCTAATACTTTGCTTACCAAAAGAGATATTAAAACTCTATAGCAGTTAGGCAAATGGAAGGTTTTATAAGAGCAGTTGATATACATAATAGCAAATAAACTAGGCCCTTATAGAAGTAAATATACTTCAATTAATTTTAACTCTGAGACACAAAAATAGATAGGAAAATGCAGTGTCCACTGTCTAGAAAGTAAAGGCAGCCTTTAGAAATGAAAAAAACATGATTGTGCCAAGGAACAGATATTTTACCTGCTTAGGATGCAGACACAATAATACAAACACAAAAGTAGAGGTTCTGACTGAACCTGAATCATGTTGCCTGGGGTAAGGATTTTTGAGTTGCAACCTCAGACACTCTATTATAACACAGACAATAATATATTATGGGAATATATGTGAGAAAATCTGTACCAGAAGCCACTTGGCTAGAAAGCTAAGTTTGAATACAGCTGTTTGCTAGAATTTTAAAAACAGCTTCCCCTTCCAAGTATTCATATACAAAATTGGGTTTGAAATACTATACCCTTTGGCTGTTTCAAATAAACGGTCTCTCTATCAGTAAAGGGCTCATATCTAAATTTGCTTGATCAGTTTGATGACTCACCACATTTTACTTGCTAATCTGGCAGTTTATGAGTGTATTTACAACTGCATGATATTTCACACCAAAGAGTCTGCCTCACCACTCACTGTACATAGCAGAGACGCAGTATTTTCTGATTCATATGCTAGAGTTAGGAAAATACTTATTAATGCTAAAAAAAAAAAAAAACCAACCAGAAATCATGATGCAGAACATCACTAAGCAATAACCAACACCCTTCAGCCCCATTTTTATTGCTTATTATTATGTTAGAGACCCACTGAGCAGCTACAACTGAGACAGAAGTCTCTTTATGTTAGACACTATGAAAACATATTGGAATAATTTCTTCAATAACTAAGCAAGAGGAGACTCAGGCATCTAAAAATGTTGTAAAAACCACATTCATGTGTGTATACACACACTCAGTGAACAATACTTACTCTAGTTATAACTCTTAATCTGTTGTGTAAGAGTTGTGCTAATCATACAAAGCTAGACAGGGAGTAAGAAACAACATAAATGTGTAGGAAAATTAATTAACGTAAGTCATGGAGCACAGAGTGCATCCTGATGTTCAGTCCAGGGTGTTACCTGGACCATATTTCCTTTTACCATGGTATTCCTTTGACATGGATGGGAAGAGCAAGGCAACATATATTTTGTTCAAATGCCTTGCAAGAGGGAATTTCTCCATTCAAGAAGATCTCAAGGAAAATTAAATGTACGTTCTCTGAAGGTGATGTGATGGCAGCATGATTAGACAAACCCTTTCAAGACCCTGATCAATATACCCATAACTGAAAGTCATATTTTCATGTCAGCAGTTTCCAAATTAGCTAGATGAAAGTTGGTCAGATTTTCCCCTGTAATGCTGCCATGCTTGACAAAACCATGGCTCATAATTCGAACACTGTTAGCCACTTATTAGCAATGAATGGAGCATAACCCAAGCAATATCTATTGAATAAATGTATAGTGAAATTATAATTAACTTTTTCAAAGCTGTCTTTTCTTTTTCCCTGGAAAGAAGAAAGATTTCCCAGCATCAATTACAACTGATCTACAACATTAACTTTAGCATTAAGTAGAAACTACAGGTGATCTAAGAATGAATGATTTCAGAAGCATTTTTCTGAAAAATTATTTTTCTGAAAAAATAATTCTGAAGTATCTATATAACAATTAAACTCTATGCTTGGAGGAAAATGGATGATGACTTCCAGAAATTCTGATTAAAGTCACAGGGATTAATAGGAACGGACTGGATCTTTCCACTTAAAATATTTCATTAAATCAATGGAAACCTGGCACAAAAATATTTAAATATTAGAAAAAGTTGATGTTTTGTTAATGTCCAAATCTTAACAGAGAAAAATTAACAATAAGGAAATCATTACTAGTAATGCTTTGGGTGTGGCAAGTTACAAACTACACAAGGATTTCAAATGTCTGTGTACAATGCTGAACTAGGCCACAAAGAATTACATTTCTGGGAGACACACAATGTGTTATTCTTCAGTATAAAAAACAAACCCAAACATTTTCTTGTTACTCTTTTGCCACAAGAAAGTAACAAAGAAAAAGTGCTTTTTTTTTTTTTTTTTTTTTTAAGAAAACTTTGATAATATACTCAGGGCTGTTTAGCCACAGGTCCTCCAGCCTGTGGAATGGCAGGCTATCCAGTTACAATTAGTAAATTATATTAATGGGTTTTAAGTAGAATCATCAAATCATTTATTTGCCCTGCACTAAAGGCTAGACATTTCAATTAAAAGCAGTCATACTTCTTCAGTACGCAGGTGAAAATCTGAAGGAAATCCATATAGGAAACAGGACTACAAACAGATAATGTAATGTTATTCTATGTTTTTTGAAGCCTGCGACCTTGCAATAATAATATTTGTTAATCTTCAGACAACTACATCCCCTTTACCTTTTAAAAGTACAATTTAAATCACCCACAGATTTTCTGTCAGAATTTCATGGGATGAATGTAAACCTCAAATTTTGCTCAGCTCTAATATCAATCTTTTTCTTCTAGTATTAAATGCTCTTTGATTTTCTCTAATCAGAATCCCATTCCATTTCACAGGTAGATCATGGTAGCGCATGGTTTAGCAGGTAGCTCACAGTGGTTGCAGAGGTTTCACAACTCTTTTTTTTTTTTAATTTGTGTATTTAGAATATAATCCAAAAAACTATTACTTAAGATAATACCCAACACAGCTGGTGCTTTTCTATCTGATTACCATAAATAACTACAGGCAGAATTAATGCTGTGTTTTGTCACATAATCCCTTCCTAATTTGAATCTAATCATTAAGCAGTCTTTCAATTCCATTCAGTCAATTCACCTAGACAGCTAAAGCTTGCCTCCTTCAACTTTCTTTTTTACACCGTCTAACAGGGCACTCCATTTAAATTGCATTGCATTATTGTTACTAAGACAAAAGTTTTCAAACTGTATTCCTTCTGTTTCTTATCAACAGTAATTATCTTATGCTTCAAATCTAAAAACACCTTCTTTGTCATGTTGCCCAATAATATTCCAGTTTTCACAGCCATTACTGAAAATTGTAGGGACAAGCTACACAAAGACTATGTGATGCAAAATGCATTATACGGGAAATGGCTGCCACAGAGGCACAATTATTTTATTTTTCTTTTCCTTAGCACCCACAACAGATAGTGAACTTGCAACACACTATGAAATACCCTAACATTTTGGAATAAATAACTACTTTGCTGTTAGAAAGCAGCATACACTTCATTCTTAAGGATTCTTACCAATAGTAGACTCTTCCAAGTGACTTGAACTGGAGCAGCTCGAGTTGACCGATACGTCCAGCTCATCATCTAATTCGGAGAACATATCTGTGCATAAAGATGAAAGCGAAGATTTTAACCCACCTCTCACAAGCATAATACTACTCCTGATGCTTCTTTTGCTAATGACTACCTTTCTCAGAGTTCTCTAAAGTGTTGTGATCCTCTACCAGGATTTCTTCATATGTTCTTTCCTCATCTTTTCCACATGCAGATTGACGGCTTTCAGCTGGGAGGTCAGCATTTTCTGAAAAATCACTTCTGTAGCTGACTGTTCTACTGCTGCTGCTATGAAGACTCATCTTCTCATATTTTTTCTGGCAACAAAGAACAAAAAGGAAGTGTTACATATTGTCCTTATGCAGCACTCATTAGAAAACCTGCAAATGAAAGTGTCACTTGTCACTTTTGTAGACACACACACACACATAAAAATATACTTTTTGCTCCCGCTTAGCCGTTTGTCCAGGATTACATGGTACCTGGTTCAGTCACTGATTCTAAATTTACAGCAAAATGGTCAAACTCTTAATCTAAACAAATTATTTCTAGCTTTTTCATAAAAGACACCTTTGTTCTTGATGAAGGTCTTTTCATAACAAGCACTGAAAGTGGAAAAAAAGTGAAATAAATGCCAGACCAGAAAGAAATACTGAACAATACAAAAAATAAAAGACTGGACAAAGACAGTAGATATGCAGATACAATCAATGAGAGATTTACTCTCTTCCAGCTTAGTTAATAAACAGCAGACCAGTTCTAGGCAATGCAAAACCTGCATAACAGTTGAGATGGTAGTAAAATATGAAGTGGACTTGATACGACGTGATGCCAGAGAGAGCCCACAAGGCTGAACCGACCAGATGCTGACTGGCATTACCAAAGCAGAGCTAAAAAGAAAATCAAAATATGGGATATAAATTATTTGCTTGAAACATGCTGAATTTTGTCTATAGCATGGAGTTCTCTAATGAGTATAAAATTCTGCCTCTGCTGCTGTCAATGTTCATAGCTTTTCTGGAAAGTATAGAGATCCTTGATCCCCGTTATTGCTTCTATTTTAATGCAACATATTTTGAAGTCAGACTGATTGAATGATCTCTTTAAATATTGTTCTAAGTCTTCTTGTGTTATTTCTATTGTGCGTAAATATATTCATGCTTCTTTTTACTCAATCTTGTCAGAGCAAAATGTGATAAAGAAGAACAGGAGATAAATTATGTAAATATATCAGATTAAACAAGTGAGCATCTTTAATATTAAAGTAATTTCAGGAGATAATACCTTTGTAAATACTTAGGTTCTTACCAAGTGTGTCAAAGACAATTTGGCCTATACCTAAGACAATGTTTTGCCACAAAGTATTTTAACCTTATTGGGACACAGCAGAATGGGTGCACTAGATCAGAAACCTAACTGCTCCCCTGTGCACTGACTATAGCAGTGCCCGTGTAATGGTCTGCTTCAATTACTTCCCCATCTTTTGTTCTATTCCCAAAACTATGAATTAATTTGTAAGAGACACCTTGTCAAGCTTTTCGCTTTAAATTAGGGTGGGAAAAGATCATTCTATACTTAAGTACTGGACTGACCTTACGTCCAAGATGCCACAATTGCAATGACTGCGGTGTAGCACAGTATAGCAATCACTAATGATAACTCTGAAGCTCACTTAAAGAGAGCAGTCTAGTCATGGCATGTGAGAACTCTTATTGTGCCCTGAACAGTCAGTGCACAATTACTGAAGAGAACCAATTCACCTGTTCTACATCAAAGAAAACAAAGTAAAGGAGAGAAGGGTCAAACTGCATGGACATTTCAATCTTAAAACTGCTTTCAACTTTGCCAATACTGAACTTCACACTCAAATGACTAATTGTTAACAATAACTTGTAAATCAGGTGGACCATGGGAAAAAAAAAGATCAAAAAGACTGCTGTTACCTATTGGTGTCAGATCTAACTGGCACAGCAAGAAAGAAAATCTGTTTGAAATGCATGAACTGAGTTCTGTAGACCTCATAACAAAAATAATTGTCAGACCTGCTATAGAAACTAGCTAATAATTTTCAAAAGTGAGATTATATATTGCTGTTTCTTTTTTGAGTCAGATGCCTCACTGATTTAGAAGGACAAAAGTACACTGTCTGTAGGAGTCTGGGATGTGAGTTCAAGACCGCTTCTGTTCAGCATTGGAGTGAGACCATAAGGACCTATATAACGATATAATAATATAAAGAACATAATTTTGTGAGAAGGGCATGGAGAAGTATTCTCCTACACCTTGAAACAGCCATTTCCATATCCTTGGAGAGACTTTTTTCAAGTAGGGAGAAAGACACTTATCCTTTGAAGAAATCCATGAAAGAGTGGGATATTCAAAATATCACAAACATTGAAACATGAGTTAGGCTGATATATATTCATTTGAACTGTGCTCATATCTACACTTGATTCTAGAGTCCAGCATTTTACACATCTCTCTGGAGGCTTTATTTTCACATTTTCATAATAAACTAGTGCCTCAGTTTCCCCACGGGTCAGATTGTTTGCCACTTTTGTTGAAACAAACTTTGCCTTCTAGATAAACACATTTCAAAAGGAAATCTAAAGGGAAAAGAGACCCTGTGCAAAAAAATGTTCAAATTATGAACCAATTACATTTTTTTTTCAGGATTCATCCTTCTTTATGACTGAGCAAAAACATCTCTGGAAATGCTTGAAATTTGTGTCCCATCCATGACAAAAAAACTCTGTCTACAAGCTAAGACTCTTCATTCATATCCTGTACACTTTCTTCATTGGTCACCATTACCACTGTAAAATCAGATATACTTTATTTTTGGAGACATGAAACCTAAACTGTTTTTTTCGACTTGCAACAGGAATCTAATCTTTGTAAATTTAAGTCAAAAAAAAAAAAAAACCAAAACCTGATCTATTGTTTAGCTCTGTTTTGCCATATTACTGTCCAGAAGAATTAATTTTTCTGTCTTCAAGAAACTTAAAGCTCTCTAGTGGCACTTGCAAACAGTGTTTAATTTATCTTCTTTATTAGAGACAAGTAATTACAGCATTATACTACTTGGCTGAATTTCTATTTCAAGGAAAAAAATAGAATTACTTCCACTATTAAAACTATTTGTAAAGAAAACTAGAAGATGGCAACAAAATGAGTAAGAGCTAACATGAAATTTTTGAGGAAAAAAACATACTAAACCAACATGTTTCTTTCTGTAACAGGGTGACAGCTATTGTTCATCGGGAACAAGAAGCAGATGTTAGTTATAATGGTTTTAGTAAGACTTTTGTCAGTGTTTATTATGACATCTTACAAGAAAGCTAGGGAAGTGTGATGATCACTTGGTTGTACAATTGACCATAAAAATTGTTCTCAACTTTGTAACTACTTTGAATGTTTGTTAACCTGAAAATGGGTAGTGAGTACAATTTTTCAGGTTCCTTTCTGGCCTTGTTCCAAAACTATTCAATGTTGTCACTGAACTACAATGATAATCTTCATAATGGGTTAGATAGACTGCCAATTAAATGTGCATGGATTGTGATACGTTCACATCATAGATCATACTACAGCATATACGTCACACATAGGGTTGTGTCAATGCAAGTGACAATACTTTCAAAGAAACTTTTGATAAACTGGAGAAACTGAAAGAACTTGTGAAGTTGAAATAGGGAGAAGTTCTATGAGGAAGGAGAAACAACTGTACAAATGCATAGACTGAGGAAGGACTGGTCAGACAGCAGGAAAAGATATAGGGATTTTGGTGGATCAGAAACAGAGCATGACTCAGAAATACCATGCTGTTATGAAAAGGTAAACGTTATATTGGGATGTATAAAGAAGACAATCATCTCGAAGAACTGTGTAATCTCCCTATTTGCTCTCAATGAGGTTCTCAGTTGGGGTAATTGAGTCCAGGGGACACATGTAACATATAAGAGATAAGAAATAATTCTTATTTATTTCCACTGTGGGGATGACAAAAAGTAAGCAGCTTAAGCTGCAACAAGTAAATTTAGGTTAGACTTTAAGACTGCCTAATAATAATTAAGTGTTCAATTATTGCATCTGTCTGGGATCCTACAGAAAGAAATAAGTGTTCATACACTATGTGACAGGTTTGCCAGTAAATGCAGTGTTCTGGGGACATTCTGGACAGTGCTTCCAGAGCAATTATATGACAGTTAAGAGTGGGTCTGAAAATTTAAAGTGTCACATACATCCCATATGCACACATGCATATGTCCATCTGGTATCTCCTGAAAATAAGACGTACAGAGCAGATCTATTCTGTCAGGCATACAAAGAGAGACCAACATTTTCTGAAAGCATCAGTCTAACTGCAGATACGCTATATACCACAGTGTATATACGTTATGGGTATGCTCAGAATTTCCAATTATCTTCTGATAGTGCTTCAGGCATCCTCATAGTTTTCCAGACGTTATCTTTGGATGGAAAAAAACCAAGTCTCATTCAGACATGTGGTTGCTGTCTGAAAAGGCAGTTTTTGCATTTCTGCTGGTTCCAAACTGTTCCCTAATTTGGCATAGTTTGCCTTGGGAGAGACTTTCTATCACTTGAAATTTTTATGACTGACTGGTCAAATACCTGCCAGGAGTGACAGGTAGCTCTAGGGCTTGGAGATGGACAAGATAATCTCTGACAATTCCTCCTGCCTTATGTTCCATGATTCTATTAAAGTACTTGGATGCATTAATAAATTGAAGCTGAATTAAATATATTATGGGTTTGGCCTTAATAGTTTGATCATATATTTTCACAGGTAATAACTTGGCTGTGATGACTATTTTTCACATTCAGCAACTCTTAAAAAAATTTGCACCTGCAAAGCAGCTTCTGCATAATTATTTTATTCTCCAAACATAAACAGTATAAATTTAAAAAGGTTACTTTCTTCCTATCCCATCAACTGTAATTTCTAACATTTAAACTTTAATTCCAGTACCTGCTACCTAAATGCCAAAACAGAATGGTGTCAGAACAAAATCAATGGAGTGAAAGGTGGAAGAATAAAACAATTTGTGGAATGCTAAGTTCTCATGACATTCCCAAATACCCACTCATTTCCAATGTAATGGGAATCGTATGTAGCAATGCACAGACAGGCACTATCACTCAAATTTTTAAATAAAAGTGTTAATAATTTTTAAAATCAATTTTTAATAAAAATAGGACTTGAATATTTTAACCTAGTATAAAGATTAGACTATTTTGCTGCAATAACAATAACCGGTTGCATTCTAAGTGTTTTAAAAACAAATTTCACTGAATTTTTTTTAGAGTTGGAAGGGACCATAGAGATCATCTAGTCCAACTCCCATGTGTACAAAAATGTACTCTTTGCTTCAACCAATACAGAAACTGTTGCTGCATTTATGCACAGTTGCTTTAAGAAAAAAAATCTTTTATGCATTGATTGGCTGAATTGAGCAAAATATATCTAAACATAAAGAGAAAGGAAATTAAAATTGAATATTAATCCGATCTTTATGTCTTTTTCAGAGTTAAAAAAATAGATTAATTCAAACTGAATTGCTAATTAAGCACTACTTTGTTAAT
The DNA here is from genome assembly GCA_028565335.1 of Limnodromus scolopaceus. Taxonomy (NCBI): domain Eukaryota; kingdom Metazoa; phylum Chordata; class Aves; order Charadriiformes; family Scolopacidae; genus Limnodromus; species Limnodromus scolopaceus. Next base: position 41,224,952 of record JAOXNO010000013.1, read on the forward strand.
GCATGTGGTGATGCATAGAAACTAACATGATTATTAGCACAACAATTGCCAACAGTGCAGAACTGGATTTGGGTATGGGACAAAATGACTTGGTGAAAATGCAGTTAAATAATTTTGTATTTCTTTGCCTTTCAGATAGCTGTGATCCCCTTCTCATTTCTTCTAAAAATATGGGGAAATTTATGTCTGCTTTTAATCACCAGCGTTGCCAGTAGTCTGCAGGGTGGTTACAAAAGCATGGATTCTTAAACCATGAGCTGGGCAGGCTCTTCAGTTCAGAAGTAGTCCTGTCTGAAATCTCCTATACTGCTTCTTTCACTATTTCAAGCCAATAAATAGTTGAACTACTTCTGCAAAAAAGAGCGCCAGGCAGCCTTCTTAGCATAGGCTGTAACCAACCTGTCTCTAAGCATAATGATCAGAATATGTCTCCTAGCAGTGGCATCCTAGTCCACAAGAAGTTAAATACCTTGATACCCGCAGATCTAGGTCTGGGAGGGCCAGTGTTGACCTGCAGCTAAAAATTCTATCTAGGTGGAAGATGACACACCTTGGGTCTATTTGCCATGCTCTTCAATATGCTGGGTTAGGGGAAGACTTATCAGTTCAAGTGTAAAACCAGAAAAATGCGGAGAGCAACCTTGCTAATAAGCATTCTCATGCATTTGAACATTAAGACAAGGCACTGAGCAAGGCCTGCATAGATCGGCTTGGACTAGGCACTGTTAATGAGTTCTGACACCCTAGTAGCCCTGACAAACACTGGATGTGGAGCTACTCCATAGATTGCACTGCACTCAGAATCAAAAGCCATACCTCATTTTCCATTGTCTACACATCTTGGTCTCTCATTACTCTGCATATCCTACCCTGGACTTCAGAAGAGCAGACTTTGATCTCCTGAGAGACCTGATTGGCAAGGTAGCATGGGAAAAAGAACTGGAGGGGAAAGGGGCCCAAGAGGGCTGGGGGGTATTCAAGGATCGCCTCCTCCAAGCTCAGGAGAGGTGCATCCCAAAAAAGAAGAAATCATGCAAAATAGCTAGCACGCCTGCATGGATGAGCAAGGAACTGCTGGCCAAAGTCAGGACCAAAAGGGAGGCCTATAGAGGATGGAAGCAGGGAAGGGTAGACTGGGCAGAATACAGAGAAACTGTCCGAGTGGCCAGAAATGAGATCAGGCAAGCGAA
>JAOXNO010000013.1:41232842-41250287 GCA_028565335.1 Limnodromus scolopaceus
CCTCTGAAGCCTGTCCAGGTCCCTCTGGATGGCATCCCTTCCCTCCAGGGTGTCGACCACTCCACACATCTTGGTGTTGTCAGCAAACTTGCTGAGGGTGCACTCAATCCCGCTGTCCACGTCTCCGACAAAGATGTTAAACAGTACTGACCCCTGAGAAACACCACTCATCACTGGCTTCCACTTGGACATTGAGCCATTGACCACAATGGCTTTGAGTGTGGCCATCTAGCCAGTTATCGATCCACTGAGTGGTCCCTCCATCAAATCTCTATCTCTCCAGTGTAGAGACCAGGATGTCATGCAGGACAGTGTCAAACGCTTTGCATAAGTTCAGATAGATGATGTCTGTTGTTCTCCTTTAATCTACCAATGCTGTAGCAACATTGTAGAAGGCCACCAGATTTGTCAGGCATGACTTGCCCTTGGTGAAACCATGTTGGATGTCATCAGTCACCTCCTTATTTTCCATGTGCCTTAGCAGAGATTCCAAGAAGATCTGCTCCATGATCTTGCCGGACACAGGGGTGAGACTGACTGGCCTGCAGTTCCCTGGGTCTTCCTTCTTTCCTTTTTTGAAAATGAGGGTTATGTTTCCCCTTTTCCAGTACAGTAAAGTGCTTTTTAGAAATGAAATTCAGTATTTGAATGAGAAAGAAAAAGTGGTTTTGTGCTAAGTAGAGTTTTTTTAAAATGGAAAAGTCAAGGGAGCTAAATCTCATAGAAGTGCACCAATCCACGCTCTGTCCTTTGCCTTACACATTATTACCAGGAAGATGTAACCATATCTAGGAGAAATATGCAATGAGTGAGTGGAACAAACACAGGCTCATCTTTTCCTCCATTACTGCATTATCTCTGCTATCCTGCTAACAGGATTAGAAGGTAGTGGGAAACATATTTCTGTCAGTCAAATAAACACACAAAACTATGAATGTGATCACACAGTGATATATTAATAACACACTGCAACAGGGTTACCTCTGTGACCATAAACTGCACTTGACAATGACTCAAAATGCTGTATTTCCATAGAGTGTACAAATGATATATAGGAAATTCCCTCAAGCACTGGTATTGTTAAACTTCAGTAATCAGTATAAAGTGTACATGAGCTGGATAAACATGTTGACCATACTGGCATGAGTTTTTCCATTTGCGTGTATGCAACTATATTGCATATATTATTAGCAGGGGAAGGAAATACCTTTGGTTTTCTTTAAATCATAAGATATTTCATATTCAGAGACAAATACTGGCAGTTGCTAAAGTCAGCAAACTGTCACATTACCACTGCTGGAAATATACAAATCAAAACCTAGATGAGTAATTACCTCTGAATGGTAAATGACACTTTTTCAGAGTACAGTCCTTCTGGCACAGGTTCATACACAGCCCCTACTATCTGCAAAATAAATAACCTACAGTTAATTGAAGAAAAATATTCCATTATTTACTTGAAGATCCCATATGACAAGTATTGTTCCTTGAAACAACTTGATAGGTAGTACATCATCAGGTCTAACTTGCAAAACAACTTAGAACACATCTTCTTGCAGAATGTCACTTCCAATCAGATATCTATATAAATGTACATAATCACTGTAGATCAAAGGACTACAACTTCTGAACAAGGCAAACATTAAAAAAACCCAAACTATTTATTTTTATTTATGATCACGTCCTAAGTTGTAATACCCAAGGCTATAGACAATCCAATATTATAGCACATGAAGAAACATTATATATCTAAAGCTCCTTACCACCAAATGCAGTGATAGAAATATGGTAGTCTGAGAGGTAATAATATACTAACATTTACAAGCAATTTTTGCAATTAGAATGGAAATATTGCAATTCATACAATGATAAACACTTGTGCTCACTCGCACATCAGACCAGAGAGCAGTTTATGCTATTATAACTTTAAACATAAATTCTTACGGATCTAGTGAACACATGCAGAAATAATTGGTAGGTTGATCTGACAAATCTGAATACCTTAGTTGCCAAAGACAGCATATTGGTGCTATAAAATGGTGGGTTCAGAGTTGCCATCTGATAGAGGATGCATCCTGCAGCCCAGATGTCAGCCTTCTCTCCATACGGCTCACTCTTTACAACTTCAGGGCTAAGTAAAAAGCAATGCAACCCATAAGTGTTTAATTAATTCACCTAGAAGTTGTTTACATTTTGTTCACTTGTCCTTTGCACTCCTTTAATGCAATAATGTCTTTGGACTTAATGGATACAAATGAACTACAGCATCCAGAACTTGTTTGCATTGATGGCATTTCAATAAAATGGACTAGAGAACAGATAAATGTATCACATCCTCTTTTAATTCAGATATCAGAAAGATTTTAATGGGATTCCTGTATTTAAAATACTAATGGATATGACTTTGCTATTAATGTGAGCAAACCAACTTTATTCATTATATCAGTTTTATCCTCTTAAAACTACTTCAATGCATTCCCTGTGAGGATGCAACAGGGACACTCAACAGCCAGCTGAATGACAATAAAAAAAAAGATCCATTTAAAGCAAATGGAAGAAGGCATATACATACTACTGATATCTTTGAAAAAATGCCTTATTTTGGAGCTGAGAGGTACTGTGTAAATTTAATTAATGACGCAGTCTGAATAAAATATATTGCTAGGTGTGCTGCTGAAAAGGACAAAGGGCAGAAAACAGATTTTTAAAATAAAAGGGATGAGGTCTGTTAGATAAACTATTATGCTGAAGAGAAATGAAGTGATCTTAACAGAAAAGAAAGTCAGAACAGAGGTCACAGTGTGGGGAAGCAAGAGAGACTGACAGGTCACATATTCCTGATAAAATTGATCAAGCAAGATACAGATTCCCGGGTGAAACCTAATTAGCAATTTTCCTCGAATTTTGCTGCTGCTATTACATACCCAAAGAGGGGAATACAGGATGTTGAACATAATATCATTTCTGTAATCAGACTGTCTTTATTCCTCACTGTGACACTAATTCATTAGAGGGTTTTGTGGAAATTTTATTTTTATGTATTAAATGTGTCTATTAGAGAAAACATCAGTTTTTCAACTTATCATATAGATGGTCAGGTGAATAAGGCAAAGCCCATGTCTTAGTAAAGCTCTAAGCGTGCTCCTATTCAGAAAAATGAAGCCGACTTGAACTTTACAACCTTTCATTCTAGTGATAATTTTCATGTATAGAGACATAAAGCTATAAATTCTTTTTATACACTGAGATTATTCAAGCCAAATGTATGTAACTATGCAAAAATTCACATAGCAGTCACAGAAAGAATAACCTGAATACAATCAAGAGAGAAACAGACGCAACCATGACCTGGTCTGCAGAATTTTAAATTCATGAACAGCAGGGAAAAACCTGCTTGATGTCCAGAGCAAACAGCAGTCCATTGGGCTGGTGACTAGGAAGAATGTACTTGTTACTGCTATGATTTGGAAATCACAGAAAGACTACAGTGCTGACAGGGTTTTAGTTTTAGTGTGGTTTCACACAAATGCATAATAGCTAGAAGTTAATGAAGCCATTTCGTCTGCTTATTCATGCTGAAAGACTTGTTCTAAATGCATATCTAATCATGTTTTTTTCTTTTAAATCAAAAGGAGGACTTGCAGCAGAGTACTGCTTGATCTTTTCTTCCAGAACAAATGTCTTTAATCAGATGTCTCTGATATTTAGAACATTAGGATGACCAATATCTTAAATAAATAGTGTCTCATGCTTAAGAAGTACTTTAAATTATGGAAGTAATATTTATCTAAGGAGACATGAAAGTTTTACAGAGAATATAAAATCCTATAGTTATATGATGTTATGTTTTCATGGCTAATTAATTCTGCAATTTATATTTTTAAATAGAATTTTCAAATATTATTTATTTACTTTTAAGAGATGTAGTGAAATCCCTCACCATGTTCTACAGGCTTGCCTCACCATCTGCTAGTTATAAATGTGGGTGGGGTACAGTACTTGTTGACTAGCAAAACAGTTCTGGAGTCAAGTTGCATCTTTTGGATCCACATTGCTGAGGGATGCCAAGCAGAGAAAGCACCCAGCTCTGTTCCTGTACACTCCCACCCACAAACAGGAGGGCGGTGGGAGTACATACGGTTTGTCTAATTCAGTTGACAACTGTGTATAAACTGTCACTGTCCGGTCAAAACCAGAAAGAATGAGTAGAACTAGACTCTGAATTTTATTCCATAAAAAACATACAAAATCAGCCTTAGCCACAAACACCAAAAATGAATTTCAGGGTGTAGCACTGGTATGACATTTTTTGATTTATTTGTAAAGGCAGGAATCTTTCTTCAATTCTTAGATTAAAAGAACTTGATTGGCTGAAACAGGACAGTGGGACTAATGAAATTTTTAGCAAACAGATGTCCACATCATAAAATGCAATCAGTGTCAAAATAAAATACATATAGCAAGAAACTCGAAGAGCTGATAAAGAATTTCAGTTCCATTGCTCCAAGGGCTGATCATACTGCTGCAAAGCAGCAGTACTGATGCTATACACTATGGTATCCATAGTCTTGGATATTTAAAGAGGCAGCAGATACTTATATAATTAGTCATTTAGTTCTTGCAGTTAACATATTCAAGATAATCACTATAGTTTTCCTCTAGGTTTACAAATCCCTAGTCATTTCCAAATTACATATTCAAGCTGAAAAAGCTTACTTCAGCAGCATTATGTTAACTGTAGGAGAGTCCTTCACCAAACAAACGTCCATAGCAAAAGCAAAACTAAATTCTTCTAAATTAAAGATACAGAAATATATCCACAGAATAATTCTCCAAATTCTCAGCATCCTTGAACAGACAGTTTTATAACTGTTTCTTAGAAAGTTCACTCTCGCTCAACATATCAGCATTCCTTTTTATATTTATTGTCTTCTATGCCAACAGCCTTAAAATGAATCTTGAATTTGATTAAGCTATTGCTTAATCCAGAGTTATCTGTTTGTTTTTTTCTGAACTACTTTTGCAAAACTAAGCAGCTATTTTAAATACAGAAGATAGCTTTCCATACTACCCCCCATATTTAATTAGGATTTAAAAAAAAAATAAAATCAAATCTTGTACTACTTGTAAAACAGTACCATTTCACCAAATCATCTCTACATGGCCCTAGAGACATTTTTGCAATCAAGCTTTTAGATATAATTTTTCTCACTGATATTATTTTGTCATGGTTTTTATCTAAGAATACTTTTAACAGAGAGTTACAAACAGACTGTGCCAATCTGAATCTGCTACATTTGTACTATCACATACCTATATAAAAGATAACTATTCTCACTGGATTAACTCACGTTCACATTAGTTATTAGTGTACACAAGTTCCAAAATGAAGGAAGAAGTCCTGAACTTGGAGGATGAAGGAAGGGGGAGCTGAAGGAATGATGTTTTCAAAAGAGCATTAATTTTCTAGAGCTTCTAAAGCTTCCAAGAAATGTTGTCAATACTATCAGGCAGACTTTACATGGGACACAATCCGTGAAGATTTCCCAAGCTGCACAGAACTTCAATAAGCCACTTGTGACTTGTCTTGGTACAATGTTCACTGGTTAACCCAAGTGCTTCCAACAGGTGTAAGAACATGCTGGTATATGTCATCCTACAGTATGAGGAGTATTTTAAAATGAGACATGATTTTAACAGTTATGGATTAATTAAAATAAGAGTGATTCTTCAAGACTAACTGCCAAAAGAGGTGATGGCTACAATGAAAGAGTAAATAAATAAGAAGCATACACCACTGCAGAAGATTTTAACAATGACAGAGTTATTGCTTTTAGTCGTTATCATTCCTCCAATTAATTATTTAAAGTTTGATGGAGATTCCTGCAGTTGATGGTGGTTATACAAACACTCCTGCCTAGAAACCATATCTAGTTCAGGAAGCAACCCAAGCTGAAAAAAGTTGGAGGCTAGCAAAGGATCAAACATGCTTATTCATTCTTCCTTCCTTATGGATATTGACTTATTGCCACTGCTGGAGACAGGAGAGTAGGAGAGATGGTAGACAAGATGTTTACCATACGCTTTTTTTTTTTTGTCCCAGATAATAAAAAAGTCTCTGCAGCTTCTATTAGCTTCAGATATTCAGATATCTTTGTGAAGATACCTATAAAATAATACTTGTTTGCAATGGATAGCCTTTTTATTTGCTGGCAGAAACCATCAAAAGGATTTACACAATCTTTGCACCTATAACCGCCACAATTCACCTTAAAAATGAGACTGCTATTCTTTGGCCCAGGCTAGCTGCGGATTTTTCCAGTAGTGTCTTGAAAATCCTCAGATGTAAAGACTACACAACCTCTCTGGGCAGCCTTTTTGACTGTTATAATGGTGAAAAAAAAATGCCTTATATCAAGTTAGAATCTCTCCTGTTTCAATGAACGCCTGTTTTCTCAGAAAAGAGCCAAGACTACCAATTCAGTCCAAAGAATGAGAAAATCAAGGGTATGCTTGTGTTTGGGAACTATTTCTATGTTTCTGTGAACCAGGTGGCACGTCTTAATTTTACTAAACTACTGCAGGATAATTTGTAAGTGTAGAAAAAAAAAGAAAAACAGAAAAGCAGTTGCTGCTTGTCACAATTTTTCTCTGGATAATTCACTGTAAACTACAGATATGCATTCAATGTTAGAGCTTTGTAATTACCACTAAAAGCAATGGAAGAAGAAACAGGAGCCACAAAACTGACAGTTTGAATAAAGAGCTTCTGTGAAAACTGCTGAAAGCTATTTGCATTCTCATCGACAAGAAGAATTCAACACAAGCCTTTTGGGGATCTTCTGTCTATTCCCTGAGTGATGAAGCAGGAGCAGGATTTTCAATCACTAGTTAAAAATTTTGCCTTCACAGTTTTCTATTTTGGAATGTATTATGAACTAATTCTATAACAAATTATTACATTGTCTTCTAACTTGTATACATTTTTATTACAAATTATGTTAGATATTTTTGTAAAATATTATAAATATATATAATTTCTTCTTCACAAAAGGCACCTTTTCATGCATCTTAAACCTCTGCTGATGCCTACAGAAAAATTAATCATTTCCACCATTTTTTAAAATGTATGGGAGTAGGGAAGAAATTTATTACCTTCAGTTTGGAACTTTACAATGTAATAAATCCTCTTGCCACCAGGTGGGGAATGTAATTTTAAAATGGGTGAAGTCAGCTAAGAGAGGTTACTTTCATATGTATAATTGCTCTCTCATCAGTGTCACCTCAACAGTTTCATTTTCTAGTCCAAGCATTGCCTGTCTCTGCCCAGAAAGTTCATCTATATTCATATAATTTAGTCTATAGAGAGGCAAAACCAATTTGAGGTCAGTGACGGGCCACTAATAACTGTAGGATACAGCAGATTATATGATAATACCTCCCTTATGTTTTTACTAAAATCTTCCCCAAAAAAAGCCTGATTTTCACTGCAAATAGTAGTAAAGTTGTGTAGTCTGTCTCAACCCAAAATCTTAATGAGCACTGAGAAGTGTGTAAAAACAGGATCGTAGTAATAAACCAGCAGCTCCTCTGCTGTTGATGAATGATTTAGAGAAATCACTAACCTACTGCTTGCTTTCAGCACGTCTTCAGTGTTTCTCTGTCTAAAATACTCCACCTTTTGTGTTTTTTATTTTACAGTTTTGAAAATAAAGATGTAGACATCCAGCTAACATTCAACAACTGATCTGTATTTCTTTGAATTTACAAACATTTAAGCTTTTATGTGTGCTAACATCATGCACTGTTGCTTAAAGATGCCGAACATATTAACTTTGAAAAATTTATGGCCTCTAGAAGTGTAATAAGACAGTTTTCGAGAACACAAAAAAATGCCGGAAATTCACTTCTAATTCACACCTCGCATATTAATATGGATTAAATGACTTTTTTTAAAAAGTTTACTCCATTTTTCTTTACTCCTGTTGCTTTGTTAAACAAAACCAATCAAACAAGAATCTTCTTCACACTTAAATTATTAAATATCCAAGGCAGAAGCATGTTCAGAACACAAAGTCCTCTTGCTAATCCCTAAGTGCAAAGAGTCACTCCTACCTGCTTTTTTCCCCAGCAAAACATAGAGCACCTATGAAACTCTGAAGGCAGCCAAAACAGCCTCACGTGTGCTAAGTTGTTTAGGCTGTATATTTGGAAATTATTGTAAGCCAAGATGTTGCTTTCCTCCTGCTGCTCCCAGTCTTTACCACTACTGTCTGCTCTGCTGTGCTAGCACAAGTACTCTACAGCTGCATTATGTGTCAGCCAAAGGCCTGATGCATGTGAAAAATAAATTATTTTTCAGCCAATTCAGTTGTTTAATCTACTTCATCATCATACGTTTACACAAATGCTTGTGTTGGCCCAGGAGTGGTACAGCTGTTTGGGGGTGGGTTTTTTTCCACAGTTGGGTTTTTTTTTTTCCTTAAATTATTTCATTGACACAGTTCATATCATAGCCCTAAAAACAACTGGTACTGGCAGAAGTTTGGGACGATTTTTATAGGGAAGAGAGATATTAAATACAACTGCCAAGTGTCCAGATTTACAAATATAAATATAAAATATTTGTATAAATATAAAAGCAGCTTCCACTGAAACACAGCTTTCACTTTTAATCTTAGTTCTTAATGCTCAATTAAAACTTCTTTTTTTACATTTGCTAAGTAACAAAAATTTAGTCAATCAAAATAAAACTAAGCCAAGAAAATACATAAAAAGCTTCAGTATATCTCTTCTCAGTTCCTCTTTCTGCGCATATAGCCTATATAAAAACCTGCTGAAAAGAGCAGAAGAATTTTATTGCGAGGACTTCTGTGTTCATACTCAGAAGTAGAAGACAGCGAGGTCCCTTCAACTACTTCATGTTCTCCCATCTTTGAACTCTGTACTTTTTCTGCAAGAGTTACACCTCTGGCAGTTAGAAAAGATTCATGTATTTATCTGATAGACCCTTTTTTTGTGGCAGCTTTATAGTTTCACTGTTTTTATACATATGAAACTTTAGCGCTAGTGAAAACAAGTTCTTTCTGAATCTCATGAAGCAGTAGCAAAAAGTGTCTTTTTAAAAAGTATCTTTAAAACTGACGGTTACATTTCACTGATGATCACCAGGTATGCTGCTCAAGAGACATCCACATCTAAACATTCTCATGTCTGAATACACGGAAAACGGTGCTCCAAAAATTCCCAGATATGGCAGTTGCATTATTGCTGGGACGCCACTTGGCAATTTCAAAGTCTTCTTCAAAAAGTAGCTTTTTTTAAAAACTTGATTCAAGGACAATTTAAAAAGCCTTGCAGGCTCTATTAGAAAAGGTGATGTTTATAGCAAGTTGATTCTTCCTTCACTTGTTTTGTTATTACTGAAGAATGTCATGAAGTTTCACCTTTCACACTATAATGAAAATAGTTATCTAATTAAGCTCAAAATGTGCACAGCTGTTTCAACTTTTTTATGCTTCTGAACTTTCTAGATTATCATATGTATTTCTGAGTAAATTTTAAGGACAAATCAAAGTATCATTAATGTGTAGTTTAGTGTTCCAGTATTACATAGAGGCTTGTAACAGAAAAACACATTAAAGTTCTCATTTACACCTACTATTCCTTCAGACATGGAACAAAGTCTAAAACAACAAGAAGAAGTATAAGCCAAATTCTGAAACTTATAAAATAAATTTTCCCTTCATTGTGATTTTTAATTTATATTTTTAAAAGGTCCACATATCTGATGTTCTTATTCATAAAAAAAATACCTAGCAGATTCTCAAGTTGTCAGTTTTAACAGAAATACTGTAGGTAAATTCCATCTGTAAGTAGTGGCAAAGTGCTATCCAAATACATAAAAACTGAAAAACTTGTATTCTAAAAGGTACTCATTACATGCACCTGATAGATACTTCTAGGAATTGATTCCTTCCAACCACAGATGTTTTCCACTAAATTATAACTGAAATTTCCTATAAAATGCTTTGAGGAACTGCCTTAAGTCCACAACTGTACAAAACAAAGGTTTTTTCCTTTTACCTATGGAACAGAAATCTGAACACTTAAAAATCATAAATGATTTTGCTTATTGAGCTATAAGTCTGTCAGAATGAACTTCATTCAGTGCCTTTGTCCAAATAACCAAGCTCATCAAGAAATTGCATGAATATTTAAAATTAAAAGGAAGACATGGAAAAATAAGTATCTGCAAGAAGGTGACCACAAACAGTAGCAAATCAATTCTACAACAACTCTAAAAATAAATCTAAATTTTTAATAACTGATTTCATATAAGGTGTTAATTTCACCTAACTTTAAATTCCTGTGAGTTAATTTTATGCTAAGGTAATGCTCCAGATCCCTCTGTAGCAAATGAAGAAAGACATGCACATCAAGTGGTTGATTCATTTCATCCTAAAATAGCTATTTAAAATAGACGGGATTAAATTCATTATTGAAGTGCCTATTTTTTCCCATTCCTTTCAGTAATCATCTAGCTGCTTGACTTGAATAAGTTGCCTAGTTTTTTGAATGACTACATATCAGCAAGATGAATTCCAACCACACAGAGAGTTGTTTCTGACAGTAACTCGTTTCTCACAGCAAGGTATGAATTAAATGACTTTGCAGGTATTTGGATTCACTTGAACCTAATACACAAGATATTTAACTAATAACTACTTTTCTGTGTAGCAATCACATTCAGTATAGATTAAATGTTAAAAAAAAAATAAAGAGAAAGCAGACAGCTGAAGATTTTACCTGAATAAGATGGTAACTTCATTGTTGTCTTTTACATAGAATTTAAAATTCCCAAATCTAAATAAAGTCTGTTGATCCAAAAGCCCTCACAGAAGTCAGTAGAGCAAATATGAGTAGAAGATCGTAGCATAATAATCTAGGTATAACTTGTTATATATTTTAATATATAACAAAGAATTTATTGCTTGAATGCTCACTTACAAACATCAGCTGAAAAAGGAAGGCTATATGGGAAACTGGTCGAAGACTAAAGAGAAGGAAGGAAGAGGTTTGAGACACCACCTCATTCTGTTCAGCTCATTCCCTAACCACAGTGATGCACACCCTTGAGAAATAGGCACCTTTGCAAAATAGGGAAAGTGGCCTAAACTGAACTGTCACATGATCCCGTGATGAGAAAAATATTTAATTCCACAGTTTTGTTCTCTAAATTCTCTCTAAAATTCCTTTTAGGTATAAACTAAAGTCTCTTCTTGAGATAGGAAGTAGAAAGTGAATACTGTACATGTTAATTTGTAAATAGTAATCAACAAAACCTACAACAAATTAAATTTACAACACACTCCTGCATCTCCCAATTTATTAACTGGGCACCTTGATCTCTATAAAAATACACAGACTACTTGTCTGCAGTTGGGATCGCATAGCTAATTCACCTCTACATCCCTGGATAACACTGCACTACCTCTTTAGTCATAAAATCATTGACCCTTGCTTGTGGAGCTCAAATTGTGGAGAGCCTTGGCATTGAGCAGTAACCAAGGAAAAGAGCTTTCTTCAGCAGAAGAGATAGCAAATGCAGATATATACATCTGTTTGAAATCATGGGGCATTTAAATTCAACCTCCTTATGACATTTCTGTAAGCAATGACCAACCATAGCCAAGAAGTTTGAGGACTCTAGGTGTAGAAAATGTCAGTTGCCAATGTGACATCATTAAAGGAAATATGACTCCAAATTATTAAACCCACAAAAGCTATTCAAGAATCAGCAAATAATTTTACCTCTCTCCTCTTTCATTCAAAACAGACTCTTCCATAATATCTATTTTAAATAAGACCCTGGTAAGACATGTGGGATTCATCTCAAGCAGAAAATATGGTTGCTTATGGTAAGAGAGGAAACAGCAGGAAAGAATATAGGCTGCTCTGCTTGCAGATGACTCAGACATGAACCTCTTCTTCATTTAGAAGGCATCAATGCCTGTCTATAGCATTTCTTAACCAGTTGTCTATCATATTTCTGATTCTAACCATTTTCCTTATTTCAATTATTCTAGAAGGTTATTACAAACATTCAGTATCCTACTTATTCGTCAGTTCTTGATGTGGCTGTTCTTTCAGCCAGATGCCTAGCATACCTCATGCTGCCTCCAGTAATTCTTACACCACAGCTGGCCTGCCATTCCTTGTAATAGACAGTGAATCTACTACTGCTCAAAATAGGAAAGGGTAAAAAGAAGAGAGCAGACCCTTAAAAATGCAGTATTAATATTTCTCTAATGAGGCACGGTCACTTATCACTCTGGTGCGTACTCTAATAATGTCTCCATACAGTCCCAGAATTCTACTGTTAAAATGGCATGTGCTTTCTCTTATTCTACCATTAAAGTTATTGTAACAACAAAAATTATCATTCTGTGCAAAAACTCAGCTGTGAAAAAAAACCCAAGAAATAGCATAAAAGAGATGAAACAAACCAGGGAAATACTAGGACAGTTTGAACAATCCTTGACAGAGCTTTGAAATGTGGCTACTACGAAAAAGCAAGGAACTGAACAAAAGCCACAGCAGAAACTAAAGCCCAAGACCCAAACAAACACAGCAAAAAGCTTTAACTGACCACCAAAAACATGGTAAAATAGCAAACACGCTATTAAGGAAACGTCAAAGACAGTAAGATGACATATAATGACAGTAGAAATTAAATCAGCACACCATATACTGAGCAGCAAAGCAGAAAAGCAGAACAAGAAATAGTAAAGATTTACAAACAGTAAGAATCTGCCAAGATATCAATATGGCTGATATCTAAGAAGAGAACGGGAATTTAAAAAACAAACAAACAAACAAAAACAAACACTAAAGGTATTCTAAGTCCTGAAGTTCAGATGTCATAGTAACATAGTTCATCTAGACATAGCTCATTTAATATTACTCAAAAGCTAAAAAAGAATAACTCTAGCAAACAAATACCAGCAACGTTGGACTAAAAGACATTTGCAAGCTCAAATTAGTTTGATGAAATGACTAATCTTATTCTAATAAAGTGTTCACTCAATCTCTTCCAAAGGAATAACATAATAATTAATATACATTAAAATAATTGTTATGCAAATTCTACAGAAAGTATTATTTCCAAGAAGTATATTGTTGGCTTAAAATCTGTAATGTTGGTAGAAGAGTACTTCTGGGTTTTTTAAAGATAGCAGTTTACATTTATCATGGGGTCTATAAAATTATTACATGTTCTACTTCCATTTTTTATTTTTTTCAAGCATCAAAGTAGCTCTTTAGGAGCTAGATCAGCACCACTCACTTGTTAGAAAACAAGTATAGAAACTAACCTGTATGTTTCACACTGCTTTTCATCAGGAAAACCTATGTTATGACTTTAAGCTACTTCGAAGCCTTTGTGAGTAAACAACTCTTCTCTTCTTAGGATAGAAAAAAATATCTGTATGAAAGAGTCCATGTCACATCCAAAGTGGCATGTGTTCTTTTAGTCCAAGATTTTTTTGCATTCTCTTTTGTCTAGTATTATTATGTCTTATGATGGGGACTTCTATCTTTTCCATTGAAACATTTTTCCAGAGATAAACACAGACATCTTCATGCTTCCTTACTTTGTTTCACATCATTTCCAGTTTTACTCCCATGTGTAATACTCGATGTGGCATTAAGTACATTTCAAATGTGAGGAGACAGTTGTTATTTAGCCAAAATTGTTACTTAATTAAAATTACATAAAGTTAAATCATCTGGTCTTGTTTTTATAAGTCAATCTCCATCAACTGCTTATAATGTTTATCCTTGAAATTCATCCATCTTATCTTTTTAGCCACGGTATGTCCATAATGAAACATAATACTCTATGCAGAGCTGCACTGTGGCATACAGATAGAGACAGCATTATCTGCCTGTCCTCAGCGATACTGTCCCTGTGGATTCTACCTCCGATGGCACTGGACTTGTTGGTGACACACTTTATAATAAACATATGCCTAAACTACAACCACACTATCACAATTACATTTCATTGCTATGTTTCATTCTCAGAACTTGTATTAATCAACTTTCAGAAGATTCTCTGATAAAAACGCTGTATTAATATACTGAAAGGCTTATTTAATTCCTGTTACCTTTCTGATCAAATCAGCAAATCCTCTCCAGGAGCCAGATGTTCCATGAATTGAAAAACTAGCAAAAGACTAGTTTTTCACTAGTTTTCTACTTTTCCTCACACCACAGTACCTTCAGCTTCCTATTCTATTGGTTATCTAAACACATGAAACTACCGTCACATGACAGCGTGTACTGCAGTTTATTTGGAAGATAACATTTCAGCTGAGCTTAAAAACTTTTCTTACCGGGAAGATCAAATTGTGTTTCTAGTCGCTATCCATCACCAAATTTTCACATTTCCAAATTGAAGGAATCTAAACTCTCAAATTCAGTTGAAATTGGTAAAATAGTTCAGAGGCTATTTTTGGAGGAAGAAAGAACTGCTGGGAGAACTGGTAACCAGTTTGGTCACATATCATGATAAAGCAGGCTAAAAATTAAGTACATATGAAAGTACTACACACTCCCTTAAATTATCCTTCCCAATACAAAAAATGCCTTAAATAAGTGAAAATATTAGCATGTCATCCTCATAAGCAATAAGAAAAAAACACCTACTGCAGGAAATCACATCACAATATTGATTTATGCAGTTCTTTCGCAAGATTGGGTTATAAACAGAAGCAGTGACCGGTATTAGAAAAGAATTTTGGGTGCCAGAACACAGTATGCAGACTGTGTAGTCCATAAACTGAAACTAAGGTCAAAGGAATATCTTCTCCACAGCAGAGGAGGTGAGGGACACAAGTAAAATAGTACCTCTAATTACCACTGAGAGTTTCCTCAATACACCACAAAGAGAAAACACCTCACCTTTAGCACAAAAAGCCAAATCTTACATAACATTGTTCCGTGTATCAGTTTTCCAACATTGTAGAACAATTATGTTTCAGAAAGATCAAGTTAGTTCGCCAACTAACACGGAACATTTTCACCTACTTCTTAATGATACCTGAGGGGTCTGCTCTTCTTCACAGTCTCCCAACAGCTTTTCAGATCACTCAGGTTCTCAAGGAATTACGATGGGATTCTCTATTCCATGGCAATCTCAAAATTTACTTAATTCCCCAGAGCTTTTCTGAAATTTCTGTATACATATGTAATTACAAAGGCCATTATTGCAACCGAGACTTGGCTAACTTTAACTTGTATCTCTTGATCTGTTGTTGATACATTCTCTTCATGAGTTACAAACCTTTTTGTGAAACAAAGAAATGGTAGGTAAACATGAAAGGAAACATCATTCCCTATAACCACATATAATTTGCTGCGTCTCTTCTGGGAAGGCCGTCCAGACAGCAGGATAATAAAGACTCTGTCACCACTAACTTGGAGCAGATTGTTTCTGGTGACTTACGAGATGGAGAAAAGACTTAAGAATTCATCACCAATTCCCTAAAGCAGTCTTTACCTCAATCTTTAATGTATCAAGTGTAAACAAATCCTTCTAATACATTTGGTATTCTAAACATGCACATTGCTGGATTTTTTAATTCAAGGACATAACCAATTAAAAGAAATTTAATTAGTATGAGAGTAGAATAAAACTTACTATGAAGTCAAATTAAAAACCATCACAATTACAAAGCATAATTATGTAAGCCCCTCTCTAAACATAAAACAGTATCTGTTGTTATTTTATGATGACAGTTTTTTAAAAAAATTAACAAATTGATTCAGGCAACCCCAAACACAAACATGCCTGGTACATACAGTGATATGTTTTAACCTGAACCACTCTGCATAATGCTACATGGCCAAATTTAAACAAGCATCAGACACTATTTTTGACATTTATTATTTTGTTTCTGTACTGTATTGTCTGCTCCATGAAGGGCAGGTTGCATCTCAAAACTACCCAGAACTACTATCCTGTCAATTCAGAAGAAAGCAATTTCTGCCACTCTGAAATGGCAATGTTGTCTCACAGTTCTTTCTCTTCCTCCTTTCCTTTTATTTGTGCAGGAACTAATACTTCTGCTCTTGGCAGGTATGCATTCCCAATATTTTGATTATTTTATAGTCCTTCACATCTACTTAAATCATACAAAAAACCAACATCAACAAAAAAAATCAAGTTCAAGCACTAAGTCTGTAGGCTCTGAATTCTGCTTCATGACTTGTGTTAAAATACTCAATTAGTTCACTTCGTTCCTTGTGAACAGGTTTCCATATCAAAAAGCTCACTGTCACACACAGTACTAGTCAAGTACCTTGACAGTGGCATTCCAGTACATTCAGCTGTTTGCAAAGCCTTTTCAACATTCTTAAACTATTATGACATTGTCTTTAGCCCATCATTTTAAATATTACTCAAGCATACATTTTAAATATGAAGACATCAGTACTGTATCCTTTTTCTCTCTTCTGACTGCAGACAGGCAAGGATCACTGCTTCCATGATTTTGCCTGTGGAGCAGAACTGACAAGTCATGTTCCAAAAGACCACTTACTGAGAGACTACAACATGTAAGTGATATTTTATCCTCTTGCCTGTATCCAAATAACTGGTCAAAGAGGTAGAAAAAGAACCGCCAAAGCCCTAGCTCCAATGTGAACTTCCATTTACAAAGACAGGGTATGAGAATAGTAATAAATGTGTTATAAGCAAACATTTTAAAAAATTTAAAAAAAAAAAAGATTTTAAATCCACAGAACACTATTCTCAAAAATTTCCTACAAAATGTGAAAAGACTCAAAGACATCAGTGTCATAATCTAATGGAAAAAAAAAAAAAAGAGGTGAATGTAGATAGGATAAGAAAATTATAACTCAGTGACCCCGAGGGCTTCTGGGGCATGGTCTGGAATGTCACACTTCTAAGATCCATAGCCATTGCGTAAAAGAGCACAATGACTTCTCAGCAGCAGCTTCTCTGCCCAGTTATAACTGAACAAAACAAAACAAGTATTTCAGAGGAGCTGAAAAATGGCACATAACCAGCTACACCAAACTCTTACTACACTTTACTACCCAAACTATCACTCACAGACTGTGCTTCTTCAGAATTATTTGGAGAATCAATTAAGGCGGCCTGGCAAACACCTTACATTTTCTCACTAAGCAGCAGCATAAGCGATACTCTTCAAGGTATGAGACTTGAATATTTAACACACTACTTGAAGCCATTTTAGGATTTAGTAATTTCTAGGGATTAAGTGTCAATCATTATCATTCTGGCACTAGGAAATCACAAGTAACAATTTCAAAAGTGGCAAAATGAATTATACTCAACTGCTGAATGCCTGAGTTCTTGACTCTCCCTCCTAATTCAGAAGAGCCACCAGTAGC
>JAOXNO010000013.1:41250387-41352937 GCA_028565335.1 Limnodromus scolopaceus
GCAAAATGAATTATACTCAACTGCTGAATGCCTGAGTTCTTGACTCTCCCTCCTAATTCAGAAGAGCCACCAGTAGCACCCTTAATAGCTTGGAGCCTTTAATTACTTATTACAAGCACGCAGGCCAAGCGCTCTGGCAGGTATATGGCCGTCACATGTAGTCACCACAGCAGAAAAGAAGACTGAAGAAGGCTGACAACAAAAACACCTGTTAACTTCTGATAAAGATATTGTCAGTGCTCCAGTCAGTGCAGTGGTCTTAGAAGAAATACCAGTTTATAGGATATAATCCTCTGTTGGGTTTTTCTCCTTATTGGCAGGTACTTTGTAAATTAAAAGTTCCGATGAAAACAGGAAACACTATCATAGACTGCATGCTGTGCAACATTCTTTGTTTACGTGTCGTTCATTTTCTTTTTCTATCCTCTATGCCAAATCAACTTCACTTTATTTACAGCAGCGAGAATGGCACTTTCTAGTAGTAGGAAGAAAAGCAACAGAAAGTCCCTAAAACTAGGAAACCAACTTCTGAACTTAGAAAGCTGGACACTGGGTAGAGGCAATAGAGTGACTCTGAAGAGAGTGAACAGCAGCTGTATGTAAAAAGGTGTTGCAAAGAAGCTGGAACAAGCCCATGCAGGAATGAGGAATATTTGGATCTGCAAGGCTTTAGCCGAACATATTGTAAACACATTTCCTTAATACAGCAGTAATTAGGGTAGACAAAGCTTAACCAATAATGTTGCAAATGGAGAGATCCAGAACTGTGGCACAGATTAGCAGCTCCTTAATTGATTTCTGATGTTACATTTCAATCAACAGAAATTCCCATCCTAAATGGCAGGCCCAGAATACATCAATTGCTCTTAGATTAATACTGAGGTTGTGCTTTCCACAATTTAGATTTTTACCCAGATTACATTTGCACTCTTTTGTTCCCAATACAGTAATCTCAATTAACAGACAGGTTTGTTATTTATACATCATGCACCACAGAAGTCAATAGTCTGTCCTGCCCACAATTACTTCCGTTTGACAGAATCTGACATGCACGTATACTGTAAATTACATATATTGTTTACATACTGAGGGGAACCTTTTGAATAGGAAATGCTTTCTATTCCATGCTCTTGAGAAAACAAAACACAAATTAGTAGTAATCTAGGAATTTAAGCAGTTATATCAGTACCACAATTTAATGCAATATGGTTCCTCACTTTGGCTCACTCACAAATGGGATGCCAAGGGAAACTGCAGCTCATTCAGCAGCCTGAATAATGTATTGTCTAAGGCAAAATTTTAGAGCAGTCATTTATGAGTTTATTAAGTTTAAATTGCAAACAATGTGTGTGTCATGATTTTTCACCACTGAAAATTTAAAAATTCAGAAAATATTTTAATTATTAAAACTAAATGCCTACCAAAATCCAAACCAAATCCACTAGCACCAATTTCAAATATTTTTCAGAGGTAAGCTGTCCACACATACACGTAACTGAACATCGAAGCAACAATTACATTAGAAGTCATTAAAATTAATTTATATTGTTTAACTACATATTTTTATAACTTGAAAACACATTTCTTTATCTATAAGGACATAGATAGATGATTAAGTTACTACACAACCACAGTTACTTCATTTTTGTACAAACTTAACACACGGTAACCACCATGTGCAAAAATAGGCCACAGGAAAATAGGCAGGAAACCAACTGTTGCAGAGTAGTTGTGGGTGGATAACTTTCACCTTGTTTCTTACACCATTGTAACTTGCCTGTCTGCTCCAGAAAAATAACCTTGAAGACAGAAGTCACTGGACTGAATGTTGTATGCAGGAGTACTTACCATGAGTATAGAATGGTTCCCACCACAGATGCAAGTTTGCTGTTCTCTTGCTTCTGCTTTGCAAGCCCAAAGTCAGCTACAATAAGGAAAGAGAGATTCACGTGTCAATAACTACCCTCTTGGCATGACAATCAGTGCCAGTTCACAACATCTGAAAGATGAGGGAGGGCGGAAGGGAGGTTTGGGATTTTTTTTTTTTTATCTTTTACAGTTTGCAGTACTGGACCATACTGTCTTCTTATCTCCACACTAATCAACTTGATGTTTGAATCAGGCCTACCAGCTTTAAAAATATTATAAACACATCTCTGATGCTTTCAATTCTAACTACATGATCGGTTTCAGGTTTCTATTAATATATTGCAATAAACTGCATGACAATGGTAATTATCTAATAAACAGTGATCTAATGCCCAAATTAATGGAAAAAATAATGTAATTAATTTGGTGATTATTTTGTTTTCCTTCAAATTATGATAGCTGGGAAGGGCGGACTT
Organism: Limnodromus scolopaceus; assembly: GCA_028565335.1. NCBI lineage: Eukaryota > Metazoa > Chordata > Aves > Charadriiformes > Scolopacidae > Limnodromus > Limnodromus scolopaceus. Next base: position 41,252,733 of record JAOXNO010000013.1, read on the forward strand.
TCCAAGAACTTCAATTTCAAAGGAGTACAGGGGGTCTAGTATCTGAATAGTTCATGTTTGAAGATTGCATTTGGTAAGAAATAATGGTGAATCTTAGCCTTACCTTGTGACAAAACTTGTAGATTTAGATGATCATGCAATTATGTTAATGTAAGTGCCTTTTATGTAATTATCAGGTAGTCTTTCACAAAATTGTCACACACAGTCTGTAGAGATTATGTTTTTAATCTAAGTTCCACGCAAAAAGCTCAAATTTATTTTTTCAATTCAATACTCTACTGCTGTCTCAATGCAGCTAAGATACATTGCGCTTTATTAAATCCAAGCACAGAGCAAGAGAAAATCGTAGAACCACAAAATCCTTTAGGTCCGAAAAAACCCTTAAGATCATTGAGTCCAACTGCAAACCTAACACTGCCAAATCCACCATTAAACCATGTCCCTTAGCACCACATCTACACATCTTTTAATTACCTCCAGGGATGGGGACTCATCCGCTTCCCTGAGCGGCCTGTTCCAATGCTTGGCAACCCTTCTGGTGAAGGCATTCTTCCTATTATCCAATCTAAACCTTCCTTGGTGCAACTTGAGACCATTTCCTCTTGTCCTATCAGTTGTTACTTGGGAGAAGAGAGTGACACCCACCTTGCTACAATCTCCTTCCAGGTTCTCATTCAATGGTCAAGGACTGAGTGCACCTTTGCAGTTAATATTGAGTTGGGCAGGGGTGTTGATCAGCTCGAGGATAAGAAGGCTCTACAGAGAGATCTGGGCAGGCTGGACTGATGGTCTGACCCCAACTGTATGAGGCTCAACATGGCCAAGTGCTGAGTCCTGCACTTGAGTCACAACAACCCCATGCAATGCTATAGGCTTGAGGAAGTGTGGCTGGAAAGCTGCCTGGTGGAAAAGGACAGGGGGTATTGATCGACAGCCAGCTGAACATGAGCCAGCAGCGTGCCCAGGTGGCCAAGGCAGCCAAGAGCATCCTAGCTTGCTTTAAGGTCTGTTAATAAATTTTGGATTGTAATACTACTGGAGAACTTGAATGATTTCTGTGGTAAATAATATTGTTTAAAATACTTTAAGGCTCCTGTTCTACTTGGACAGAGCCCATAGCATTTCTATTCCAATTGTTTTTACAGTGAGATAGTTCATAAATGTTTTAGTTCAAAATGTTTCTACTCATCAAAAAAAGCTGCAGATCAGAAGAAACACAGGTAAGAAAAATTCATTTCTGTTGGCTCTTGCTCAGTGCCAGCCTCAAGGGTCTGAAAAGGAGTAGGTCTCTTATTCAAAAAGGGTCTTTAATAAGAAAGCCAAATCTAGGTACACAGCCCACAGATCATTTTTCTTTGAAGAAAATGTTCAAAGATGGACTAGGTCTGCAGTGCTTGGAAAATATAACTAGAAAGAATGTGAAATCAACAGGATTGCTGAGAAGCCTCCCTTTTGCCCTTGACCTAAGACAGTCCTCAGACAGCTCACTCCAGGGAATATTAATCCCAAAAGAACCAGAGGTTTTTGCAATGTTGACGTTTCCCTAAATTAATTGAGCTGAATAATTCTAAATTCGCTCCTTTGGAATTCTTCACATAATATTCTATGAAGAAAGAGTATTAATACATTTCATCAATCAATAAATTCAGTTCCTGGTGCTTGAAAGATTTAGGAAAGGAAAAAGGAGAGATGGACATATTGGTTCTGGAAGTAATCTATTTTAATACGTTAGTGACTATCTGGCAAAAAGAAAGCAAACGAAAAATCAGCCAGGTCGAGTAGATATATTCTCTTCCTTTTAGGCTCAGGTCCTCAGAAACAGAGGAAAAAGACTGTTTCACAGGCAATAACTTCTTCCAAATTCTGCTAAACTGTCTTGACACCAGCAAGAAGCTCCTAAACAGAACTGGTGCTGCTAGAGCTAAGGAGTGTAAAGCACAGGACAATCAGCTTTACATTAAAAATAAATGTTTTTTCTAAGATTTTTTAAGTCCATAATTCAGAATTTAATGAAAAGGAACTGGCAAATGTTGAACTGCATCGAATTAGTGAAATTGTTTCTTTTAATTTATTTAGGCATCTGTCTGCAGCTTATAAATTGGTCTATACTTTCTATACTCCAGGATTCTTTATTCGGTAAAAAAACATTGACAAATTTATTTGGCGAAAAGTTGCTACAATAACTAACAAACAAATTAAATAATTTCTGAGAACTGCAAGAGGCATGCCTCCCATACTATTAAATGAAGATACCGCCAAATATAAAGATGACCCCTATTAACTGGTATTGTTTCAGCTGTGAATTGAGGCTTGATTAATGAGGACCCACTGGGACAATTCAAATTTAGCAATTCCCTGAAAGAGCTTCATACCATAGCAGTATGTCTTTTTGAAGCTGGAGCAGAATTACAAGAGAAAGATAACTCAATACTTGCTCAACTTCTCATAAACTTTACCCAAGTGTCAGCTTTTAGCTCAGAGAGAGACCCACATAAATCTTTGATCTGATCTAGTGATTCTTATGTTATGATCTTATTGGTCACTTCTGAAGTTCAAAATCCTACTGAACCATTCAATTTACTACAGTTAATTCATTCAGTGGTACACCAAGCATTAAGACATAGCTCTTAAGTAAGAAATGGGTCCTTCCTCAGAAGCCAGACCTAACCAATTCACACCTATGTGTGAGAACACAGATACATTGGATCACAAATCTCAGCAATCTTACAATGAAACACAAAACTTCCAGCTTCCTAATATTTTCTTACAGCTTCCATTCTCACTTACACAAAAAAAAGCAATCAATCTAATAAACAAGTTCTCTAGAATAAAATTTCCATGGCAATAGTTTTTGGTGCTTTGTCTACTGTGCAACCTAAACTGATGTAATTTATTTACAGCTAAATTCTCTAGTGTTTGGAAGCTTGGCATCCTTCATTGAAGATGAAGATTATTTTTCAGTCTGTTCCAAGACAATAAAAAAACTAACAAGCTTTCACCATTAGATGGATCTTTATAAATTATGACTAGACATGCAATTTCACCAGCAATTCATTACAAATAGACATATCCTTCCATGGTATTATTATCTTTGACTAGATTTTGTACTGAGATTGTAAAAATTAAGCCTTGAGGGTTTTTTCCTTTGTATATCAGGAATCTAGAAAATTAAACAAAATTAATTAAAAAATAATCAAACAACCATGCAAGACAGACCTCAAATAGGAAGAAAAATTGCCACAAAATGATGCAGTCACTATCCTTTAGATTCTGAAACAACCTTCTTCACTTGTTTTCACTTGTTTACACTGTGTTTAGGGTAGCAGAGTAAGTGATAATGAAGTAAAATTGTTTCAGAAAAGATTAACATGCCAGGAAAGAGAGAACTATTGAAAAAGTGTGTAGGCTGACTTGACTAGTATCTTAACCTCCTACAGAAGGATCTCTTCAACTTTCATAACAGCTGAATTACAAACACTTTCTAAATCTTAGCAGTCTCTTTAAAATGAGCATTTTAGGTACCTACAATGTTTTTTTCTCTTTTTATTGTCAGAGCTGGTTTTTCATTTGCCATTTTATTTACCGAAGATTTCACCTAATAGATAGATTGACCCTCTACAGTAAAAACAAGAGGAAAAACTTCCAGATACTGAATCTTAACACCACTGCTACCATATTTGCACATTTGTTGCCTTAATTTATATTTGAACTCTACTTGAAAATGGCATTAATTTTCCCTAAAATCAAATATGCACACAAAGACGAAAAGCAAAGCAAAAAACAGAGGATGAATGGCATATCAAATTCACCAGATAAGTCAACTTCACACCTACTCAGGTCAGATTTTCACTAGGTCCCTATTGAACAGTTTATTCTATGCTGAAAGGCTCAGGATGAGACAAAATCACTTCAGCAAGTTTGCAGCTCTAATCAAGAAAGTTTGTCAGCAACTTGCTGAGTTATTGTAATCGGGAAGATAAAAATAGAACTTTAACTTTGTTACATAAAAGCATATCTTAAAATCAAGTTAATTTGCAATTTAATCAACAGTAGTACATACTTATTCTACTCTTCTCCATCAACAGAATGGGAATAGAATTAATTTCTCATCATTCCCAAATATACCTTCTAGCTATTCTATCACACTTCTTTCTGTGTTCTAATGTCAATGCTTCATAAACTCAGTCTACTACCTGTCAGGTTTGTGAAGCTTGTATCTTCTGAACTAAGAACATTAGCATTGATCCACATCTAGAACTGAGATTTGTAGAGAGATGCAATTGTGCTATTAAACCACCAACAGCGCCCAGAATGTTTGGCTTACACTGTGAACATAAACAAGTGGAAAATTCCACTCAGCCTATTATGGAAGCTCTGAAAATGAAGTTCTACAAGCATTTCCTTGAATCTTAGTACGAAGGGTAGTGATTCTGATAATGAAGCCATATAGTTAAATGAGCCATATAATCTGCAAAAGAACTAGCAGTGATCTGAGTGACTCTGAAAAGTAGTGACTAACACAAAACAGACACTAGTTACATCCACTTTTTACCTCATGTCCACTGCTTCTCTGGGAATAGCACAGAATTAGGAGCCAATAAGTCTTTTAAAAAGTGCACTCAAGAAGCAAGTATTCTGAATTACAAAAATAACAGGTAGCTTTCTTCCAGCATCCAGTAACTATTTGAACTTATCAAGTCTCATTCGCTTCACCATTCTGACACTTCATGGCTGCCTGCTATGAATAGAAGTATTTTGGACAGCTGAGTTATCTCAAAACTAGTATTCTGGTGATATATATAATCCTAGGTTTCAGCTCCACACAGATCCTTTCTGCTGCTAATGTATCATGTGTGCTAAACATTAAACAGAGCATACCACCCAAAAGAGTGTATGGAACCCCTCACAATTCTTGATATCAGATCACAAAGGTGTCACAGTGATTCCACATGGCCCTCTTCGACCATGAAGATCTAAACCTTGCTACAACTAAATGACGCTGAGGAGAAGTGATGATCTACAGAGTCTTCTGTTTTGTCCTACAAATGCAGCATCCCACAGATGCAGCTGTGGAGCTCTAGACAGAAATATGCTGTGCTAGAAACAAAATACAGCTGCAGTAAAATATAGCTGCAATAAAAGCAGATACACACTTTCAATTCAGAGAACGGTAACTTCTCAATGTTTTATTAAAAGGCTGGGCAGATTAAACCGAGAGCCTCAGATAACATTAGTTCAATGAATTTCTAAAACCTTATACAAAACAACTTTCATTCAGGCTATGCCTAAAATTCTTTTTTTGTGTGTGTCAGAAATTATAAATCAGACATTCAACCTGCTCAGAGACGTTCAGTTTCACTACCATTTTTCTACCAATTTAGAATGAGATGTTTTATGAAATTGCAGGCTAGCATGATTTAATATTTATGTTTTTGTAGAAATTGTAGGTCTATCAATTATGACTAAATGCTGTACCAACATAAGAGATAGCAGTTATAGCCCCCTTCCAATCACATTTATGTCAGAGATGAAACAGAACAATTGAGTAGGGTGGGCAGTTCCAGAGACTACATAAAAACAGCATGTTTAAAGTTCAGAAGCAGAGATCTTATATCACCACTAGCCTGGCTAGGACCAGATTGTAAATGTCTGTTTCCATTTGGAACAACACATGACTTACAAGAGCCTGAAAAAGACTGGGATAATTCAGATTTAATTGACGTGTAAAAGATGTCATGGGAAATGCAAAGGAAGTTATATAATCTTCATGTTAGAATTAAGCATCTCCTGGCCCTAAGACATGCATTTTTATCTTGCATAAGTTAAAAAAAAATAACACAAAACAAAGGCTTGGATAAGGAGAGTGTCTAATCCCACTCAATATTTAAGAAAAAGAAAATACATCATAACTATACAGATTGAAAAATTCTTCCCTCTATTACCTCAGATAAAACCTATAGAGATGATATTCAGAGACCACCTCTGGAAAAGGTCCCTCATAGCTAAATCTGACATTGTGCCAGGCCAGTTGCAGAGTTCTCTGCCTGTATGAATTCTATTTTTCAGTCACCTTTCACGCTAGGTCCCTGTCTACCAAGCTCTGCTGGAACTCTCTCCAAGGGCCACTTGTAGAACATTTCTCCATGAACTCAGGACAAACAAGTGTAATTCTTTTGCAGGTTTCTTTTTTTCTGTGCTGACAGCAAGGTGGGAACTCTCCCACACTATGCACTCCTTTTCTGTTCAAACAATGTAAACTCAGAAACTGTATGAGATGTCTTCATGGGATTAGGAATGTCAGTGGCTCAGTTCTCACATACATGGTGAGAAACGCATACCTCTGGGTCCCAGAACTTTCTTAAAGCAGTTCAATGCTGGGGCTGCTGCACAGGCATGAACAGTACAGAATGAAAGTCTTAGCCTATAGAAGCACCAGTATATTGCTCACTTTCTTCTTTTTCCTTTGTTTTTTAATCAAAATCTACCTTGAGAGTCTGACACTAAGACATCTCTCTAAAGACAATGAATTTGAAGAACGTTAGTTACAGAAGAATAAACTGCCTTTGTTATATTGTCAGCCTGCAGATTCTCATAGCAAAGAGAGTTATTATTTCCAGAGGACTGTTTGAGGAAAAGAAAAAAGAGCAGTATTGTAAGATATACAAACTTCTTTTATGAAGCAAAATAATTTGGACCACTGGAGACCATATCTTAATTACACAGTCGCACAACAGTCCTTCAAAGCTAGTGTACAGGAATAATACTCTAGTTAGATTAAGACAAGTTTGGACAGTTTTGAGATTTGAAAGCCTCCAGAAAATTGAACTCTCTCTCTTTAGGATGACTATGTAGCTTGTAAACACAGAAGTACAGTTCTGAGTAGATCTTAGGCAGACCTTCTCCTTTATAAAAGCTGACAGGTTAAATTCACTGCAGAAGCAGATTTAAGATTTCGCAATATTTGGCCATATGCTTCCACCTTAATCTGACATTTTGTATTAACTTTCATCTATAACCACTTGAAATACTCAAATGTATTGTACACTTATCCACAAACACTGTGAGACATAATTATAAAGATTGCAAATGCTCCAGTCTTTGGAATATATGGCCTGTTTGAGTTAGGCATAATACCACAGCATGCACCCATATAGTACATGTTTATTATCATTGGAAAGAAAGTAAATTATTTTTAATTTCATTGAGGTTGTAAAACAACAAAGGTCAGTAAAATTCAGAAGCAATAGATAAAAGTTCTTCAGCTCCCTCTGGAAATTCCATGTACACTGGTACTAATTAAAGTACTAAATAAAGTAAGTGTCCTTTTAATATTGCAATAGTTTCAGTTCTTCCAATTTTCCTCAACTCCTGTAAATCTTTGACAGAAATACAAATGCTTTTCAATGGCAATTTTGAACCTACATTTCAAAGTACATTTACATTTCTTTATATCTAGATTGGACCAGAGATAAAGCAAAGGTGTTAAATCAAGACAAGAGTGCCCCTCAGTGGCAGTATGTTGATATAAAATTCAACTATATGATACTTAAAAATAATATTCTGAATATTTATTGTCATCACTCAGAGATAAATGCTCCATTAAATGATCTTCTTTCAAAATTGTATCATTACTAAGAAACAAAGCTTTTTAGCTTACACAATTTAATAATGAATGAATTTAAGTAAGTATTTAAGTATGTACATCGTCAGGTACAAATATTTACTACGAAACAACAGTTGCTAAGTATATTGGCCTATTACAGCTGAGTGTTTTGTGGTTGGATGTGTGCATAAGCCTATACTTCCCTGTTATTTTTAAAGAAGAAAGATTAATTTTTGCATAAAGGCTTCTTACAATAATTCTGCAGTATTCAGGTATTTAGTTCTGTGTCATGAACAGTAAGAAAGCATGCAGTAGTTCTTTGAGAACTTTAAACCTGAATTGCCTGTAAGGCTTGCTGTGTGTATCGGGTTGTATTTTCACCCAAAGAGTAAAACTTGGCTATACTTTGTACTGTTCACGCACATACTGCTTTCAAATTCTATCCTAAAACCTACCTAGGCTCCTGCCTCAAAACTGTGGAGACTTTAGAAGCATATGTCAAGAATATTTACTACAGCCTTAGACAAATGGCACCTCACTGCAGCTGATCACTGAGAACAACTGATGGATACTAAACAATTGCATGGTGGAACTGGAATAGAACAGATGGCTGTTATACTTTGTATGTTCATTAGCACATGTTATCTAAACTGGTTATCTCTATATTCTTGCTGATGATAAATTAAATAAAAAAAGGCCTTGATGCATAACTATAGTTTAATTTTTTTAGGGTTAAATCATGTCCTCCATAGTATCTGACATAAACAGCTGCAAAAAAATAGTCATGGCTGACAACACCCAATGACAATGATCACAAAACTTGCACTAGCAATTATTTTACACAACAGTATAAAAATGTAATAATTTACTAGCTTCCAAATATGGTGACCAACGCCTGGGAACCTGAAACCTTCTGAGGTTTCTTTACTGAAATTCTCTCACATACATCATGGGAAATTCTCTTCAAGTAAGGTAGTTCTACTTACTAATTGTAACTTTGTCTTTATCCCCCAGCATGACATTGTTTGGAGTGAGATCTCGATGAACAATCCTCTTCTCTTTATGCAAATAACGAAGAGCTAGACAAAGCTTAAAAGCCAAACAGAAAGAGCCTTACAAAGATTCTTAACTACAACCTACATAAAGGCACATAAAATCAAATTTGTATTTGATATTAGTACCTGATATAATAAGCATTACTTTGTCATTTATTAGCCTAACAAACATAAATGGTGCTATTAATTACATGCAGGAAAGTCCTGGTAGCAAAATAAAATTGAGGCCCTTACTTGGATGAATATATGCCATATTCTTTCTTCTGTAAACTGTTGTTGCTTTTCCTTCAAAGAGTGAAAGTGTTCTCCCAATGGCACTCCCTCTATGAGCTCCATGACTATGTACAATCTGTCATCTACATGATAGAATTAATAGAACATTAAATTTATACAGAAGGCATTTGAAAATATAGTGTTTAAAGTTAACATAATTTTTTCAACTGTTGTTTTTGTTCTTCAAAACTTATTTGTACAGACAAATACATTTTAATCATAGTTCTACTCCTTGTTATTCTGTTTTTTCCTTAATTTATATCACAGCAACTATAAGGAATTCACTGCCTGATAATCACTCAGCGGGCAGATGTATGCAGCTATCTATAAAAAAGTTAAAACAATATGGCTGAGTAATCTATATCATTCATTCTACTAGTCACTGTAGCTTTTCTCCCTACTTAGCACTCCAGTTGTAAATTTTTGATCTTTAGGTGTCTAGGATGAGAATAATGCTTTCTACATGTGTACATTGCATCTAGTTTTACTGATAGATAAACAAATATAAACATGATTTTTCACCATTTTTTCAATTGTAAAGGAATATAAGCCTGGCTGAACTGTAGCAGTTCTTGAAGAAAATATTAACGTTTATTGCTCAAATATTACATACTCCTTCCAAGCTGTAAGTGGTTTTATTATATCTTTCTATTTCTTCATTATGTACAATGTGGTAATTCTCCGCATTTATACTTACTTTCCAAGAAGGTTCTATAATATCGTACAACATTTGGATGATGAAGCTACAATGAGGAAGGAAATGTAGATGTTTAGAATAGTTAAACTGGTGGCACAGTATTTAGAATGTTTAGCTACACATTAGAAGGAAGGATTCCACAAACTTGCTTATGAACTGCAGTGCAGTAGACCTTCACTGCCACCCCAAACACAAAGAAGTGTTGCACATTACTAGAGCAATCAGGAGGAAAACAGAGCATGATTTTTATCCACTCTCCCCTTAATAACTGAAAGAGAGTAAATGAAGTTTGAAGACAGGCAATTACACCTGCATCAAAGCATTGGCTTTCTTAGCCTAAGAACACTAGTGATCAGTCCAGTTTTTTTTAATTTTCAGTTACAAGAAAGACTATGTTCTCACTGTATTTTAAATCAAATAATTCATTAAATGGAAGAAAGACTTGTCAGTTTTCTGTCACAGTCTTAATTTACATAATCCCTGAAAGAAGTTCAAATACTGCCAACACAGAAAGTAAGAATCTTTAATAACAAGCACTGCTAGTAGTAAGAAGGTTTTCAATATTAGCAGCATTCAGGTGAAAGGGGTCAATATTGTACTGATCAGACAAAAACAGTAACAGCAGCTGGAAACCCTGCTATATAGAATCATACAATTGTTTAGGTTGGAAAAGACTCCTAAGATCACTGAGTCTAGCTGCAAATCTAACTCCATCAAATCCACCACTAAAATACATCCCTCAGCACCACATCTACACATCTTTTAAATACCTCCAGGGATGGGGACTCAACCACTTCCCTCGGCAACCTGTTCCCATGTTTGACAACTCTTTTGGTGAAGAAGTTCTTCCTATTATCCACTCTCAACCTTCCTTGGTGCAACTTGAGGCCATTTCCTTTTGTCCTATCACTTGTTACTTGGAAGAAGACACCAACCCCCACCCCGCTGCAACCTCCTTTCAGGTAGTTGGAGAGAGCAATAAGGTCTCCTCTCAGCCTCCTTTTCTTCAGGCTAAACATCCCCAGTTCCCTCAGCTGCTCCTCATAAGACTTGTTCTCCAGACCCCTCACCAGCTTCATTGCCCTTCTCTGGACCCGCTACAGAGCCTCAATGTTTTTTGTGTAGCAAGGGGCCCAAAACTGAACACAGTATTTGAGATACAGCCTCACCAGTGCTGAGTACTGGGGGATGATCACTTCCCTAGTCCTACTCACCACACTGTTCCTGATACAGCCCAGGATGCTGTTGGCCTTCTTGGCCACCTGGGCACACAGCCAGTTCATATTCAGCTGGCTGTCAACCACTACCCAGAGGTTCTTTTCTGCCAACCGGCTCTCCATATGAGAGCTCACAGTTAATAATGGTAACAGCAGAATGCCCATACATGAAACTAGAGTCCATGATACATACCTGCTCTTTGATGATGGTTAATTCAGAGACAATGTTCCTTACACTGCTGTCTCTGTCTTTTTTGTCCTTTCCAAATGCTGGATTGCGTAAATTGACTTCTTTCAGTGCCAGGAGATTCTGTCCATTATGTTTTCTAACCTATGAAAAAGTTAAAATCCTTGTAAAATTAATATAGGATAGGGATAGAAAGGATATTATTTTGGCTACCAGATTAGTTATCAAACCTGTCTCACAAAAGTTACAATCATACCTTTTTCTGTATATCATGCAATTAGCCAAAAGAACTGGAGCCCCATAATGCAGGTCCACTGACTTTGCCACAGTGTTTGAAGTAACATTATCTGTGCCCAGTGCTGCTTTTCAGATAAAGTGTACTTGAATTTTGGTGGTTTTACATGGATTTGTTAGCCTTTGCAGTAGACAGAAATGCTGTTTATTGAAAGGAATTAAAGGAAAGTAGAAGTAGAAAACCCAAGAGGTACGCAGGTTAATCTTATAAATAAAAAGGGGGACTAACAAAATCACAGTAAATAGTAACAAGCCCAGATCCACAAATGTCTTTTCACACCTGCATTCCTCTACTGAAATTCAAAGGATGGTAGTTCCTAAAAGTAGTATTAGATCCTCTTCATTAAGCTTCCCTTCAAACCTGTAAATTAATACCAAAAAAGAAGTTTACCTTATACACGCTTCCAAAAGCTCCACTACCAAGGTGCTCTAAAATTGCGTAATTGCCTATATGTTTTGTAGGTGCCTTATTCTGGTTCATGTTCTCAATACTTTCAGCAATTTGCTTCAGTTCATCCTCCTGGTTATAAATTAAATGACAAATAAATAAATATAAAATATTTCATGCCTTTCTTGTACTAAGAATGTGCAAAGAATACTTCTTCTTAAAGCTATGATGGTTTTTACTTACCTTTAATAAATTCAGCTTTGATACCAACTCTTTATAAGCACTGATATCACGCACAAAATGTCCAATATCAATGAAGATTTCAAACAAGTCAGTAGGGAAAAGTCTACAAAGGTTTAGATTTTGATATATTTTAGAAACAGCATACAGAGTATCTATTAATCTACAGCAAAGACTTTTCAATGTTTATTATTACAACTTACTTTAGAACCTTCTAAATAATGCACTTATTTTTTACTAATCTATTCAGATATTAACCCTCTAACATTATATACATAGGACTTAAAGGACCTTTCAAAAGTCAGACTTCAACCTTCATTGGTTGGGTACTAACATAAATGCCGGTTCTTCAAACAAGTATAAGCCTTTTTTGAAGTCAATGCACCTCCTGAGTTTTCAGTAATTTTCCTATTTTTTTTTTTCTTATAGTATTCCATATTATGCCTGTTGTCACTTTGAATTCCTTCTTGTAATGCATTAAGTGATAGGATTAACATTTGTCTGCATTTAAAGAATCATGACACCCATCTTAGAATTTTCGTCCAAGAAGGCTACTCTAAAAGATGAAAAGGACTCTGAGAAAAGCAAAAATTAACAGATAGTATGCAATATTTGATTAGTGACAAGCATAACTGAAGGTTTACTTCTTTTTAAAGTTCTGGCAAAAGAAATATAGAAGATTAAGGCATTTTGAAAAATACAAAAAGACAGAAAATTAGTACAGATTTATCACTTTCAAAACTTGATACCAACCATGAACATTCATTACAATCTGAGGCCCTTTCAGTACAAAATCGACTTTTTAAAAGTAAAAATAAGACAAAAGTTATATCTAGAATTCTAATAATTTATGATACAGAATAAAATCATACAGAAACACTACTGACAGGGGGACCTCCTAGGCAGAATGATTACTATCCTAATCCCACAAATCAAACTGTGAGGTTTTACATGGCCTTTGTAGCCAACTTGCTGAAATTGTCATCTTACTAGTAAAAATGGGTAATTGATGAAAGATATTTTCTCCTTATTGATCCAAACCTTTCAGCAACACTCCTAAGTAAACCAGCTTGATGCAAAGACATTCCCATGTGAAGGAGTGGAGGGCTCAGGAAAAATTTACTTCTCTCAGTCCGTTGCTGCTATCCAATGCTGTAACTTGCATCTGCTAATCTTCAGGATAAAAGTATGGTTTGTCTCCAACAGTATTAAATCTGTCCTCAACATATTTAAAACTTTGATTCATGAGGAAGGAAGGAGCCCTTCCAGAGTTAGCTTCTCTGGCATGCATACAACAGAAGTCCCCACACCAAACACCTAAATCTTGTAGGCTGACACTCGTGCAATACAGTAATGGCTGTCTGGAGCTGTGGACAGGACAGAGCTGCCCGTTATTGCTATTTCTTCTGGCTGAAAATAAATTACATTTAAAAAACATGTCTTTCTGATTGATGAATTTTGAACGCTATCCTAAAAGAGTTTCACAAAACATTTTGTTAACATACCTTTTAAAAATATGTCGATTTCTTTCCATACTGAAGAGAAATCTCAGAGCTCTGAATGCATAACACTACAGCAAGACAAATATTTAAATTAATGACAAATTTATACAAAAATGGAAAAGACACCGATAAACATCAAGGATTCCCCTTGTCTTTACACGTTGGTAAACTTTGTACCTAAATGACTAGATAGATTACATTATTAACCTGATAATGAAGAGAGTAAAAATAATACTAAGTTCCTCCTGTATTTTAAAAGTAGGCAGGGCCATTTAAGGGAAAAAAAAAAAAAGTAAAAAAAAAAGTGGGTAACTTTGGCTATAATACATGCTGAGGAACACCTAACTCTTCATCATTTCTTTTTATTTGCAGATACCTCAAGACTTGAGACCTGTTCTCCAATACTGAAAAAGGTAAATGTAATCAGTGATTTTGTAATGATGCAGTAGAAACAGCATTTTGCATTTTTCCTGAAAAATGCAGTGTAGAACACAGTAAGTACTAACAGGCGACAAAAAATGAAAGTAAAAAAAGAGAGAATGGCCAACTTTTTTAATACTAGGTTCATCATATATTAAGAGATCTCTATGTACCTCAGTTTCTGTCTTAATGTACCTTAGTTTCAATATGATCTCTACCGAAGAAAGTTTATTTTTAAAACAGCCACTAGCAGGTAGTTAACATGTATGCTTGTATACAACTCGTCTTTAATTCTCTTTATCAAGAGTCAATAATATGCCATATATATGGCTGAGCAAACAAAGATGACTGTATAAAGTAAGCCAAAGGGAAATAAGGTATTGATATCTGAAACAGTGCAAATAGTAAATGCCTTTAACATAACTTAGAATTACTATATTGCATTACTGACTAAAACACTACTACAGTCCAGTGTGATAACCCCTATTTAGAGAATGGTAACAATGTCTTAATCCCCATGTTGAAAAGAAATCTTTCAATATATAGAAAATGCATTAAAAGAAGAAAATAAAGGCCAAATGCTACTTTTGAAGGAAGAAAGATAATTGAAATTTTATAGAAAAGGAATGTATGTTAATGCTGCTAAGAAGCTGTTTCTTTTACAGACAGTGTTTCTTTTTAGTCCAAAGTAAACTCCCCCCATCAAGAGAAGGATGGTGTGTTACCATGTCTAACGTTCCACTGAGAATCACAGTCACAACTCAGCTGTACAAAGTAACCCAGACTGGCTGCGCCATAAATGTTGTCTTGAAAGTTTTTCATTTTAGAGACTATGCATAGATCTTTCTGTAGAAAGCCCATCAGTGAATGGACATGATAATAGATTAATAATAAGATAAGCAGATATTTTAAATAGCAATTATATTTGTCTTTCTCACATTAGTCTTTTGAGATTAATGTTTAACATTTATGATATGGCTCCAGTTAAGCCATGATGAGATTTTTATATACGGTACGTATACAGAATACATGACTGAAATCACTGCCACCCTTGAAATAATGGAGTAAGATCACTACAGTTGTACGGTAAAAAGAAGATGAAAATTTAATTGTTGAAAGCACAGACTATGGAGCAGTAAAGAAACAAGACCAGCATTGCGAGAATTCTAAGAAAAACGCCTATGAAATTCAAAAAGGGGTATTCCAATAGCTGCAGTTAACAATGGTAATACAATCGCAATACCTATAGCTTAGAGAGACATCAACACCACTTCAGAGGCTGGAGAAGAGCTACCAGATAATTAATTACTATTGATAACTTTTAGTCTAAGTTGACTTAAACCATTATGTTTATGGGGGTATCACAATGCAAACCCAGGGGCCATTCTACACTTACT
The DNA here is from genome assembly GCA_028565335.1 of Limnodromus scolopaceus. Classification (NCBI taxonomy): domain Eukaryota; kingdom Metazoa; phylum Chordata; class Aves; order Charadriiformes; family Scolopacidae; genus Limnodromus; species Limnodromus scolopaceus. The sequence continues at coordinate 41,268,006 of JAOXNO010000013.1, forward strand.
AGCTCCTTATTTATCCTACATTAACATTTGCTCTACTCCATGTGATGTTTTCCTGTATTTTATTTAACAGCCACAGTAAGATGCTCCAGAAAGAAATAGATATTAGTATAGTGTCAAATCTACAGTGAGTTTCAATGAAGATCAAGGCACTAAAAAGAAGATCTGATGCTGGGCCACCTGAAAAAATGGAGGAAAGTTTATGACAAGAAAAATATTCACTTTCCTTCACACTATATGGGGTGCCAGAAAGAAAGTAGATCAGAACAGAACACTAGAAACTGAGTCATCATTTAACTTTTAGTTCCCAGGCCATTTGCTCTTCCTGGATTTGTTTTGGTGGGGTTTTTGCCCCCCGCCTTCAAGTAAGATTTTTTTTACCAAACTTTAAAATAAACTTTAAAATAATGAAAATTCTCAGCGGCTTTCAATGCGCAATGATAAGAAAGGGAATTACCTGTATTAAATCAGCTTTTTCAACATTCCTTTTTTTGTTCGGTAAAATCAGCTTTGCTATTGTATATATTCCATTTGCCTGGAAATGGAGAAAGGTCAATATTAATAGCACTCCTTTGCATAGAAATACTTGTGACTTTGACTATGTCTGGAATACATAGCAAGGATTTTAAGAACAGTTTTCAGAACCACAGATTCTAGCTGATTTAAATATTACATTTTAAAATGCAGTTTAGAAACACACCCTGGGGATGGAGTACCAGGAAGTTATCTCAGAAATACCAAACTCCAAGGAAAAGAGAAATTGTTTGTGAAACAACAATGCTCCAATACTAAGCTGCATAGAGTTTGCTTTAAAAGGCTTCATGAAATTCAGAATTTTTTTTTTTCAGTTAATGCCATGTTTACTCTTACTTACTATCCCATTTTGAATATGGCAAAAGCATGGCACAAGATTTCAACCAAAATGAACCCTGTCTGAATAAAGCTGCTTATTCTCCCAGACACCTAGTTGCATATGTTGATACCTTTGTGTATATGTCTCTGTGTGTAAATGTATAAAAAAACCAGAGATACTAAAGTTATATAAAGGCACATTTTCCAATCCCTTTCAAACGCATTTTGTTTGTTAATTAAACGATAGTGACAAATAAGAACAATTAAGTCAAATTCTAAACTATGTCTTACTTTATCGAATTAAGTCTTCCTACCTGTACTACCTGGTAAGCGTTAGTCTCATTGAGCACCAGTTCAGTAATTGCAGCACAACAAGCTAGAATAAAAATTCAAATGTAACATTTAGGGCCTGATTCATGGATATTTGATAACATGGTGGGTTAATCTTAGCTAAGGGTCAAATGCCCATCCAGCTTTCCATTCACTCCCCACTCCTTAATAGGACAGGGGGAGGAAATAAGATGGAAAAGCTCAGGGGTCAAGATAAAGACAGGGAAGTCACTTACAAGTTACTGTCATAGGCAAAACAGACTTGACTTGGGGGAAAAAGATTTTAATTTAATGTCAATTAAAATAGATTTTTTTAAGCAAAAAAACAAACACAAAAAATTAAAACACCAACTTCTCTCCACACTATCCTTTTTTCCACTGCCAGACCCATCTTTGCTCCTTCACTCCCAACTCCTCTAAGCAGTGCTGGGGGGTGGTGGATGAAGGCTACAGTCAGTACATAACATTTTCACTCTGCTGCTCCTTTCTCATCACACTTTTCCCCTGCTCCAGCGTGGGTCCTCTCCACATGCTGCAGCATGAATACCTGCTTCACCGAGGTCTCTCCCATGGGCTTGCAGGGGAATCTCTGCTCTGGTGCCTAAAGCACCTCCTCCCCATGCTTCTTCTTTGACCTTAGTGTTTGCACAGCTGTTTCTCACACACAAACACTTTTTTTTTCTTCTCCTCTCCTGCCCTTTCTTAAATATGTTTTCACAGATGAACCACAAGCTTCACTGATGGGCTTCACTTTGGCAAGCAGTGGGTCTGTTGTGAAGCCAGCTGGAACTAGCTGTGCCCAGCACAGGGCAATCCCTTACCTCTTCCCACAGAGACCAGCCCTGCAGGCTCCCTGCTAACAAAACCTTGCTACCCATGCCCAACACAGAAGGCTAAAAATATAAACAAGTACTCAGAACTGAAAAAGATCCCTGTAAGTTCAGTGCTTACTCTTTCTTAGGAGTCCTTAAGGAAGGCAGAAGTAACTCAGAAATATGCTCCACACTGGCAATACTTTCGGTATTGCAATTTATTTCACATTACCAGCTCTTCAGAGGTAACATTAATGATAAAGAATTCAAAAACACATATTACGTTACAGCCTTCTGGAAGATATTGCAAAGGCTCATGTAATCCTAGCAAGGATATTTTGCATTGTCCTTCTATAGTCACTGGAAAAATACATGATCTTCCAGAAGGCATGTCAACTATCCATTCTGAAATGCTATTGAAAAATCCCCTCTAAAAACTATTCTCTCCATAGCTACTAAGGAATCCTCACCTAACTGGTAGTCTTTAAAATACCACTTTGAAAGAGTTCCATCATAATCAATTTATGATTGATCTACCATAGTAAATTTGAATAGAAGGAAAATATGATCAAATAAAAAAATTCTCAGTCTAAAACCAAAATAAATATATATGTATATTTGAGATGTTTTTACAGGTGGAAGAAATATCTATGATTCCCATGTACTTAATACTTTATCCTTTGCTTCTTTCTAAAAGAAGTGTGCTTTTTAAAAATATGTGCTGGTATTGCAAATTTAGAAATAAACACAGCTGACTTGATGCTCCTGCTCCCTAAAGCGGGTATAAAAGTCTACAGTTTCTGTTTTGAAATATTTTGAATGCCTTTGTGCAAGTGTAAGTAAACACATAACCAGAGGATCAGGCCTTATAAACCTACCTGCTTGAAGTGAGAAAGTATTTTCTTGCATCTCATCAGGACTCAAATCATCTGACAAGTGAAGATGTTGGATTCTCCCCGCTGCATTCGCACTAGATAAACTTCCAACTGAAGAGCGATCAGAAACAAGATTTCTTTCGCTAAAAAAAAAAAAAAAAAAAAATTCAATTTGCAGTATAAAAAACAGCTTAACAGATCTTTGTTAACCATTTCTGATGTTCATTTTTATGGTTTTCACTAGATCAACTAACACACTTTGAAAAAGCAAACAAGCCTTTAAACATTCCTTTATCACATTCATCAATTATATTCACAATTCTAGTTCACTAAATAGGTGTCTGATTAATAGGGAAACTAAGTAGACAGCAATGATGTATTTATTAATTATTCAATTTATATACTGAAAATAAGAAAAACACCTTAAAATAACAATGAAATAAGCATATCTGAAAAAAATACTGCTTATTCAACATGTTCTAAATAGCTTTTTAATTTCTGCAGACATCACATACAGCTGAACGAAAACAAGATGCTATTTGATAAAACAGAGCTTGGTCAAACATATCTTAAAATACGAAAGAGTCTCATATAATCGCCACAACATTGAGGACTGAAAACCTACCCCTGTAATATATGAAGGAGCTGCTTTATTCCACCCCAAATTCGGATTTCTGCACTAGTCTCAGGGTCTTCACAAACCTGTACTAGAATCCAAACTATACTCCGTAGAAGTTTGATATGATCAGAATGGAGTAAACTGAGCAAGACTGGAACTCCTTCATACATTTTTATTTGCTCTTTGATTTGTGACTCTGCACAGAGGAGACGTAGCAACTCTGCTGTAAGCCTAAAAGTAATCAGTGAGAAATTTTAATAATAACTTCATCATTACTTTGTATTGTCAGTTAGCAAAGGGCAAAAACACACAGCAGATGTTTAAGAAAGAACTGAGATGTCCTATAAAGAAAAAATTAAAGAAAACTGCTTAGGGTCACTGTAAACTGGTTAAAGTCACCGTTTAAAAAGAAATAAATTGAAAATGAAGAAGGAGGTCCAAATTTTCACAAGGGATTAAATTATATTTACACTGAGTTTGACTGTCGGCATAGGCAACCAAGCAAACACAGCCAGGATGGATGTGGCCAGGTGGACTGCAGTCATCCACGGTACCACATTCTTGTTAATGGCACTAGTACTACAAGAAGCACTGACTGATTCTTTTCCAGTATGGTTTGAATATTATGTTTACAAAAGGGATTGGATATATCATTTAAAAGATTTATACAAGATTTTCATTAACTTCACTCCAGTTAAGGCGAACTTTCATAGAAAGTACGGCTAGGGATTTCCATTACCACTTGAAGCAAAAAAACTGCATGTGTGTTTGATGATACATATGAATTTAGATTCATATCAGAATTTAAAATTGTTCTTAACTAGTCCTGAATTCAATGAGCTTCCTGTATAGATTAAAATTCCAGTTTTCATAACAAACTTCTGGTTTACATACAATCTAAGTAATTTCAAACACAAAAAACAAAATCTTTTTGTATATTCAATTTCTTTATCTTTAATCATATGTAAAATAATTTATATGTGTCAAATAATTAAGCATGAAATTTAAAAAAAAATCTCTTCAGAATATGAATGTGATAGAATAAGTGACATAATATCAAATTTGAGAGTCTTTCGGTTTCTTACTGAAATGCAGATATACTATGCTCAACCAGCAGGCTTAGCTGAGAAGAAAGGACATTTAAAGAACTGAATGACCCTTTATGATTTTCTGATTGAAGGCATATAGGGTGTCTGACCCAACCTTTGGCATAAATTACAGCTGTATTTCTTGCAATTTTCTAGTAGTTTACATCAGGCATCGCAGGAACTGTCAGAGTTCAGCATGCTTTCCATCTAACAACTCAGGTCTGCCAGAAGCGAAGAGGAGATGCACCAAAAAAAGCAATTACTATCACTTTATGGTAACATTGCAATTCATTTGTACCACACTGTAGGCCATCAGTGGAGAGAGAGGAGACAGCTTATAACAAAATTGCTAGAAAAGATTTTGCTATATCAGACTTAAAGTACATAGGGATCAGAACTTTACCTTGAACGTATTAAAGTAGCACGTTATCTAATTCTTCTAAATAAACATGTCCCTAAGTGAAAAAGTCAAAATATGTCTTAACACAATTAATCTACAAGCGAAGTCTCACCTTTTAGAAAGCAAATCGTATTCACGTAATATCACCAGCAAGTTCTCAACAATGGTGAGCTCACTTATCTTCTCCCTACATTCTGGACTACAAATTGATTATTTCTGGTATTTATAATCAAATTAAATTATATGATAAAAACACATTGCTCTTTAGCCTCCCTCCTTATACATTCAACCAATTTTATTTTTTTCTCCAGTCTTAAGTAATAATATCATATTGTCCACACATATATTTAAAGCCACAAAAGTATGCTGAGTCAAGAGTAACACTGCAACAATTGCCAATTTTTCCAGTACAAAAAAAAGTAAAAGTGAATGTACAAAAGACACAAATGTATTTCATTTGTTTCATACTAGAAATTAAGAAAATTAGGTAATTTTTAAAAACAAATACAATTTCCATGAATATTTATAATATACTCCAAACACTTTTTTGCCCAGTCCAAATGTAATACATTTAATTCTGTGAAGAAAATTAAATAGAAGTTGAAAATAGATGTATAACTTCATTTAAATTAATACTGGTACTAAAAAATATTAAACTGAAGTAGAAAGAAAGAAATTTGGAAAAAGAGAAAATCCAGAGAAACCCTAGTAAATAAATTCTACTGATCTCAAGGAATTGTATCTATTCTCTTTAGTTTTCTAATTTTCCTTATAATTTTTCATTTAAAAGATAAAATTGTTATACAGGTCTGGAAGTCAGCAGAAAATAATGTAGAAGCAGCACCTTTTCTTCTATAGAGCTACTAAGGATGAAAGATGCTGTATCTTCCTTTTCCTTTTTCCATACGAGGAAAAAAAAAAGTCTTATCTTCATTTAAAACAGTCATAAGTGAAGACCAGATACATATACATGGATTTGAGTGTATGCATTCATTACTTACTACACTGAACAATATTATTGCTGGTTATTGTGAGGCACTGTTATATTAAGCTCAGTACAAAAGACTTTTATACGCAGGAAATCAGTAAGAATTACAGAATCCTGCACAAAGATTGCAAAAAGAGATTCTATGACTCCAGTCTTGCAAAGTTCTCCACATGGGCAAGAAGTCGGTTGCAATAAACCTCCACAGAACAAGGCCTAACTTTGAAAAAGAGAAGTCTTCATTATAAACAGCTGTTTAAGATTGTTTCAAGAGATAACATGAAAATGCTTATTGTGAACTACAGAACATGAAGTTGAGCCTACCTTTCTGCTATGCTAGTCAGAGCAAGGAGGGCACCCAAAAGCACGTTGCTGTCTCTGGCAGATAACAAATTTACTAAGGTCTGGAAAATGAAACACAAAGCAAGACAAATAATTATACTCTTTTCTTTTACAACTTAAACACATATAGAATTATTTACTGAAAACTCAAAATTAAATACCAAATCCTTACACAATACACTAAAAATCTTAGGCATATTTAAAGTACACTTTAAGTACACCTAAAGTCTTAGAATACACCCAGACTTACGACAAGCAAGGATGTTTCTTCTCAAACTGCAATTAGCATCTCTCGTGACTGCTAAAGCATCTGTACAACTTAACATACCACTGTAAAAATCTGTTCCTTTTTAAAAAACTTCAGAACTAAATCAAGTCCTCCTGAAGAAAAAAGTTAATTTTCAGCTTATATTTAAACAATGCAGTATGTAATTTAAGGCCCTGCATATATTCTGTTAATGATTTATATCAAAGTAAATTTCATATTTGTCTAGATTCTCTAAACATATGTTGTCCAGTTCTATCTGATCACAATTGCCAATGTTTTTCTGCAGCATAATAGAATCATGAAGCACTAGTTACACTGATCTTGACCTCTACTGTTTCTCAGTTTGGCCACAAATCAGCAATGGTTAAGTATAGATCCTTACGCCGGCAGTAATATATAGCAAGGAATGTCTAGGTTGTCACTGTCTGGGTTGACACTCTTCTATTTAGACACAGAATGCTTTTAAGTGAAAAATCATGGCAGAAATGTATTTCTAAAATATCAGTTTAAAATACATTTATATTAAAATACTTATATAAAACAATTTATGTAACTCAGGCCAGTGTAAACATGAGTGCTAATTTTCATATGAACAAGTTTAGTCCAAACATTTAAGACCTATTTATCTCAAACAATAACCATGCATCAGTCAAATTAACTTATATACAAGAAATAATTTTTATGATACTTCTAATGCATCTGTAAAACACAGAACTGAGATTATCTTCCTTTACAAGCTTGACAATATAAGGAATTTACTCCCACATAGATCAAAGCTAAAAAGCATAAATCATTCAGTTAAGTAGCTAATTGGTTATAATTAGCAGTTTTATAAAGCACTTACTTTATGTGCTCCACTTGCTACAACCCATTCTCTTTGATTTTTAACAGCAGCAAGCTTTTGGAAAACGTCTATGAAACAAAGGAAATCACATAAATTGAAGCTTTACCACTTAATATTTTTCATTTTACTAATCAGATAATAAAGCAAAACATCGGATAAGTTCTTTGAACCATGACTAGCTCATTTTACTCTGTTATTTCAATGCATAGAGGCATTAATTTCCTAAGGATACATTACAAAAACAAGACGTGCTTCTCCACAACAATTTCAGTTTTTACTTGTGTGATGATGTCTACAATGAATCTGGTAATATCTTACTTAATGACCATCTCAAGTATTTAAAACATTTTTAACCTCACACAAATTTTAACTGCCCTTTTACTTGATGTTATCAGCTATAACACTTACATGTCATGTTTACCAACTTGTCGACATTGTGTTGCTCTTCTCCGTAATTCAGATAGCCATTTGCTATTGTTTCCATATACTACAATAAGGGGAAGGGGGAAATAAAGGGTACCATTAAAAATAGTTCGAAGAATTCATAAGCCTAGAGTGTTATGCAGAGAAGTAGCCTGTAGGTGGTGCATCTGTTTCACGAAAAAGGTAAATCTGCACCATCCCACATACTATTGTAAAATGTCAGGGAACAGAAGAGATCTTGGAAGTACAGGAATTCAAAAAGCAGGTGTAAAATTCCACAAGAGGAAAATCCACCGAAGACTATCAAATACAACGACCCTACTTCTAGGGCCAAAATTCCCTTCTTTGCAAGCTGCTAGAGGGTTGATAAGAGTTTTCTGGGAAATTATCACTTCATGTTGTTTCTGCTTTCAAACTTTTCCCTCAGCACCGACTATTGGCCACTGTTTGGAACAGCCAGATGAATCCTTAGTCCACACAGCTAACAGGCTCAGACTCAAAACCCTACACAATTACAGGACGGGAATTTTGTTTCATTTTCTTTTTCTTTTTTTTTTTTCTTTTTGACATAGCCAACTGGTCTGAAATGGTGGAAATACAGTCAGAAATAACCCTAATAGCTACCTGGTCGAATATATTTTTCAAGGAAATGAGAATTATCACAAGGATGTAATGTCTGTTAGTACACAAAATCATCATATGATTCTCGGTATTGCTTATACATTGATTTTACATATGGTGGCATTTTTGAATTTCTAGAACACTGTATAGGGAAACTACAGGAGTTTCAAGCAGATGATACAGAGAGGCTAGAACTACAGTAGCAGCACACAAATTAGAAAGAAAACTCACATGAGGAGGACACTATTATAAAAAGTAATATTGGTAATAATAATTTTATTAGTGTTTTCTACTAAGACACCCTAAAACACTTTAAAATTAGAATGATTTTTTTTATCTGAAGCTGCCCCTCTTCTCCCCTCCCCCCCATTTTTAACAGTGTATAAAATAGTCTAATGGAGGACTTTACACTTGTGATTTCGGAAGAAGATTTGGATTCACAATTTACCTTGAAATTACGGCCGCTTCCAAATTTCTGAGGGATTTTTGAAAGCCTCAGCTATAACTTTATTCAAACTGCATTTCAGAGTGCTGGAAACCCTATTAACACTTAATTTTATCTCACTGAAAAGGACACAAAATATTAAGTTCCCCAGAAGTGCAGAAATCATAAAAATTGCATCTCATGACTTTTTAAAATTCTCTATGCCAGCAACACATGCATAGTAAAAATTGTCAATTATATGATTTGGATTCCTGCCACAGAGGACTCCACATACAGATGTTGGCAATGTCTCAGAAGGCCATAGCACTTTGCAAGCCCCCAAAAAGGTAAGGCTAAGCATTAATGGCATGTGACATCAGAAAACACCAAGCAGTTCCTGTGGTAACCATATCCATTAGAAACTAATAATCTTTAACTCCTGCACTTTAAGGAGGTTTCAAACAGGTGACTGTCTGACCAAAGGGCTCATATATCATTATTGGTCCCTTGAAATACAGATGACTCCATAAATATTAATGAATGATGACTGCATTCTAGAAAGATACATTTGTTTTAAAAATCCCGATTTTTTTTTCTAGCAAAAAAACCACTCCCAACAATTTCAGAGATATTCAAGGTATGTCATATCCCACTGCTAAATTGGCACTGATGAACAAGTATTAAAAACCGAGGATTGAAGCTGTATTAACACAGAAATAACAACATAGCTATCAGTTATCATTAATGTTTTGTAATGCAAAAGTACTGTAGTCCCCAACTTTAAAACTGTTCAACATTCTCTCATTATGCCTTTACCTTTGAGAATTCATTTGCTACAGCTCAAGACGGCTTTACTCATCTTCCTTCAAAAGTCTACTGTTTCTTTTGACTGAACCAATTGTTCAGACTTTTCTAATCCTTCTTCCACTTCAGCAGGCATTTATTAAGCCTCCTCTAAAAATCCTTGTTTGAATTCTGCTAGATTATAAGGAGGGCTGTTTTGTGCACTAGTGGAAAAAAAACCACACCAACTGTTTATGTGCAAACAGAGGAATAGACTCGCTTCTTTCCATAAAACAAGAATACATGTACACGGCTTTTCACAGTGTATTTCATTCTAATCATAATAAACTGACATGCAACATAACGGATAAAGGTACTATGAGGAATTCTACCTGAGCCAGATTTTCAATCCCACCCAAGCTGTGGAGCATTTCCTAGAAGAAAATCAAAAATAAAAATAAAAAGAGTCAAAATACAGAAAACACTAGAATGAGAGAGCACTAGAGTATAAATGCTCTGTTTCTTATGAATATTGAGAAACCTTAACTCCAGTGGCCAAAGTCAATGGATTCTGGGGATGCTTAACATCTCAAGAGTTCAGAATTACTTTCAGTAAGTAGAAAAATAAAAACATAGAAGAGATATTTTAAACATTCTAAAACTGGAAAAATGGTATAAGCTTCGGAACATGTAGGAAAAAAATACACAAAACCAAATATCTTAACAAATGTCTCAGGCTTAGTCCTATGAATAATAACTGTAGTAGCCAAAATAAAACTAAAAGCTAATTGTTTGAAGTTCAGGGCATTGGGCTGCTAGGAGGAATAGGCAGCTTTCAGTTTTCTTCACTTACTAAATAATGGGAATTTTACATATCTATATGGTAAAGTCAAGTACGGAGTCTAGGGCTCAGAGCAATGACCAAGCCATCTGTTATGAAGATTTACAGGTCCTTTGTTGGGGTTAGCAATAACAGACACTACATAAGAAATATCAGAAATTGAGCAAGTTATGCAGTAACACTGAAAATTCACGCTTGGAATTTGTTTGCAAATCACACCTTCACATATAGAAATATACGTACATTCATATCATAAGTACACATCCATAAGCATGCACGTTTTTATACACATGCACCAACAAAACTCATATGCATGATGCTTACATGCATTCTCTTATCCAAGCAAGAAACAATATTTTGACATACTGACCTGATAGCATGGATCCCTTATTAGTAATCTCAGGCAGATTAATACTCTAAGAAAATGGACAGATGGAGCCTGATTAACCCACTCACTGAAAAAAAAATATTCAAAATATAAACCAAATATAATACAAAAGTGTTAAAACACTTAAATAAAACACTATGATTCGGGAATCAGTTGACTAGAAGATTAGTAATTTACAACAGCTGAAGAACATACTATACTATAGAACTTTTAATCCCATTTATATTCAAACATAGTAACAGCTTTAAAGAAATTGATTTTCTTATATGAACATTGCCAGCCATCATTTATTATCACTGAACTGATGCAGGAAAGTACATGCTTATCTCTAAGCACAAACTGATCATGCTTTGATATAAACTTACTTTAAGCATTTGGATCAAGGCTCAAAAGGGCAAAATCACTAAGAAAACACATACGAAACTTCAGTGCACAAATACACGTACATAAAATTTAAAAAAAACCACATGGGTGCTACAGAAGTAAAAAGAGCTAGATTTGAAACAATTTTTGGAATTATCATAATCTATCCTGGGCTTTAACTATTACCATTAGTCCTTGGAATAATTTTTTATTTAGTTTAAATCTTCTTGATATAGGATTATACTTCCAAATAGAACTTCCTCTTTTATATTTCTCCATACAATTCCCCAGCACAAGACTTGACAGAAAACACTTCAGATACACACAAAGCATCGAGGGGCAATAATCCTGCATAAAATACTAGTAATGGAATCACCATTTCCATTGTCTGTTGAAGATATATATCCCCATTTTTCTATTTAAAATAAACCTAAAATTGGACATCTTTGTGGTGCATTTTTTTTGTTGTTATTTTAACTGAGGGGACAGAATCTGTAATATCTGGGCAAGTTTCCAAGGAATAGAAAAAGTCTATGAGACGTGCCGGTTCTCTTCCCTTTTTATCATTTGCAGTTGGGAATGACGCCAATGGCTAAAAATACTTTGATAAAAATAAATGTTTTACAAATAGCTACTAACAAAATCTCAGCCCTTCTATGCCAATTTTCTGCCCAAAGTAATACTATTTTTCATTATGCTTCCATAATTGGACACTTCAGAAAAGCATGAAACTTTGTAGGTCAGATTTTGAAGTGGCCTGAAGATCATTACCATGGTGGGTCTACAAAGGGTTTTTTCTTCGAAAAAGCTTTGACTCTTGACAGAAGTTAGTTTCTTTAATGGAGCAACACATCGGTCACGTTTCCAAGCAGGGACAGTAATTCTCTGACCCTGGTTAACATTTGAGAGTCTCTTCTGCTATAGTTACATTTACAGTACACGTTACTAGATACACTAGTGTATATCCAGCATACGCCAGCAGGATTTTTTCAGCCTGCTTAGTTATACTCCTTATCCAAACTACTTAAGCTAGGCTGATCACAGGTTTTTTTTGTCAAGCGAACTACCTCCAACCAAGCGTTCTGCCGACACAGCGATACCAGTAAGTGGGTGTGATTTTTTTCTTGCACCCCAACCACTGTAGTTATACCAGCAAAAGTATGTAATGCTGATGAGAGTGACAGTTTCTAAGTTCTGAGACAATGTAATGGAAGTAGTTCCAAAGAGAGGACACCATTACAGTCATAATAAAATATTTATAAAGTGCAACTAAATGGGTTTTACATTCCTACTAATACCTGCTTTTTTCATCAACCTTACCTGAGTGCTTTCATTTATAATACAAGACTGCATTTGCTATATCATCATCAACAACAAATACTGAAGAAAACAAAAACCAAAATATGAGCTAGGTATGGCACAATGTAGAAACAGAATTTGGGAAGACACAATGCAAGTTATTCTTAGAATTTCAGCAAATGACGCTGAGCTACTGACATCCCACTGGTGTGTACCGAGATGATAAAGTTCACGTGAAATAAAAGAGGTACCAGATTTACAAATCACTTACATGACCTTACTTTGGCTTTAAAATGGAAAAGCACAATACACTGCAGGAGTGTACAGCAATAGAAATCTTGAAAAACATATTCTTTTTTTCAGAAAATACCTTTTTCTATGCCCACCTGCCTCCCCATTTTTTTAAGATCTTGCAATTCTACCTCAATCAAATGAGAACAGCATAAGAAAGGTTTTCCCTTTCTAATCCTGTTATACACACAAATACAAATAAATATGAACAGTAACATAAACTCAACTGGTTTATGAAAGCCACTCACCTTTCTATATATACACAGCAGTCCATAAAACACAAGTAAATTTGGAAAAATAAAAATTAAATTAGAAAAGCAAACCATAGACTACAGACACCAGTACAAAGGAAACATGGCAGATGTTAGAATTTCGGTCATCCAAATTTTAACCAGGCCTTCCTTTTTCCATGCCACTAATCCAAGCATTTGGTCTTCAAAGCCAAGACAGAAGTGATTGTTTAAAACTGAGACTATGCAGAGATGTGAAGCTGGTAGTTTTCACACAGAGGTCTACTGTTGAAACATATGCTACATGAAACGTCATCCACACATCTTGGTTCTTTGCTTAAGGCAAGAAAGCATGATCTCCTTGGATATGAATGTGCTCAATATACTGACCTGCTGGCGAGCCTGTTCTTAACTAAAGATGTAAAGATCTCTTGAAACAGCTTATGTTTGGGATGTTTGCTAAAATTTCTCTCATTCTTGTAGGTCACACTAATAAAGAAAAAAAAACAGAAAAATGCTGAGTTGCTGATTATCTCACCACATCATAATTTTAGATTGCCAAAACTCAACATTAGCAGGAAAAATTAAGAAATGTCATATCAGCAGTTACAAGGGAATAACACAACTTCATATTTCCAGATATTAACAGCATGGAAGAATAGTCTGTCTCATGCATAAATTGGGACTACTATAATGGTACAATATAGGCTATCCAAATAAAGAAACCATTATTTTATTTAAACTGACAATATTAACTCTGAACAGTACACGCTGCTGAGTGGGACCATGTGTCTGAAACTTACAAAGGTGGGAACAGTCACAGGTTTAGAAAGGTAAAAATATATCATTTATATCTCACATAATGGTTTAACATGAAAGTACAAGTAAAAAACATATGTACAAATATAAATGCCTTGAACACTTCAAGAAGCTTAAGATACATAAAGATGTGCAGAGATGTAACGCAGTGTCAGATTAACTTTTGTTTTTTACCTGAAGTTTTCAAGTTCAGCAACTTCTGTTGGTTCTTGCCAATGACCATGGGATTTTTGTTCATTGCTTTGGATGTTCTGCTGAGCTTTTGTCACACTGGTTTGACTTCTGTCAAAGCGTATAGCTGGAAGCTAAGGAGTAAAGGGTTAGTACTCATGAGTTACATATTGCATTTTAAGTTTTATAAGAATATTATCAAGCAAAAATACTTTTTCTCAAGTTCTGACTTGAACATTGGACCTAGAATCTGCCATTATAAAATACACACACACCCCACACAAAACAAAACTGACGTGGTAGAAAACTGATGTAAAGCAAGGCTGGAAAACTAGTACGTGGAAATACATAAATTGAAAGAACAGTGACTTTTAAATTTTATAATGGTAAAGTTCAGTAGAATCTGCAACACACATTCATTTCCTATGCTCCTTACCCATCCCAATTCTACAATTGCACAGCCTTCATATTCTTTTTAGAAAGAATCTGTAGAACTCAGATGTTTCAGCTTTCTGCTCAGAAGAAATTCCATGCCTCTATCCAGGAAGGGAGTGCATAACTCCTATCTCACATGGACAATTCCCTGAGTTATCTTGTCATATCTTTTTACAGAATAGAAAGGAAGAAACTGTTCTGGCATTCCAAGGACTTGCGCCCATCATTGTGTCATGGTTTTCTTTGCTTCAAATAGCAAACACAGGCTTCACTAAATGACTTGAGATGAATATTTTACTATGTCCTGTAAGTTTCATGCACTGATATTTATGCCTTGGAGATTTTCAGCTCAAGTGTTATTCTCCAGAGACAAACTGCATATGGTTAAAATTCTGAGGTTTTTTATTTTATATTATTTATCACTCTTCATCATGTTGTAAGCAGTACATCTCTAAGCCTACCTTCTCATAACATTGTTGAATGGCATGGAAGAAAACAAATCTATTAGGCTACGTAACTATGGAACAATATGGAACAGTAATGGAACACAATATCCTAAGTATCTGCCACAAACCATAATCATCGTTACTTATAATTATATAATTCTACAGTATGCTTAACAGTTATTGAAAAATACCTGTTGGTTGCTTGGCTGAATATTTAAGAGAGACTGAAGTCTTTTAAGGTCAGAATAATCCCTAGGATAAAACACAATAGCACAAATATGTGTGTTAATACTTACATAAAAGTACTTTCATAAGAGTAAAGAAAGTCAACAAGCAACAATGTTACTGACAGAAAATAAAGGTTTCTAGTGTTGCCTAGTGTCCCCTAGTGTCCTCATTTTGCATAGAGAAGAATTTATAGCTTCTCCAGAATGCCTTAAATCAACAAAGGTGTAAATAAACTTTGTGACCAGAGTAACAGTTGTCATGTTTATACTGTATTTCAAATTAAAGCATTCTGTTTTGGCAGCTAGTGCAAATTCCACACGGGTCCTGCTGAAGTTCAAAGAAAGACGTGAGATACTATACCTCATAGAGATCCCATGAGGTTTTTTGCCTGTTGCTTTTTCTGTGCTCTTCAACTTTTTGTCCTGATCACACATTGTGTACCACTATTATCAGCTGGCTAAAAACTCATTTCCTTAAAAAAAACGTAGATAGATAAAATTATATCATTACAGCAAAAGCAACAAATGCTTACTTACAGAACCAACGAATAAAACTTTAAGGGGAAAAAAAAAACCAGCTCTAACATTTTCTCAACATCAACCCTTAGACATTATATGAATATATCCTTTAGAATTCCAGATATTAACAAGAAAGTAATTAACCTGACATACAGAAACCTCATTTTCCCATCACACGGGTAGATAATACTGACTGTCTTGCTATTACACTTCATTTTTATTGGGATTTTTCCTCATCTTGTGGATTACTACCATTATTTTTCACCATGGATTATCTACTTAGGTTACAACAGTGCTTACAGGCTGACATCAAGGTTGTATCATACAAGCTGTTGTCCAGACAACAGAGAGTATAATGGTTTTACCACCTAAACAAACAAGACAGGTAAAGGGTAGAAAAAGCAGGTATCTGACAAATAAATGAGATGCATACATCATGCAGTCTACCACAGAGCCACGGTCATTTTCAGTAGTTTGGAATCTGGGTCTTCTGCATTTCAGCTGAATGCTTTATACCTATAGTGCCCAGCTTTTCTTGCAGTGCGACCCACAGCTTATTTCCATAGGTAAGCACAGCTGTATGGCCTGGCCCCATCAGGGCCATTACTGCATATTAGATCCGCGGCAGACAAATGTTCAGCTTGTAGGTGTGACTTGCCACAAAATCCCAGAACTTGTTGCTTGCATAGTATACAACATTTGTTCACTGAAAATCTTACAAAGCACTAGAAAGAGACAGAAAGACATAGAAAGAGGATAGTCGAGAGGAATCCCTTGCTGCCACGAAAACAATTATATGATGCAGATCCTGCTCTGACTGAAAGAAGAATGGTCAGGAGGAGGCTGGAACTGAAGGATTATCCCTGAGAACTGCATACAGCTGCCACGTATAAGTAGAGCACCTCTGATTTTAAAAAATTAGGATATAATACCACTGTCTGCTCCTTTCTACCCATTTTACTATTCACTAAATATGGACCATTTGGATGTTCTCTTTGGTGTCTCTTTAATAGGATTTTCCATATGAAATATGATAGCCTCCTTTTCTCTTTCTGCAGTGTAGAATTCCTCCACTATTCATTTTCCTTCCTCTTCCTCTAAAGGCAAAGAAGAAGAAAACCTGGCAGGAAATAAAAGCATCATAAACGACCAGCAGCTGCTGCTTCCCAGCTGAAAATCAGAGTTATTTCGCAATTATACATTCTGGCATAAGACACAAAACTACCCAAAATGCAACTGTTGACAGTATGAACTTTTGCACCGTATTAACTCACTCCAGTAAGTGGCCTGTAAGCCCAGATCATCTGTTTCTATTCTTTTGAACAAGCCTTTATCCTACCACTTGTCTCCCCCCAGAGAATGATTGATCTGGATCTCCAGGAAACTCCTCTCTCCTTCACACATCCACTCAAAAGGGTTATTTAAAAACACCTCAGAACAACTCTGTTGTACCAGTTACCACCAGGAAATGAATATAAACAGGATCTGTTCTACCTGTTTTCTGTTCAGCAAAAAAAAAAAATCCTGAAATCAGATTAAACTAAATGAGGTTATTTCAATTCATTTATTTCCTTTGCTTCAAAAGCAATAAAAGTTAAGAGAAGCCAAATACATTGCTAAGCATGTTTACGAATCCTCATGAGTAAGAGCTCCCATGTATTGTTTTACTGATATTTGTATTTTATATCCTCTCCCCAATACCCCAATCCATTTGGTATATTACTGAGGCATGACATAATGCAATCATCATCTCACATTTGGACACTATGAAATACTGTGAAACACACAAATTATCAACTTGCTCCTAAGTACAAGTGCACAAAGACCTATTTCAACCAATTAAAGAATCACCAAACAAAACCACACACAAAACAACTTGTCCATGAACAAATACAGTTAAATCTTAAAATTTCCAGCATCCCATTTAACAAAGTAACCCTTGGGTTAGACTTCTAGACCACAACCGCAGGATTCCCAATATGACTAGGATTTAATCCAGAATTGTTAGGTCTTTGTGATTATTTACAAAAATCTTGCAACTGTAGACCAACCCTGCTTTAGGGCTGCCAGTCCAATGCTTTTGGTGTTTGCAGTACCTTAGTAAAGATGAAACAGTAGCAGCTAAGATTTTAAAGATTCATTGCCATTATAGATCCAAATGTCCCTGTACAAAATTGAATCTGACAAACATCAAGCCAAATTCCCTTCACTGCTGTCTGAGAATGAAGGGATGCAGCCCTCACCCAGCTCTGAGGACCCATCCTGAGGTTATCTCTCTATTTCCTAGAGGCCACTAAGCCAGCACAAGCCAGTGAACAAAAAGAGGCCAGCCCTGGCCACAAACTGACCCTGCACCACCTCTTTGGTCTGCCAGCTCAGCATCACCACAGGTACACAGCTTGCTGGACTGGGAAACCTGATTCAGGCTGCAAGTAATCTCTCCTGCTTTAACCCTGATTACATTATAGCTTGTCCCCAAGTACATTTGCTGTATGAGGACAGGGACAATATGCAGAAAGGAGTATTTATCCATGCAGCTTAAAGTGTTGTACTCTTCAGCTTTAATACAGAAATAAACCAATTAATTAACACGCAGCTGCTGGTGAGAATGGCAGTCCCTTTCCTTTCCCTTCCCAACCTCAGCCACTCACCTCCACATCTTCAGTATTTTTGACACAAACCTGAGCCAATGCAGAGAACTAAACAGAAAGAAAATCATATGCTTCTATTTATAGTTTTCTACCAATTTAGCTTGCTGTTGCAGTCACAGAATGATAAAAGGTGTTGCGTTGGAAGAGACCTTTAAAGGTCATCTAGTCCAACCCCCCTGCAGTAAGCAGGGACAACATCAGTCGCCTGATGAGTACCTCTGCTGACAAGGCAGAGGGCAGGAATGCACAGCTGTAAATAGAGGGAGAAGAGTAGAAAACCCTTTAATCAGTAGCCAGTCATTGAATCAGGCAGGTGTATTAGCACCACACCCTGAGTGAGGGGTAGATAAAAGGAAACAACCTCCAACCTCCTTGTTCCCTTGGATCAGCCATAAACTGAGAGAAAACAGACATGAAATATTTCCTTACCTATTCTCACAGTTATTTGACTTTCCTGAAAACACTGAGTAAGTTCCCACCCCCGTGTGTCTTCTTTATTCCTGCCAGCAGAAACTTCCATGGAGCCAGGCTATTAACTATCCTCATAACTAACCCCCAGTTATTAAGTGAGCTCCGTGAGTAATGTATAAGAAACAAACCTAACACTTGCATTCCACCGAAGTTATGCCAGAAAAAGATTGAGATCAGACAACTCTTTAAAAGAACAGAAACACATTAAAAGGAAAATGTTTTTAGAGCATAGAGTCTTATTCAATTCCATTCAAAACAATGAAATGAGAGCAATATTAACTAATTCATTTTAACTGGGGATAATTACATTTAATTAGTTATGTTAATTCTATTACAAAGGAAGAGAGATGCATTCTGATAGCGCTGGCATGCAGGATAGGACAAGAAACATTTGAAGAACACTGTCAGAAATAAAAGAATTCACATGATGAGAGACAGGAGACAAAGGAATTATCCCCCCAGCCTTGATCTGCAGCCCAGTCTGGTAGCTGTCTCAGATGACACAAACACATAAAGCTTCAGAAGGTGAGATTAAACCATCAAACAAGCAAAGATATGTTGGAAGAAAAATCTACCACCATGAACTTCACTGTATTTGATAGAAACTCTGTTAAACAAAAAGATGTCTTATATTCTTTATAATCTTTATTAGCAATAACTACTGGATATGGATAGTTTGTAAGACAACTAGTTGCTTGGTTTACCCTTGAATTCCTTTCTTAATCACTCCAGTGGCTGAGTTCCGCTGTCTAATTATACATAGGTTAACTGGCTTAAGCTGGATAAAGAAGCAGTAGATGCGTTATATCTTGGCTTTAAAAGACTTTTGATGCTGTTGCTAGATAGGAATGTATCTAATACTGTAAGCTGGGTGTGAGGTCAGATGGAAAGTCACTCCTTAAAAGAGCAATTATCAGTATATTATTGTCAAAATAGAAATGGCAAAGGAAGCATAAAAGATGATGAAAAGTTCCCAGAACAGAGTGTCTCCTTCTCCGGTCTGCTGAAAGCAAAGGGAACTCTAGACCTCTTCCACTCTTGTTCTCAGAAAGCACAGCAGTCAGAAGGAAATTCTGCACTGATAAGCCCATATAGAAAATGTCTGAAGAATATTTCTTACACGTTTTACTGACTGAATTAATACGGAAATCTGCACGTTTGCTACACATGAAAACTTCCACATGTATATAGTAACTTCAAATTTTATTTTGTTTAGTAACTTCTATGAAGGTTGTCTGAAGATTAATTAGGATCCAATATTAGGTTCCAGTTTTTCCAAAAAATGGAACTACTCAAGCCACTGCTCGTTTAGGGCTTTTTTTGTTTGTTTTCACTCTGCGCCACCCCAGTTCCAGTGGAGCCATAAATGGCCAGGCCTATTCTCAGATTCCTGAACCTGTGCAATGCAAGTCTTTGGGATACTTTCCAGATCATAACTTTTATCTGTAGATTCTGCCTAAATCTACCCTGTTAATCTGCAGTTCACAAGATGTAGGAAAAAAGGCGGATTTGTAAGGTCTAGCAAGCAGTTCTGTATCAATGCAAGGATAATACTGTGAAATTCACAGAATCACAGAATACATAGCTCGGTGAAATCCATCCTCTCTGCCCTCACTACAAGGCAGACCTTTTTAGGGAACCGTACTGCTATGACCTAAAGCCTCTGGGAATCACGAGAGACTGCAGCCTTCTGAAGGCTCAGGGCTGGTAAAGTTGCAGGGCTGGGGAAGACACTGGGAGGCTTGCGGGAGGGATGGGGGCAGAGTAACCCTTATTTTAGAGGCGTTACTCCTTGTTTGTTAGGCAAAATTCAGGCCTGAGGTGCTCTCTCAAATTGGCAGGCGGCATGCCACACAAACCCGGCTTCATTTAGAAGCACAGAGATTCCCTGGAGCTTTCACATCTTATTCACGACTAAGCAGGCCTGGCTCAGCAATTGATTTTTACATATTTTTTTCTGAGGTGTTTTATACCAAGCTGCATGTTTACATACATTCCTAAAGGCTAACATTACCTTTTGAACTTTTCCGTCATCAAGCTGAAACCTTTACCTCTGCATGACTTAATTAGACAGTGGACAAAACATGCGATCACCCGCTAACTGCGTGACAGAACGGCCTCGCGCTGAGGAGACAGCGGCCCGATTCTGTTGCCTCCTCCGCCCCCTGCCCAACGCCAGCCCTCGGTACCTGCCACGGGAGGGGGCAGCGAGGGGCTGCCAGCCCTTCCCGGAGGCCGGTATCGGGGAGCGGGTACCACAGCCACCCCCGCAGCGCAGACCGACCGTGCTCCCCTCCCGCCTCAGTCCCCTGAGGGAGCGGCGCGCGCGGGGCGATCGCCGTTGCCCCCCCTCGCCGCTCCATCCCACTCACGTCGCTGCGCGCGCTCCCCTCCGCTCCGCACCCAGATTACAGGGGGGGCTCTCCCTCCCGCCGGGAACGGAACGCCCCGCAGCCAATCGCGCCCCGTCTTCTTCGAAAAGAGCCCGGCTCGCCGGCCAATCGCGAGCCGCCGTCTTCCGCGGCGGCAGGGCACCATAGCGACGGGCAACGCCAGCGGCCGTTGCCATGGGCACAGGGACGCCGCGGCCGCGGGAGGGCCACAGGGCCGCCGCTCGGCGAGTAATAAAGAGAGGAAAAAAGTCGTAATTCAGTAGATTTTTATTGCTTTTACCGACTTTCTGAAACATTACAAAAGATAATTTTATTCTAGCAGTAATTAAAACAACAAAGGCTGGATCTTTCACATTAAAGACAAGTCTGAGAGTCGCGTTTTCTGTAGAAACTGAATATTGATTCTACATTTGGAATAATGTTTTCATTTACTTTGGATTTTGTTATAAAGTAAGAAAACACCATTGTAATTAGAAAAGCAGTCATAAAAAATTCGAACCGTACAGTATGTAATCACATTTGAAATAGTCAGTATTAAAATCAAAATTGTTGTTCAGCTACAGGTGCTGAACCCTGGAAGACACCTTTGCACGGGAGTATCAGCAACAAGAAAGAAAAGTATTATAAACAATGCGTCTTGCCAATAAAATCATTTAGAAAAAGTACTGATTTTCAAACTCATTCATTATTCCAAATAAACATCAACAGATACTAAATTCAGTATGAAAGTGTCTTTAGATTAACTTCAATGCCAACTAAGAAGTCCTATAAGTTTTCACTAAAAATGTTACAAAATAAAATCGACTTAAAATTACTAGGCAATTTGCTTTATTTATAGCACTACTTTTAGGCTGACTCAAAGCTGTGTGCCTCTAGTTTTAAAATTTGCTGTAAAATAAATTACTGTTGGTATAAACAAAGTATTTCACACATTGGTACTGTACTGGATAATGAATTTGACCTAGATGAGCAATTAAAACATTACTAATCACATGAAGCAAAAAGAAAACTATAATCATCGTGGTGCTCATCTAACAGACTACATTTGTGAACTGAAAAAAAATCATAAACCGTTTATCTTACGGTGTCCAGAAACGTATGTACAAGACAACCCTTTAGAACGGCGCAGGCTCCCCAACATGACGCCGCTTTGTTACAGGTGTATTTTACAGCCTCTCGAACCTGCCTTTGCAAAGGGCACAGATTAGGAAGCTCCCATCTGAAGAGAGAGATGCAGGGGAAGCAAACGGTCAAGTTATGGGAGAACTTTCATTAAGCGGAGAAAAAAAAAGGCCAAGATATTTCGTTGAAAAAAACCTCTACTAGGGCACCAAATTCTACCCTAACAGGTTTTAGGATGACAAACTTGGCAATTTGGAACATTTCACTGAATAACCTTATGTTATAGCTGCAAAATTAATCTAGGAAGAAAGTATAATTAATTTGGGCATATGTAAACAGAATGAAAAGCGTGTCATTGTAATACATATGAAAAAACTAAAAATGAGTTTCGTAGAATATAATTTAAACATGAGACTGCATTTTGAGCAAAATATTTTAGACGATAATTTAAACGGAGTGGTCAAAATTAAGACCTACACTTTATGTAAACATTCATATTTATAAATAAATTAGGAAAGAAAAAAAAAAGACAAAAGGAAAAAAAAGAGGGACTTCCTGAGGTGGCTCTGCAGCCAGATACACAGTAGCACTAAGCTCCATTCCGGGAAACCAAGGCATCTAAAAAAAAGTGCAGGGCTGTTTTATTTTCCTCTAACTGTTGGAATGGACATACATTGGCGTAGTTTTTACAGGACTTAACCCTTACTAAAAAAAAAAAATCAGTGCACAGCAATTATCACTGCTCTTTTGCATCCATTAAGGCAAAATGTCTATGTACCTACAGTAAACTATATCCGTAGCCATTTAATACTATGTGATTTTAAAGCAGAGAAGGTGTAATATGAGCAGCGAATCACTTAACCATAAGATTATCAGTGTGATTTTATGCACTTACAACCAGATCTTCTTCTATTCATGGGAAAAAAGTGCAAGCACAACATGCTACTGACCAAGAACACTGGAACTAAAGGTCACTGTAAACTGCTTTGCAAGTCATGGTATTTCTGGCACTGATTAAAAATATCTACACAATTAAATTTAAATAAATACTGTGATTAGACTTGTGGGGCTTTGGTTTTGTTTCCTTTCAACTTCACTAGAAAAATACCCACTTCCTGTAACGTTGACCAAAATTTAAATCTTTCTGATGTAGAAGCCAGACACAAGATGTGCAGCACCAGGGAACTTTGATTTCCAGCATTAAAGAGTTAAAAATCTAAGAAGCTTATTATAATTATTTGGGTCTTTGGAAGTTGTAGTAGAACTATGGACATGAAGTGTAAAAATCTATTGGGAGGACTGGGAGGTACAGAAGTCATGTATCGTGGATAACGCTATGTAAACTGCCCAAAATATCTTCCCTCTTTGATTCAGCAAGAGCTACTTAGTAGTCAACAACTGACATTGTAGATGCGTGCTTTATTATTTCCTTTTAAAATAATGCAGAAAGTTTTGGGAAACCAACTGCTAGTTTCACTGTGTCTCAGTTTGACTAGAGGGAAAACATGGGTATTTTCTGAAAGAGCACCTACTCAAGCTAAGGCACAACCTACACTATTGTCCAAGCACAGAGGAACATGTATATAGGTCATTACACAGTATTAGTCAAATTGCAGACCTCGCTTGCTTTGCCACTGACCTGAGCCTTTGTTATGACAGTTTGGATAACATTATTCGTATTGCTGTACACTATTATTTACTTTCTTTAAATTCTCTTCTCGGAATTCAGCCAAATGAAAAAACAGAAAAGAAAAAAAAAAAAGAAAAACATTATTTAGTTATATTACATTTAAAGGGAATGGTAACAGTCCATGTAACTGAAGCGCTATTTTTAAATTTGCTATTTATTCCCACTGATTGCTTTATTTTTGTAATACAAATTACCTTCTCTCCAAGTGACACTTGGCTGAAGAGCACCAAAATTCCACCTCAAGTGGTATTTTCAAATGAACTCTGCCCTCCTCCAGAAATCACCTTCTTTTGCATTGTTGGGAATTTTACGACATGGTCCATGGTAAAACTCTCAACTTTGCCAACAGCAGAATTAAGCAAACAGCATCTTCTAATTTTAAATGAGCACAGATTCTAATTAAAGCCATTGTAATAAATCCAGAAAGGGCTGGTGGCAATTCAGAAATGTGAAAAGATCATTCAGAAATTAAAACCAAAAAACTAAGGTATAAGGCAAAAATAATATTAAAAATGGAAACTGCGCAGGTAAGTGATCAAGATTTGCATTTATACATAAAATTCTCATTATTTCAAATATTATAATGCTAAACACTAGAACTTGAAAATGTAAGTACAATAAATGCACTGACTGCATCTTTATCAGTGAGCCTCAAAAAATCCCATTTACTTTAATAAATGAATATTTACTTTAATTCATCTTAAAAGATAAAAATTTATACTAATTAAAATAAATAAAATGTTTAAAAATAAGTTGGTGTGCTATCATATATGCCCTTTACAATGGAGAGGATCAGAACTGTACACACAAATACCACAAGCAATTTGTAATCCATAACATAATACTGATCATAAATCTATAATTAAACTACAGCTAATTTAATCAAATACACAGTAAATTTAAAAATTAATTCAGCAAGAAATATATTTGATGAGGACATGAAATATCTAAAGTTTCAGTCTTAAAGCTAAGTCAGACTGTGAAAGTCGATGGAAAAATGCAAGTAAAAACAGGAACCAAAGAACTGAAAAGTACTAGTGTGGTAAGTATGTGTCACTTCCTATAGACCAAATTGCTGTCTGCAAATCCAATTTATATTGTGTAAACATGGAGTGTCCAGAATGACAAATACTGACTCGGGACTGTAACTACAATTACTGCACTCATACTGCTACTGGATAACAATGAAAAATCAAGGGTGAATTAAAAAAAAAAAAGTAGCAGAGCAGGGTATTTATATATATTTTAAAGATAAACTAACCACCTGACTTAGGGCTCTAGGCCACTTTCATAAAATAGAGCAGAGACAGAATCCAGAAAACACTAGAATGTAGTGGAGACATAAAACACAGTAGTTCTTGAAAACAGCACATTAATATTTGTTCTATGAAATCACAAAAAAGTATACCCTGCAAAAACAAGCAATAACTGCCTGCACGGAAAACAAACTTCTGTAGAGCACATTATCAACAGAGGTTCTGCAAAATTTTAAGCAATGTGGACCAGTAATTGCCAGCAAAAGCTGATTTAACTTTTATGCACATATTGATTATTGAAAATAATATGCATTCATTACAATCTTCCTATTTAAAAATGAAAATAAAATTTCCAATAAAATAAATAGCTGAAGTGTGATTACCATTCATCTTATCTATAGGAAAATCTTCTCATTATGCAAGCATATCTACAGTGCCCTAAGCAATGGCAGAATTAAATACTTGTTGCTCCTTAAATTGGAAATCACACTTCAATGGTATAATATCCTGCAGTGATATATATACACACACAAATACACGCAATTCCCCTTGGTTCAGTTCTATAAAGATGTTTCAGCATCCACGTATTTCACAACAGGTGAATCTTCCACATTTATTTTCACGCTTTCTGGTTTTTCAGGGCTGTTTGAAAGCAAAGAGGAAAATGCAAGGCTTAGTTCACGTTAATAATGGTTAACTTTCAAATATTTTATATTTAACAATGGACAATGGAAGTATTTATGTAAAAATACTTTTATAATGATGGATTTCTATCACATTCTAGGAATTGTTAAATACTATTCACAGGAACAGTACAAGCTTAAAGAGAGAAATCACCAAGATTGTATCTATAAATAGCATTTCTGGTCCCAATGCTTTTACAATTCTATGATTTGAAATTGTTTTGCAAAACATCTTTTGAAAAAAACAAACAAAATCAAAACCCACAAAAACGTCTCGTTAAAAGTAATCAAAAAGCATAACAAGTAACATTATTAATACTGTTTAATTATTGGGCAGGGAAACAATTTTGTTCACAATACAAGACCAGGAAAACATTTCAGTCTTTTCAAAAAAGCCACACTTTTCATAACTGTAGAGGACAGTTAGAAATCTGCGTAAGTGTCCATTCACGTGGAAGACCCTAAAGACAACGGGTTGGCTGGCACATGAACAACTGACACTCTTAGGGACATAGACAATGAACAGTGGCTTATCCAAGGACAGAAAGGAACATCCCAAGGTAGTTACAGGACAGTAGAAGAGCAATTGGAAAAGCCTAAGAGGGAGGATTCTCTAGGCATGTGTTTTAGAAGAGACAACACATCTGCGGAGTTGCTCTTTAAGGAAAAAAAAGTATTAGAAGTCATGCAAAGTGAAACATTCCGCGATTCCTTAGAAAAATACAAGTATGCCTGAACTCTGCAGAGTCTATAAAATATGAGAGACAGTGGAGGTAAGAAGAAAATGCAATCTGGATCAGTTTAGGAAAGACAAACAAATCTAAAAAATCCTTTTTTTAAAAAGGTAAGATTTTTAAGAAATAATGCCAACCCACACAACATGTCATCTGGAATTCCAAAAGACATTGGTGGCTTCAA
This sequence comes from Limnodromus scolopaceus, assembly GCA_028565335.1. NCBI lineage: Eukaryota > Metazoa > Chordata > Aves > Charadriiformes > Scolopacidae > Limnodromus > Limnodromus scolopaceus. The sequence goes on from JAOXNO010000013.1 coordinate 41,294,882, forward strand.
ACTGCATCTCATTTGAAACCTATGAATCTTAAAATAGTAGTGCCCACAGAACAACTTTTACCACAGCACTAAACATCTGTCCATGCTATCAGGTGACTGTTACACAGAAAAACCTTAACAGAACCGAAATGAAAAATTTACTGGGAATTACTTTTGACTGAGCAGTGGTGACATCTCTAAATGTCTCCAGCACCCACTATACAAAAAAAAGTAGCAAATACCTCAAAATAGCAACCAATTAATTTAGTTAAGGCTCAAAGAAGTTCTGCCTTCTAACATTTTCCAGATCCATACGATTATCAGATTGCCTCTTGAAAGAGCTAGTTTCCAGCACCAGTGTTTTTTTATTTTCAATTTGTAGATCGAGCAAGTTCCCTTACAAGGTGCAATTTTTACCATACTAATCTCAACCAGGGCATGTTTTGGAATCAAATGGAAATGTCTCATAGCAGGAAAAAAAAAAAAAAAAAAAAAATGGAATACTGAATATGACCTAAATAGACCAAAAAACATTACAAAGTGGTCAGAAACCTAATTCACTAGTGCTGCATATAATTCTACACTAACTTAATCTACTCAGGAAAGCACAAGATGGAGTTGTACTAACTTCTAACCGCCTGAAAACCAAATCTAAAAATTTTAGTTCTTCTGGAAATAGAAATACAGATCTGTATCTCTTCAAGCCTTATACACCCAATGACTATCAGATACCGTACCAGAAGCATCCAGATTCTGTAACAGGCTTTTCAGAATTTAGCGTGAAAGGAATGAAACAATTAAAATAGGAGGGTATACTGACACACTTACTCTGTTATCCCTCTATCACCTCTGTTATCTTCCTGTCAGCCTAGTTTGTGTGGTACCAAAGTTTTTTAAAGTGTTTAAAACATTTATTTAAATTATTAAAAATGTTTAAACAATACAGGATGAAGATTCACTGAAAATAGTGCCTGCACTAATGAGTCTCTTTAGCTTTTCCTATTACAATACTTCCAAGTTCTTTCCTTGTCTCCTCCTTCACCCTTGGTTGACCCACTATCTGGGCAAAACAAAGCCTATTCCATGCCTATTTTGGAGCAACGCATGTGTTGAATAAACAGATGGTATACGAGTGCTAAGCAGCCAGCCACTACTGCTGTTTCTATGATGGAAGCTAAACTATATCCAACAGCTTGGAACGATTATGTAGAAATACTCCCTCACCACAAACTCTTCCATCAAGACGTCATTTTTACACAAAACTTGACAATTTCACATCTCTGAAACTTGTCTTCCTTTGACAGATTTGACTGAAGGATCAACCAAAAGAAGATGCAAGTACAGACAGCACGACTGCATAACCTTAGTTTTCAATGTCAACCAGGCCAATTTTCCCCTCTTTCCTACATAAAAGCTACTAAACAATAGTTGCACTGTGACGGAGCAGTCCACAGATACCAGTCCCTATAAATTACAGGCTTTTCAGGAAGTTGGGGATATTCTATATGAATATTTGGGTTGTTCCCCTTGATAGATTCAGCCAGACAGGGAATAAACTAGGATGGGATAGCAGAATGATTGTATTGTCTGTATTTCTTAGATGGGGAGTTCACTGAGAAAGAGGCACCTGGCACCACAGAAGATGCATGTCATCCTACAGGAAATGTTCATAGTACCGAGGACTCCTGATTTGTCCAGTACTTCATTCAAGTATATTTCGTACCCAGTGAAGATAATATTTGAGCCAGGTTTAATTTTTAGGGATTAACAATGAGCTGGGGAAAACCGAACCAACCAACCCACCCACAAAAACAGGGGGCAGACCCTAGGGCAGCATAAAGCAACAATGAAAGCGCTGGACTTACCTTTTATTCTCACTGGCATTTGTAATGTTCAGGATCAAACAATTTCCATGCTCATATACATTCTAGTAAACCTTTTAGAAACCCTAAGCCCACCAGAGTAGCATACAAGTGTAAATTAAGCAAATGAAGAGTAACTTTAAAATTGTACTAACACATTTAGCAAAATAATTTGAATTCCTTACAGAAATTGTTTAACTTCAGAGTAAACAGCAAAAATGAACTTCAAATTCAAGTTCCTCAAAAGTAAAAATTCAATGCAGATATTACAAACCACATATGCTAATTTTTTGAGATGCATTTCAAGAAATACAAGTCCAGCTATTAGCTGCTAAACACAAGACCTTAGTTAGAAAATGCGTGAGTAATTATAGCTACCTCAGGTTAGCTCTGGTTACTTTGGCATTCTCAGTACTCATGGCAAGAGCCTTCCACTGTGCAGTTTTGGCCATTTCGTCTGATATGTTTACAATTGAGGGATCAAGGCTAAAGAACAAACATACTTTCTGGTTAGTATTCAATACCTTGCGACAACATTATACTTACTGTCACTCATCATTTACATCAGTTGTGCTTTCTTTCAATATTTACACAGCCACAAGTTGAGTTCACGTCTTATAAACATACTTCAACAAAAATTTGAAAACGCAACTCATTAGTGCTGCCTTAATCACATAGCATCTTAAAACAGTTTTTTGCATAGATACCGCTATGACATTGAGAATATTTGAGAGACGCTTCATTTCTAAGTTACCTGCAACTTCAGAAAATTATTTTGCATGCTCAGAAATAATGAAATTAATCGTACTGTTCTGCTAAGCCTTTCATAAATCAGAATTGTTTTAAGTTGTTTCTAGGAAATAATCAAGGGTAAAAGAGGGGACGTTAATAAAATTTTGAAAATGGTAACTCAGTTAAGATTTAAAACCTGTAAAAATCTAGAAGTTCCAATTTATCTAGACAGATTTCAAGTTAATTTTTTTCCTGCAAAGCCTTACTAGACATTTTTCAAGGTTTTTTTGCCACTGTCCCCTCAAGTCCTGCAGACAGTAAGTTCACCTTCACAGCTGGCAAGCTTTCCAAACCTATTTCCCCCTTTGCCCTCCACACATTTATGTGCACAGCAGACTTAGGTGTTGTATGTAGATACGTTTTCTGTTCTATTCCATACTTAAGCTCCAGAGTCTAACCCATGGTATCCGTACGAGTTCTTCAAATTGCATAGAAATCTTTCAAAGCCATTTTTCCTCAGGAATCCCCAGAAGATGCAAAACAGTGAAATATATAGTAAACACACATGCACATACTTGATGAAATCATAGTTCTACTGTGAGAGCAATTTGCACCTCAAATGTTTTTTAAAAAAGCTTTAGTATTTAGCATTTTCATTTGAGTTGCTAAAGTCTAATTAAGCCTGCTTTTAGAGTAGACAATAGCACTCAACTGGAATAATCTAAAACAGTCTAATCCAAAAACCTGCCTGTTCCCAACTCATATCAGGGAAGACCTGACACAACAGTAGGTCCGTAGTAAAGCAAATTTTTAACCTAGGAATGCCTAGTATTAGAGAGACACAAAAAGCTGGCAAGCTATTTATCAGTCACATCTTCCAGGCGTGTTGAACAGTTGCAGAGTACCTGACAGCTAAGCTGAATACATCCCCAGTAAGGGAGATACATACTGAGACAAAACACCTTCTAGTGCTGAAGGAACTTTCCATCAGTGAAATTCCACCACTTCTGTTTCTGGAAGAGAACCAGTAACCCTGTCCTCACGTTTACTTTCAGAAAATGACGTTCTGAAGTAAACATGTCTGCTTGTAAAAAGTTTGGGTTTTTTTTAATCATAGAAATGATAGACTTTAGCCCTCACTTAAATAAACCATCAAAGAACTACATACTTAAGACTTTTTCTGAAAAATCCAAGTGGCTGGTAAACACATGGCTCAACTGATGCTATTAGTTGCTTAATACTCAGTTTTTCATGCACAGTAACACACAAGTATTCCACAGAAACTGACCAAGGAAGCTTCTTCACCTTGACTACAGCTGGTCGAAATTGAGTCATCTGATCTGTTCAAGATGGTCACGTAAATTTATAATTAAGATGCAGTTTTAAAGAACAATGCAACATAAAAATGCTACTATAGCACCATACACCTTCAATACTTTCTAATCATGGTTGAGTTACAAGCTTGGGAAAAAGAATTAATTCAACTCATACACAATCAATTTCATATGAAGCACATTACAGCACATGATACAAAAACCTCTTAAAAGACCGACATTTTATTATACCTGTATTTTAGCGTTTTTACAGGAAAATCCAAATTTGCTTCTCCATATGCAAGGTGTACACTTTCATTGTCCCCTGTATGAAGCATTCTCTCTGCTTCCTGTAAATTTCAAGTGAAAAGTTTAAAATCACTCATGCAGCACAAATCAAAGAAGTGTCTCATGCTGACAGTTAATTTCCATAGGGTAAGGGGCATCTCCCTGCAAGTACTGGAGTTGAATGCAGAAGATATAGTTTGAGATCTTTTTTCTTACAAGCGTTTTATCCAGGGGGGAATGAAGAAGCAGGGAAGGAAAGGGTTACAAGTTTTGTAAGGAATTCAGTTGGCTGGTGTACTGTTAAGACTTTTATGGAGAAGTTATACATGCTTTATTACTGTATTATTGGTAATTAGCAGTTGGTATTAACTACAGCTCTGCAAACACACACAAGCAAAACATCCCTGATAGTATGAAAAGTTTTGTGATTTATTTAAGCAGGGTAAAGATCCCTATTCCACCGCTTTTTCTCTCCCTCTCCCATTTCTCTCCTTTTAACCTGATGAATGTCAAAGAAAACAACATTTTGTGCTAAAAAATGCTTCTTTCCACTTTGCTTGCTAATTTTAATCACAAGTAAGAGTCATAGTTCATAATAACATCACTGAAACAGTGACTTTCCTGAAAGTTAATTGCCAGTAATAGTTCATCTAGCATTAAATCTCATTAGTAAAGAATTCAAAAATGTGCATTTGGTATATAAAGTTATATGCTCAGACCACTTAAAATTCTTTTAAGTCTCATTGAGAATTTTCTAGTAATTTACAACATGCTATGTTTGTTTTTTTCACACTTACTGCTTTCTCTTTTTTCTTTTTGTCGTCTTCTTTCTTCTTTTTACTTTCTGGCATAAGATCATCAAGCCAGCTAAGCTCTCTTTTGGTGAAACATAAATCCATGAGCTTGCGAACGAACACTAATGCTAGAACCTTAAGGTAATCATAAATAAAATAATTTATAATAAACTTTTTAAATGAACAAAAACACATGCACACTTTCAGTACATTCAGAATCTTTAACTGAAGCCATTTTTTGCAGTATTAGTTTTACTTTACCACAAAGTTAAATAGTTTCCACTTTCAATAGCTACTCACAACTGAATTGCTTATTCTCAGGAAATGAGAATTCCTTGTGTTTCAAAAGTGAAGTACTACAGGTTCTTTCATTTCTTTCCTATTCCCTTCTTTCTTAAGGCAGCAAATATGTTCTGAAGACATCCTGGATGATGCACATACTCTTGGAAAAGTATTAACTTGTAAAACAGAAAACTTACCATCATTGGGAAAACAACAGCAGCTGCAGAGGCTTTAATTACCCACAACAGAACTAGACAAGTGAGCTGAACAACTGTAAAGATATGGACCTTCCAGAGTGGCACATAACGTAGATAAATCAGGTCAGGCTGATGTTTGGCAGGCATTCCAAACAGTTTTATACGGTCAAAAAACTGCATTGAAAAATGCAATCTGTCAGTTAATTATTTTCTTTCCGTTCAGAAGGAAATAAACATTTTTAAGTGACTCTAGAAACATATGTTAATCCCCCAAAAATACTAACAAAGGGCACTAAACATTCAAAGGGGTGGAAGGTGGGGACTATTTTGTTGGGTTCCCCACCCACCCCTCCATTACTACTACAAAATTTCAGAGTATTGCAGAAAATTTGTTGCTCAGCTACACTACTGAAAGAATAACTGCAAAAGTTATTCAGACAAAACCGGCTAATTTTATTATTGCTCACAAAGTAATGTGTTACAGTTTTCTTTTCATTTAATGTTAAACAAAAGCAAATTGCTCATAAAAATCAAACTTTACCTGAATGCCTTTTAATGAAGATACTCCCATGTAAAGAAATACACCATACAAAACTGGCATTGGAATAAACTGGGGGAGGAAAAAAACAGCCATACAGTTACTTGTGGAATCCACATGGCGTAACATTGCAGGCCATATTAGTGAAAGACATGGACCTAGCTATTTTTTACTTTATCTTTATTTAAGTGAAATCTGTAAAAGCTGAGGCTCTTTATTTATAGAGGAAATATATGCATCATTGAGCAGCAAAAATATCTAGAGCTAACAAGACTATCACCAAGACTAAAAAAGTACTTGACTGCCTGTTCATTCAATTTTCTGGTTTACAACCAAGATTTCTATAAATGCTAAGTATAGTGCTTTATGCTGCAACCTACAGGCTTTGTTCTCCTTTCTTCTTTTCAATAATAACAGCCATTCACATCGAAAAAGAAAAACATTTCCTAAAGAGCAAACAGTAATAACTCCTATTCCTATTACCCTTGGTTCCATAAAAAAATACAAGGATTAGTTTCTAGGAATCAGCTGTTAAAACATGGGGTAAACATTTGGCTTCAGCAATCAGCACCTTTATCTTTTGTTTTGAGCAACAATCTATCCATTTCAGTATTTCTGCTTTTGATTCTGATCACCTGCACTATACAGCTGAGCTCTTGGTAGCTTTTCAATCAGAGATTGTCAAATCTGAATATTCATTTTTAGTAGCTGCTACTGCCTTACTGTTTTCAGACCTTTTCATTAACACATGCAAATGGTCAACTATTAAGAATCTCTAATATGTAGCTTTAATTACTAAACTATGGCTGTGTGATCATACGTTTATTTCTTCCCATTATCTAAACTTAAACAGTCCTAGAAGATACCTTCTTCTGAAATGACTTGTGATCTGCCTTCAAACAGAGTTTTACAGTTCTTAAAGGTATTAGCAATTATGCAACTTATGCCGTATCTGCTATCTTGGCAACAAAAAAGACAGGTTTTTTTCACTTCTCCTTTTAACTACTGGATTTGAAACAACAAAGCAGAAGTTGAATGGATTTTACTCAAATCTGAGCAAAAAGCCAACTGAACTGACTGGTTTTCTTCCAATAAAGTCTTCAGAAGGGCACTATAGATATAAATTAAGAGACAAAGTGTAAACTGAGAGCACAATACAACCTGCAAAATCTCTATTACACTGTGATGATGCATAAGATAATCTTGACACTTTAAAAATCAAAGGAAGTTTAATAAGCTGAAGATAAGAACGAGAAGTGAACAGTGTCATTTCTGATGATCACTTTTTAAACCAGATGTTTGTTTTGTCTCCTAACTATATTACTTCCACTCAAGTAACTTTTTATCTTTATCACACTCTTTTTCTCTCTTCATTTATACACTCACATAAAAACTACAGAACTATTTTAGGTAACATGGATTTGAGAAACTGAAACATATCTGGCAAGAAAATCAGGTAACAGGGACAAAGGTTGCTTTCTTCACTACTCACTACATTTCTAGCTTGCTCAGATTTCATTTTCCTACCTCTTCCCTCCATCGTTTCTATTCAACTAACACCTGTTGTTAAAAAAGCAATTTGAGAATGACTAGAGGCACATATTACTTAATATAAAAAAAACTTCCTAACGTATGAAATGCTAAATCACAGTATCAAAATCAAAAGCACAAAGAAAATAGAAATATTTTGGAAAAACTGTTACCTTTAACACAGAGGTCATGAACACTGACAGCCCCATCATGACAAAAATCATCAATCCTGTCACTCGCTGCTCCCGGATTCCCAAAAACTTTGGTTGCTCTCCTGGTGCTGAGCATTCAGATTCAACTTTGAGGCTGTTAACATGACTTATAGACAGGACAGTTGCAGCAACAAACCATGGTAATCCCATGATAGAACATATCCCCAACATAATACCAACCATGAGCAGATCAAGATGGTAACCACAGCCTTTCTGTAAAATTAAGCAAACAAATCATTTGATAAACTTCCTATTTATCTGTTATCATATTTATAACTTAGCTGGTAAATAACTGATAACTACAGAAGTTAGATAATTTGAGAAGTGTCCACAATATTATATTCATTCTTAGTGAATAAAAACATTTATTTAGTAGCTGTTGGTAACGTTCTGCAGACTTCCAGAATGAATCTGATTGAAATAAACTTGACTACACGACATTAGAGTTTTTTGAAAATTACTTTTACCTTCAGCTTATGTTCTTTCCTGTTTATAATAACAGCCGTTATTTGTTGATCCATGAAAATCAGAATGGTGCAGAGTAAAGCAGGAACAGCAGCTATCAATAGTGTCCACCAAGGATTTCTTCCAAGAGGATCTATGAACCATCCTCGGTCTTTTCGGGTGGGCTGGAAAAAAAAGTGAACATCAACAATAAGAATTAAATGACTAAAAGAAAACGCAGGTTTTATTGCTACAAACAGCTGCAATGAACAGATCAACAGACTCTTAAATATGTGCTTAAATTTTTTTCCAATGGCTTTGACCAAAAGACTGATTTCACTGTTACATGTGAATGCATCATTTATATAGAAAACTGGAAAAAAAAAATCCATTCCATTCCTTCATTTTTGCACATTTGCACAACCAAATGCTTCCTTTGCATTGGTATTATAATATAAAGCATAGTCTCTTCTATCAGATGAGACATACATCCAAAACAAAAAAAGAGATACTACTTCATCAACTGCACTGCAAGTAAAAAAGATAAATTTCTGTTTCTACACAATTCTATTGTTCTAATGTATGTGAAACCTCAAGCATTTAAAAAGTTAAATTTTATAAAAGGTTTTCTTTCTTACTTCAAATTTCTCTGGAACGTGAAGCTTAGGAGAAGGTACTCCTACAAGATAGTCAATCAAAACCATGATTACTATGGTCAGAAATACTGCAAAGTCACTGATGGTAGAACGCACCTATTAAAGAAAGACTTGTGTTAACTCTTGTTTTTACATCATTAGAATTTTCTTGTATAGAAAGACGATTTCCCCGCCTATGAATAATGAAGTCTGTTTATATTATACTACACCACTGAACATTATAGACATTTTCTCTTTTTGTTTAAAAGTTAAGCTGCCTGCCAGTATAGCACGAAGTTGTAGAAGGTAAGTATTCTGTACAACTCTTCATCCCATTATTTCATTTAAAACTGATCTATTGCAAGAAGCAAATTACTTAAAATAATGCCTTCCTCATCTTCCTGTCCCCTCAATCCTACCAGGAGGCTGGGCCATCACAGCTACTCTCTTTTAGCTTCATTCAATAGCATCACTGAATTTTTCCAAAATCAACATTCATACATTTGATGTTTTAATAGATAGGAGAGGGATAATTTGCAACAGACTCAGGTTATCAAAGATGACTTTATTAAACATTAGGAACACATTGTAAGAATGAGCTGAGGTTTATAGAAGTTCTAACTGCTATTTTGGTTAGCAAAAGTAAGTTGTGTAAATCAGTGCAAGGATAATCATACTAGCCTCTATTAGAAATAGTAATCCCCTGAGGAACCATTCAGAACCCTTCATACATCAGCAGTTTGGGGAAAGCAATCAATTGTTTTGTACGGCTAGGTGAGGAAAATAGTGCCAGTATTATCTCTCCAAATGATATCTACAATACCCATTAACATGGGGAGATGGACTTCTAATGTTTAGTGTTGTAACTATACAAAAGTAGAGACTAAACACTGAAATTTCTGCAGCACATTTCTTTCAGCTAATGTCTTCATTTTTGGAACTATTAGCTAATTTTCTAGTTTTAATTTCTTTTTCTGTTTTAAAAGAAATCTCTCCATACAAAGTTCTGAAGCAAAATAGCATTCAACTCCATTAAGTTAAACTAATGCATTTATCACAAGATAACAATAGTCTCTAATCAGAATTACCTTAGTTGGGAAATAGCGTTTGGTCTTGAATTGCTTAAGGAAAGAGGAGAGGAAAAATGTTGTAAAGAATAGTATGACAGACCAGAAGAGAACATCTGGAATATATGGTCCGTGATGGCCACAAGCTGATCCACGAAACACACCATGGAATTCTAAACATTCCTGCAAAGATAAAAACTCCTTAAATTTCTACATTTTATTCATGTAGTATATTCAACCTAACTTCCAGCTTTTCAATATAAAGCACATTTGAGAACTTTCACAATCCCAGAAAGGGTGTCCTTTCCTTCATCACTACCTCATCCTGAAATGCCAAAAATGTGTGCTGTCTGTTCCAGAAGAGTCACAGTAGGCATCACATTATTTCAGGATAACAAACTGTTGTGCAAAACACCTACTTTGAGTGTACGTCTAGGCTCAGACACAAGGAGAGCCCATACACAGATATCTACTGCCATTTTAGATATCTTAAGACGGCCAAAATAGGCACATGCAGCTGGCAAACAACACAATCTATAGCAGATCCAAATCTTCCAAGATGTAGGTGGAAACCAGATGCCAGGGTATGCAAAGTGGCTGCAGACAGCCACATTTAGGAAACTGAATACCACCCACTTAACTACTAATCAGTAGAAATGTTTCTTCCTAAAAGCCTTCAGTATAACATCCATATGGTAACTTTCCTCCACCTACTCACTAAATTAGATCCTTGTATGAAATATCCAGTTCAGAAGGTAATGCTTTCAAGGCCTATTCCTTCAAACAGCTCTTCCCCTTTTCTTTTGACCTTCTAATTTTCCAAATAATTGTTTTCTTCCAATCAGTATTTAGGTAGTTTCTTTGACTATGTTGTATTTTTATACCAAGGTCTAACAAACCAATGAAACACATTTGCTACCCCATCTTAACTGCAGATTTAATCTTCACATCTTCTTAAAAATACATGTTCCTTCTTTCTAGGAAACTGAAGGAAGCAATCCCCTGTTTTTTCATCTCATCACATTCATCTGCACTTCAGAAAGACGACTGTTCTGCCTGCCAGGATTAAAGTAGCTACCTCAAGCAGACATGTATGTTAGCATTTACTGCCATTCAAACCACTACAATGACTACTTAAAGTATTATGGAAGAGTAATAGTTCAAAAATACAGTTTTAAATAAAACAGCCTGAAAGAAACTAGATGAAAAATATTAATCAAGACTGCTATTGTGTAGGTATTTATTTTTTATACGTACATACACACGCACATATATAGCTTTTGAATACTCACAGAGACTGTAAGGTTATTCCATGCTATATTTTCCACAGATATACTCATATTCTGCCACATCCGCAAAGTTTCATTGCTGGGTTTCTCAGGCTCAGAACACACACATCTGAAGGGCAAGAAAAAAAAGTTTGCATGCTTTTAAGCCATATGTGCAAAAATACAGTGATTTGCAGTAACTTTAAAAAATCCTAAAGAGTTTAAACCAGAGTTTATCCCAACCTTCTATGAAAGCAGCAGAGCACAAGGCATGACATTAACACGGATGTGTATGACATAAACTAGTATTATCTGACGGATGGGGAAAGTAATGAAGCAAAGAAGCGACTGATCAGGAGGTTTAACAGATTGGACCAAAAAACCAAACTATGCGTTTTAAAGAACTATAAGCAGGCAAAATGTTGACTTAATTATTTGACTGATCTGCCAGTTTTAAAATAAATGACACCTGAAAAGAAAATGAAATTGATAATATATGTGGACATTTACATATTGTGAATAAAAGATGAAGATAATAATCCAAATCATACCACTTTCCAACAACCCTATACTAACATATATTACGTACTTTCTAAAGATTTCTACATAATTCAAGTAACTTGGCACAAATAGTTTTCTATGTGTACAAATTAAGGTTTTCAGGTTTCTATACAGCATTAATATCCCACAGTGAGTCAAACTTCAATTAGCCCTACTGTACACTAGCATAAGAGAAAACAAAGAGATTGAAATAGTTTAATTTAAAAAAATTGGTGTAGATGACTCAGTTTCAGCAACTCCTTTTCAAACCAGACACGTCATTAACCTTTAGAAGTTTCAGAGCCTTCTCTTAAATTTTGGTAGTTAGCCATTTATCTTGCATTTGGCATGCCTTCTGAGGTACACATGGCCAAAACTGGTCACTCTGAAGTAAGACAAAATTTTGAGTATGTCGTAGGGCAATTTAACAATACAAATACTTAAAATGCTCAGATTTAAAGCAAATGCTATATGCATTTTTAATAACTTTTTGAACAAGGAAAAGTGCCCCTCCTTACTACAGTATCCTTTCTGTCAGACAGGTTGACAGCAGTACCCATCAGTTAAAAAAAAAAAAAAACAAAACAAAACACAACACAATGAATATTGATTTAATGGGTTGTTTTCAAATAAAGCTATACAAGTACACCAAACTGTAACCTTGACAGGTAAACAATTATGTAAAAGAAGAGAAATAGATAATAAGCAAGAAATAAGTCTCCTTTTTCTCTTTTGAAAAACAAAGAACCATGGAATGGCAAACTTGCATCCTGAGAGTGTGAAGGTAAAAAAGGAAAAAGCACTAAATGTGCATGGGCAAAAAGAACCTAGATATGCAAAGCACAATGTTTAGGGAACTTAAAAAAAAAAAGAAAGAAATATACTTTCTTTTGATAACTAAATCCTAAAGTAATGACAAAAGGAAATGTGATTGGAAAGCAGTAATTCCTACAAGGTAGTTGTGAACAGAGTAACTTAAGAATCATCACAAGAAAAAGGAATTGTAATGGTAAGTATGATGAGACAAAAAGAAAGCATCTTTACTTGTTGGTCAAGGCAGTAACATGAACAAGCGTGTCAATGTGTCCACACATGAAGCAGTGATTTCCAGAAGTGTCAAGGCAGAACCCCTATTCTGACCTTTAATCTCCAGAGTGACCTTTAATAAAGCTGCAATTAAAACAGGCATTGTCACAGCCCCTCATCCCCTCCAACTCCCCATAGCCAACACAGAAAATTCAATTCCACAGCATCCTGAATAGAATTTTTCTGAGGTTTCTCATACTCATACCACCCCCAGCATTCCTTCTATCCTTTCAGAGAAAGGCACACATTGCAGTTTAGTTCATAGTATGTCTCTGTGAACATTTTACCTACGTATTTTACTAATAGATAGAAACTTAGTACTTACGAATATAAAGTCAGTTTATCCAAATCACTGTGCATATTGAAGGCATACACTTCTCCCAAATGAAAAAGCTTTTCCAATGCCTCATAAATAAATATGATGCATATAAGCGCTGCAAAAGCTTCCTCAGTAAATCGAGTGATGTAACACACAAGGCTGCTGGCATCTGTGGCTACAAGCACTATGCATAAAAATGCTGTCCACAGACCAATGCTAGTTCGCAGGGAGAGGTAGGAAAGATCATAATCCCTGTGTGAAGAAACAAAAGTATTAACTGTGCTCAGAAGTCACCTATACTATATTCTATTTGAAAACAGATACTGAGGCCAAGCTTTATAGATATTCACCATTTTTCTCATCCTTGATGTTAGTTCTGAAGGAAGCATAAACTTTTCTGTCTCATCTTCCAAACAAAGCAAAGCAACATGCCAAGGCATTTCTAGGATTGAGGGTGCAGCTACCTAGCTTGGGAAGCATCATGGTGATGACTGTTCCAGAACTACCTAGATACTTTCTCCTAGAGGGCAGACCAATCCCTGTTTACCCTGCAGAATCAAAGCCAACATCTCCACACAGTCAGAACATAACTTTTATTTAATTCCTAGCTGCTTCTTATCACCTTTTTTCTCTCATTAAGGTGCACCAGTGCCTCATAGCTTTGCCAAACCACATTCATCTCTTAATCTCTTACCACTGCATTTACATCTTCATGGACATCCACTTTTAACTGATATCTGCTTTCAGTTACAGCTGTTCTAACAAGCTAGAAAGTTAGAAAGTGCATCAAGCTAATACAAACAGCACTTACCTGCAAAATTTAAATAATATTTTTTCAAATACTAGAACTGGTCCGGTGCTCCCCAAAATAGTAAGAGGTTGCCCAGCAAAGAGAGAATAGGCAATCCCAGTTAATGAGGCTCCAAAGAGAGACTCTATTGCACTCTGTTTGGGGGAAAAGAAACTGCTGTAACTATGCTGTCTTTCAGGTTAGTGTTTAGCATCATATCTGCATAAATACAGTTTTAAGATGCATTAACTTAAAAACAAGACAAGATGTAAAAACATTGCAATTAATATTGATGTTTGAGACAAGAAGAACTTAACACAGTTTTGCAGTAACAATACCATAGACAAAAGATTTTGAAAACTTCACTCCTGAGAAACATAAAGCCATTCAAACCATGAGAACAAGTTACTAGTCCTGCTAGCTATGGAGGAAAAACATACCAACAATTACTACAAGTTTAAACAACAAAAAAAGTTACTCAACATGTAATTTATGGAAACAATTATCTGTCTCTGTAAAGAAAGTAGATATATTGCAACATACCTGTACCAAAACATGATATGGTGTGCCGTACCATACCTGCATCAGTCAACCAAGGATTACAAAAGAAAAAACTGACAGGTGGAGGTGTAGGGGAAATTATTGAACAATATCGGTTTATGTATATACATGACACCAAAAATAGATGAGCAGTAAACCAATGTCCCACCTGGTAATGCATTTCTTTTCATTGAAGTAAGAGATCTACTTCAGTTCTTGAATTAAATGTTTTACTATAACATTTTCTGCTAAAAAAAAGTTACAATGCACCTCAAAAGAGAGGGACAGAACTTTTTAGATACTAAAATGATATTATAAAGTTAGTTGAAAATCGTTAGCTACACCATTTACAACTATGAGATAACACGGATTACAGATTAAAGGGTTCCTGGGGAAATTTTTGAGTGTTATTTTGCAACCACAGAAGCCTAAGAAAACAATATGTAAACTTAAGCTCCAATTCAGGAAAGCATCTAAAATTGGGCAAAATGGTTTGCTGAACTGGGGCTATTAAAAAGGAAAATACGAGTCCTTTGTTCATTACATTAGAAAAAAAAAAATATATATATAATCCCAGTCTCTTGTTCTTTAGTGCTTTTGGTTAGTCAATGCATTAACCTTGGGGCTCTTAGTCAATGTGGCAGGGACAGGAGTACTGTGGAGGTGATGACCTCTGGGAATGCAAGGGAAGGTTTCAAACACAAACTGTGTACCTTACAATGTCAGCTACTGTGCTTGAGCATGTGTGTGCAGTAACTAAATTTTATATTCAATATGCACACCAAGTATCTGAAGGCAGGAACAAACCCGCAAACAATTCCAGATAGCTAAAAGAAAGAAGGTGTTTAAGAATCAAGCTTTAAAAGGAGCATATTCTCATCATTATACATGATATACATTCAAAAATTACATCAACATTTTGATAATCATTCCTACATTTACAGTGGCAAAAACAGCGCACAGAAAAGATAAAATTTATTTCTGAATTTGCTATCAGCTTGAAGTGCTAAATCAATAAACAAAAATCTGAGTCAACAGCATTACTTGAAAGAGATGAAACAGTTAACTAAATTTTAATATAGTACAAGCTTGAAAACTTGATCTAAATATCAGGAAGAATTTTATAGCATCATAAGCTTTACCAGGATCACAAAATTTGTAATGGACGTATTTGAATACATCTTTCCCTCCCCCAAAATGACAGAGCCTTGTTTCTTCAGAAGAGATTTAAAAACAGAAAATACACTTCAAACTATCTCATTCACAAGCCAATGGACACAAACACCAAGTTATTAATGTTGCTGTCTGTTGTTAAGTACTCTTTCCAAAAAGAGTACTGCTCCAAAAACCAAAGTGCAATGCTATTTTGTTTAAAAAGGTGCTGACGTTATCTATTATTGCCCAACACACCACTACCAAAATTTTGTATGTGTATCGTTTATATTCAAGTTGTTTACAATGAAGAGTATTTTCTGCTCATAAATCTTAGCCACTTTCTTTTATCGTTAACAACATACCATTAGTGATAGTATATACATATCCTGTCCATTATTTAAATACACAGTTGACTGCTACCCATACACTGCAGGCATTATCATCCTCGTAGGCCTACTACTCAAGGCCAGTACATGTTCTTGGCTATCCACCTTGAGCCTCTGACTTTGCCTAAAGTAGGCCTAGTGGGATGGTGCACCTTTACTGCTATTCGTTATTTTTAAGTAGCCAAAAAGAAGGCAATGCAAGCCCTTTCTCAATTCATGAAGCCATTCATCCAGTAAGGCAGGATAAACATTTTTTACCTCCACTGTGCATCTTCTCCTGTTCACATGGGTTCCCCACATTTTCCACAGCAATTACCTTTTGGGGAAGATCTGCTTTGGGGCAGGCTAATCAAGTGCTGTGGGTAAATTCTTCAAATACAAGTATAAATAAATGAGACAAATGCACACAGTGACTTGCCTCTGAAGGTCTAAAAGCCTGGCCACTACCATTCTTTGTACTCACTATTCTGCCTTGTGTAGCTTCTCCCAGGAGCCCTCCAAAAGTGATTACAGGAGACATACAGGCACAGTATAGGAAAAGAATCGAGGCCAGGCACTGCAGGCTTAATGCATCCTTGAAGTCACTCAAGAAAAAAGGTGCTTTCCTTTGGATGTCAAGTATCAAACCACCAAAAAGCCTAAATAGGTGAGATGAAACTCGTCAAACTGTACACTAAAGGATTCTAACTAGTTCAAAACTATGGGCTACACATGACTGCCAGGGCTTATTGCCAGCACAAATTAGCTATTTCATAATCCAGATTAAAGCATAACAGTTTAAATGTAAATGAGAATTTTATCTATTCCAATTCAGTAGTATTCCAAATATAATCAAGTTATCAAATATAAGCAAGTTATCCACAATCTTAAAAGCTGGCTAGGTATTTTTGTATATAGGCTAGCTATTGATAAAATATCTTTGCAAATGATTTTACCTAAATAACATATTAAGTCAAATCTGTCTTATGATATTCAAAACAAGGAACAGAAGAAATATGTTAAACCTCAACCAAGATCATACATTGATACATTTCAATATTATGACTCCAATAAGCAGTTGTAGCTTTTTAATTTGAATTCTTTACATAGATATGGTTAGGTCCATAAATAAATTTAGATCTATCATTTTTAACAGTGTTTTCATCTGGAGTATACAGATATTCTACAAATGAAAATACAAAACCAAACATATATAAATTAGTTCAACTGGTAAGTTATTAGCAAGAAATTAAAAAGCTTTTGGCATTTTCCAAAAAATTTTCAAGACTCCAAAACGCTAGGTGTAATTTGCACCTATAAAAAATTGATTTTAATTTGAAGTATAAAATAAATATAGTCCATTCCTAATAAAATCAACAGTTTTATCTAGAGATAATTCTGTGGGCAGAAATGAACTTCCCAGCTCCACATATTGACTGCAAAAAGCCAAAAAGTAAGTATAACAAAGCCAAAATAGTAAAGGTCAACACAAATGTTGTAAAGACCTTCTTGCAAAGGTATGAGAAAGATGCATTTCATTTGGAAGTTTATAATTTTGGGAGTAACAACAGTGTACATCTTTTCCAGAATTTCTCAGTTTATTTAATCTCTACTTTCTCATATGAGGTATTATGGTTTAATGTTAACCATATATTTCCAATGCTGGGGGCTTTTTTGGCAAATATTTCAGAATTACCAACTAACAACAATGCAACTCAACCAAAAGAAATTCCTTCAATTTTATTTTAGATCTAAAAGAAATTTAACTAAAACTGAAACCTACTCAATACCAAAGTATTTTTTGCCACTTTATATTCCTTGTTGTTCCATGTTGTACATGTTTAATCAAACAGATTTGCATTAATGGCAATTTTTAGTACCTAGCCCAATATTGAAAACTGTATATTCCTGCCATAATTATGATAATTGCATGCTCTTGACAATTAAAAATTAAAAAGCAACTCTTAAAAGTCAGTTAGTTAAGTTAGGCAGCATCTTTTATGAAATCCCTCACAAATGTGTTGAGAAACATTGCCACAGGCTTGAAAATGCTTTAAGCAGATTGGCATTTAAAGGCAAGAATCCAACACTTGAAAAGGAAAAAGGATGTGCTCTGACACTTCTACCATGATTTTTTTATGTTCAAATGTCATCATTAAAAACTGTGAAGATTTATCACTTTTATTTCTTTATGGTAGCTAGTATTTAGGGAAGTGAACACACCTTCCAGTTCTCTCAAGTTCAGGTCCAGCATGATGGCCTTCTTCTTTCAGAGTCTCTCCTGTAGGAGTAGATCCATTTGGAAATTTAGGTACCTTCCTTTTCTCCTACAGAAAAAAAAAAGGGGGGGGGGGGGAACCTCATATTTTAATACTAAAAAGTATAATTCAAAGACAGCAGGCAGAGACTCAATGCCTTCCAAATCTTTTTCATATTCAGAGCTTATCAGCAGTGCTCTGTGCCAAATTCATCTTTGTTGAATAAAAATGACTAGAACTAGTCATCCCAAAAAAGACCACCTTGCACAACAGTATTAATCTCCACTTTTTCTACAAGAAGTATCTCCCTGAGATATGATGAGACAAAGCCTACCTTAAGACACAGCAGAGGCTCAACCATGAGTGTAGAAATCTTTAGAGGTTTTTTCCTCAATCATTTCCAACAGAAGCCTCTAGCTTATAACAGAAACTGACCTCACTTTACAACATACACAGGATTTAGTTGAAGTACAAATGAGAAGTCATTCTAATATAAATGAGAAGTCATTCCCTTACTGAGCAAGCTGCTCACAAGCTCCTCATAAATTTCTCAGCTGGGCTTGCCTTCCAAAAACCCAAGCCCTGCTTATTTTGGAAACAAGTTAAATGGTAGCCTCAGTCTATTCATGAATACACTGCACTGCTATCACCCCTTCCATTCTACCCACTCCCCCAAACCACCACAATGTCAACCTTCTAAACTAAAAGCACTGCTGTGTCCCCCCACTTTTGATCCTGGCAGCAGGAACATCCCTCAGTTGCAAGGAAGGAGAACAGGAAGAAATCAGAGTCCCTCTAAGGTCCAGCTTCCCCTTGGCTCTCACTCTAAGCTTGTATCACAACTGAGATATGATCCATTTCTCTCTCTTTCATAAACTTTCTATGAACATTATATGTTAGTGAATATACATTAAAACATTTCAATCAGTGTTGTATGCAAATGTAAGTTTTTATAAGAAAATACAATATTCTTGCTGATCACTGTTAGAATAATAACCAAATTTATACTAAGAACTCAGGTACAGTTTCAGATCAGTTCTCCTGTATCCCACATGAACTTATTGCAAATATAGAAAATACAGTTTACTTGAAAGGATAGCAGGAAAACAATTCAACACTTTTTTTTATTTTTTTACTTAAACGGTCAATCCACTTTTTCTTCCAAACAAATGCAGGGGGGTTCCTAATGCTTTATTAAAGTTTATACTCAGCCTACAATTTACTTGAATTAGGAAATGGCATTTTCAGAGTAAAAATCATGCGAGGTCTCTAACAGACTTTTTATTTTTTTTTGTCTTTTACCTGGGAAGGAACACTTTTCGGTGGTTCAATTCGTATAGATGGATCCCATTCTCCTGGCGGCAGGACTGTCACTTGGTCTAAAAATTCATCAATTCCTGACAACAAATCATTTCGGTCTTTTGCTTTATAGGCAACATCATGGAAAACCTACAAGAAGAAAGTACCAACATTTTTTTTTTTTTTGGAAAGAGGAATTGATTACAAGGAACACTGCACTATTTTTAAAAAGGCATGGGGAAATTTTTTAAGGTCCTCAGAAGTTAGGCTTTTACTTTATTTGCATACTTTTGCATTAGAAACTACCTGCATGCACACCCCTATGGAACATAAATAAGGAAATTATATCTCCAAACTCAACAGGAATATTGAGTTTATTTTTAAATGTAATTAAAAAATTAATCTTCAATATTCAGTAAATCAAGTTCATGTACTGTTGCCTGAATAATTCTGCCTTACAGCCACTGTGCCAATACGCTGTGCTAAATCAGAACAAAAATACTTTAAATAACCTTCAAAGCAAAACACCAGTTTATATGAAAAATAAGAACTTCATTTGTACACCTTTAGCTTAATTAACTTCAAAAGATTTCTCAAGCAGCACAGGAAAGCAATCCTCCTACTACTCAAAAACCCCCAATCCTATGTAGTTTTACAAACTACTATAACACAAACTCTGAATTGACAAACAGGGAGTATTTAAACAAAACAATCCCTGACTCCCAAGTTGCATTTTATACAGAGAAGAAAAAAATGCTAATTTTGCTATAAAAAAAAAATAAACCAAAAACTGTTCGCAGCAGATGATCCTAAACTGCTTCTGTACGTTTGAAATCTGAACTGTTTGTCTCCAAAGACCTGGCTGTTAAGTCTTCTAATTTTAAATTAGACCTTTTAAGCCTATTTAAGTCTTTTTAGATCACTGAAAATTTTGAATTCTTCTATTTCAATGATCTACAGTATTACTAAAAAACAGATTACCTAAAAAATTATAAGCTGCAACTAAAGCTTTTAATATTCAGATCTCACACTGAACAAATACTGTATTCACAGACTAGTTTCTGAACTGCAAAATGACCAATTTCTAGTTTACATTTCCAGACTTGAAGTTGTTCTGGAGTAAAGAAATATTAGAATTTCTATCAGATAACCATAACAACTACCAGCAATTCAGTAGGTGGCGCTCAATGCAAAGTCATTTTGCTCAGTATGACAATAGTCTTACAAACTGCAGATTCCTCTGTGCTCTTTAAAACTATCCACCACAGCTCTAAGCATATGACTTCAAATGCCTCGTAAAATTCTAATTTTAATTATTTGACCTCGCTTTGACAAAAAAATATCTGTGATGACTCAATCACATGCATTCTTAAGATCTGTCCTGAACACTTACACAGTTTGCCGAGTCCTTTTCAACATACAGTAACTCATAATAGACAGTTCTATTTAATAGTTCTATTTCCTGATTTAATACCAAAATGAAATCTATACTCCAAAGTTAATTTTTTTTTTCAGAAATACATTTAGGATTTCTTCAAGAAAGACAAGAAGAAAAGTTAATTTACTCTTATCTAGTTCACTAACACATGAAATAAGTTTATAGTTCTTCATTTATACAGTTTGTTGGTTTTTCTTCTTTAACCTGTCGCTCCAGAATACATTTACCAAAAACAGTCAGTAAATACGTTATTCTAGACTTCTTTAAAATACATCACTCACATCATCCGTCATAAGTGTTGCTATTGATCTTCCAATTTCATGGTATTGTGGAGCTTTTCCTGCTGGTCCCAGCAATAAAAACAAAAAGCTGTGGAGAAAGCAATCGAGGTGAATACAGCTGACTCATTGGAATACCCTCAGAGGGTTCTTTCAAACGAATATTTAAATAAAATTTAACAGTGAAGTAAAAATATGTTCTTCACCATTTCAAATCTAGTAAGAGTGCTGCAAGACTAAGAAAAGACTCGCCTCAAGATCATTAGTGAAAGGAACTTGAATCCTGTACCTAAATTACTCCAAAGTATTCTTAATTATGCCTAATTTTTCGACTTCTTACAATGCTATAAATGTAGTAGAAATCCACAGGCTAAAGATCAATGAATATTTCCTCCGGATTATAAGCCTTTCTGACTTTCCCATTGGCAAAGATCCCTTAGTAAGGGCCTGGGAGCTTTATGACCTCCTTCTAGCCCCCCGATGATCACGTCTTCACAGGAATTAAAACCCCTCGCATTTGCAGTGACTGGGTACATCACACAGTGGATGCACAAACATACTTCAAGCAACACACTGGACATACTTATATAGTCATATTCTTGTCCTGTGTCAATGGAAAGGAAGGGAACCTGCATTCTGAACACCTAAGAAAGCAAAAGTGACATTTTGGGAAGGGAATCCAATCTGAGGGTGGGTTGCAGCATATGTTAACAGACAAGTCTCTGTATTTTTTATATTGTATTTCCAATCACAATAATAGTTGTCACACTTTAAAAACAAAACAAAAAAAAAAAAAAACACCACAAAAAAAACCATCCGTGAACAGGACTAGGATCTTATAAATTCAAAAGGATACAAACCAAAGAGTGAAGCTCAGTAATTCTTTTCACAACTTTCTCCCTATACTCCATGAAAACGAAGTTCCTAAGTACAACAGATTTGAAAAAAGTAGTGCTCTCCTTCACCTCACGCTACAAAAAGCAAAATGTTCATTTTCCTTTGCAAGTTGACTATCCTAACTGAAACTGAGGTTGCATGTTCAGAATCAAGAATGCCATTCCAAATCTGCAAGTCTACACCATTCTGAAAAATTTAGGACAGGATAATTTTAGCTACATTAATACCGTAATCTGTATGCAAAAATTTTGGAATTTCCCAAGGAATATTATAAGCACTAACGTCAACTACCCTCTGAAAATTCTCACATCTGTTTATAAGAACACTGCCAAAATTATTTTTGCCTTTCATTGGAGTATATAAGATGAAAGTTACCAAGAAAAACAGGCACTCTGATCACTTTTAAAACATTTAAAAAAAAAAAAACACACCAAAACACATATACAAATTTATGCCAAACACCACAAAACAGCCCAATACATCAATGCGCACAGTAAATGAAATGTCATCCACGATGACTGATTAAATGACCTGCTGCTATCTGCATCATGGGACCTACATTTTGATATTTTGATCATCTGTGGTAAAGACACCCACAGTATACTGATGAGAACCATCGTTTTGGGGGGCTGGGCTGGATGCACCAGGCTGGATGGTGTACTGCAGATTGAAAACCGATTCAATGTTATCAGCTGCAGATTAGTTTCCCCAGTGTCCATCATGTAGATTTGGGCATATAATTTTAAAAAGTAAATTTTTCCACTACCTAGGTTATTCATATCCAGCATATTTGTATACAGAGACCAGAGCTTCAGATTAGATAGACCTTAAGACTTTGTGGACACTTCCCCACTGTCACGTGCTGAAGGGAACTATAACAACCTTCATGCCCCTCTTTAAAATGGCAACACAAGCTTGGAAGACTCATTGCTTTTACACCAGGTCAGCTCTAAATTTCAACTTCTACACTTGCCCAAGACAGCATTATTACATACATTTAAAGCATTCAGAGAATTTTATAGTGGATCTCATTCCTTCAAATATTGCAACAAGTGACTGGCATCATGTTAAACAAAAGTCTACATTTCTTGAGCTTAATTGAGTACGTATAAAATTTTACATCCATTTGAGATCTTTAATATTATTATCTTATTGTGTAAGCAAAGCCAGACTTTCCAGGCATTTATTTACCGTGTAGGAACCGGAACCTCTGTGAGACCCGAGAGAAGCACAGCAGGGGAGAGCCTCACAAAAGCAATAATAGGTCTTTCTAAAAAATTTACTTCTCCCACTAACACATTTGATGCTTCTGCTCCTGAAGGTATTTTCCTCATGAAGTTCATATCAACCTATTCATACAAAGATGAAACAAGTGTTTATTCCCTTACAGTTTTTAGCAGAAATTCTATAACAGAATTGTGATTTTATCAGCATTTGCTAGGTATTTATGCTACAAAGAAAAATAAAAAAGCAAATTAAATATCCCACAGTACAGCAAAGACAAACATATGTAGAAAATATCAGCCAGCCAACTAATAATAAACTGTTTTCTAAAAGTTAGAATTACTACCACCCACTATACTCTAGAAGACTCCAAACTGCATGACCTCCTTTCTAATATTACTTATCACAACAAACATTCCATGATAGGACATAACTTCACAAAATCTATGCACAATTAACTAAGGAGAGTTCATGTAATTACACACGGTTTCTAGAACGCAATTAGTTATTTCACAGCTGCATATTTCAAATATGCCAGAATTTTGAAAAATAATTTGTATATTTATGTTTTCATCCATAAAGAATATGATGGCTGAAAAATCTTAACTGTACAGAATTTCAGAAGAGCATTAGAAAATCGTACAGCACATGAACTCTGTGTTCACATATATACACACACACAAGCACCAGTTACATTGCTATCTAGAGAACTTACAGATGGCCTCTTGAGTCCCATACCAAGTGTGCCACAACTACAGTGCCAGGAGGCTGACTCCTGCCCAACAGGAGACAAGGCAGGTGTACAGAAGGACAGGCCAAGCAAAAAGACAAAAACTGTGACAGAGCAGCAGGAATATATGGCACCTGCCATGATTAGATGAGAACTACAGTGTAAGTTAGCTTTCCTTAAACGTAATTAGTTAACTTGGCAAATCAATTTTCTTACAGTGTTCCACAGTACAGATGACAATACAGACTGAGTTTTATAGTGAAAGTCATAATAGAATTTGCCCAGCAAATTTAAATGAAGAAAGAAATACAAGGGATTTACAGTATTACACAAGATTTCCTTCAGAAACTGGTATATGTTCCCAGTGCTTAAGATGTATAATAGCTTTTGTACAGCAAATCCATAAAACATATAAAGCAAATCCCCTTTGAAGGCCATCTTTAAAAAAAAAAAAGAAAAAAAAAAAAATCAGTCCTAGAAAAAAATATTGCAACACCATCTACAAAACTGGTTTCATTAGCGCCTTTCAGCAGATCTGAAAATATCTCCTTCTGCATGAGAAGTACAGCTGCTGCACTCTTGAAGTTACCAAATACTGAAAAGATCAAACAAACAGGAAAATTCAGTCCCACTGGGAAAAGTTAGCCTACACCATATTCTGACAATTGTACATAAAAGTTATGTCTTAGTACATATGTCTTGTGTACACTAGTACACATGCATACATATATGTGTCTTAGTTGTAACTAAGAGGGAAGTTACAACCACCACATTTTTTGTCACATAGTGCTAAACATTAAGGTATTTAAAGTTACTTACCTTGCTGAAATCAACTGTGCTGTTTTCTCTGCTTCCTCCTGTCCCAGTACCTTTAACATCTCCACTTTTCCCAGTGTCAAGGTTTCCAGGTGCTGATTGTGGAGATGCTAATAGCCCTAAGTTAAAAAAAAAAGGAGACAGGTTCAAAACATGTAAGAAATGAACTGAGTATATGACACCACCAAAACTAAATGTGACAGCTTGCTTAAAGCAAATGTGCAAGTTATTCAGTAAGTGCCCTACATTAGTATCATAAATGCAACATTAACAAGTCATTGTGTTGTCAAAATAATGACATAATTAAAAAAAATTAAATATTGCCCAAATGATGGCCATTTGCAGAACAGTCACCAGAAAACAAGAGCTATTTTAACTGCAGAAAAAGTAACAACCGTTAACATTTTAATCTTAACCGCTCTAGTAATTAGTAGATAGCATCTTCACTATATTTAGTAAGTCCTCAAATACCTCTGCTATTTAGTCTGCTGTGCAGCAGTCATTCCAATTGTAAAAAGCCTCGGCAAGCCTCAGGCTACAACTACAAGGAACGATATGCTGGTAATTGACTAACCTGTATGAGCAAATAGTGTGCTACATGAAGGATAGACAGCTTGCAAACTCTGATTTTGATCAACAGAGCAAAGCTCGAACTATTGCTCTGACCAGATGTTACTACATGAAATGCTCCCTACCACATCAGCATGTACAATGAAGTTATTCAAATTAAACGTACAGCTTCCCTCTAACATCTGCACCAACACAAAGCCATTTCATGTAGCTTGCTACGCTCCCAGCAATGCTGAACTGCAGGTTCAATAAAGGGTGCAAAAGGCAAGTAACCCAGGTGTTCGTACACACCGAATTCCCCGCTGCGCCATGGTTATCCCTACCCAACTACCATTTAAAAGCTGGCCTAGGCACGCAAAACCAAGCCCAAGCCCATTTTTGGATTACAGAGCTTTTACTTGTTCAGTTTAACATGCACCAGAAGTGCATTAGGCCTTGCTTGTCTACACTAGACCTTTCAGATGTGGTGATAAAACATGCTTCAACATGCTTTCAAAACCACATCTAGACAAAGACTAAAGTCTAAACTTTGTATCACATGCAGAAAGTTTGTATTTAGGTCAACCGTCACTCTAGTCAAGATAAAGCTGAAGGCATCACTGGCTACCTCTTGGCTATTGTTCTATCATAATGACTGCTACGTAACTACTTGCATCCCTCCATGTTTATAATTTAGCAATTTGACATTTTTTAGCATTTCAAATTACAAAGGAATGCACTTTATTTGATCCCCAAATTTATCTCCAAAAAAATCTTTCAGTCATCATATCAATGGAAAACATGCAGGTCCAAGCCTTTACCAATAATTTTCATTCTTACAGTTCCTAGGGATATAAGTGGTGCCACATTCTACCCTTCTGCTCCAAGATGTATGCATTATGCACAAGAATAACTAACAGGAATCAATCACCTGTGAAATCAGCTGTTCAAAGTATTTAACTGCATAAGAGTTGATGTTAAGATATGTTTATAGGACTAGAAATAGAACAAATATTAAACAGTTGTTGCAGAAGACAGCCATAATACAGAAGTTTATACATGTAAACGTTTTTCACTTTCCCCCCCTACATAAAAATAAAGGTAGCTGAGGATCTGTATGACTGATGGAAGATGAGCAATAATGCATCATGTTGCACTTTTCACTGTATGAGCAAGAACAATCAGAGACTAGAACAAAAAGTGGAAAGACAATGAAGGAGGATGATAGAGAATAAGGATTCTACATATTAGCAAACACTAATTTATTATGTCAGTGCTGAAGTGACACCGATTCTTCTAAAAGGTTTGCCTCCAAAATTTCTCCAACCAGCCGCAGTGACGGTCCACAAGTTTTGGCACTGATACAGGAACACTCATCTGATCCTAAACGATGTGTAAATAGTTTTCCTTTCCGTTGGTCTTGCAGTTGGACAGACTGCTGCGCTCACATGACAGCACTGCTTATGGGTTTTCAGGCCTGAGCAAGCATTTCCATATGATACTGCACTTCGTTATGCCTATCAATCAATCAGACATTTGCACGGAAACTCAGAGTAAGAAGTTAACATCTCCACCAGCAAAACACTTTTACACGTACCTCACACTAATAAAAGAACTCATTTCCTTCTCTTTTCCAATTCAGTAGAAAAAAAACTAAGAGGCAACTGCTAAAAGGAAGACTATGTAGTAGTTTTTCTAGACTGTGTGACACAGAAATTCATCTAGTCTTACCAAGCTACCAAGGGGATCATTAAAAATAAACAGTACTCTTCTTGATGTTGTTAGGCAGCTATACCACCTGCCTCCTTCAAAAGTTAACAGTGGATTGCCTCTTGAGTACATTTGGATTAATGCCACTTAAGATAACTTAAAGTACTTATAACTACACCTTCACTAAAGATCATGTGCATTTTCTAGCCAACTACACTAATGGACATTATCTACTCGAAAAAGACAGCAAGAAGAATATAGGTATTTGCCTCACATCTCTGCTTTACTAAAAAGAAAATCTTGGTGAAATAAGACAAGTTCAACACCTAAACGTAACTATTCCAATATAATTATCTTTATATAGGCAAAATTTATGAAATACAGAACTTTTTATTTAAAAGTCAAACCATATTTGTATTTGAGGAGCTAAAAATCAATTTTTGAAAATAAATTCCAATGCAACCTTAATGTGAAAAAAAATTAAAATTACTTGGAGATGGCAAATATATAAACCTTTCTGAATTAATATTTTCCATAGTAATTATTGTAAGAGGAAAGTTGTTCAAAATATTATTTTACTCAGTTTTAAAGTACATTTATCAGTGGACTCCTTAAAACAGGCTGCTTTGCTGCTGTTCACAGACATTAAGAAAGCTCAATGATGCTGGTCAATTAACAGTGTTCATCTTTAGCTGTGACACAGCTCTCTTCCCAGCTCTACCTATGGAACTCATTATTCAACAGTTTCAAAGATGGGAAAACAAAAGCTGTTCTTCAACAGATGATAAAAGAAAAAAAAATTATTATAGAGAACCCTTTGCCTGGTTGATTTACTATGAACTGATGACTGCCTGATAAAAAGTAAGTTCAGTAACCTTCCAGCTAAAGACTAAAAAATAAATAGCACAAGGCCAAGGATAGATGAATGGGTAACAGAAGAAAGCCACCTATTAGAAAATTAACACAGTTAATAATGCTCACCGGAGGCAAACCCAACTCAACCATACAGACGTGGAAAAAGGCTGCAATATTCTCAATTACTTAGAGGGGTAATACAGACCATAATCTACAGCGGAATGCACCAAGACGATTTTTTTTTTTATTTTTTTTTTTGCAATTAATACAAGGAAGATGACTTCGTCTTCAGGGTTCCCTTCTGAGTCTGTCTCCCAAAACAGAGATTAGTCCAGTTGCAGCCCTGAAGTCATAGTCTGAGAATGTCTTCAAAGGCACCTCTAAGGAAAATGTGTCTTTCTGTGGTCAGATGATTTCTTGAATTAAAAAGGGAGGGGGAAACCCAGAAAACAAAAATGTCTTCCATCATCATTAGTGTTCATCTTTCTCTGGAAAGACTTTTATTTATGGATTAAGCGGGAAATCATCCCTTTCAGATTTTTACTTTATAAGAAACATCCCCTGAGGCACAAAAGCAATTTGAACACGACTTGGAGGTTCTGGTGGAAAGCTTTATTAGTGATAATAATAGCATCGAGTACTTGATCTTCATTTGTTTGCCTTCTCTTGGGTTCTAAAGACCTTGGGTCTGGCATGTTGTCATTCCTGTCAGATGAGTAGAAAAATGAGAACTGGAAAACCAATTACAGCTGTTATTTTACTTCTGGTTTCTAATTACCTTTGAAAGATCACCCATGAGAGAGAGAGTGATCTTCATGTGAATTCTCTTAATTTCTCATATAGAAGTCAGAGAGAGTTTTTTGTTTGCTTTTCTGAATTTAAGTAAGGATGCAGCCCCTACTCCAACTCAAGAAGACAGCCTACAACAGTTTGCTCTTTTTTTTTCAGTGACTTCGGTGCAAAATGTGAAAAGGCAGATAACTACATGCTGACGTTTCTCTATTAGCATATTTTCACTGCTCTGTGTAACAGTGTGCTTTTACTTCTTAAACAAGCAAGGAAGGAAAACAAGAAAAGCCTCAGTGATGAAAGAATTAAGTAAAATCAGCTTCTCTCCCCTATACACACAGGCATAAAGCAGACAAACCTACAAGCTAGATTTTGGCAAGAGAAATTTCTGGGCAGGAGAATTTCTTCTTCAGGCAGGAGGACCCTGAAGGCTAAAAAGAAAGGTGATCCCCTTTTGAAAACACAATCTATCTAGAAGAATCCTGAAGTCTCTAAATAGGTGATAACTCTGCAAAAGAAAATCAAGTATAACAATATGTATGCAGAACGCAGAAGTTATGAAACCTTTACTAAAAATGATTAAAGAAACCTTCAGAACTTTCCACTTTTTCTCTCAAATTATCTATACATACAGCTACATAACTTTTTTATGTAAAGAACGAGTTTTGCAAGACAGAAAATTAAAAATTGCTAAGTTCTGACCTACAATTATAAACTCTTAACTACCTTACCCTATTTTGCATACCAAACACAATAAAACATATCAAGTGACTGATGCTGAAGCAGTGCACTAATGGATAGCTATCTGGAAACTGTAGGTGAAGAGAACCTGCCAGTTCCATCATAAACTACTACTGGTTTTAATGGCCCTGGGTTTTAAAAGCACAAAAGCAAAAATAAAACTGCTTAAAGACTTCATGACACACCTAAACTACAAACACCACTGACAACCGGATCCTTCCTAATCTTTTCATATTCATCTCTAATACTTAATTATGTCTTCAGCTGTAGCTATCTCAGGATATCAAACACTGATTTAAAATATTAATTCAACCACTGACAAAAACAACAAAGCAAAATCTGACATGGACTGTAGGTGAGTGAAAGGAAAAGGCCACCATTTTTGACATTTTGCTTATGTATTGTAATTTAAAACCATATTCCTTTTTAACTATACAAATGAAGGTTAAAGAATTTTTTTGCTGGCTTTAGTTAAAAGCTAAAAAGTTAAAAATGCCAAACAGGAAAACAGTCACAACTGAGAAGAAATAAAACATGCAGGCAGCGGTAATAGTTATCATATTCCTTTGTGCCCAAGTTATGTGCCAAAAAACATCACAACGCAAGTGATCCAGATCCAGAGAGCATCACACATGGACAGCTTAAATTTTGATAGTTGCCTGGTGTTTTGTCAACAATTTCCTCTGTCTTCTTTTCCTGGCTTTCCTGCACTTCTAAGTCCTCCTCAGGTGGGTGGATTATTACTGAAGGAATATCATCGCTGGCAGGTGACACCAGCAATTCCTTGCCCTGAAGTGGACTTGGCTGGGCACCTGTGGTTGGCGGGTGGCTGCAGGTAGGACTGGAAGGTGGTGTGTTTTGAGGGGTAGTTACAGGGGTTGTACACCTTGAGGTTGCCGGGGTTCCAGCTCTTGAAGAAGGAAGAAGGTAATTGAGAAGAACTGATAAACGGTTTTCTCCTCTCAGGGAAATATTTGAGGCAGAGAGACCTGTTCGCAAAGAGTGGCGGGAGGCTGAAAGGCCTTCCCCTGAGATAAAACAAATGAAACACCATGAGGCTTACAACAGGGATACACTAAAGAAAAACACACACACCAATATGCATTAACAATTTACATAGTAAATTGCAAGCTTCATGGCCCAAAAGTGTCATACTCATGCAAGACAAGAGATAAGAGCAAATCTCATTTCAGACATTAGAAAAGTCAGAAATTACTGATAAGTACTAATTAGAACGCCAAACATATGTGGGAGAAAATATTATCTTAAAGTCAGTAAGATCTGTTAATATATACAAAAAAAAAAAAAAGGTATCTCTTGAAACTGACTCTTAAGTTTTCCTAGAAAAATTTCTAATTCTAAATTGCATGACAGCTACCTTTAAGGCCATCCAAAAAAAAAACCTTAAAAAATCACTAGCAGCCATAACATTACAAG
The DNA here is from genome assembly GCA_028565335.1 of Limnodromus scolopaceus. Classification (NCBI taxonomy): domain Eukaryota; kingdom Metazoa; phylum Chordata; class Aves; order Charadriiformes; family Scolopacidae; genus Limnodromus; species Limnodromus scolopaceus. The sequence goes on from JAOXNO010000013.1 coordinate 41,325,839, forward strand.
ATTTCAGTTAACTACATACAAAGAACTGTTAATTTCTAAAATTAAAATATTTCAAAATTAACATGATCAAACATACCTAATCATGTTAATCCAGCTGTCTTCCAATAATAGTCTTGTTTTAGCAAGGAGTTTCCTAGCCAGCTGTAGTCTAAGTACATAGTTTTAAAGAGTGCCTGAGGATGAGACAAATAGTCCCTTCTCCATTTCTTCTTGCTGTGACTTAACAAACATCCCCATTTGCTAAAACAAAACACGTTTCTCAAAAATCCATTGTTACTTTTCTTGCCCTATCCAGTTTCAATGTCCCATTAATTTCATATAAAGAGGACATAGTCTTGTGGTGTCCTCAGATTTAGGTTTGCAATAGGTTTCAGTTCTTCAAGCAGGAAGAGAGACTGTCTATCCTTGTATCAGTACTTCCATTAGAAGGTTTAGAAATACCATTCCTCACATTTACCACAAACACTATTCCTGGTCTGGCAGTCTCCTTGAGAAGAGTACTGCTTAATTCTCCTACAATCCCCAACAACAAAAACGTGCTGTTTTCACACACCATGCTACCAAGGCAAGGAAACAGCAAACTAAACACATTTAGTCTCACGCTTATACCAGGTACTGCAGAGACCAATACGTTGAACAACCCTAGAATAATTTACAAGGAGGTGCAGAAAATATGCCATGGTAAAGGTCACATACATTTCTTTCCCCACCTCTAACAATGGAAGGATGGATCCTACAGATACAAACGATTTAAATTAAGAAAGTCAGTCTCAAAGTTGAACTATTAAAACTGCAGTGCAGCAAAGACATGAGGACCAATAAAGCAAACTGGTTGATTTTGTCTATATTAATCACTACAGTAAAAACTAGACTTCTGTCAGTATATCTGTGATAAATCATGAACATGAGGTGTCCTAACACACACAGGTGTGTGTTACCTAAAAAGTATTATGCACATATGCATGTTTGTTTAACCAATTTATTAGAAGCTAACTAAAAGATTATTAAGGAAAATAAAAAATGAATCAGTATACACTGGCAGAGTTCACCATGTTATATCGGTTTCTCATTTCAGCATATATCCCATATTCTGTTGTAGGAATAGTATTAAGAATAAAATCTACTGGAAAGTGGAAGTGATACATGAAAAGTAACTGAATACAAAATTCTCAGAATTACAACTGGGGAAACAAGTGTTCAAGGATGGGCAAAACCAAGTTCATATGTAAAATTTTCATGTTCGCTAAACAAAACAGTAAAGTCAGAAGTTATATATGAAGTTATGCTCTTGTAAAAATGATCTGTATTTTAATTCTAGAACTGTCAGGGAAATATTTAAGTACGTATTATATATTCACTAACTAACAAAAAGTATCAGCAAACTTGGACATATGCTGGAGCATACTGTAAGTACATATTGAACTGAGAGCTCCCAAAAAGCACTTAACTAAGTGGAACATGTTCTAAACAATGAGGTACCTCTCAACACAGGAAAGGAACTTCACCTCAAGGAGTGATTCATGAAACGAGTACTAAGTTTTCACTAAGCTAAAAAATTTCACTTGAAATACTATGTGTCTTAGTTAATGCAAGATAAAAGAAAACAAAGAACAGAGGCAAAAACAGAGGCCATAAGAAATACAAGAATAAAAATACGCTGCTCTGGAGTATGTATTGCTACTTGGACTTTGGCTGCCTAGAGTAAAACGTATTGGTATTCCAGAATATTTTCAGGAATTGGTTCAATAAAAGATGTGGTACAGCCTATAAAAATACTGCAGATACCTTTCTTGGGTTTGGGGTCCCACTCATTGGATCCTTCTCCACAAAGCGAGGTAAAAATAAATAGTGTCCTAGCTAAAAGTAATTTCTTCACCATTAGCATAGGGAACTTTTTCTGTCATATTAATATAACAGCACCGGATTAAACCACAGTAATTGTCAGCACCACTGAACTCATGACATGACCACAAAGTAAATCTCCAGTATAAAGACTGAATAAGCAAACAGGATCCATCTGACAAACATATAAAGCTATGCCACGATGCTGAAATTCCTCAAACATTACACATTTTATTCAAGCATATCCTAAAAAACCATTAGGATCCATGTAGGTCTAGTTCTATAGTTCAAAACAATAATGCATGCAGCGTATACAGGCATAAGTAGAATGTTTGAATAAATTCAAAAATATACGGAAACATCATCCACAGCTACACATAGCACACGCTTATCATTAGTTCTTTGCTTATCAAGAAGGAAACACTTATCTGCTATCATCAGCTGAATTTTCCTTCATCTCCCAGTGAGAACATTATTTAACAGGTTAGAACAAACTGGATGCTACAACTTATCTCACCATTTCGTTCAAGCAAGTGAGGGTCAGAATGTTTCTTGCCTATATCTGCAAAAGACCGAACCAGGGGAATCCGATTGCTGAATTTTTTCTCATTCTGATGATGGTGCCTTTTCAGAAGAGCCTCTCTCACGTTCTCTCGTATGGATTCATCGAGCTGGCCAGAGGCAATCATGTTGTCCAAAACCATATCTACATAATAACAACAACAACAAAAAGGAAAATTATATGTATAGCAATCAAATCTCTCCTTCACCATACTCAAACACTTCAGTTGCACCAAATAGTAAGAAAAAAAAAAAATCTATTTTAAAAAAAAGCGTCTTTTCTTTAGCAAAATCATCTTCAAGAATCCACAGTTATTTTCAAAGATGTCACTAAGCAAGCAAATGTGAGAATAGGGAAAGCACAACATGCGGCTCCAAAAGACAGTATTTATTAGTAGCATCATTTTAAGAAATAAGTTCCTTAATGTATTATAATTCATTGTCATCTACTTCAACTTTCAACAGCTACCCCCTTTCAAAAAAAAAAAAAACACCCAAACATTTATGTATTCAACAACCCTTCACTAGAAGCGAACACATAAAGACAGAAACGCAATGGACTTCTTAAGACAGTCCTAACCTGGATTTCCCTAGTTTGGAAGTATGCAACTATACCAAAATGAAAGTTATTATAGGATGAGATGAATTCCCTAACTCCTGTCACTTTCAGACGCTCTAAATTCCTGAGGCTCTCTACCAAACTTCATGCGATTTAGAAGAGGAAGTGTTAAACAAAAGGTAGTTACATCATCTAAATCTAACTAATCAGCTGTCAAATAAGATCACGTTTCAAATCTCATGAGTATGGTCACACCAGGAAAGAAAGCCTGCGTGTCTGGGGAAATATCTGCCGTGGTTTTTAGATATTTTTTTTTTAATTAGTTAAAAAAAAAAACCTCACAAATCAACGTGAAGCTATGTGACAAAACTTTTAAAATCATTTTTTCCAGTCTTAATTCATATATTGAGAACCTAACTGTATTGGTAAACTGCAATTACATAGAACTTTTCACAATGAAAAAGGTTATGGCTTAGAATACCTTACAGACAAAATTATATGCAGCAAAGTCTCTGTCAGTACAGCGCAGCTTCCCCCTGGGATTACTGGCAACACACAACCCTCTGTCATAGCTTCTCAAAAGGAAGCCGGCCATCCTCTCCCTCCTGTTTGAGTGAGAATCAAGAATACCTACTAGGTATTCCCAGCTCACTGAAACAAGACAGTAAATTTGTATGCCAAAGATTGTTATCCTACATGCTTTGTAACGGCACCTAAAATTAACTTGAAACAAATTTAATCTCTTAAGACATCCTACCTAGTTCCAAGTAAAATACCTGCTATTAAAAGAGTACTCTTTACACAGAATTAAGCAATAACTGTTTCTCTTACGTACTAAGATTATTGCTAAATTCAGTTATTAAAATTAAACTAAAACCCAAAACATTGCTTTTATAAACCATGTATTGAACGTTCTTCCTCAGCAAGTCAGGAAAATAGGAAGCTAACACCAATTTCCTGAGTAAATTTCGAAGATTTCAAAACAAACAAAAAAAAATGTTTCAAGCACTGGTGAAGTTTTTAATGCCAAAACACCTTGTCCTTCAAATACATGTTGGCCTGCCCTAAGCTTAGCATGATTCCTGAGAAGGCATTACACTGTGTGGTACCTGCAGCAAGAGATACCAAGAAAATTATGTAAAACTAGCTCAAAGGTATTCAAACTAAGCAGATGTATATATATACATATATATATATGAAAGCCTTCAAATGCTGGTTTTATAGTATCCAAAATGACCATGTGATTAGTGAGGACACTCAACACAGTAGGTCAAACAACATGTACAAAATTTATTTCTGCTCACCTCTTATAAAGGTGAAAAAAATACCAGATGTGCAACAATCAACTGCACTAATGGCATCATGTTAACATCAGCCAAGTTATGATTAATAATTATGGTACTAAAGTGCACAAATAAGTCCTAAAATGTTCTGGCAGATATTTACATTTCATCTGTAGAAACAAAGACAAAGAACACATTTGGGGATTAGAACACAAAGGTAAATTCTGGGCCTCATCCTAAAACATGTAAAAAAGGAGGTCCTACTCATCCAGTGTAGCTCCTCTTAAGTGAAGTTTGTAGGATCAGCTCTTTACAATGAGATGAAGAAAACTTCACTAAGCATGCGCATAGTTATTTCTTCAATATAGTATTTTCAAAAACATAGAAAGACACCATCAAAAACGTCTCAAGTTATAGACTAAGAGTTAGGAATAAAGTATTTTTTAAAAAAGAAAAAAGTTTTGCTGCAACCTGCTATCTCATCTAGTGTGTTTGCTCTCATGTCCAACATGACTGTCCCATTAAGAATACAGCTTCGCAGTTCGAAGAGACTGTGCAGAGACAGAGTTGCTACATAAGGCTTGCTCCATCGATCACCACCATCTTCAACATCCTCTTCAAATTTTAGCCACCTGAAACGCATACACATATTTAGATTTCTCCTGAAAGACAGACAATTTGGCAAGCAATCCCATTCTTCCCTTTGACTTCTGTATGACATGGAACAGGAAATCTCATCAGCCCGTACCAGTTTTCATTTCCTCAGACAACCCAACTGATTGACAGTTGAAACATTTTTATCAGGCCTTCTAACCCCATTCAGTTGCTTTAGTTTTCACCCATTTTGCTTCTTTTGGAACAATACTTGTCTATTCTCAAGTTCTTGTGAAAAGTGTGGGACTGTGCCTTGTTACTTGATTTGCAGATCTCAGTTTCATTGGTATTTTAGGATTAGAAAGCTGTTTGAAACACACTGTATACTATGTTCAAGTCTTCTGGGGTGCTAAGTCAGACATTTAAGAGCTAGGTAACACCAAGATGTGTAATTATTAATTGATCTTGATAGGCATTATGTAAATCGAGCTTCTGAAAAAGCTAGCATGCAGTAAGGTAATTAGAAGTACCGAGTGCAGAAGAACTTATTACAACGCATATATAGAAAGAAACAACTAAACCAACATGGGTTCAAAATAATCATAGCATCCTTTAATGTTTATGCATGCAATTCACAAAAATTAATCAAATACTACTTAAGAAGAACATATGCAAATACCAATTTTCTTTATATTTGAGTGAAAAAAATTGACGCTAATATATTAGCAATAAAACGGCAAAGAGGTTTCTGAGATTGTAAATACTGTGCTCCAGGGCTGAACACCTGCACTTGTAACTAAACAGTTGTCCCTTTCACAGCACTTGGCATGATCAGCTTTAGGAAAGTCAACATAGCACCAGTAAGGCCAAGGGTCTTGAGAAACCATATTGATTATTCCAGAGTTGGACAAAAACAACAAAAGTTTTTATTTGTTGAGTGTGAATTGAGTGAACAACTCCTATAGTCCATGAAAATTCTAACCTAGACCTGGTTTGCACTTCTTTGAAATAGAATCACTAGAAGATACATGTTGAAACAATCTACTTTTATTTAGCTTACCTAGCCGTTTCTTTCCATTCATATTCTTCTCCATCCCTGAAGCAAAGTTCATCCATTTCAGTGAAGAGGTCATGGGGAATGTGTTCATCATCATCTTCAGTACCCAAGATGAATTGCACTCGTTGGGATGGCGTGTCTTGAAGGAAAGAATAAACTGAACAATTAAAAGAACTCATACTTCTATTATGCAAGAAACACCACATAACACTTAAACCTCCTGCTCTCAGTTAGAAATATGCAGTACAATATCCTCTTCAAGAGGGAGGAGCAATAAAAGAAAAAGAAAGATGGACATTTCTTTAAAAGGAGGCCCTTTTAAAATTTTTCATTGTTTCTGAAAACAAAACATATGGAAATTTGTGTTTATGTGACACAATTAAGTATTTTTAGCTCTTCTACACATTAACAATATGAAAATAAACTTCAACAGCAAAATTAGTAAAAAATTAAAAAATAAATTACACCATCATGACGCAGACACCAATTAAATGGGGAACACAAAGAAACCCCCACAGGTTGACAGAAACAAACACTCTGACTTATAGATTGGTTGCCCTAGTAAAAGTTCAAGATGCTAAACAGAGCTGGCTTTTTTCTTTTTTTTTGTCCCCCATGCACCCCTACAGACATAGTGGGTACCCAGGTACTCAAATTCTTAGAGTTGCAGATTTTTCAACAGCTAATCACTACTTAAGCAGGGTGGAAAAGTTATTACCTTTCTCATTGCATGGTTGGAGCACTGCACATAAATAAGAATAGCAAAGCAGAAACTACACAGCTAAAATGTTGAGGAAATATTTTAACTTCTCGTAACATAATGCCTAGTGGAACAGGCTCAGTAATAATTTGTAACAAAATTTAACTAGCTTTTTTGATCAAACATAAGTAGTGAGTTTCACTGCTATGAGCAAAACTTCAAAAAAGCAATGATAAAACCACATGGTTTTAGTAATATTTTTAATACCTATACACAGATCTCGTTCCAACTTAAGGGAAAGCTTTCAAATTACAGGGTTCAATAATGTAGTATTCACAATGTTATCTCAAGGAAGGTCAGAGACAGAAAACCCAGCTACACCTCAATTTCAAAAAATTTACTTTGTTCACCGAAACATCACTCTCACAGCTGCTAGATCTGAACATACAACTGATGCTTCCACTGCAGAAAGAAGACCACCTTTTAGATTCAGACATAAGATCTGAATTACTAATACACTTCATTCAGAATTGAATTTTGCTTTTGCATTGTTGTTGTTGCATATATCATCATCCAATAACATAATTGTGAAATGAGCTCTTGAATACAAAACATTCATTACCAGTGAATACCTACAGCAGATTGTTTTTCCCAAACCCAACATATCCCAAGAATCCTGCCATATCCTATGTATCCAGAACAGAGAAATGACCAGAAGAGAGAAGTGAATTTCTACCTATTTAATATTACTTGCTGCTTCAGAACCTGTATAGCAAGACCCTACAAACATAACATCAAATGATATAATTTGTATTTGGGTGGGGAAGCTTTGAAGATGGATGAAACTAAGAACTGTAGGAGAATGGTAAAGGAGGACTTGTCAAAGCATTCCCATTTGAAAATTCCTTTCTTCCAAGGAACTGGGCTCATGTAGAACGTGGTTTTATTCATAGAAAGGTGACAGTGAACAGCAGTGTCCGTGCCTGAAGTGTAACATTGCACCATAACTTTCCCATTCATTACAGTCTAGGAATAAAAGCAGGTTTGAGGTCTTGAAGAAAAACTGCTGAGAGTACTGCCAAGTAATGTCATATCGTTCTCTGAAACGAAAAAGTCATCATCTCTTGAGGATAAGGGGCAGGCCGGGGGGGCAGGTGCCTGATCCAAAACTGAAACTTGGGAGGCAGTACAATTACCTTACTAACAGCAAGAAGGTTGAAGTAAATATTTTAATAGATCATTGATCAAATTACCGTGGCAAATGCTGCTTCACAGCTCTATTCATACTTTCAAAAATCTTGAGTGACAGAGGAAGAATAATACAAGACTACATAATTGGAATAAAAAGGTGTCTAATTTAAATAACACCAATTTTTATGCTACAGGCAAGTATTACAAAGCTCTAGTCTAAACTATTCAGTGCAGGCTGCTGAACATTCGTGCAGACACCTGGATGAAGTCCAACAGCTTATGATTTAGATGAAACAACCACAAAATCCTTGCCTGTTTGTACACAGAAAGACATTAATTACAGTGAGAATAAAAGAAACAGCACAAACCAAGCAATATTTAAGCACAGAGTAACTATGACAAGTTTATTTTCAAGAGACACAAAGAACACATACAACAGATTTTTTTTACCATATGATGGAGATTCTCGGCCATCCTCTCTATCAGTTTCTTTTTCTTTTTTTCTTCTGTGATGCCTGTGCCCACGATGCCTATGCCGTCGACGGCCTTGCTTTCCAAATGGGACATGAACTCCAATATACACAGCTCTGTGGCCTGTTCAAGAAAGTTTAAAAGGAAACAATTAAAACCAAATGAAAAACAACCTCCTGCCCCAACTTAGTGTCTTAGATAAAAAGACAATGAGTTTGACAAAAAGAAACCCCAAAGCACTTGGCAAAACTACCTTTAGTGAACTAGTATTACCAACTCAGTTGCAAAACAAGTAATACAGAAACACGAGCTTGACCTGTATCACTGAAAAAAGCTACTTGATAAACACCAGGACAAGGCAGAGAAATTACATGATACTCCTCTTGTTTGCAGGGATTCATATCAGGATAATCATTACAATGGCAAAAAGCAATATCCTAGTTCAGTTTATGAACTTCATTGAGAAATTACCCATCGTTTAGAGTCTGCAAGGAGTTTTCTCTGCTTGAATGAACTGCCAATACTGCTTCAAGCAGCACGTGACACATCTGGCTGAAACTGATATGCAAGTATACCATTAATTTAGTATAATTTTAGGAGCGTAAAAGGAACTTACATTGGAAACTTACACCAAAACATCAAATAACTTACAGAGAAGGCTGGGGGTTGGGTTTTTTTAATATTCTAGAATTTTTGAACAAATTTAGGTAGTACATCCCCAAATTAATACATACTGCTCTTTAAAACATGTACTTTCAACACTTTGTTTTTCCTTTAACCTTTCACAGTAAGGCGATACTAGCACCAACAACTTTGCAAAAGATATCAATCAGCAGAGTGCTATGAACATTTTAGTAACATGTCTCCTGTAATAGAGTTAGCATATACAATAACCTCTTCAATTCCTTTTTAAACAAACAATCTCAGGAAGAGACACATTAACTATAAGCCTGGAGGTTAACACTAGATACTTTGTTTCATACTGTAGAAGAGTTATTACAGAAGACTGATATTAACAAAAGGAAAAGGAAGTGGTTTTCCAGCTCTTAGAGAGATGCAAATTCAGCAGAATTATAGAAGACAAGCAAGCCCTAGTAGGTGTGACTGCACACATACGTGCATGTACATATAACACACACTAGATTAAGGATATTGAAAAATTCTGGTGATTACAGAGCTTTAAAGAGATAAAAAGTTGTAGCCTGCCAAACTTCTTTTCCAAGAAAAGAATGTCTAAGCCCAAAAAAAATACACAAAACTTTTATAAAGCAGTATTTTTACAGCGCTACATGAGTAAAAAGACTTAGCAAAAATCAGTAATAACGCATGAGTAAGTTCAACGTTTAATTAATTTGGTCACGATGCCTATTCAAATTACAAAACCCGATTCTTGACAGACTTCCAACATTAGTTTTAATTAGAGTCGACTGATTGGCACTATGACCAAATCTGAAATTAAGCATATTAAAAGCTATTTGTTTCCCTGTAAGACTGGAAAACAGATTAATTTGTTGAAGCATTCATCAGTCCTATTTATAGAGAGAGACTTTTCTTTTGTGAGCTTCTTCCAACAAGAACAACCAACCCCTGCCAGGCAGCCTGCACAACACAATTCCCAGAGAAATTAATGCAAATGTGACACCTAAACACAAATCAATGCACTTGATACAGAATATGATTAGGTACCATGAACAATGGTCATGTTATTGATACCATCAGGATACAATAATCTTATGTATAGGGAAAGCAAAAAGTACTAGGTTCAAAACCAGCTTCATTACTCGCCATACCACACTCAAAGTTGCCTGGTGCAAGCGAGTGACCCACCACTCACTGCAAATGCTGTTATCACCCCTGCTACAATTTTTGCTCTATTTTACATATTCAATTAGCAAGTATTAAACTGTAGTTAAACAGTTTTATTCATTGTCAAAGTGTTTGATTTTTTTTGCAGGAACTATTTTTTCTTACAAGAAACTCAAACATATTTCTAGTAATAAGAGCATTTTATATTAATCAGCTTGTTTTAATATTCTTAATAAGACTGCATTAAGCATGTGCTTTGCAAAAAAAAAACCTCACAGGTGATTACTTTCTAGAAAGTTTCAGGAATCTGAAGTTGTTCAAGATTTTACTTCCTGAAAAATCAGAGGAACTTCCATATTTTGGTCTCCTGCTGTTCCCATGAATTAAGACAAAAATCCCGCATTGCTTTCTGTATGTAAGAACAAACAAAAATCCCATACTTTTTTTTTTCCCAAGAGCCTCCACCTTAAACAATTCACCTGGTGCTGCAAAAATCAGCACTGTGATCTATTGCATAGTGAAATCAAAGACCAAGTTGCTGCACGGAGGAGAGGCGGAACAAGGAAAAGAGAAGTCTCTCTCCTACTACAAAAAAGATTAGGGTACCACAGGGGAAGAGGCTAGCAATGGGTATCCCACCCTTAAGCCCACATTGCCTAGAAGAAACTATTGTGTGAATGGCTATTTCCTCATGTAGACACTGTCATGCAGGCAAATGTAAAACAAGAATACCTTCCCCATATCACTTCTGGATCTGCAAAGTGATCAGTCTGCTACACCTGCCTGCAACTTTCTTTTGGGATTACTGTGAAATGCTGATTAGCGAGTTGATTTTCAGCTATTATTATTAAGCAAAATGCTTCACAATCCAGTGTAATTCTATCAGAATAATTTCAAGAAAAAACTTGATGTTGAAGAAGAGCCTCTGAATGTTTTTTTTTGTTTTCTTTTCTGAAGCAAGCATGAGGGGTAGCAATACAATAGACTAACCAAGAAAAGTTTAGCTATTGCAAACAGCATCTTTTAAGTGCACCAGACTATTCCGTAAGAAAGGGACGCTTTTTTTGTTATCACAGACATTAATAAACAAAAACATCTCCACTACTACATAGGAAATCCAGAACTACTGCTCTTGAGTATACTACCACGATTACCAAAAAACACGTTGCAGGTGTATTCAAATCCAAAAGGCAGGGCAAAAACGCGTAATAAAATTTGGACAAGCTTAACTTTAATTCTTACTCCACAAAGCAAAGCACTGAGAAGCCCTCTAGAAACAGAGACAGTTATACTGAGTAGGTCTGTGTTCCCTTAAGTTTCATTATTCAGATAAGGTAATTAATGTTCCCAGATGGACAGAGAAAGACTTACTTACAAACACAATTTACAAGGAAAAACACAGGGATTTTTTTTTCCTTCACTCCCAATGAATTGGGCAAAACAACTTCGTTGCCTTCACCCTGGCCAAAAAAAGCCAGAAAGGCAAGTAATATAAAAGCAATGGAGAAAAAGTTAATTCTAAAAAGGTCTGAATTCGTATTACTAGCATCAATGTTATTTCTAAAGGAAACTCAACCTTTTACTTGAATACTGTTTTTAAAAGCTTGAAAGGCCCAATTATGTGACCTTCAAAACTTTATTCACACAAACATCTGTACTACAGTACCACTCTCAAGCAAAGCTTGTTATAGAATTACTTTAAACCAATAATCAATAGAATTAATAGACTGCCCGATACTAATTTTAGTAATACAAAGCTCAAGAGATAATTGTTCATTTTAATCTAACATGACTTTATCCAAGCTTAGCTGTTGAAATCCACCAAGAGTATTTACTACTTAAGGTCCTTATCAGTATGAAACAAATTTAAATGTTAGGAGCTTGCTACATGTCTCCATCACATGATTGGTCTTACTACAAAGTCAGTTTATACCAAATCCCATGAAATTGACAGAATAGAAAATGCCCTCTTTAAGTTCCCTGGTTTCTCCCCAAAGCCCTTAAGAAAATGCTAATAGAAGACTTCTAAAGGCTGAGAGAGATCAAAAACATGTATCCAAAAATGCTCTGATGTGGCAACTCTGTAAGTACAATTCTACAAAGAACTTCCTTTTTTCTAACCATCATTTTGTTAGCTAGATGACCTTTAAGCTTCATACAAAGAAGGACATTCTTTCCCATGTTAACAAGGGAAAGCAAAGAAAATCAAGTTAATATCTGTGTGAATTCTGAAATCCTGTTACTTAGAAATTTAAACTGCAGAGATCATACATTAATTAATTGCAGCTGTAAGGGACATCTGGAGGTGGGCTATCTGGGCTATCCTCAAAGTGCAGCCTACTTCAAAGCTGAAGTAGGTTGGTCAGAGATGACAACCAGCCACGCTTTGAGTATTTGTAAGGATAGATACTCTACAGCCTCTCCGGGCAATCTATTCCAATATGTAACAACATACTGCATGAAAAAAATTTCCTAATATCCAATCAGCACTTCCTATACTGCATCTTGTGACAAGAGTCTGGCGCTATCTTCTCCATATGCTCCCAACAGCCTGATGAAGACAAAAACTTAATCACAAGAATTACTATTTTTCCAAAAATCTTCAAATAATAATCTGAAGATTATTATCAGAAACCTTTATTTAATCAAATATTGTCATAATCTATCTTGTCCCAGCACAGAGCTTTCCAGTGTGGAAAAACTGGAGAATCTGCAGGAGATATCCTAATCTGTTCCTTAAGACCATAAAACTAGGCGGGGAGAAAGCAGCTGTTCCATGTCTTCTAATTCACATTCCCAAACACATTACCCTAGTAGAAAGCATTTGAAATCGATCATCATCTCACACCCTGACATTAATTCGCCTTACATCACAGAAAGTACTCGTATGCACAGAAATAAGCTCAATGCACTTTATTAGCACAACTTCTATGTCTTCTGCCACAGGTCTGCTCCAAAGGCATAAAATAGGAAAAATAATCTTAGGTGGACGGAAGAAGTAAAAAGTGAAAACAAGAAAGTCTTTCCATCCCCCAAAAAACTTCACAGCCCAAAGTCTTCTCGAAATATTCTCTGCTCTTGTGAAACTTAAGAAATAATTACTCGTTTACACACACACACATCCTTTTGTTTAAAGTTATTTGTAATGAAAATTATGGAAATTCACTCAAGTCAGTAATCCACTGAATTCTGCTACTATGCTAATCTCTAATTTTCTAACTAAAAGTAATGCTGCATTTCTGAAGTATGCAATTAAACGTACAATTTAATATTGATAGTGAAGTTCTTAATGTGAGACGTAAACTAAGTATTTAAAAATAAACAGTAGTATTTTAGCTTATTTTATGAACTTCTCTCACATGAAATGTGCTCAAGAAAGTAAAATTTTCGAAGGTATTAATGTGGTAAAAGCGAACACAAAATATTTTAACATAATATTGTTCTTCCATGCATGAATTCTCTATTTAAAAAAAGCCCTATTATTATGAAGGATTCTTTTTCTGTGCTTTGTTAAAAGAATTACTTGACAAAAATTGTTTCTTGCTTTCAGAATAAAACATTTGAAATAAAATTTTCTGTATAAAGGAGTACAGAAAATTCTTTCACAGGGAAGTTACATGCTGTAGCTGGAGCCCAAAGGTTCTCCACAGTGCAGCATATTTTAGAATGTTAAACCTCCTGAGCTCTATTCTGCAATCTCCTGTAGCTCCCAGTAATTACGTATTATGTGAAAATATGCTCTTTATACTAAAATACTGGGGACAGATAAAATTGAGAAGCGTAATCCACAAATCTCATATGCATAGCATACAGTAAAGCAGCTCAGTAGGAGCATTTTCCTACTACACAATGGAAGAGAGCATCATATCACGCTGACTGGCAGAAGCTGTAAATGCCAGATTTCTCATTACACACAGAAGTGAGTTTTTTTCTGACGTAAAACCCAACATGAGTTGGTAGTGGCAGTCATAAGAAAAAAATGCACTGAATACTTCTGCCTGACACAGTCAACAACATTCAAGAAGGCATTATTGGTAATTACACTAGACATGCCAGTAGTAACAGTAACAGGACAGGCTTAGTGCCAGCTGACAGAGCTACACAGGGATTTTAGCACATTTGCCCACCCCAGGTCTTTGTGGTCCACTGCCAGCACCTATCTCTCTCACCTGGGAAAGGAGCCAGCACTGGGTACCTGTGGGAGGGGGACTAGCTGTCCTTGCATTGTACCTCCACATCAGACCACAGTTAGACCCCACACTTTATCTGAGCTGAAGATACTTGGTCCAGTCTGTCTCTGCAGCAGAGCTCAGGAAAAAGGATACACACCTGAGATACTCTGAAGGAGTTGTTTCTGTTGGAGGGGAGAAAACCTAGAAACACCCAATTCAAGCAAAAGTCCCATTAAGATTGAAGATTGGCCCTTTGTCCACTACTGAAGAAACCAGAGTTTTCAGCCCTTTACGAATGCGTACCCTGTAAGGACACAAGGTTTCCACATTCATATCACTGTGCATATCACGTATCACTATCACTTCATATCGTATCAAGTATTTCAGAAGAAGCATTTGCAAGAAGGTTTTTCCCACTTCATCAATGGGTCACAAATACATTTTAATTACAAATTTGATCCCCCTCTCTTACAACTGCTGCGCGCATCTTTAAATGGATCAGTTTGCCCCCAAATGCATCTATTTCCTGATATTTTAAGATACGAAAAATATTAAGAGAGGGAATCTTGCCTCATGTAACAGTTACCCTTTCTAACAAAAACTGAAACTTTCACAGGTTCTTTTTAAAATAAAAAAATGTTCAGAAAAAAAGTCTCATATTTTAAAAGCTTTAACTGCTGTGAAACTTTAGCTTTCAGTGCATTGCAAACAGAGAAGTCATCCATTCGGGAAAACTTCTGACATCCTTCAAGTCACAGGTTTAGCCAGTTTTTGAATAACTGATTTTAAAGAGATTAAAAATAGTAAGATAAATGTTACGAGAAACCATCAAGAAACAAGATGCTGCACAATCGTGTAGTCGCCTATTTCTTCTGCCTCATCTCAAGTTCACTGAAAGTTTTAAGTTTCATTTGATGGTGTTTGGGAAAAAAGTTTTACATCTGCGCTACTTGAATAATAATTTGACATATGTTTCAGAATATAAAACTGTAGTTAGTTACCTTTTTATAAAATTTCTGACGCAGTCAGAACAGAAACATTACATAATGTTATCTTGGATAAAAAGATTGAAAATAAAAAATGTTAGGACACAGTTTATATCATGAACTTTTACAAAGCATTGCATCCATCTTAGTCTATTTTACCTAAAATATTTATTTTACATCTTTATGTAAAAGACATTTGTTTTGAATTACATCCATTTAAGAACAACTCTGTTTTCAGAAGAAATGCTAAAATTAGCATGTACGTTACCCAAAATGGATTTTAAAGATTTAAGTATAAGCAAAGTTGTTGTCTGCTACAGATGTTCTCATGAACTCATTCAAGTTTAAATGCTGATTTACTTTGAAAAACCATTACAGAGGGTAGACAACATGATTGAACAGTTTTGTTTGGTTTAGAGGGTGAATATTAGATAATCTGGACTTACTCATTAGAAATTTTAACAATTCAAGGGTAGCATATTCAGTACTGCCTTCTACCTCTACAGAAAAAGCAGCTGCATGAAAAAAACCACTTTGCTGTATCACCTCCTTGAAAGATTATTTTCACTTAAGGTTCAGTATTTGCATAAAGGTCTTCTACTTGAAATTGGCTACATATTCCCTACAAGGGAAGTGGAGCTAAAATTATTTTTATGATTCCCTACATATGTATTGCAATTCCCACACAGAAATCACTTAAATTACTGAAGTCTACACTGCCTTTAAAGCAACACCTAGGTCATAATATTAAATAGATCTAAGTCATTAAAAGCTGAGAATGTTTTCCTTAAAGCAAAATAGAATACCATACAGATTTATACATTTTATATGCTACACATCTTTTAAACAAAAATAAAATCAAAATAGTAATACTATTGTTATTCTAATGAATGACTTACAATATATGCAAAAATATTTACTTAGTTTCAGTATGAATAATACTACACAGTCCTAACTCAGTCAGCAAGATTGTAAAGTTAGCTAACGTCTTCTTTAGCAAGATAAAACATCCTGTCAACAGCCATTCATCAACTGCGGCATGCACAAGGGCTCCTTAGCTGTTGAGACCATTCCACAAATAAGAAATTAACAAGTGTCTCAAGGACACTCATTGAGAAGATCTGTTTGTAGAATACCGAGTAATTTGCCTCAAAGATGAGGAAAATTGTAGTATCAAAACTGCTAATTTTTTCTTCCTTTTATGTTTATACAATTGTTATCTAGCTGAAGAACATAAATTTTGGGGTGCACTAGTATATGCTTCTTTTTATACTCAGCTCATTAGGCTACCATCCAGAAGTCTCGTAAAAAAAAAGTCTCTTGTCTTAAGTAACTTCTATTAAGCTTCACTTGCCAGGAGCTTACAGTATGTCTTTCCAGTAATTTACAAATAATTTAACAAGCAAGTAAAAATTGCGGAATTTATAGTAATTTATAAGTACTGTGTTCGGCAGAATCAGAATCAACTTCCAAAAAGAATGTTCTAGAAGCTAGAAATAACCCTCTACCTCCACAGTCACAATGCTGAAAATTGTGTCTAGTCACTTTGGGTGCCATATTGAGTTTTATGTCTACACAATTAGGTTGCCAACCTTCCCTCTCCAAAGGCAGCCTGAAAACAGTTTTGATAGCATTTGTTAAGGATTTACCTTTGTGATGAACACCACAAATAATAAAATAAAGTAAGTTGAAGACAATTATTCTCTCTACACAGAAGTCTGAATATTGCAGAAATAAATGGGACAAGAAGCCCTGAGGAAAATGCCCGTGGAATGTATAGTGTAGGATATCCACAGTAAAATGTATTATAACTGAATTTTCAACATGTAGGTTGAAGGTATAGCAATGCAGCCTAAATCCAAAAACTTCACTTAATCAAAATTGCATTAAAAATCATATTAGGAGAACATCCTCAATTTTTGTGACTTAAAGAGAAGCACTGAGCAGAGATAACATTTATTTCTGAATTATAAGGACAAAATAATTTATCCTCCACCAGCTACTAGCACAACTGGTGCAAATGAACATTTTGTTGATGTTGCCTATGACTCAGAGCATGTCTCATATACCTGAGCAGCTGTACTGTACCTCAATAGACATGTTTTTGCTTGCTCTCAGTTCAACTCAAAATAAAGAGCACAGGCAAAATCTTTCCAATTTAGGGGTATCACTAGAGAGGATGCATGAAAGGTGGTCTGCAAGACTCATTAAAGACCATCCTAAATTATTTTTCACATTTTTCTACCTTTTTGACCACATAAAAAGACACAACTTCATGAGAAACAGCATTTCAAAGTTCTTTTTTCTGTTAAACACAGTTATTTTCTAGACTACTAAGGGGCCTCTTAAAGGTTCAAGCAATCACTCTGTAGTTTAAGAACCATAATAAACCTGTTCTATACTGCCCAAATTAGTACAGCCTACTACTGAACATAAAAATGTAAATACCAAGCACAATTCTCAAAAGCCAGCAGCTACAATGTCCTGCTGTATTACTTGTGTTTATCTGCTCCTGTAAAACTTGTTTTCTTAAAGGATATTGCAGGAACTATTCATGGGGTTTTGAACAGTTACAATTTAGATGCATCTAAGAGTAGAATAATAGTAAACCTGCCACCTGAAAATCTTAGCAGCACACGCTACTACAAGTTGCCTTAAAGTTCTTTTAGTTCCCCAAAGCCCTTTCATAACAATGAAATAATTTCTAACTACTCATAACACATTAAACTGCGAACACTTGTAGAGCAGGCTTTCCAGTTAGATATACAATATTCAGTTCTAGAGGGGAAACTATGCAAGATAATTTAACTACCTGTGCTTATCAACTAAGATTAAGTGAAAAGCACAGATGTTTTCTTAAGGGAAAATAAGGCTCTAACAGATGAAAGTATCAGAAATAATAGGGTCACTTGAAATGTAAACACTACTTACACCTGCCACAGGATACTGTGAGAGTAGAGTAGCTATTAAATCATCTTAACCCTTGAAAGCTGCTTCTTGGATTTATGCCACAGAAAACTAGTCTGCTGAGACACACACTCTTGACCTCAGATTGTTTCTGGAACAAGACTTCTGTTGTGCATAAACTCCTTATCTTTGCTATGCCTGTAACTGGTCTGCTAAGAATAACAGAATATATGCCTTGTCCCTTAAACTGTATCTAGTAAATGTATCCTCAATTCAAGGTGGAAAACAATCTATACAGTTAGAAAGATGGGTCCCGGTAATATCAAGCTAAACTTGTAAACTAAGTATTAAACTCAGGTTTAAGAAAACTTTCCTTAAACATGGTTCTTAACAGAAAATGCCTTTTACAAGATGGCATGAAATACCTCTGCTATTCTTGCCTTACTTCCACCTCCTGCCTTAATTTGTTATTACTCTCATTCATTGCAGCTCAAAGAGTCTGGCATCAAGTTAAGAACATTAGGTGCTCTTAAAAATGTTATTTTAAGATGTTATTCCCCTTTCTAGCTCTTCTGTAAACTGACATTTGTTATTTCAAAGTAAGGCCTTAGAGCTTCAGTAAAGAGCAGTACCTTTATTTAGTACACACATAGTCTGCCCATAATTGAAGTTTACCAACTCTACCCATTTCTTTTACAGGAAGAGAGTTACGAAAAAAGGTTAGCCTGTGCCTAACCTTTCTAACCTAAACACTGTCACTCCGGATACGTACCACACTTTCCCAGCCACCATAAATAGCATGCGGAGCTTGGGAAGCTCTAACTCCAAGAGAGATTTTCCCCTTTAGCATCTGGCCCTCTTGCCATTAATATTTCATCACAGACCTTCCAGAAAATAAAACTATCCAATACTGACAACACCAAGAAATCTTTCCTTTAGTGTTAGCAAAATTATGCCTTCTACAGCATCAAACCAATGAACATGGGTTTGTACAGGCTTTAGAGCAGTAAAATATCACCTGCCCATGCTGACTTTAAAAGGTTTGGTGCTTCACATCACAGCTGAACAGAGTTAACTGCTTGCTGCCTCTCCTTGAAAATGAATCAACACACACTTCTGGAAAGGTTCCAAATTCCTAGAACTCCTTTTCAAGTCACCAGAAAAACAAGCTGGAAGACTGGACTGAAACAGCTTCAGGTCTTAAAATACTTACAATACCTAATGCTTGACTAAACATCTTCCTAAGCCTCCAAGAAAACATTTCCAAGTCAGTAATGAAAAATAATACTATCCATGCAGACGTTTTGTACTGCTTGCAGCCAACAATTCATTTTCTCCCCTTGTACGAATTTTAATAACAGAATTCAAAACAAACCCCCACAATCCTATATACATCCTCTAATCATAACAGCTTATAAATCATGATCTCATAAACAAACAGAGCTATAAGTTCACATAAATTTATCCTCTAAAGCAACCAGGGTCTAAAGAATCTCTTTTGGTCAATCGCAGAGAAGATAACTATATGAGTCAAACAACTGTACTTACGCACCTTCCTCTTTTGTACAGGAACAAAAAAACTTCTTGTTCCTACTTGGGAACAGTTTCCACTGAGAAAAGTCAGAACACATCCAGTCCCTCCCTCTCCCCAGTCTACCATTAAAAAAAAAAATACAAAAGACCAATTTTCTTACAAGTATGTAAGATACTACAAAATATATGTAATCACCCAAAATAATTCCTAAATTATGTGTGAAAGTATGTGCCTATATGAAGCTTCAGATATGTGATAATCCTACTGGAATACATGTTCTTGTCAGGTACTTCTTATTAGTTATTTGTTTAATCTCTGTATATCCAGCCCTCTCTTGCATTGAGACACTTACACTGGGTCACTCGGCTGCAAGGCTAAGAGTAAGGTGAGGACAGCAATGTCTCCTCATCTCCTCCTTTCATCACCTGTTATGTTGACTCAATTGGTCATGAAACAGAAGCCTTAGTTTCACCTTTAATTTATTTTTTGGCCGTGGGTAAGACAGGGGTATTTTCCACAGTCAGCAATGCAAGTGCTTAAATTGCCTCAAGCAGCCTGAAGCCCCCGCCTTCCCACCCAGTATCTTGTGTAACTACAGCGTTGCACCCGCTGAAGCACTCCCGTGACCGTGCTACGAAAGAGACCGGGGAAGTGAGCTGCCTGCACGTTCCCATATCATTCTTCGTTCCCATATCATTCTTGGTGGTTGAGGCATTCCAGCTGTCCCTGCTGCACCGCACGCTACTCCAGCTGAACGCCTGCTTCCCCTTAACCCCTGCCTCCCTGCAAAACACACACGTTGTTTTTCTGGGTCATCTCCCAGAGAAAAACAAGAGAAGGAAATGAAGGATGACACAGCTTAAATCCGCACTGAAGGTTTAACTGCAGAAATAGACGTGGCAGTGGTTTCACCGCAAGCTCAACCCCATCTAAACTGGTGGTGTCGCAGCCTCCACCGCTGCACCCCTCAGCCTCATGCTCACACTACCCTCCTCCGCTCAGCACCGGCACCCATCCGTGTGGCAAGTGGGTTTCGGGTGCTCAGCTGCTGAGATCTTTCTTATTATTTTCCTTTGTCAGGACTGTTACGTTTCCTGCTGGCTTAACATACTTAACCAGGCTTACGGTTCGGTCAGACAAACAGAAGTGTCAGTACGAGACAGAAAGCAGGAACAGCCTGAAGGGAGCAGAGCAAGAGTGTGTATGACTGCAACAGCAACAAACAATTTTAATCACTTTAAACTGTCTCTTGTTAGACCACAGTATATGAAAACGGGACAGCAACCTAAATCATCTTTCTCAGCAAGAAACTGTTGCTATAATGGCAACAGTCAATACTGTCAGGAAATACTGCTTAGAGAATCTACTCATAGTCTTCTGGCATTTTGCAAATGCTAATTAAGCTTCAGATCATTCTATGTGAAAGGTGAACAAGTGAGATTTTAACACTGGATCTCCCTGGCTTTCTCCTCTGGCTTCACTAAATAGCATCCATGAAATCTTCATTTTAATCTACTCCCTTTTCAAGTCAATAAGAAATTGTATCTTAGACAAAATATCTGATTTTGCATTTTGCTATATGAAACTAACTCAATGCCATTTTTGTTGCTAAGTGCAGGATCCCAAGTCAAATAATGAAGACTAACAGGATTCCATAATGCTTTAAATGGCTGCAAATTGCATAATGTACAGTTTACCATGGTAAGAAGAACTCTTACCTGTTCCGACTCTCAGTATTTAAAGTGCATGACCACACTCACAAGGATACTTAAATTTCAGAAAACAAAACAAACATGTCCCTCATGGCCCTTGTTCAATGAGTTTTGATACTGCAGAACTTGACATCGTTCACACTGGGAAATTACTTACCGACAGCAATCAATTTTTCAAACCTACAATCTCAGACACAAGCTTTCTTTGGAAAGCGTCATAAGTTGGCCTTTTTCTTTTAATATTTTTTCTGTGACAGTTTTGAATAACAGTGAGCATTTATTAGTGTGCACAGAGAGAAAAAAAACAGCACAGGTCATCTGCCGTTCACTGGTTTTATTCCTAGAATTCCGTGCTGCCATAAAATTCTGATTCCTTTTAGCGATACTGGTTGCACTCAAAGGAAAATAAAACTTTAATCCTGAGGCAAAAAATGCACATTAAGCAAACAGAAGACCACCACAAACTTACTTTCTAGTTCTTCTTTCTCAAAGTTTGTGTTGATAGTAGAGCTGATTTTGCCCATATCCACAACAGCTTCTTCATCATGACCCTAAAGAAACAAGACACAAGTTTAACTACATAGAACTAATCTTTTCTAAATCCCTATATATATTCTGCAGTTCTGAAGCTGTTTATCGAAGTTTTCTAAAACGACATATTTTCCCCTCTTCGAAACTGAGACAGAAAACTGAAAATCTACCCATTCAATTCTTCAAGAAAATACTACCCTGTTTCGAAGGAAAAACCATAAATCAACAGATAGGCTAAACACCATGCAATTTCCATTTGCAATGCTCTCAATTTCATCATATCAAAGATCACGACATACATTTCAGGTGTGCAATATTCTTTAGTTTTACATTCAACAGCAATGAATCTACTTCAACAAAATGACTGGAAAATTTATAGAAAGTTACATAAGGTAATATTCAGAGATCTTGAATTCATTTGTGTAGGGGACAATTTCTATGTGATATTTTCCAGGACAAATAACAAGCTTTTGTGAACCAAAGGTTATATACAAAGGGGTTAAACTATGCAACTTGGGGGTCTCTCCTAGACCAACAGTTTTGGAAAGACCAAAAATAATCATTTAACTCATGTTTCAACAGACAGCTTGTTAACCACACCCGTATCTAATTCACATTTTTTATGCACTAAGTTAGAAAACAGCAGTTGCGTGATGATCTGTTCCAGATTTCATTACTACTGAAATCATACCACTCATAACACAAAAGCACAGTATCTGAAATAGAGGCTCAAGAATGAGGCTTATCTCTGAACGTGTCCTCTAATCACATTTAACACATCACTGAAGCAGAATTTTAAACACTGTCTTTTGCTCAATCTTGACAAAAATAAACCTTAAAATAGCTGAACAGTAAAAATCTCATAATCTCATCTCAGACTTGACATCAAAACAACATTAAAGTTGACTTTCTCCAAATGTTTGCATTCCTTAGAATACAGTGCATTTTTAACAGCTCACAAATTACAGCCTCCTGGCAGAACTGGTTCTCCAAAAGAACTGCAGCCTACCCTAAGGGTAATGCTTTACTTTACAACTATGTATAACGGCAGGCTAACTGCTAAAGAATACTGTCCCTGCTCTTTCTGCTCCCTTGGGCACAGAATTTTTTCCTTAAACCAGATCTATCGAACAAAGAGCTGAAGCAATGGGGTGGGGTTTTTTTGTGTTTTTAAACAACTTAATTAGTCTTCCATTGGATCAGTTCACAAAATTGACTTTTCTCGCATCCATATGACAGCTAGATCCACCACAAATAAATGTTTGATCACTGTTTCTGGCAGCAGCCCACCAGCGCATTTACATCGATCGACATAGGATCTGTGATAATGGTTTCATGATGAAAAAATGGAAACCTAAATCAGGAGTCTTATAGGGACTGGGAATCCTAACAGTATTGACATTCACCTAAACTTTCATCTTGGAATTATTCAATAGCACAATGCCTTATATATAGAACAGGTTTATCATCTCAAGGGGAGGTGACAAAGATGAAAAGCAACATACCTGTGTTACAGCTATAACTTAAAACATACTGTACAAACACCCACAAAAAATATTGAACACATAACTCCTTAGTCTTAATAAAACACATATTTACTATAATGTATTGTGTGCAAGTACTTAAAAAAAAAATTCCAAATCTTTGTTTGACTATCGAGGAAAGTTGATTAAAGAATATGAGGATGACAAACGGCACATACAGGAAAAAAAAAATTTCAGATGCAGTTTAAAAAAAAGTTTAAAGCAGTTAGACCACATAAAAAATAAAAGCAGCTAGCACTATGTAAATAACAAGACACAAAAGGCAAGAGTGTCACACGGCAGAATAAAGCCCTGAAAACTAAATAAAGGTCGATTCTGAGCTTTCTCCCTAAGAACGAGGTTTTCAAGAAAGGTGTTAACACAGTAACATAATTTTGTCACTACTGCTGCGTTGCAGAAGCAGAGTATTCCATGCACATTAGAAAAATCAAATCTCCTGAATGCTCCAGACAGCTACAATTAAAAAAATCATGCGACTAATCCAAAGTCATATTTGATGGGCAAATCTGTGAAAACATTACAAGGATCTATTAATAAAGAAGTGGCAGAAATTTAGAAAGTGTTATGGTGATAAGATGGGGAGGGTAAGTGGGGGGCAGAAGTACTGCACTCCTGAACCCTACACACCAAAACAGAAAGACCTCTCTAGAAGATGCCTTTATAATGTAATTGCCCTCTTGTCATCTCTCTGATAGCCATTCCAGAGGTAGGGAAAAAACACAGTTGCAGAGTCTGGGCTCTTATCTTTACTAAGGATGGATTTTTCCAACACGGCTAAGGAAAGAAAATTTTAACATGCATAAACCCAATAGCAGGTCCCTACACAGCAGCATTAATAAGCTTAAGTTAACAATCTTTTGAGGCACCAAATAAGTACAGCAAAACATTTAACTGCATTGGTAGGGCCATAAAACTACCAAGGAGGAGTCAAGCATACTTACTTTCCAATTTATCTCAGTGACACAGAAATAGAAAATTATAGGACTGTAGTACACTCCAGTTCACTGAAACAGATATACACACAAATCCTGCATGTTACCAGAAAACTCAAAATAGAGATGGAAATAGATGAAGTATTACAAATCCTCTAAATTATCTTAAGTGACTTATGAGAGAGGAAAAACCCTAATATTAGGAAAACCGCCACCAAAATCTCTTCAATTAGCTTCATGGTTACAGCCACAGACTGCTAAAATATCCTCTCCCTAACTTCCCCCCTACACCCCACACCCAAGAGTCCCTTTAGGACAGTTGGAAGCTTGCCAAACACACAGGTTTTGAGCAATAAAGGAAGACAATGTTTTTCTCCAGGTTATACAAACTATTGCATACTGGTAGAAAATTACATACATACACACCGCGGAAAATATATGTGCAAGAAAAAAATGTTATCTCCCAACAACATTTTGAAACTGTACTTGCTATATGCCTTATACCATATATTATTAATATTTATCACTCTTTACTATATTAAGAGGTACTTTGCCAACCTTATACATACAGAAGCAGCCTTCAAAACCACATCATGTGAAAGTAACATGTCTTCTGAGATTAGATTACAGAAAGGCATGCATGCCCTTGCAAACCATTCTATCACTATCTCAAAGTACTCAACATATGCAAAGACTCTTCCAAGAATAAACCATTAGCAACCACAAATATCATACATGAAAAAAGCATATCATTTACAGCCTTTGTTTAGAAAAAAAACCACAAAGCATCATTTTAACATAACCACTTGTGATGCCAATAGCAAATCCTACTGTAGGACACTTTTGCCTTAGGTCAGGTAAAAAACCCAAAATATTCAAATACGCTACAGAAGTAATTCCAAACTATTTTTAGTAAGAAAAAAGCTGTAAAGTCTGTAGGGCATAGGTTTCCAGTAATTATAGAAGATTTACCATGTCAGTTTAAGGCACAAAAGCGAGAAAGCTGTTTAATTGCCGAATCAAAATGCATTTCCATTCTAGTTATCTCTTTTACTTTCTGAATATTTTTACATATATAAACAAAGAGAGGTGGGATGGTTTAAAAACTCGTCAACTTCCTTTTTTAGACACAGAGAATGACTTCATCTTAAAGCACTCCTCTGCAGTTTATTATCCATTTCATGTGAAGCTTCAGGTACAATATTCCTACAGATGCCCCAAAAACAGCTGATAAAGACGAGCCCAAGTAACATTTAAGACTAACTTGGAGTGTATATAACTTCTTTTTTCAGTCAAGTGAAAGAACAATTGAGAAGGGAAAAAACACAACACAAGTAGCAACCAAGTGCCCCAGGGAGAGATTAAGCCTTCACCTTTGGTTTGCTTTTTCACAAGGAGATGGTCATTTATAAAACCAGAACAAATTCAGATCATTTCAAGGAAAAAAAAAAAAGAAGAAAAATAAAAAAACACCACAAAATCCTAGCACACTGTATTAAAATGCACTAAGCACACTTCTTCCTAACACAAACATACTGCACAACCAGCCTTCCAGTAAAACCTTCATATTCAGCTAGAGATGCCTATATATACTACAACATGTCTTCTCAGCTTTCCAACTTTCCCCAGCATGAAAATGAAGTCCCTTTTCAACTGTTGCAGACCAGACAAGACTTTCAAATACTTTTGCCCTACCAGAATCCCAATAGCGTTCCTCTTGCCACCTCTGATTTTCAAATGCCTTTTCCCAGTCCAGGAGAAAAGAGTAATTCTCCTTGCATTACTGACAAGTCAGTATCCAGAAACTGTTTAAACTTTATTTACCTTCTCAAACATTTGTCTTCATTTAGGGCAGTACACTTTTCATATCTAAAATAGTAATGCTACACAGTAGTATTTTAAAAAGTTAATTCTAAATTGCATGAATAATTAAGTAAAGCACTGAAGTTTGCAAGAATTAAGTTGTCAACCTCCAGCAGCATGTGCTAGTTACCATCTAGTGGACTGGCACGAATATGACGCACAGAATATTACATCTAAAGGAAACTTTCCACTGTCATCTGTACAAGCTCTTCTCACCATGCAACTCGCCTAACCTTACGCGGTCACATACACATGACAGACTTAAGATGGGCATGCTGCCAAAGTGCATTACTGAATAACCGCTTCCAAGAGACACAACTTGCTAGCAACACATTTTTAAGGTACTTGAAATGTAGTTCTATCAATTCATCCTAGTAACAGACAGTGATCATACACATGGCTGATACAGTTAACTGTAAAACTTTGAAATGCAAGAGTAATAGAGTCATTGTGGAGAATAATTTGAGCTCAACATTTAAAACAGTTACTTAGCTAAGTCAATGTTCATATGCTCCATTTACATTCCCTTGGCCCAAAGTTATCCCCAACAGAGTTGGGAAACTACTTACAGTACCAGAGATAGCACAAGCATTCATGGGGATAAGTAGGGCACAGGAGAGGACACAAACAAAAAACCCACCACCACTACCCCCGACCCTTCCCAAAATTACATTACCACTTCCATGGTACAAAGAACCTTCACTGCAGCATTTCTTTGAGTAGATGCAAATGCTAAAAAAAACCAAACCCACCACCACACGAAAACAAAACAAAAAACAACAGCGGCAAAGGCTAAACTTAGCCCCTATTTCCTGGCCTAAAGAGCTTGTGGCCTATCAACCAGCTACAGCAAC